>CM042404.1:21275869-21875869 GCA_023634145.1 Thymallus thymallus | reverse complement strand
TGCCTAGCCCAAGACATTGATGAATGAGCCAAATGTCCAGACTGGGGTGGCCTTTAAATTTAAGAGACACTTTCTTTGTAGGCCCAGAGGGGTATACTACAAATGTAGCTAGATGGACCCATGATTTTCTGAAATTAGCTAGCTTCAGTTAGCTTTACATTCCAGCTCAGGCTTCATCCATGTTACCAAGGTGGATATATTGATTGTGCACCTGCTGCTTACTCAAACCTGATCAAGCTAGGTTTAGAACTGTACGTTCATGTTGCACGTGGCTAGTCGAACGCCAAACTCTTCATTGAGACAATGCTGAAACATCAATCCATGGGCGAGTCAATGCTACATTTTCATTTGTGCCTGTAAGGGGGACCACACTAGCGGTGGATTGGTTAGAGGCAATATTGCAGAGCTGATTTTCTTGCCCAGAGTTAGGCTTTTATTTGCAAGTGGAGATAATAGATGGCAACTGTACAATATATACTCAGCAAAAAAAAGAAACGTCCTCTCACTGTCAACTGCGTTTATTTTTCAGCAAACTTAACATGTGTAAATATTTGTATGAACATAAGATTCAACAACTGAGACATAAACTGAACAAGTTCCACAGACATGTGACTAACAGAAATGGAATAATATGTCCATGAACAAAGGGGGGGTCAAAATCAAAAGAAACAGTCAGTATCTGGTGTGGCCACCAGCTGCATTAAGTACTGCAGTGCATCTCCTCCTCATGGACTGCATGGCTAGATGAGCAAATGGATGCTGCCTACCTGTGTGTTGCGTGGGAGAACTGCTACCAGCTACTGTTTGTGTGTATGTGACTTTTTGTGTCCTTGTGAAAATGAAAAGAAATGGGATCTGTCTTCCATACGATCGTGGGCCTGCTGTGTCCATGCAGAATAAAATAACGGTGACTTCTACAACGCTGTCAGCGAGAGGTTCACCCTGAAGGACAGACTAATGGACTTCATTTACAAGCATAGGCCTAAAAACATGTCCCTTTGAAATTTAGGATACTGTTGAATGAACATGAAAATATACAACATCCCTTTGATGCATTTAATTTATCAAGGGAAAGGGGGATACTTTTCAGTTGTACAACTGAATGCATTCATCTGAAATGTGTCTTCCGCATTTAACCCAACCCCTCTGAATCAGTATTTACAAGTGATCAGAAGACACCCAGGTCTATGCAAGTAAGCATTTTGTTGGATGGTGTATACCATGTGTATCCCGTACTGAATCAGAGAGGTGCTGGGGCCTGCCTTACTCGACCTCCACGTCTTCGGCGCCCAAGGAACAGTAGGTTGCCCCTGCCTTGCTCAGGGGCAGAACGAGTTTTACCATGTCAGCTCGCGGATTCGATCCAGCAACTATTCGGCAAAAAATCTAAAGGACCGCTCACCAAAAATGTTTAGGTCAGGTAACAGATTTACATTACTATCTGATCAGTAATGGTAACCAGAGACAAAAACTGCATATTTAAGGTGTCAAGTTAAACTGTACCCCTTCATTCTTCTGTACTGAGCGGAGGTCAAACTGAGAGGGAAATACCTTCTCCAAAGGCAGGACGGACCCTGAGGCAAGGGGCCGGTCACTAAACCAGCTGTCTCCCTTACAGAGGTCTGTCCATCCCCATCACCTATCCCACCCCAACAGAGGAATTTCCCCTTCTCTCTGTTAAGCAGACCCATAGCAGAGGAGCCATAAAGCATCTACACCCTCCACCTCAGATCCCAGACAGGGACAAAGGAGTAAGTACAGACGTCACATGCAAAACACTATGGGTAAAAGGGATGACAGCTTCTTATTGACCATTGTCTTTTAAGGGGAGCATGACTCCACAGTTAACAGTTTTTCCTCAATGCTTGTTTGTGTACACTTGCAGTTGGGATTTTGAAATGTATTAAAAACAGCTAACTTATTTGACTACTGTAAAACTAACTAACAATTAAACGCAGTCTTTCCATTTTAATAGGCAGGCAACAGCACACATTTCAGCAAATAAACGCCTGTTTCATATACATCAAATCAAATTGTATTTGCCACATGCACCGAATACAGCAGGTGTAGACCTTACCATGAAATGCTTACTTACAAGCCCTTAACCAACAATTCAAGAAAAAGAGTTAAGAAAATATTTGCTAAATAAACTAAAGTAAAATATTAAAAGTAACACAATAAGATGACATAACAATAAAAAGGCTATATACAGGGGGAACCGGTACTGAGTCAATGTGCAGGGGTACAGGTTAGTCGAGGTAGCAGACTAACCTGTACCCCTGCCGTGCGGTAGCAGAGAGAACAGTCTATGACTTTGGTGACTGGAATCTTTGACCATTTTTTGGGCCTTCCTCTGACACACCTAGTATATAGGTCCTGGATGGCAGGAAGCTGGGCCCCAGTGATGTACTGGGCCGTACGCACTACACTCTGTAGCGCCAAGGAACTTGAAACACTTGACCCGCTCCACTACAGCCCCGTCGATGTTAATGGGGGCCTGTTCGGTACTTCTTTTCCTGTAGTCCACAATGATCTCCTTTGTCTTGCTCATTGAGGGAGAGGTTGTCGTCCTGGCACCACACCGCCAGTTCTCTGACTTCCTCCTTATAGGCTGTCTCATCATTGTTGGTGATCAGGCCTCCACTGTTGTGTCGTCAGCAAACTTAATGATGGTGTTGGAGTCATGCTTGGCCATGCAATATTGGGTAAACAGGGAGTACAGGAGGGGACTAAGCACACACCCCTGAGGGGCCCTGGTGTTGAGGATCAGCGTGGCTGATGTGTTGTTGCCTACCCTCACCAACTGGGGGAGGCCCGTCAGGAAGTCCAGGATCCAGTTGCAGAGGGAGGTGTTTAGTCCCAGGGTCCTTAGCTTAGTGATGAGCTTTGTTGGAACTATGGTGTTGGACGCTGAATTGTAATCAATTAACAGTATTCTCACATAGGTGTTCCTTTTGTCCAGGTGGGAAAGGGCAGTGTGGAGTGCGATTGAGATTGTGTCATCTGTGGATCTGTTGGGGCGGTATGCGAATTGGAGTGGGTCTATGGTTTCCGGGATGATGGTGTTGATGTGAGCCATGACCAGCCTTTCAAAGCACTTCATGGCTATCGACTTGAGTGCTACAGGGCGGTAGTCATTTTGGCAGGTTACCTTCGCATTTATGGGCACAGGGACTATGGAGGTTTTCTTGAAACATGTAGTTATTACAGTCTCGCTCAGGTAGAGGTTGTAAATGTAAGTGAAGACACTTGCCAGTTGGTCCGCACATGCTCTGAGTACACACCCTGGTAATCCGTCTGGCCCCGCAGCCTTGTGAATGTTGACCTGTTTAAAGGTCTTGCTCACATCAGCTATAGAAAGCGTGATCTCACAGTCGTCCGGAACAGCTGGTGCTCTCATGCATGCTTCATTGTTGCTTGCCTCGAAGTGAGCATAAAATACATTAAGCTCATCTGGTAGGCTTGCGTCACTGGGAAACTCGTGGCTGGGTTTCCCTTTGTAGTCCATAATAGTTTGCAAGCCATGCCACATCCGACAAGCGTCAGAGCCGATGTAGTAGGATTCAATCTTAGTCCTGTATTGACGCTTTGCCTTTTTGATGGTTCGTCTGAGGGTATAGCTGGATTTCTTCTAAGCATCCGGATTAGTGTCCCGCTTCTTGAAAGCAGCAGCTCTAGGCCTGTAATCCATGGTTGGGATATGTACGTACGGTCACTGTGGGGATGACATCGTCGATGCACTTATTGATGAAGCTGGCGACTGAGGTGGTATACTCCTCAATGCCATTGGATCAATCATGGAACATATTCCAGTCTCTGCTAGCAAAACAGTCCTGTAGCGTAGCATCCACGTCTGACCGCTTATGTATTGAGTGAGTCACTGGTACTTCCTGCTTTAGTTTTTGCTTGTAAGCAGGAATCAGGAGTATATAATTGTGGTCAGATTTGCCAAATGGAGGGCGAGGGAGAGCTTTGTATACGTCTCCGTGTGTGGAGTAAAGGTGGTCTCGAGTTTTTTCCCTCTAGTTGCACATGTGACATGCTGGTAGAAATGAGGTAAAAATTATTTAAGTTTGCCTGCATTAAAGTCCAGAGCCACTAGTAGCTCCGCTTCTGGATGAGCATTTTCTTGTTTGCTTAAGGCCTTATACAGCTCGTTGAGTGTGGTCTTAGTGCCAGCATCGGTTTGTGGTGGTAAATAGACGGCTATTTAGATAGTGTGGTCTACAGCTTATCATGAGGTACTCTACCTCAGGTGAGCAATACCTTGAGACTTCTTTAATATTAGACATTGCGCACCAGCTGTTATTAACAAATAGACACACACCCCCGCCCATCATCTTACCAGACTTAGCTACTCTGTCGTACCGAAAACCCCACCAGCTCTATATTATCATTGTTCAGCCACAACTCGGTGAAACATAAGATATTACAGTTTTAAATTTCCTGTTGGCAGGATAGTCTCAACCGTAGATCATCCAGTTTGTTTTCCAGTGATTGCACGTTGGACAATCTAACCGAATAACTCCCTCATCTACGAATCCTCACAAGGCACCCTGACCTTTGCCCCCTGTATCTCCATCTTTTCTTCACACGAATATCGGGGATTTGGGCCTGGTCTCCGGGAAGCAGTATATCCTTTGTGTCGGACTCATTAAAGAAAAAATCTTTGTCCATTTTGAGGTGAGTAATCGCTGTTCTGATGTCCAGAAGCTCTTATCGGACATAAGAGACAGTAGCATCAAATGTATGTACAAAATAAGTTAAAAACAATGTGAAAAAACAAACAAAATAGCACACTTGTTTGGGAGACCGTAAAATGCAGGGTGTAAATTCATTGTTTATGCGATTACCATGAATTACCATGCATTATTTACTATGTTTAATGCTAGATTTTGTATAATTCAGTAGTGACCCCAAAATAATTATAGCAATTTATCTGTTTTTAACTATGCAAATAAGCAAAAGCTGGAAATAGACGCCTGTCTCAAATATAAGCCTGTCTCTATTAAGAAACTGTTGTGTTAATTTATTCAGTAAATAAACACCTGCGCTATTAATTTAAGTTTTATGGTAATAACTAGTGGAGTGATTAGTAAGATTATTTAGAACACTGCTGACAACAGTTACTGTGTAAACACTGCCTTAATTTGTCCATCAGGATGTAAACCTGAGAGGAGCTGTAGTTTATGAAAATCAACCACTAACACAGCATGGAGTGATTTCAATTAAGCGGAGCAAATGGATTTGGAAATAAATGGACAAGCATTGTGCCTGTTTTTATCTCACCACTCACACTGGAAAAGAGGGCATCAAAGGCTGCTGCTCATGCTGTGTAATCTCCTTAATGGAAAACTAATATAAAATTAGACCATCATTGCGTCGGACCAAAGATTATTCACCAGACAGCAAAATAACTGCAGAAACATCCTCAATTACCCACACACACACACATCTCTGCACCTCTCACACACAAACATGCACACACACATCTCTAAACCTATCACAGACAATAGCATATGTAACAGAGTCTGTGAAAATTCGAGCTTCAGAACACCATACATTGTCTCTAAGCCCTTTAGCCCCAGGGGTCTCATTTATCAAAGTTGCATGTTCACAAAAAATACAAATTTGCGTGTGCCCGTTTTCCCGCAAATCTTGGTATTTATCCATTTTGAATTTGACTGGAAAGTGTGCGTATTTCCATGCACTTCTCAAACTATGCGTACACACAACTCTGTCTCCCAATCCTCCATCTCTATCACACAGATAGAGCTTTGGTTAAAGCCTTGGTTAAAACTGGTAAACCCAGAAGTTGCAGCATGCACAAAGAATGTTAATATCATTCCCTATAAACCATAATCGGTGCCCTTTAGCGACTCAGAAAAGCTGAGAAATGAGAGCCGTCTGTCACTAAATAAAGAACAGAGCCTGGCAGAGAGAGGACAATGCATTATAACAGGACATAATAGTTATTGAGTTCATCCTGCTTCTTGCCCATTTATTGTCAAAGTACAATAAATAAATTAATTTGGTATGATAAACTCATGATTTCACATCCGCTTATTCGTATTTCATACACAACGTGCAGTTAGCCTAGCAGTTGGAGCATTGGGCCAGTGACCTAAAGGTCGGTAGATCGAATCCCAGAGCCAACTAGGTGAAAAATCTGTTCATCTGCACTTGAGCAAGCCACCTAACCCTAATTTTTTCAGGGTCGCCGTTAATAATGGCTAATCCCCAGCGGTGGAAATGGTACCCAATTGTCATACTTGAGTATAAGTAAAGATACCTTAATATAAAATGACTGAAGTAAAAGTGAAAGTCACCCAGCAATTTCATACTTGAGTAAAAGTCAAAGTATTTGGTTTTAAATATACTTTAGTATCAAAAGTCAATGTTATTGCTAAAATATACTTAAGTATCAAAAGTAAAAGTAAAGGTATAAATCATTTTTAATTCCTTATATTAAGCAAACCAGAAGGCACAATTTTCTAGTTTTTTAAATTTACGTATAGCTAGGGGCACTCTCTAACACTCAGAAATAATTTACAAATTAAGCATGAGTCCGCCAGATCAGAGGCAGTAGGGATGACCAGGGATGTTCTCTTGATAAGTGTATGAATTAGACAATTTTCCTGTCCTGCTAAGCATTTAAAATGTAACAAGTACTTTTGGGTGCTAGGAAAAATGTATGGAGTAAAAAGTACATGCTTTTCTTTAGGAATGTAGTGAAGTAAAAGTAAAAGTTGTAAAAAATAGAAATAGTAAAGTACAGATACCCCAAAAAACATAAGTAGTACATTCAAGTATTTTTACTTAAGTACACCACTGCTAATCCCTTGCCATGACCCCCCTCCCTGAGAGTGTCTCAGGGGTAGGATATGTATTTATTTAATCTTTATTTAACTAGGCAAGTCAGTTAAGAACAACTTCTTATTTACAATGACAGCCTACTTACAGGGTCAACCCCTGGAGCAAATTAGGATTAAGTGCCTTGCTCAAGGACACATCAACAGTTTTTTTGTATTGTTGTCAGCTCAGGTATTCAAACCAGCGACCTTTCGGTTATTGGCCCAACGCTCTAACCGCTAGGCTACCTGCCACCCCTAAAATATGCAATACATTTCCATATTTCCATTTCACCCCACACACTTATACTTGTGTTAACACAGTGTTTGACTTTTTGACTTCCTTCAATTTCCTTTAAAGACGTCAAAATGAATTAGACAATTTAATTGAGTATGATATGAAGGGTTTGACCTTAATAACCCAAAACATTTACAAGAAAATGTAATATCCAATCTCCAAAATGATCAGGAACAATTAAACACATTCAATTTAAGTGTCACAAGGTTCGAGCATGTCATCAATAATCACAATTGACTGTCAAGAAGGCAGAATCTCTCATTCTTACCTTTAGCAGACCAGACAATTTAGAGCTACTCCACCACAGCCTTCAGCAGCTCACACGAATTGCCTCGTTGGAACCCAACACATTCAATAAAGGGGGATGAAAGGATGTCCACCTTGAAGACAGTTCCGCCACCTCTCTCCTTGTGTTCTAACCAGATGGCACTTCTGTTCCAAAAAAAAACTATATTCTCCCTGACAGCTCAGGCTACTGCTCTCATCACCGAGTCTGAGCTAAAGAGAAAGAGTGGAAAAGAGAGAGAGTAGGAGAAAATGCCTTTTAAACTGGGAGAGGAGCCTTCTGTTCAAACCCCCATTCCTCAACTACAGCCCTTAAATAGCAGTCACTTTCCCTCCCTCCCTCCCTCCCTCCCTCCCTCCCTCCCTCCCTCCCTCCCTCCCTCCCTCCCTCCCTCCCTGCCTGCCTGCCTGCCTGCCTGCCTGCCTGCCTGCCTGCCTCCCTCCCTCCCTCCCTCTTTCTCCCTCCCTCCCTCCCTCCCTCCCTCCCTCCCTCCCTCCCTCCCTCCCTCCCTCCCTCTTTCTTACTGTTGGATGTAGCTGGACTGCAGCCTTGAAGTGGGATGCTGTTGTTCCTACTGGCAACGCCATACAAAGAGTGAAAGAGGGAGAGAGTGACTGTGTGAAAGAAAACATTTGAGGGAGAAAGACAGGGGGATGAGGGAAGGAGGGAGGGAGTCATTATTTTGAGGGGTCACAGTAAAGAGGTAGAGAAGTACTACTGTATGAGCAAAGTTAGTCAAAATTCAACCTGGTACCAAACACATGGCGCCATGGCAACTAGTGCCCATTCCCACTGACCACAGGTCTTCACTCTAACCCTGTGATGACTAAGTCCCTACAGTCATCTGTTCCACATCTTAACACAGATTCCCAATATGAAATAGAGACTTGGGGTGACGCAGCCAGCCACCCACCATAGTCACTCTCTTTATCTTCCAACACAGGCAAATCCTCAAACACAAAAACAGACAGACCGGCAGCCAAGGCTGGTCCTCCCGCTGATACTATTACGCTCACTGCTCATCTTCTCTCTCCCTGGTGAGTAGCTGCCCCTTATAAAACAACCCAAATCTATCAGAGGACAAAATTATACAGGATTTTCTGCCCTCATCATCTCTGGTCCTGACTGAGGTGTTTTCTCTCTGACAGAGTTACACTTTCATTAATTTAACAGATGCTGTGTGGCTGAAGAAGGCAGGAAACGGACACATTTCTAGCCGTTGTGTCGAAGCATCAGAGAATGGGGTAAAAGCAGAGTTTATGGAAATATGAGTGGTGTTTGGTGTCAGTGATTTGGGCTGTGAAATGCAACCCAGCCAACCCCTATATACGGAACAAGTCCACATCCGATGGACACAGTTAGTAGACATGTAAATGCTGGATAGGTCACATACCATTAGGACAGTATACATTATTGTAACTGTAGGCTGAGCGTTAGGGGGGCCACCGTAGTTCATTTTTACTGTAGTTAATTTATACAGTATATTTAGGAGGCAAAAGGATAATGAAATGTAATTGAACTTTTACTTGTGTATTGGGTGGACACCTCATCATAATCCACTCCCATAGGTATATACTATATGATAATTCATAAGGCAATGTGCTGCTCTTGGACAGTAATGTTTAACTTTTTTGATATGGTAAAAAACAGCTGTCTCAAATTTACATGCTTGTTAACAGAGGGTTCCAAACAAATGCTACCCCTGTTCTGGTCACTGCTATCTGCTTGTAACCACTTCACATAAACTGGTCTCAATTACGGAATTACAGTTCAAGTGAACGCATACCGCCTAAACAGACACCCTGTGCTCTGCGTGGAAGCCAAGCCAAGGGAAACTCAGCGAATACCCCATTGATGATTTCCAAGAGGAGCCAAATTCCACACCACTTGATATTGTACACTTCCTTTCCGTAGTTAACATAACGAAACCCTTTAGCAGAACACATCCCTGAGGATTTATTTTTCCCTCAGGTTTGTCTGATAATCGTATTATCCAAAAGGATTGTGATACAGTTATTTAGTCAATAACACCTTGTTGAATGCAAATGCTGTTGTAATTGATCATGAAAAAAGACCTGGTGCATCAACCTGCTAATGATAACTGACTGACTGTCATAGGTCTCGAATAGCCGTTACCATAATCTTCATTTGGATAAGATGTTCATATACCGTATGTTCATATATGAAGACAGTGTGACGTTGCTTCAATAGACACAGACAGTTTCCATACACTCTAGATACAAATCCCTGTCTGGTTCCTCATCAAATAAAACCGAGTCATTCACACCTGGGTGCCTGTGGCATTAACACCTTTTTCCATAACCAAGTCTGATTCAGAGGTATGGAAAGAGAGATCTAATAATCATCGAAATAATGCCAAATGCAGTTCTCCATTCAAGGCACAAGGTCTCTTATACAAGTTAACTTATATATATATATAGAGTTTCATTTCAAATTGAAGCATTGCAAAGAAAACCTGGTCAACAAGACATACATTGAGGGCTTGTGATTTATGTACCACTCAAAAGATCCCAAATGCACCACTATGGCTGCATTTACATAGGCAGCCCAATTCTGATATTTATTTTTCTAATTTAGTGTTTTAACTAATCAGATCAGCTCTGAAAAAGATCTGGGCCCATATCCACAAAGCCTGTAAGAGTAGGAGTGCTGATCTAGGATCAGTTTTGCCTTTTAGATCATAATCACAAACAGTTAGCCCAATTAGCTCTGTAATGTTGGCAAATTTACACACACATACTTTTTTTACACTATCTTCTCACAAACTACGTATTTAAAGAAGCCATTCATGTAAACATATAGTGTACAGTGGTACCTTTTTTAAGTGCTACAATGCACAAGAACACATTACTTTCAATACCAAAATAGACCTTGTAGTGGCCATCAATTGGAGATCTATCACCGCATTTAACTCAACCTTCTCTCTCATGAATATAAGTCTCTCAACTCTTTGAGGATGACCTCATCCTCAGTATTTGAACGGAGCTTCCATTAACACACTGTCACTACGTAAACACAAACAAAGTTTAATTAGAGACATTAGTGGAAGCATTGGATGCGTGTATCTAAACCAAACATAATAATGGAAACAGAAGCTTAACCCAAGACCACAGAACACGTTTAATCTTATAGTAGTTTTGCTCGATTCCAACTGTAAAAAAACGTGGATGTGCTGTTCAGGATTTGTCTGGACTTACTGTATGCTACAGTATAGTATTGGAGAAGAGTTTGACATTGGGCTGTAATAAATATTTGACATTGGGTCGTAATAATTATTTACATGTAATAAACTACTGGGGTCACAAATTATGCCCTCCTTGTCTGCCTCAGCACAATGGGAATACAGTCTGTTGGAGAGACCTAGAGAGGGGGACAGTCCCTGTCGACAAGGGACGTTTATTTGGGGGTGAGGTTAGGGGGTTACGCTCTGGCCTCTTTTTACTAAACGGAGGTGAAGGCTCTGTTGACATCACCACAGTCAGAACCCTTGTAGTATGTCTTTTCAATATTATTTGAACAACGAGGCACACAATGTCAAAGTTGAGAATTGACATGACCAACATACAAAACGGTCTGGTCGACGACCGTGAGCCTGTTGAATCTTCCTCTGCAAGAGAGCCAGGATATTGAGAAGTATGCAGACACAGAGTTTTGCCAGACTCTTGGCCAATGACTCTGTCCAGAAAGGGGTCTGTAAATAACCAACAAATAACCAGTTATTCACAAACAATGTGACACTGGGAGTCAGATGGAGAGAAATCACCTTGACAACAATACAACAATATAAGGAACATGTAGAAAAAGAGATACATCTAAAACTTTATATATGTATTGGATGTGTGACATTGTGGATTTTAGAAAGTTATTATCTAAAACCTTGATTTAACGTAGGAAGTCATAACTAAGACAAATTGCTGAAATGTTGAAATTTCAATGGGATGAGGTCCAAAATGTTCCGTGTGTCATTTTTATAGTAAAGACAAAGAAATATGGCACACATTCCCAGAAACCTGTTATGACATCATATAGAGAACACAACACATAAATCTCATTATCAAAATTTACTGTTGGTCATAAAACTGTAGCAGGAAAGAGCTGAGGGAAAAAGGACGAACGAGGGGCGCTTCAATGTGTGAAAAAACGAACTAAAGTGACTTGCTGTAATACACTATGTATACAAAAGTATGTGGACACCCCTTCAAATGGGTGGATTCCAAACTGCCTCTGGAAGCAACGTCAGCACAAGAACTGTTTGTCAGGAGCTTCATGAAATGGGTTTCCATGGCCGAGCAGCTGCACACAAGCCTAAGATCACTATGTGTAATGCCAAGCGTTGGCTGGAGTGGTGTAAAGCTTGCCGCCATTGGACTCTGGAGCAGTGGAAACGCGTTCTCTGGAGTGATGAATCACGCTTCACCATCTGACAGTCTGACGGACAAATCTGTATTTGGTGGATGCCAGGAGAACACTACCTGACCGAATGCATAGTGCCAACTGTAAAGTTTGGTGGAGGAGGAATAATGTTCTGGGGCTGTTTTTCATGGTTTAGTCTAGGCTCGTTAGTTCCAGTGAAGGGAAATCTTAATGCTAGAGCATACAATGACGTTCTAGACGATTCTGTGCTTCTAACTTTGTGGCAACATTTTGGAGAAGGCCCTTTTCTGTTTCACCATGACAATGCCCCCGTGCACAAAGCGAGGTCCATACAGAAAAGGTTGTCTTGGCTGTGTGCTTAGGGTCGTTGGGTAAAGAGTTCAATCTTGGTTTCATCAGACCAGAGAATCTTGTTTCTCATGGTCTGAGAGTCTTTAAGTGCCTTGTGGCAAACTCCAAGCGGGCTGTCATGTGCCTTTTACTGAGGAGTGGCTTCTGTCTGGCCACTCTACCATAAAGGCGTGATTGGTGGAGTGCTGCAGAGATGCTTGTCCTTCTGGAAGGTTCTCCCATCTCCACAGAGGAACTCTGGAGCTCGGTCAGAGTGACTATCGGGTTCCATCAGGGCCAGCTCTAGGATGAGTCTTCGGTGGTTCGAAACTTCTTCCATTTAAGAATGATGGAGACCACTGTGTTCTTGGGGACCTTCAATGCTGCAGACATTTTTTGGTACCCTCCCCAGATCTATGCCTCGACACAATCCTGTCTCGGAGCTCTACGGACAATTCCTTCGACCTCATGGCTTGGTTTTTGCTCTGTTATGCACTGTCAACTGTGGGACCTTATATAGACAGGTGTGTGTCTTTCCAAATCACGTCCAATCAACTGAATTTACCACAGGTGGACTCAAATCAAGTTGTAGAAACATCTCAAAGATGAAATAGGATGCACCTTAGCGCAATTTAGAGTCTCATAGCAAAGGGTCTGAATACTTATGTAAATCATGTATTTTGGTTTTTTATTTTAAATAAATGTGCAAAAAATTCAAAAAACCTGTTTTTGCTTTGTCATTATGTGGTATTGTATGTAGATTGATGAGGACATGTTTTTATTTAATTCATTTTAGAATAAGGCTGTAATGCAATGAAATGTGGAAAAAGTCACAGTGTCTGAATTCTTTCCGAAGGCACTGTGTGTCCCTTAAATCAATGTGTGTATAAATATGGAAGAAGTGGGAGTAAGAGAAATAGAGAGATAACATAATGGAGAGAGAACGAAAAGGATAGAGCGAAAGACAGACAAAAAGACAGCAAGAGAGACGAGGCATTCTTGCATTATGACGATTCAACTACACCAGCCAAACACTCTGACTCAGCCAGAGGTGCTTCATCTGCAGACACTGAGCAGAGCAGTGGTGACAGAACCTGCATAAACATGAACAAATATGGGTCTGAAGCCACCAGCCTCCCTCCCTTCCAGGTCACACCTAGGGCTTGCCAACAGGTTTACTTCCCTTTTTTACCAACGGAATGTGTTGGATCTCAATCAGCCACAAGGCTAGATGATCGGCCTCAGTAAAAGTCACAGAATTCGACAAGAGTCACTCATCACTCCAGTTAATAAGGGAAAGGGGGGATACTAGTCAGTTGTACAACTGAGTGCATTCAACTGAAATGTGTCTTCCGCATTTAAACCAACCCCTCTGAATCAGTATCTACAAGTGATCAGAAGACACCCAGGTCTATGCAAGTAAGCATTTTGTTGGATGGTGTATACCATGTGTATCCCGTACATATGACTAATTAAGCTTGAAACTTAAAACTTGTAAGTCATCTGCTTCCAAAAGGCAAGAATTTCCTCCTCCTTCTACCCTGATGAAGACAGCTTGTCTGTCGAAACGTTGGTTATTAGGTTATTAGGTTATTCAAATGTTGCATCTGAGCTCCTAGAGTGTGCGGCTCTCCTTTTTTATTTTTCAAGAATTTCCTCCTCACCTCTGTGATAGATTCCCAATGTGCAGTGGTATGACACATAATTGCTGCCTAGTGTCACCCAGGTGGTTGCTACACATTGGCGGTGGATGAGATTAGCAATATACTAACTGTTAGCTAAGTTCTACAAAGATGCAATTCATATTTTATGCAGCGTTGGGAAAAATATTAAATCCATCCTAGTTGTGTCCAATTCACCTCCTGAAAATTATTTTGTACCACAATGTTCAATGGTTGTCACCATGAACTGTACTCTGTTGTGAACATCTGCAACAATCAGTGAGGCAACCAAATGGAGGATTCCTGTCATTATCACCAATAAAGATTCTGTTGTAATTATTTTGTTGTTATTTGCCTGGAGGTAATCACTTTTCCTTGATCCTTTCCAGATGTCATTTTGACGCCCTCCCACTGTTGAAAACAGCTATCCAATATGGCAGCCTCCCATTTCATTAGCATTTAGCATTAGGTTAGGCTATATTGGTTGCTCAATATTGTGCTGCATGACCTCATCATGTTTTTATGTTTATGTAGAATTTCGCTATTGAGTGCAGCTTGAGAGCTTGAGAGACGGTGCAGCTTCAGTTTCGTTAACGAGACAAATTTCCTGATTTCAGCCTCCAAATTAGTTCCACCCTCACATCTGACCACCAAATCACGCCATGTAAATCAAAAGTTACTTACCAAGGGCCTCCCGAGTGGTGCAGTGGTCTAAGGCACTGCATCACAGTGCTTGAGGCATCATTACAGCCCTGGGTTTCATCCCAGGCTGTGTCACAGCCAGCCGTGAGCGGGAGACCCATGAAGCAGCACACAATTGGCCCAGCATCGTCCGGGTTAGGGGAGGGTTTGGCCGGGCGAGATTTCCTTGTCCCATCGCGCTCTAGTGACTTTTTATTTTATTTCACCTTTATTTAACCAGGTAGGCCAGTTGAGAACAAGTTCTCATTTACAACTGCGACCTGGCCAAGACAAAGCAAAGCAGTGCGACAAAAACAACAACAACACAGAGTTACACATGGGATAAACAACCGTACAGTCAATAACACAATAGAAATTCTATGTACAGTGTGTGCAAATGTAGTAAGAATAGGAAGGTAAGGCAATAAATAGGCCATAGTGGCGAAATAATTACAATTTAGCATTAACACTGGAGTGATAGATGTGCAGATGATGATGTGCAAATAGAGATACTGGGGTGCAAATGAGCAAAAATAACAATATGGTGATGAGTAGTGATGGTAGTCCGGCGGGCGGGTGCGGGCAGCATTCGATTGAAGAGCATGCATTTAGTTTTACTAGCATTTAAGAGCAGTTGGAGGCCACGGAAGGAGTGTTGTATGGCATTGAAGCTCGTTTGGAGGTTAGTTAACACAGTGTCCAAAGAAGGGCCAGATGTGTACAGAATGGTGTCGTCTGCGTAGAGGTGGATTAGAGTCACCAGCAGCAAGAGCGGCATATACAGAGAATAGAGTCGGCCCAAGAATTGAACCCTGTGGCACCCCCATAGAGACTGCCAGAGGTCCGGACAACAGGCCCTCCGATTTGACACACTGAACATTGAGAAACCAAGGCTATTGAGTCTGCCGATAAGAATGCGGTGGTTGACACAGAGTCAGATCGATGAAGACGGCTGCATAGTACTGTCTTTTATCAATGGCGGTTATGATATCATTTAGACCTTGAGCGTGGCTGAGGTGCACCCATGACCAGCTCGGAAACCAGATTGCATAGTGGAGAAGGTACGGTGGGATTCGAAATGGTCGGTGATCTGTTTGTTTACTTGGCTTTCGAAGACTTTAGAAAGGCAGGGCAGGATGGATATACAGTGGGGAGAACAAGTATTTGATACACTGCCGATTTTGCAGGTTTTCCTACTTACAAAGCATGTAGAGGTCTGTAATTTTTATCATAGGTACACTTCAACTGTGAGAGACGGAATCTAAAACAAAAATACAGAAAATCACATTGTATGATTTTTAAATAATTAATTTGCATTTTATTGCATGACATAAGTATTTGATCACCTACCAACCAGTAAATATTCCGGCTCTCACAGACCTGTTAGTTTTTCTTTAAGAAGCCCTCCTGTTCTCCACTCATTACCTGTATTAACTGCACCTGTTTGAACTCGTTACCTGTATAAAAGACACCTGTCCAAACACTCAATCAAACGGACTCCACACACTCAATCAAACAGCTGTGTAAGGACATCAGGGATAAAATTGTAGACCTGCAGAAGGCTGGGATGGGCTACAGGACAATAGGCAAGCAGCTTGGTGAGAAGGCAACCACTGTTGGCGCAATTATTAGAAAATGGAAGAAGTTCAAGATGACGGTCAATCTCCCTCGGTCTGGGGCACCATGCAAGATCTCACCTCGTGGGGCATCAATGATCATGAGGAATGTGAGGGATCAGCCCAGAACTACACGGCAGGAACTGGTCAATGACCTGAAGAGAGCTGGGACCACAGTCTCAAAGAAAACCATTAGTAACACACTGCACCGTCATGGATTAAAATCCTGCAGCGCACGCAAGGTCCCCCTGCTCAAGCCAGTGCATGTCCAGGCCCGTCTGAAGTTTGCCAATGACCATCTGGATGATCCAGAGGAGGAATGGGAGAAGGTCATGTGGTCTGATGAGACAAAAATAGAGCTTTTTGGTCTAAACTCCACTCGCCGTGTTTGGAGGAAGAAGAAGGATGAGTACAACCCCAAGAACACCATCCCAACCGTGAAGCATGGAGGTGGAAACATCATTCTTTGGGGATGCTTTTCTGCAAAGGGGACAGGACGACTGCACCGTATTGAGGGGAGGATGGATGGGGCCATGTATCGCGACATCTTGGCCAACAACCTCCTTCCCTCAGTAAGGGCATTGAAGATGGGTCGTGGCTGGGTCTTCCAGCATGACAACGACCCGTAAGAAGCATCTCAAGGTCCTGGAGTGGCCTAGCCAGTCTCCAGACCTGAACCCAATAGAAAATCTTTGGAGGGAGCTGAAAGTCCGTATTGCCCAGCGACAGCCCCGAAACCTGAAGGATCTGGATGGAGGAGTGGGCCAAAATCCCTGCTGCAGTGTGTGCAAACCTGGTCAAGAACTACAGGAAACGTATGATCTCTGTAATTGCAAACAAAGGTTTCTGTACCAAATATTAAGTTCTGCTTTTCTGATGTATCAAATACTTATGTCATGCAATAAAATGCAAATTAATTACTTAAAAATCATACAATGTGTTTTTTTGGATTTTTGTTTTAGATTCCGCCACTCACAGTTGAAGAGTACCTATGATAAAAATTACAGACTTCTACATGCTTTGTAAGTGGGAAAACCTGCAAAATCGGCAGTGTATCAAATACTTGTTCTCCCCACTGTAGGTCTGTAACAGTTTGGGTCTAGAGTGTCTCCCCCTTTGAAGAGGGGGATGACCGTGGCAGCTTTCCAATCTCTAGGGATCTCAGACGATATGAAAGAGAGGTTGAACAGGCTAGTAACAGGGGTTGCAACATATGTGGCGGATAATTTTAGAAAGAAAGGGTCCAGATTGTCTAGCCCAGCAGATTTGTAGGGGTCCAGATTTTGCAGCTCTTTCAGAACATCAGCTATGTGGATTTGGGTGAAGGAGAAGCAGGGGAGGCTTGGGCAAGTTGCTGCGGGGGGGGTGCAGAGCTGTTGGCCGGGGTGGGGGTAGCCAGGTGGAAAGCATGGCCAGCCGTAGCAAAATGCTTCTTGAAATTCTCAATTTTCGTAGATTTATCGGTTTCCTAGCCTCAGTGCAGTGGGCAGCTGGAAGGAGGTGCTCTTATTCTCCATGGACTTTACAGTGTCCCAGAACTTTTTGGAATTAGTGCTACAGGATGCAAATTTCGGTTTGAAAAAGCTAGCCTTTGCTTTTCTAACTGTATATTGGTTCCTGACTTCCCTGAAAAGTTGCATATCGCTGGGGCTATTCGATGCTAATGCAGTACGCCACAGGATGTTTTTGTGCTGGTCAAGGGCAGTCAAGTCTGGAGTGAACCAAGGGCTATATCTGTTCTTAGTTCAACATTTTTTGAATGGGGCATGCTTATTTAAGATGGTGAGGAAAGCAGGCATCCAGGCATCCTCTACTGAAGGGATGAGGTCAATGTCCTTCCAGGATACCCGGGCCAGATCGATTAGAAAGGCCTGCTCGCTTAAGTGTTTTAGGGAGCGTTGGACAGTGATAAGGGGTGGTCATTTGACCGCGGACCCATTACGGACCCAGGCAATGAGGCAGTGATCGCTGAGATCCTGGTTGAAGACAGAGGAGGTGTATTTGGAGGGCAAGTTAGTCAGGATGACATCTATGAGGGTGCCCATGTTTACAGATTTAGGGTTGTACCTGGTAGGTTCCCTGATAATTTGTGTGAGATTGAGTGCAGCTAGCTTAGATTGTAGGACGGCCGGGGTGTTAAGCATATCCCAGTTTAGGTCACCTAACAGTACAAACTCTGAAGATAGATGGGGGGCAATCAATTCACATATGGTGTCCAGGGCACAGCTGGGGGCTGAGGGGGGTCTGTAACAAGCTGCAACAGTGAGAGACTTATTTCTGGAAAGGTGGATTTTTAGAAGTAGAAGCTCAAACTGTTTGGGCACAGACCTGGATAGTATGACAGAACTCTGCAGGTTATCTCTGAAGTAGATTGTGGCAGGCTGGGCTCCTGCAAGCTGACTTCGGTCGCCAGTTGGACGTTGTTTCCTCTAACACATTGGTGCTTCCGGGTTAAGCGAGCACTGCAGCTTGGCAGGGTTGTGAGTCTGTAGTGGAATTGCAGTCCTGGGACAAGACTATAACTACCAATTGGGGAGAAAAAGGTCTAAAAGTACATGGTCCTGTAGGCTTTGGTTCCAGCCCAGCCCAAACACATCTAATTTAACTAATCAATGCCAATCAAAACCATTGTGTTTCTGCTGGACTAAAACAAAAAAAAACAGCACAGTTTACAGTAACGCTCCAAGACTACGGCTGGTGACCACTAATGTAAATAAAGTCTTAGCTGGTCCAGACATCGCAGACTGGGTGAGGGTCAAACAAAGGGTGTGCTCTCTCTAGCATCCATAAGCCATGTTTGCCAAATGCAGCTATAGTGGTTTTAACAGAAGCCTAACACATGGAACTAATAGGAAAGACATGCTCATGTGAGCACTAACCTACCGTAACATACTCCCACCTGAGAGGTCAACCAGTCGACTCACCACCCACTTCCACCACAGTTCATAGCTCAAGTCAACCCTTGTCACCCTTGTAGTTATGTTAAATTTAGAACCTGATTTTTTTTTTTGATGTTATGGCTACATATTTATAAAATTGTAAGAGGATTCTCATCTTACAAGAAACAAGCAATTGACTCCTTTGCGATGTCAAACACAAACATTTACCTTTTTATAGCTTCAAACTCTTTACACAGTGTAGCCAAATCTTCTGCTGGCAATTGTGTGACATCATTGCACGCTTGCATGCATCCTTCAGGCAAGTCTTTGGACGGTCATTGAAATGATTCCTTCCACAGTCATTGACAATCACTCCTCCTGGCTGACAGCAGACACTGCCAGGTTCTCAGAAGGGCCGCTCTGTCATCATTGATCAGCATTAAACACATCTGTTGGAATGTTCCACTGAACTCAGTCTATTAACATCACCCGGCTTGTTGACCAGATGTCCATGACGGTACAACACATTTCCTCATCTGGGCCTCAGAAATGTAATGCTAGTGGTGATTCAAAATAAAGGAACTGTGTCAAACTTTGTCTAAGATGAGGCTCAGCCTGCATGATGGTATCATAATAGTATTATCACTAATAATATAGCATAGTTGTAGTATGGTCAACTAAGGTCAATGTGTTCCTAAAGTGAGTTCTGCTCAAAGTTCCTTCCAAGACTACTCTTTATTAGTTCTAAGACAATTACAAAGCAAACTCCATGCCAAGTGTTTCCTTAAACACCACATCAGTGAAACTGAATGACTGGCAAAGTTAGGCTATGAAATATAGTGCATTCATTTTCTGAAAGCCACCGCACATCTGTTCCTCTGTACTTTCGATGGCCTGGTCTTTCCTGAAAAGAAACACTTCCATTTTCCATAGTAATTACTGCACATATTCAGCATCTTCCCACAGTCCCAAATAGAAGGTTGGGACATCCTCTCTCGGAGTCTCTGTCATTGGTCACCAGTAACACAACACCAGGGCCGTGCAAATAACTTTCAGGAGGCATGTGCTCAAAATGAAAAAAGGGGTTAGTGATTGTGAAGCTCTTAAAAGCTCATAATATAATATTCATAATCTTCTAAATGATATACAGAGAGTATCATAAGTATTCACCCCCCTTGGGTTTTTTAACGACATGTTGCTTTACAAAGTGGGTATTGAAATGGGTTGAATGATTTAATTGTGATTGTTTTGTCATTGATCTACACAAAATTCTCTATAATGCCAAAGTGAAAGGACAATTCTCAAAATGTTTGCTAATTAATACATATAAAATAACTAAAATATAGTAGTTGCATAAGAATTCACCCCCTTTATTTAGGCAAGCCTAAATTAGTTTAGGAGTAAAATGTGTCTTAACAAATCACTTTTCTATTATTATATTTGTATGTTTTTTATTTTATTTAACCTTTATTTAACTAGGCACTTCAGTTAAGAACAAATTCTTATTTACAATGTAACTTAATTAAAATAAGTTACATGGTGGACTCACTCTGTGTCAAATGATAGGGATTTACATTATTGTTTTTACGACTAGCCCTTCTCCCCCATACATACAACATATGTAAGGTCTCTCAGCCATGTATTGAATTTTCATGCACAGATTCAACTACAACGACCAGGAAAGCCCCATAGAGAAGGGCAGTGATTAGTAGATGGGTAACAATAAAAACAATCTGACATTGGATATCTCTTTAAGCATGGTAAAATTAATAATTATGCTGTAGATTATGTATTAAACCACCCAGACACAACAAAGATACAGTCATCCTTCTGAACTGAGCTGAAGGAAAAGAAGGAAACTGTTCAGGGATGTCACCATGAGACCATTGGGGATTTTAAAACAGACACAGTTATAAGCTGACATATAGAATTGTTTTAAGATGGTCATACCATGGATCGTTTAGCTATTTGATTTTGAATTTTAGGACCAATTTAGGTATAAAAAATCCTGTATATAATTTTTTTTCAATCATTCAGTCGCTACAGCCATTTTTGTGAGAAGACTGATTTTTGGTTGCCTGACAAACACAGCTGTAGCTCGGCCACTTTCCACCACAGATGCGGAAGGCCACCATAGGCGGATGTGTTGGATTTAGACGCAGCCTATGCATAAAAAAACAGATATCTCTAGCTTAAACTGACAGATGTTTTTATTATGTTACTTAGACTCTTGGGGGGTTTAATGGCTGTGATTAGAGAAAACTGAGAATGGATAAACAACATTGTAGTTACTCCACAATAATGACCTAAACGACAGTGAAAATAAATATACAAATATTAATAATATTCCAAAACATGTATGCAACAAGGCACTAAAGTTACAGTATACTGCAAAATAAATCAAGGCAAAGGAATACACTTTTTGGCCTAAATGCAAAGCCTAATGTTTGGGGCAAATCCAACACAACACATCACTGAGTAACTGCTTACTTATTTTTAAGCATGGTGGTGGTTGCATCATGGTATGGGTATGCTTGACATCGGCATACACTAGATGAGCTGTTTTGAAGCCACCGTGCCTCCATCTTGGTACTCGCCCACCGTTCTAAAAATGCATTTATTAATGTCTGCATTTGTTTTTGTCACATTTATTCTATTACAGACACCTTAATGAATACTTTTAAATAATATTAAGTGAGTTAAACACATATACAGTGGGGAGAACAAGTATTTGATACACTGCCGATTTTGCAGGTTTTCCCACTTACAAAGCATGTAGAAGTCTGTAATTTTTATCATAGGTACTCTTCAACTGTGAGTGGCGGAATCTAAAACAAAAATCCAAAAAAACACATTGTATGATTTTTAAGTAATTAATTTGCATTTTATTGCATGACATAAGTATTTGATACATCAGAAAAGCAGAACTTAATATTTGGTACAGAAACCTTTGTTTGCAATTACAGAGATCATACGTTTCCTGTAGTTTTTGACCAGGTTTGCACACATTGCAGCAGGGATTTTGGCCCACTCCTCCATACAGACCTTCTCCAGATCCTTCAGATTTCGGGGCTGTCGCTGGGCAATACGGTCTTTCAGCGCCCTCCAAAGATTTCCTATTGGGTTCAGGTCTGAAGACTGGCTAGGCCACTCCAGGACCTTGAGATGCTTCTTATGGAGCCACTCCTTAGTTGCCCTGGCTGTGTGTTTCGGGTCGTTGTCATGCTGGAAGACCCAGCCACGACCCATCTTCAATGCTCTTACTGAGGGAAGGAGGTTGTTGGCCAAGATCTCGCAATACATGGCCCCATCCATCCTCCCCTCAATACGGTGCAGTCGTCCTGTCCCCTTTGCAGAAAAGCATCCCCAAAGAATGATGTTTCCACCTCCATGCTTCACAGTTGGGATGGTGTTCTTGGGGTTGTACTCATCCTTCTTCTTCCTCCAAACACGGCGAGTGGAGTTTAGACCAAAAAGCTCTATTTTTGTCTCATTAGACCACATGACCCTTTCCCATTCCTCCTCTGGATCATCCAGATTGTCATTGGCAAACTTCTGGCTTGAGCAGGGGGACCTTGCGTGCGCTGCAGGATTTTAATCCATGACGGCGTAGTGTGTTACTAATGGTTTTCTTTGAGACTGTGGTCCCAGCTCTCTTCAGGTCATTTACCAGGTCCTGCCGTGTAGTTCTGGGCTGATCCCTCACCTTCCTCATGATCATTGATGCCCCACGAGGTGAGATCTTGCATGGTGCCCCAGACCAAGGGAGATTGACCGTCATCTTGAACTTCTTCCATTTTCTAATAATTGCGCCAACAGTTGTTGCCTTCTCACTAAGCTGCTTGCCTATTGTGCTGTAGCCCATCCCAGCCTTGTGCAGGTCTACAATTTATCCCTGATGTCCTTACACAGCTCTCTGGTCTTGGCCATTGTGGAGAGGTTGGAGTCTGTTTGATTGAGTGTGTGGACAGGTGTCTTTTATACAGGTAACGAGTTCAAACAGGTGCAGTTAATACAGGTAATGAGTGGAGAACAGGAGGGCTTCTTAAAGAAAAACTAACAGGTCTGTGAGAGCCGGAATTCTTACTGGTTGGTAGGTGATCAAATACTTATGTCATGCAATAAAATGCAAATTAATTATTTAAAAATCATACAATGTGATTTTCTGGATTTTTGTTTTAGATTCCGTCTCTCACAGTTGAAGTGTACCCATGATAAAAATTCCAGACCTCTACATGCTTTGTAAGTAGGAAAACCTGCAAAATCGGCAGTGTATCAAATACTTGTTCTCCCCACTGTATATATATATTTTTGTATTATTATTATTTATATACCCAAGTATACATTTGTAAAGGTTCTAATGTTACTGTCCCCACTGCAACAAAACACAGTGGCCTCTATCATTCTTAAATGGAAGAGGTTTTTAACCACCAAGACTCTTCGTAGAGCTGGCTGCCCGGCCAAACTTAGCAATCGGGGGAGGTGACCAAGAACCCGATGGTACTCTGACAGAGCTTCAGAGTTCCTTTGTGGAGATGGAAGAACCTTTCAGAAAGACAACCATCACTGAAGCACTCAACCAATCAGCCCTTTATAGTAGAGTGGCCAGACGGAAGCCACTCCTCACTAAAAGGCACATGACAGCCCACTTTAAGTTTGCCAAAAGGCACCTAAAGGACTCTCAGACCAGACCATGGTGGCAGCATCATGCTGTGGGGATGTTTTTCAGCGGCAGGGACTGGGCGACTAGTCAGCATTGGGGGAAATATGAACAGAGCAAAATACAGAGAGATCCTTGATGAAAACCTTTTCCAGAGTGCTCAGAACCTCAGATTGGGGCGAAGGTTCACCTTCCAACAGGACAAGGACCCTAAGCACACAGCCAAGACAATGCAGGATTGGCTTCGGGACAAGTCTCTGAATGTCCTTGAGTGGCCCAGCCAGAGCCCGGACTTGAATCCGATCGAACATCTCTGGAGAGACCTGAAAATAGCTGTGCAGCAACGCTCCCCATATTGTGTGTAGATTGCTGAGGATTATGCCTTCAAGTGAAATTAATAAAAAATGAAAATCTGAAATGTCCTGGGATGAGTGTGCTTTTATTGACTCCAGTATCTTTGTTGAGATGTTGACATCACTGGTGTGATCCACCTTTTCCAGGTCAGTTGCGGCCAGGCCTGTGGCTGGTGTTTACATTAGTCTGTGCTCCGTGGTTGATTGTGCAGTTCTTGACAGGAAGTCAGCTTCATTTAGTTATTTGCCTTGTTTATGTTGCAGATGGTATTGGTATCTTTGTAGCCTTAGCAACATTCTCTGCAGTCGCTTGGGTGCTGTAAGTAGGGATTTTTTGAAGAAGAAAATTTGTCACATGCAAAAACAATGGCAAGACATTCTTTCTCAATCTGTGCATATCTCTGTTCAGTAACACTTTATTTGGCTAGTCCATCTTTAGATGTTCTACAGACTATCAGTACATTTCAACCAACTATCTACTAACCGTAGCCTTTATCCCCACTAAACCGATAGATAGATAGATAGATAGATAGATAGATAGATAGATAGATAGATAGATAGATAGATAGATAGATAGATAGATAGATAGATAGATAGATAGATAGATAGATAGATAGATAGATAGATAGATAGATAGATAGATAGATAGATAGATAGATAGATAGATAGATAGATAGATAGATAGATAGATAGATAGATAGATAGATAGATCTGGACAAGAGCGTCTGCTAAATGACTAAAATGCAAATGCAAGAAATGTAACCATTTTAGATGTATTCACTGCTTCTCTAAATATCTTTGTTGTTTGAGAAGCAAAGTTCTGTGAGGAAACTGTTATAAGTTGGATTCAATTTGACGAATGATGTGCAAAATTGCATGGACGAGTTCTATAAATCTAGTTAAATGATAGTGTGTTAAGACATGGCCAGAGAGCAGAGGCTTACTTGGGGCAAAGTAAAGAACTGTCTGTGTCATGTGTGACATATTTATATAATTGGATTGTCTGCTGCAGTGATGTGGTGTAGCATCGCTGTGACAATGTGCTTTTAAAGATATTAGTAGTTGGCTGTAGTCATGGGCCATTAACAAGAGAGAATGAAATCTGGCCTTATAATGCTTCTTGCTGGTGATAGATTGTGTTGAGAGATGCCTTCATTACATTTGGACAGTCTGCAAAGCCTCCCTCGATCCCCTGCTAGCACGCAAGCTGTGCTGTTTCCTACCACTTAATGTTTACCACATTTACTTCTCTCTGAATTTGCTAATCAAGCACCCTGGTGAACAAAGACTTTTAAGTATAAGTCAAGTATATAAGTGTTCATATCTCCTCTTTTTATTATTCTCTGTGCTGTACAATCATGCACCTTCTTGTGTCGAACATGATAGGCCCAAACAAGAAGATGATGATTGCCAGGAGTCCATGCTGCCGGAAACAATGCCTTGATATTTTGCATTCAAGGGAGCTTTTGTTTGGGATAAAATGATTTACCAGTAGCCTTTCCCACAGACACAAGGGCAACATCTTTACCCACACTTTCTGTACAGTACGCACAGTATGTTTACCCTCTCCCCCCTTGTAAGTATTACGCCATTAAATTCACCCAAATCAATCTTTCATGTAACATAAATATCCCTGTTACCATGTCACGAAAGCCCTGTTTCACACGGTTTAGCCCTTTCACAACCTCTACAGTATGTGTTAACATATGCTTCTCTGGATGTTTATGGCGCAGTAATAATATTCTTCTTCGTTCCATTGTGATCGTAAATGTAAGAAGTTAGACAAATGTCCTAGGCTCAGGGCATGAGGACAGGCCTAACTCTGTGTACCTTAATTCTACATATACAGTATGCATGAGTCTCGTGCGATTAGACTTCCGACATTGTTTCATAACGTTTCAGCAGACTGCTGTTTCTCCTAGCTGCTGTGGTACAGTACTCTGCAAGATTGGGAACTCATGGTAAAAGACCTTGCTTAAGCGAGAAGGTCCCGTCTCTCACTCCCACACATTTTCCATCCATGCATCCAGGTCTCCAAGTCAAGAGACCTCAGCGTTTCTGCAGCTGCGAGCGTAAAAGTGCTGAGTAGCTGCTAACCACAGCCACATTGTGGAGCCTTCTCTGAAGGCCGGCCATCTCTAATTTTAGGGAAATGTCAGATGAATGGTATGAACTAAGCAGGCCAGGAGCAACCTGGGATGGAATACAGAGAGACCTGCCTATACAACAGAGCACACTAGAGAGCTGCATAGACTTGTGGTCACAACCAAACTTTTTGGTGCCACAACCCACCCTGAGACTTCTTGAATTGTTTGTTACAAAACAAACAATCAAAGTTTCAGGACACAATTTAGAATGGTTTAAAGTCTCCAGGCCAAAATAATCAGCCAAGACACTGTCCAGAACCACTGTTTGGGAAGCACTGCTGTAGAACACCATCATTCAGACCTTCATCTATAATATTGGTACATTTGTGATGAAGACTATTATCTAGTTTATATCAGAAAATATTATCATTAATATGACCCCCTGGACAACTTCACATTTTCCGTACTTTAAAAGCTGAATGGAGTTTTAAATTCACATTGTTAATAGACGCATCAGAACCATATATTTTCTAAAGCCCAACATCACAGTATGGTACCATGTGTAGATCAGATGTTAGTCAATGCAAAATATCCAATAAAAAAGCTGATGCACGCATGGATCAATACAGTATGTTTTGTTTTAAGTTAATTCAAAGTTAGTAATTGTACCACTGTTCAGCAATGTACCATATCAGTGTTGTACCATTCATTCCAGATGCGTCTTCTTACAAACGGTGAGGTCACCCACAAAGACACTGCTGATGCTTTTAAATGTGGGGAACTGCATTGTGGCTGAGCATACCGCAAAGATTAAAGATAAAGTCACAGTAAGATTCAAGTGGACATGAATGTCATCGACACCCAATTGATGGATTATGGGCCCATGCATGAATTTAAGGCAAATAAGCATGAAAGCTTACCACAAGACAACCATGTTGACACATTCTTGTTATGATCATGGTGACCGTTTCCTGTCTTGGGGGAATTAGTGGGATATAACCATGTGGATTGGGCGGTCCAACTCTTTCAAGGGGACAATACCCATCCATTGTCTTGTTCAGAGCCCAAAGCTAAAAGATTCCTCAGAGGAGAAGCCCATGTTGTCAGCTTGGATTCTGCTTGTCAGCTATGAGGCATCAAAGGGGAATCAATAACAATGGCCAATAGTCAAGAAACTGGACATTTCAATAGAGATCACACTTGTATGTGACCATAAATGTTTGAATAAATGTTATTCAGTCATTGCCTTCAGGGCATTAGCGTTTGAAAACGCTACTGTATGGCTGCTGTCTTGCGATCTGCGACCTAACTTTGCTATCTTTGTGATTCTTTTGGCATTTATCTTAACTTTTTTTGGCACAAAATGTATCCGTTATCATTTATTATGATAAACAAAAACTTTTGAACATCAGATCGGCAGTTACTATCCTCAATTGCGGCTTCAAATTCCACTTCGACCCATCTGCCCTGGGCTCAATCATGAAGTTCTTTGTAAAGCGGGTTATGGCATCATCCCAGACAACCTAGATCCACTCCACTCAATTGCACTCCACACTGCCCTCACCCACCTAGATAAGAGGAAAAACTGTATGTAGGCTGTTCATTGACTACAGCTCAGCGTTCAACACCATAGTCCCCTTTAAACTAGTCATCAAGCTTGGGACCCTGGCACTGAACACCTCCCTCTGCAACTGGTTCCTGTACTTCCTGACAAGCCGACCACAGGTGGTGAGGGTAGGCAACATCACCTCCCCCATGCTGATCCTCAACACGGTGGCCCCACAGGGGTGTGTGCTTAGTCCCCTCTTGTGCTCCCTGTTCACTCATGACTGCATGGCCACGCATGACTCCAACACCATCATCAAGTTTGCTAACGACAAGACTGTGGTAGGCCTATTTTCCAAGACTCTAGTTCAAACAATATGGCCACTATAAGCCAATGAGCTTGCATTAATGTCCTGTCCAACAGCGCCACCATGGGGCCAAACAGAACCACACTCAACAGGTTAGCTAGACTCACTTCCCAGAGCATGTGTGCCAAATTCCATGACTCTTAGTCAAACAAATCAAGTGTGCCACCATCTGGTCAATCTGAATGTGCTTGCATATGTTGAGTCTTGACAGTTTTTTAAACGTGTATCAAGTCGGCTGAGGCGCAGGAGCCCAACGAGCCGGCTGAGGAGTGGGAGCCCGACCAGCCGGCTGAGGAGTGGGAGCCTGACGAGCCAGCTGAGGCATCCCCTGTTGCTGCGGCAACGGCACCCGGGCCTAGTTGACATGGCATTGCATGAGAGGGTGTGGCCCTTCGCCCTTTACCATCATGCAAGGTTGCATCCTCCTAGGCATTATTATTAGCATTTTCCCCTGAATCGGCGGAAGAAGGAAAATAATAAACACAATCAAATAAAATAGGGTTCTCGCAGCTTCGCTGCTTGTACCCCTAAAAAGCAATATTCCCAACCCCACTAACACTAATTTGCCTGCCTGTCTGGTTAGCCCATTTATGAACTTAATTGACATGGGGTCTGAGAGACCATATGAAGGCTAATTTATTTCTTCTCCACTTTTGGTTTGTAATTAAATGTTGCCTCTGGGAATGGGTTTTAATTAGTGTCTCGCTTGATTTGCTGGCTACGGTTGTCCTGAGTTGTCCTTAGGCAGAGGTTTAGGATCAGTTTACCCTGCCCAATTTCTAAATGTAACCATTAGGCAGACAAACATAAGCCAGCCTTAGATCAGTGTCTAGGGGCATCATCATACTCCTAACTGGAGTTATGCACCCCTGCCCTAGAGATATGGTTTGCACTAGAAAGGTTTGGTTTGTCAGTTATATGATGAACAGTCCAGTATCCCCATTGGAAAATTACTTTACTGTTAATGGGATCTTCAAAAACGGTCTGGGGGAGGTAGATACTCTTCAAAATCCCTTCTGACTCTTTCTAATATCTTTTTAACTTTTATTTATCCAGGTTACTCTTTGAGATTACGTATATTTTGCAAGAAAGAGGCTCAAGATATTAGATCTGGTCCAAGATAGTAACCTTTGTATATTTACCTGTACAGTTAATTTAACCATGCTAAATTTTCACTTACCTGTTCATTTAACCAGTATGTCTATTAAGTAAACTATTATTACCCTCACTCATATCATACACATTTTTAGCTATTGAAGTATTTCTCTGCCATCAATCTGTATAGTGTAGTTAACCATGCACCATTCGCCAATGTATAGTGTACATATTCAGCCAACCACCCATACTATGCAATGTCTTTTTATAGCTTTTTTAGCACTCCAGACTTCTTGTATTTCTATACTTTTTCATACTGACGCTCTGTCTTTTGTGTATTTTCGTTCTGGCATTTTGCACCTGCCCTATATTTTGTTGTAGTTGCTTGACAAAGAAATTTCCCCCCAGGGATCAATAAAGTATCTATCTATCTATCTATCTATCTATCTATCTATCTATCTATCTATCTATCTATCTATCTATCTATCTATCTATCTATCTATCTATCTATCTATCTATCTATCTATCTATCTATCTATCTATCTATCTATCTATCTATCTATCTATCTATCTATCTATCTATCTAAACCAGTGCCAAAAGAGCAGCAGGGTCAGCAATGCTACAAATACTTCACTACTCAATCCCCCTAGGTCACTTAGGGTCTCAAAGCTTTTGCGGATGTATGGACTATGGAGAGGACATGGCTTTTGTTTCAGAGAGACAGGAGAAAGTGGGCTCCCTCAGACAGAGCTGTCCGAAAGCCAGGGACCTTTCTAAGAGGCACGCTCCACAGCTTCTCCGTCATCTAAACAGCACCACTCCATGCATCGGGGAGGATGTTGATGTCTTCATTGTTAAGCTACTGGATGTCAGAGATTGATCAGAGTTGGAATGAGATAGACATACCACTTTCATTATATACATTTCAATGTATCTATTGTGTATCTATTATTTTGTACTATGTATCATTATTTTGTGTCTTTGCACCAAGTAATCAATGCCCTGACATTTGACCTATGTAGATAAATAAATACTGCATTGATCAAGCTACATTTGTACTAAATAGAAATAAGCTCCATTACATCAATAGTCCTTAAATTATGACAGCCCAGACAGTAATATACAATTAAAAGCCAGAGAATACATATCACACATCAACTGCTGTTGTACTGACACAATACCACAGGCCTGAAGTAAGTATTGGCAAAGGAACATTTTGAAATAATGTGTGAATTTCCTAAATCTGGAGGATACGCATAGCATCTGTATATAGATTTAAGCTTGTACATTTTTAAACAAAGACAGTGGAAGAGCAGGCTACTTCTTCCATAACTGACGAAAGAGTTTGCAATGCTAAAACTTCTCTGAGCCAAACCATGACGCTTTGAAAGGAAGGAAATGCAGCTGAACCAGAATACTGCGTGCCATGCGTTGCAGCGAGCACCAAGCACCAAACCCACTTTTCCACATTTCCCTCTCTCGAACATGAGTGAGGCTCCTCCAGAGATGATGTCAGCCTGCTGAGTAGCTAGCCCTGCAGGGCTCGTGGTGGTGGGGGTCTGTGCCTTACCATGGCCAACCAGCGCAAACGGTGAAGAGTGAAAACATTATCTTGTGCCATTAAAAGCAGTTGGCACATCACACACTCTCTTGCTGGCAAAGGGTGCCCATGGCAGCATTGCCTCCTCACTAAATGCTCAAAGTGACTGAGAGCAGAGCAGAGCAGGCTGGTGAGAGAAAAAGTTACAGGCACCAGTCATCGCTGTGGAACACACACTTTGCAAATATAAATGCAATGAATAGAGGCAATGTGATACCTGACAGACAATCATATATGTTCTACATAATATATTTATATCTGATCAGTCTTCTGAGCAGGTCACAGATCATAAGCGTAGTATGTACAAAACAGAGCATCCTAGGAGGTGGAGGTTATCTGTGGAGTCAGCAGAGTAGATGTGGATGGTGGCTCCGCAAAACAAGCCAATGGAGTTGTGTCATGGAACCTTTACCATGCAAATTAATCCATAGCTATGAATCTCTTTCTATGAGGTAGCCTACTGTTTGGATTTATATACTGTACATGCTAAATTCAAAGATCCTATATAGATCTTATCTGTATATCATTGAGACAGATATAGTGAGGTAGAGCAGACCTGTTTCCAAGACTACTAAGCTCCCTCTTCCTCTCCATCCAGTCTCTGTCAGAAGAAACTATATCCTCACATTTCCTCTATCAGCAACACATATTTTTGAGAGATGCCAGAAAACACTTGACTTCTGCTATACCTTCAGAACCTAGATCAGGTCCAATCGTAGGACGTCAAGTGGAGATGTCTTGACTAGGGCTGTGGCAGTCATGATATATTGTCAGCCGGTGATTGTCAAGCAAATAACTGCCAGTCTCATGATAATTGACCGTTAATTAACATAAACACATTTAGCATCTCCTGGCTTCCATGCATAGTCTACAAGCCACTGGTGCAGACCATTGGAATAAATCCATGTAATATAGCCTACACCATTAGAATAAATCCATTATTTATTTTAGACGGGTCTAAAGAAACATGATATGAAGAAAATGTTGTATATTTCAAAAGAACAGAATAGCATACTCTGAGTTGTCCTTATGTTAGACCCTGATCTGGCTATGCCATGGACTACACTAGTTCATTTAGCAGACAAGATTTGCTTAGAATTCCGTGGCATTATTTTATATTATTTTATAGTATGAATACAATTTAACATTTTTGAGGGAGTGTGCACGTGGCTATTCTGTGTTGAGCGCTTAACAAAGAAACAGGTCCTCTTATATGCTTAATGTAGAGTTATTTATGCAACTTTAGTTGTGATTACAAACGTTGGGCTGTATGTTTAGATTTTTAATACATTCTAAAGCTGCATGATGCAACTCTAATGATGATTTGAAAAACATTGCATGAAAGGCATGAGCTCTGCTTGGTTTTTATGTTCAGGCTGCACACACTTCATCAGTCTCTCATTCACAGTTTGACAATCCCTTGATAATGCCTCAAATTTCCCGGCGGCATCCCCTTTGTGTGGATGTAATGCCCCCTAATAAAATCTCTCTCAAATATCTAAATTCTTATGAGCCAATGCCCGTCACGTGATCCTTCTCACAAGCTACAAGTGAAGACAGACACATCGGGGACGTAACTGCGTTCGTCCTTATCGAATTCCGAGGCGCATATTGAAGATGTTGGAAGAACTGTCCACATTTACTTTTCGTCAGTGAACAAGAACAGAAAAAGCACTAGCTTATATCAGTCTACTATCTCCCATAGTACAAAAGTTGACCTATTCTGTGCAAGAAAGAAATATTCCAAACATAGTCTGGGACAGTTGTAGGATTTCTCAAGCTTTTCCCGTGGTTAATTTTCATGCCAGCCAGGTAGGCTATACTCCTGTTGTAAAGAGAATGTGCTTAATATTAGGAAAGTTGAGATAAATATACACTGAACAATGATATAAACGCAACATGTAAAGTGTTGATCCCATGTTTCATGAGCTGAAAAAAAAACCTATACGTTTTCCATACGCGCAAAAAGCATATTTCTCTCAAATGTTTTGCACAAATTTGTTTACATCCCTGTTAGCGAGCTTTTCTCCTTTGCCAAAACAATCCATCCACCTGACAGGTGTGGCATATCAAGAAGCTGATTTAACAGAATGACAATTACACAGGTGCACCTTGTGTTGGGGACAATTAAAGACCACTTTGTCACGCAACATAATGCCACAGATGACTCAAGTTTTGAGGGAGCGTGCAATTGGCATGCTGACTGCAGAAATGTCCACCAGAGATGCTGGTGCTGAGGAGTATTTCTGTCTGTAATAAAGCGCTTTTGTGGGGAAAAACTCATTCTGATTGGCTGGGCCTGACTCCTCAGGGGGTGCACCCTTGCCCAGTCGTGAAATCCATAGATTAGGGCCTAATTCATTTATTTCAATTGACTGATTTCCTTATATGAACTATAACTCAGTAAAATCTTTTAAATTGTTCCATGTTGTGTTTATATTTTTGCTCAGTATAGAAGGCCTCCCCTTTTTAACAGAGGCCATCAAAACTCTGTTTTCCCACACAATTGCATAGCCTATCGAAATGTTCTGCAACATGAGCTCCTGGGCTCTCATGAAATGTTTGATTTAGATTTTTGATTAGATTTGCATTGATGTCAGAGTGATTAGAGGGACAGTAGAGTGCTGAGTACCAGGCAGTTAGCAAGTTTGGTAGGCTACTAATGACCATCAACAGCATCAGAGCTTGGAGAAGCCTAATTACCAGGACTAAAGGCTCATGTGGAATTTGACAGCCATCATGACTCGTGATCGCCGGTGTGGTGGTAATACGGTCACCATAACAGCCCCGAGTCCTGTTTGACAGACCCAGGAGCCAATCACTCTTAACTTCCTACCTCATTCTAACCTTTGACCTAACCAGTGGCATACCATTGTTCACAGTGCCTTTTTTTCTCCCAACACCGTATGGAGTGGTGTTATGCATGGAATGGACCCCTCTCAGTTTGGCGTTATGCTGACGTTTTACACTTTTGACCTTACAAGCTCCTGGTTTCATTAATCTTGTATTTCTGAGGGAAGCCTATGTAGGCGGGGAAATTGCTGCCTATTCACCTGTCTCTGAGGAGGAGATGAATACATCATTATGTCAATCAGACATCCTTGGCCACTTAATCATGAGGAAAGGGGATTATGGAAGTAACCAGAGTAGATAATAAGGCCTCTGAGACAAACAACTCTTTTACCCCAAAATTGACATGTTCATACATTCCTGGTTTGATTAAATTGTTTAACGAGCGAAGCAGACATGCAGGAGCTTTACTAGGCTGTGGCTTGAGAAGTGAAACCTAATAACTTTTTCAAGCTACTTTAACTGTGTGAGTGTGTCAGGGAGAGATATTACTCCATATTGATGCTTTTCTTTCACCAAACCGTAATATATATATTTTACATTTAGGGTATTCGCCAGTAATGGTTGCCATTGTTACAATATAGAATATCCATTTTCCTGACATTTCATTTTCAGCGATCCCAGCGAAGTTAAAAGCAGAAATTATAAGGTAACCCTTTATTGTTTATCTTTTTTGCTGTGTCCAGAGGTTGCGGAGGAAGTTCAGGGACTGTTCAGGGAATGCTCCTAACCACTGCGAAGATGTGGTGGCTTTTCATGCACGTTTCAGTAACCGCGGCATCACCCAGGTGGGTACTACATTCCTGGCAATGGAGGACCAGTACCAGAGAAGCGGCTACAATGGAGTGACTGACCATTCAGAAAACCAGATGTGGTGCGTTTGGGGCCTGTTTTTTTTCTTTCTCCTTAGCTGTTCCATCGAAGCCCACTCCACTAAACCCACAATGGCTTTCCAACGCAAATTGCCTCAACTTCATCACAAGCCGACTGAGACTTTCAATCTCCATCATTTACATTATTTGTTTGTTATTTTCCTTTTTATGTGAGATTCTTTGAAAAGCACTACACACTATTAGATCTGTAACCCAAGTATGCGTAGTAGGCTAGACCTACTATGTTATTGTTTGTTAATTTTTGGGCCATTTATTTAAGAGGACCACAAACTTTTTTGTCATCGTCAATGATTTTAAATGCGTTGTCCACGTGTGGGTGTATTGTGATTTAAATTATCTATCTATCTATTCTTCCTGGAGGCTGTTGCCATGGTGATAACCAAAAGATACCTGTGTACGGGTTGAGAATGGTAAACTTGGGCACTGATAAGGACCAAAATTGGAACGCAGTGGCTGTACAGTATCATGCTATAAATCTGTTCCCTTTCAATTGATACCATGCTTACGCATATGCTTTTCATATTTCTTCTGTAAGAAACATTTCAATTTAGCCCTATCCATACAGGCCAATTCCCACAAGTGTAAAGGGTAAAAAAAAAAAAAGACAGGCTTCCCATTGTCCTCTGGCACGGTGCACGCTTTATTAAACTCTTGCCAGCACATTAGAATGCTCTTAAGCATACACACCAGCGCAAGAGACAATGAACGTAATATGGTCTGAAGATGGTTTGAGTTACAAAAGATTAGGCTGAATCCAATTTGGGAACTCACACTGACATCAATGCAAGATTGAGCCTACATGATAGGTTGAGTGCAAGATGAAGTATACTGACTTGCTCATATTAAAGATCAAGTTAGAGAAGTCCAATTTGTAGCTAAAAGGCTGCTGTACCGTGGGTCTTTCTAAGGAAAGACAGCTTGAACCGATTCTGGTGTTATTACATCATGCAGAGTGAAAGCATGGCATGATTTGATTGGATAACAGAGGAAACTATCTTTAGTTCATTAAGTGACTCATCCCTCTCAGTGTTTCAGGCACATTGTTTCAAGGTGAGACATTCTCCACTACATCCAACTAAATTGGCAATTAAACTTTGAGATTTTAGACAGAATTATTGGAATCCACAGGGTTTCAAACCAATAAAAGTAACCCATTTTTCTGAACATACATATTCACTGTTTTGGTATGGTTATTGAGGCAATTGAACATAATGGATTTGATTAGAGGCAATTATTCCAATACGTGTAAGTACTGCTTTATAACAAAGAAGCACTTTCCATTGCAATAATCAAGACGCTGAATGGACAATATAAATGGGTCCTCTTGTTGCTTTAGGAGGGAGAGGGAAAAATCTGATGACAAAACAGAGAAGCCATTGCTCGTAAAGAAGAAAGCCTAACCAAAACCAACCAAAACAATCTGGTGTCTCTATGGTAACTGCACCATTCACCCTTAGATGTGGACACCAGTGGGAGGTGGAACATTTCTGAAAGTCTTGCTCATGGTTTATCCTCCTCACTTATATGCCCTTTGTGTGAACATGCACAGCAAATGTGCAGAGAATTTTGGTGAATGCCTTTATCTCCAAATGGTTTCCATCTCTTACAGAGATTAGTTAAATCTGGTAGGCTATATCAAGCCTACTGATTTCAGTGCATTCCAGATGTATTCTTAAACCTGGTTATAAATCCTTTGAAGATGGCACTGTATCTAAACGTAATGTGTTACAAAATCCCAACCTACTTGTATGTTTATCTATCACTGAGTTAATTATTAGTTAAGTGTTAGTCTAGACTACTGAGAGGTCTGTAGGCAACAGTCTTTGTCGAAGACACACTTCTCTGGTGGTAGTAAGCATCCATCTTTGTCTGTCTCTCACTGCCATCCATCTCCAGCACAGGAGCATCCTGTCTTTATAATTTTTCCCCCAGCCTGACAGATGGACAGATGGACAGACGGGCGACATGGTCAGTAAAAACCTCTGGCCCTTTAATTACTGATCTGAAGTATTTTAATACTGTTCCAGTCCCTGTAATGTGGGTCACAAATAACCCTTTCAACAGCCATGTTCCCCCATCCACCATGATCATTGTGTCAATCATGGGCACGCATTTCGGGGCTAGATTGGTCAATTTTTAGCCCATTGGGCCTGTCTAACTTGGATTTGTTGTGTTAAATTATCTTTATCTGGCTAATATCTTCACCTGGTGTCAATAAAACTACAGTATGGGCTTCATTCATGATGATAAAGTTTGATTGGATGTCGAATCTGTAAAGATCTATGCCACAGCACTGGAATAAAGTCTAAATCTTTGAGCCTGAAGTTGATGTAAATCCACTAGGTCTGGGAGGAGTACCCTATCAAAAATAACTGTGCCGGGTATTTCCGGCCTCCCTGGCTATCCATTGTTCCCTGGATCTATTCACGCCTGGAAAAAACTGAACCATTTCCCCCATCGTAAATTAGAAATAGGGTGCTTACTTTTTGTCATAAGCATGAACAGGATTTGACATAGACATAATGTGCTTTCTAATTCAGCAAAAATAAAGTCCTCTAAAGCGTCAATGCTTTAAATATTCCCTTCAATCAATCAGTTACATGTATGTTAATCCTGACTAAAACTGTAGATCACCCCACTGGCATGCAGAACACATATTTGCATTTCTTGCTCACATAGCTATTTAAATACAACATGCATACAACAATATTTACAGTAATGAAAAATGTTGGAACAAACCTCTAAGCAGTTCAACTCCCTAAGCTCAAGTGAGCCACTACAGCTGTCTACACCGCAGGACCCCAGCGTGGCCAGACAGACACTGCATGTCTCTTGAGGTCACTGCATCCTTCTTCCTTCCCATAGGGATGCAGGGGATGCCTGTCTCATGTCACAAGTATGTCCTAAAGTCCAAATATCTTCCTGGTGTCACTTCATGAAACGTCCGGCAGCCATAGACGAGAGTTCACTGAGTTTTTAATCCAACACTTTCAGAGGCTTGACGATTGGCTGGGTCTACTCAAACCCACATATCTGACTGCTGCAGACAGAATAGCTAATACTTATCCTCCTTCGACAGACAATGCAATTCAGCAATGGATGATTCCAACGGCTTATTTTAATGGCAATCTGTCTCTCTGTAGGGAGTCCCCAACGAAGGAGCCAAAATCAATACTGACAATCAGCCGTCGGTCACACGAATCAGTGGCACGAAAGAGGTCAGTGCCTCCAGACATACTGTATAGATATCAGGGTTGAAAATCTAACCTTCTGTCTGAACAATTGTGTAGTGAAAAATAGTAACGTATATTGTCAAGTTGTAGAACAAAAGTAACATTTGTGATTGAATAATATGTGCAAAATCTAACAAAGGCCCCGTAATAGGGATGGGGCAGATAAAGACTGAAATCCTAGACTAAGCCATTTATAGATACATAGATACATCAGTGTAATTTCAGCAGTACAGTCTCCGAGGCCATGTACAGAGCAGTAATTTGTAATTCAAACCAATCCTCGCCAAACGCTGTATTTATAATAGTCGTGGTGATTCCTCTGTTTTGGCACACATTCTCCCGGTTTCCTTCCGTCGGCATACGTCTCCATCTCTCCTATCTTGGTCATGGTAGTGTTTGTGTTTAACAGGGCTTGTGAGTGCTGAGTGCCGCCCTGCCTAGCCTCACTACAGCCAGCCAGCATTGACTAATCCCCCTCAGGCCTGCTTCCATCACAGAGATAAAAGCCTGGGTGTGAAGTCTAAGGGGAAATATCTGTCAGAATCAGAGTCTCTCTCTCTCAGAGTTTCAAGACAACAATTGAAGAGGACTGACTAACAACATGGGGAAGCCACCCTCTCTGGGGGAATATGATAAGAATCTTGGCTGGAGTGACAATAGGTTCTACTGTCATAAAAAGGAACATGTTCTTGTAAGTTGGGTAATGTAGCGATGTGGTATGAGCTCATCTTCTCCCCTGTGTCCTTGGAGAGAGTTGTGTTCTAACCTGGAAAAAGAAAACTGTCAGAAAATGTCAAAGGAAAAAACAGTACATGTACAGTTCATTTACTGTGTGCTACAATACATGTCTTTACAGTAGAGCACAGTATATCCTCAAAGGCATGGAACCAATTAAACAGCAGTCACATAAATTCTCCATGACCTGTCCAGAGAGAGACACATTGGATTGCTCTGGCCACATACTACCTTCTCTGCTTTTTTTTTTGCAGGAAGATAGTTTTAGAGTTTGAATAACCATCCAAAAGTATTTTCAACTTCTTCTCCCACGTTACCACCCTGAATCCTTCCATGTATTAAAATGCCTCTAAAGCGATTATCACAGTGTGGGAGTCATACTCCCCCTCACACACAGACCGCTCATCTCAAAATTATTACGAGAATTTACTCCATCGTCCAGCCCCCAAAGTGATTTCAAGGTTGCATAACAGTCCAACCAAAACCCTAACACAACCCAAAATGAAGAAAGAAATTCATCTTTATGATAAGAAGGCAGCAGCAGTGCGTGGGTAAAATCACCGGGGAAGCCAACCAAGGGGAAAAAAGCCATATTACAACCTTTGTGTTGTGATAATTGCATTGTTTGCTCTATAACCTGTTAGTTCATATGCCTTGACACTGTGATATATAGGCCTAAGGCCGAGAAAATAAGAAGACACATTGACAGAATAAATTCAACCACACATTAGTTTCATCACAAAACCAGAGAGCAGCCTCTGTCCGGTGAAGTCCACAAAGCATATTGCATGTAACAAACAGTTATGGACATACAGCATGGTCATGCAAGGTAATGTTTCCGACATTTTCTGACTACTAAACAACTATTGATTTAGAACCACAGAGAGTTACTGCAAGTCGCAAAGAAAATAGAAGCTGCCTCCACTATTCCAGCACCATTTCAACTTCAACATTTCAAAATCATCTAATCACCTATAGTTGAAGTCCGAAGTTTACATACACTTAGGTTAAAGTCATTAAAACAAATTTTAACCACTCCACAGATTTCATGTTAACAAACCATAGTTTTGACAAGTCGATTAGGACATCTACTTTGTGCATGAAGTAATTCTTCCAAGAATTGTTTACAGACAGATTATTTCACTTATAATTCACTATATCACAATTCCAGTGAGTCAGTAGTTTACATACACTAAGTTGACTGTGCCTTTAAACAGCTTGGAAGATTCCAGAAAATGATGTCATGGCTTTAGAAGCTTCTGATAGGCTAATTGACATTGTTTGAGTCAATTGGAGGTGTACCTGTGTATGTATTTCAAGGACTACCATCAAACTCAGTGCCTCTTTGCTCGACATCATGGGAAAATCAAAAGAAATCAGCCAAGACCTCAGTAAAAAAATAGTAGACCTCCACAAGTCTGGTTCATCCTTGGGAGCAATTTCCAAATGCCTGAAGATACCACGTTCATTTGTACAAACAATAGTACGCAAGTTTAAACACCATGGAACCATGCAGCCGTCATACCGCTCAGGAAGGAGACGCGTTCTGTCTCCTAGAGATGAATATACTTTGGTGCGAAAAGTGCAAATCAATCGCAGAACAACAGCAAAGGATTTCACATTCTTAAAATAAAGTGGTGATCCTAACTGACCTATGACAGGCAGTTTTTACTAGGATTAAATGTCAGGAATTGGGAAAAACTGATTTTTAATGTATTTGGCTAAGGTGTATGTACATTTCCGACTTCAACTGTATGCTTAGTCTAATACAGTGACAACTAAAAGACCAAAAATGATTTAGTCCAATCAACATAAGCTAAATATGATGTGGCTGTCAATGGTACTGATTTGTGTGTGTGTGTGTGTGTGTGTGTGTGTGTGTGTGTGTGTGTGGTGTGCGTGTCTGTCAGTCTGCCTGTGTGTGTGTCTGTCAGTCTGTCTGTGTGTGTGTATGGTGTGCGTGTGTGCGTGTCTATGACTCTGTCATACAGTACACGCTTTTATTTTTTGTTGTCCTAGGCTTCCTGGCTAAAATACTTGCTCGGTAGCCTAACTTCCTTTAATGGGCAATGATACATTACGCCAGCTAGTTAACATTAGCATACTTCATTCTCTCAGGCCAGGGGCACAATGCATGGATTCATGGTTGGTTCAGAATCGCCTTTATAATCATAGGCCAGTAAGGAGAATTAAGTAAAACCACAAGTCAAAATCCCTATCTCCATCGATGGCTAATTTAGGAAAGGGACAAAGCCTGGCTTCCCTTGGCATCCATGAATACACGCCACTGTAGGAAGGAGCGAGATTAAAATATATATCAATAATAGCCTGTGTAAAAAAAAAAAAAAAAGTTCCCAGGTCAGAGGCTGAAATAGAGTTGAAAAAACAGCTTCCTGGGGTTCTTTGATCCTGTTTCTAACAGGGCTGCCTCAGAGGCATCCATGGAAAGCTAATCATTGGCTCGCTGATTTACGACTGCATGAGAGAGGGGAGCTATTGGACAATCCACAACTAGTGCCAACACTAACACCTATCCAAGTCTGAACTGAAAACAAGGATTTCTCTCTCTATATATAAAACTGTTTCATGTGTGAGACCATAACAGCCTCTCCTCAGGGCTTTTGATAACAAATAGGTCTGGAAGGGATGATTTAAATGAAATAAATATTAGGGCTTGTCAGCAGCTGCTCCCTCTACCATTGACGTAAACTATAAAAGAGGTAATTAATTCAAGACTTTTGGGTCTATCCGTTACAGACTGTCTCACATGCTTCCTGTTTCACACCATACAGAACGTCAACATCTGACAGGCCATATTACCATAGTGAAACCAGTGTGACTTGGCATTTGTTGATAGAGAATTGCATTATTATTATGCATTATCATATCTGGTCGCTATTCCTCTAAGCTGTTCATCATAAGACAAAGGACCAATGATTTTCTAAGAGTTTTGATTCAATCTGTATTGCAGAGGTTCAGCGCTACAGTAATTGAAATTTAAAGGCAATGTTCCGGCATTTGCAGAGACTGCATTCATGGTAAACACTGCATATGTCGGCTCTTCTCGGAAATTACCTTAAAATTTGTATTGTCATATAGTGCTGAACTTCCACGATACAGATTGAATCGAGCCCTAAAATCATAGATAAAGAGATTTATTGTATTCCCTGCTTCAGCAAATCCTTTTATCAGAAGTTACTTCTCCAACTTGTTGAGACACAAATCACAACTTACATTTTAGCAGATGCTCTTATCCAGAGTGAGTTACATGAGCAATTAGGATTAAATGCCTTGCTCAAGGGCACATTAACCAACTTTTCACCTAGTCGGCTCAGGGATTCAAACCAGCAACCTTTCGGTTAATGGCTCAATGCTCTTAGCCGCTAGGCTACCTGCTGCTACTTCAACTCTCAGCGGAGACAGTGTTGCCTGTTCCAGAGTAGTTGAACACATAAGAATGAGACATACAGGAGATGAAAATGTTGTTAAGAATTTAGGCTAAGATAACATTGTGCCCTGAAAAGACATCAGCGTTATGAGCATATGCCAGCAATGGATGAGGAGGAAAACATACAACGGCAGAGTTAGATATCAAGAAATTACCGGAACGAGAAGCTGGAACAGAACCGTTAGGATGATTATGCTACTTTGATTAAAGTTATCCCTGTGGGCTATGCAGCACTGAAATTAATTCATGATTCTTTGAATAAATTATTTTAATCTAATCAATGGTGGATGCTGATTAAAGCCTGATGACGACCTTTGGGTCAAAACATTGTTCTCAGTAAAACTGTGGAAAAATTCCACAGTGTGCGGTCATCTATCTTTCTTTCATTACTTCTTTTTTTGTACCCTGCACCTGCAAGTAACGGATGTGTGTATTCTGCTTCTAAATTAGTGGATGCAGATTGTGTCATACGTTTTACTCAACGGTCTTTTCACAGTCCCTGACCATGTCAGTACACACTGGCTTGAGTATTGCAGGTACTCAACATCTGTGGAGCCTGGTGGTTTGCTGGCTCCACTGCCTTTTTCAATAGCAAGAATACGACTATTGTTTAAAGACAAAGTTCACTCTTTGATTACACCTCTTAAACCCATAAAGAAAATCCCAGAGGCTCCATCAATTATGTTCAGAAAGACAAATTCCACAAATGTTTAATTGAATTGGATGGCTTACTAATCACTAAACCATTTAATGTTGCAAATTATTTGAATGATTACTTCATTGGCAAAGTGGGCAAACTTAGGCAGGAAATGCCAACAACGAACAGTGAGACATCGTAATCATGCATAAAAAAACAAATTATGAAGGAAAGCTATTTAATTTTGTAAAGTTAGTGTGGGAGAGGTGGAAAAGTTATTGTTATCGATCAATAATGACAAACCTCCTGGCATTGACAACTTAGATGGAAAGCTACTGAGGATGGTAGCTGACTCTATAGCCATTCCTATCTGTCATATATTTCATCAGAGCTTAGAGGAAAGTATTTTTCCCCAGGCTTAGAGGGAAGCCAAAGTCATTCTGCTACCCATGAGTGGTAAAGCGGCCTTTACTGGTTCTAACAGCAGACCTATCATCTTGCTGCTAGCACTTAGCAAACTGAAAAAATGGTGTTTGACCAAATACAATGCTACTGTACCAGTCAAAAGTTTGGACACACCTACTTATTCAAGGCTTTTCTTTATTTTCTTTATTATTTTCTACATTGTAGAATAATAGTGAAGACATCAAAACTATGAAATAACACATATGGAATCATGTAGTAACCAAAAAAGTGTTAAACAAATCAAAATATATTTTATATTTGAGATTCTTCAAATTAGCCACCCTTTGCCTTGATGATAGTTTTGCACACTCTTGGCATTCTCTCAACCAGCCTCATGAGTTAGTCACCTGGAATGCATTTCAATTAACAGGTGTGCCTTGTTAAAAGTTAATTTGTGGAATTTATTTCCTTCTTAATGCGTTTGAGCCAATCAGTTGTGTTGTGACAAGGTAGAGGTGGTATACAGAAGATATCCCTATTTGGTAAAAGACCAAGTCCATATTATGGCAAGAACAGCTCAAATAAGCAAAGAGAAACAACAGTCCATAATTACTTTAAGACATGAAGGTCAGTCAATCCGGAAAATGTCAAGAACTTTGAAAGTTTCTCCAAGTGCAGTCGCAGAAACCATCAAGCGCTATGATGAAACTGGCTCTCAAACTGGCTCTCATGAGGACCGCCACAGGAAAGGAAGACCCAGAGTTACATCTGCTGCAGAGGATAAGTTAATTAGAGTTACCAGCCTCAGAAATTGCAGCCCAACTAAATGCTTCACAGAGTTCAAGTAACAGACACATGTCAATATCAACTGTTCAGAAGAGACTGTGTGAATCAGGCCTTCATGGTTGAATTGCTGCAAAGAACACTACAAAAGGACACCAATAATAAGAAGAGACTTGCTTGGGCCAAGAAACACAAGCAATGGAAATTAGACCGGTGGAAATCTGTCTTTTGGTCTGAGGAGTCCAAATTTGAGATTTTTGGTTCCAATCGCCGTGTCTTTGTGAGACGCAGAGTAGGTGAATGGATGATCTCCGCATGCGTGGTTCCCACCATGAAGCATGGAGGAGGAGTTGTGATGGTGTGGGGGTGCTTTGCTGGTGACACTGTCTGTGGTTTATTTAGAATTCAAGGCACACTTAACCAGCATAGCTACCACAGCATTCTGCAGCAATACACCATCCCATCTGTTTTTTTCAACAGAGCAATGACCCAACACACCTCCAGGCTGTGTAAGGGCTATTTGACCAAGAAGGAGAGTGATGGAGTGCTGCATCAGATAACCTGGCCTCCACAATCACCTGACCTCAACCCATTTGAGATGGTTTGGGATAAGTTGGACCGCAGAGTGAAGGAAAATCAGCCAACAAGTGCTCAGCATATGTGGGAACTCCTTCAAAACTGTTGGAAAAGCAATCCTTGTGAAGCTGGTTGAGAGAATGCCAAGCGTGTGCGAAGCTGTCTTCAAGGGAAAGGGTGGCTACTTTGAAGAATTTTTGTTTAACACTTTTTTGGTTACTACATGATTCCATATGTCTTATTTAATAGTGTTGATGTCTTCACAATTATTCTACAATGTAGAAAATAGTAAAAATAAAGACAAATCCTTGAATGAGTAGGTCTGTCCAAACTTTTTACAGGTACTGTATATCTCTGTAAACAAATTAACAAGAGACTGTCAGCATGCTTGTAGAGAATGGCTCTTAATATATACTGCGATGATACAATTAAATGATGATTGATTGAAATAAATTAATAATAAGAATAACCTGTTGTTGAGAACTTATGTGTTATGGTTTTTCAACCTCTGCCATATCGTGGATTCAGAGCTACAGTGGGGAGAACAAGTATTTGATACACTGCCGATTGTGCAGGTTTTCCTACTTACAAAGCATGTAGAGGTCTGTAATTTTTACCATAGGTACACTTCAACTGTGAGAGACGGAATCTAAAACAAAAATCCAGAAAATCACATTGTATGATTTTTTTATAATTAATTTGCATTTTATTGCATGACATAAGTATTTGATCACCTACCAACCAGTAAGAATTCCGGCTCTCACAGACCTGTTAGTTTTTCTTTAAGAAGCCCTCCTGTTCTCCACTCATTACCTGTATTAACTGCACCTGTTTGAACTCGTTACCTGTATAAAAGACACCTGTCCACACATCCAATCAAACAGACTCCAACCTCTCCACAATGGCCAAGACCAGAGAGCTGTGTAAGGACATCAGGGATCAAATTGTAGACCTGCACAAGGCTGGGATGGGCTACAGGACAATAGGCAAGCAGTTTGGTGAGAAGGCAACAAATGTTGGCGCAATTATTAGAAAATGGAAGAAGTTCAAGATGACGGTCAATCTCCCTCGGTCTGAGGCACCATGCAAGATCTCACCTTGTGGGGCATCAATGATCATGAGGAAGGTGAGGGATCAGCCCAGAACTACACGGCAGGACCTGGTCAATGACCTGAAGAGAGCTGGGACCACATTCTCTAAGAAAACCGTTAGTAACACACTACGCCGTCATGGATTAAAATCCTGCAGCGCACGCAAGATCCCCCTGCTCAAGCCAGCGCAAGTCCAGGCCCGTCTGAAGTTTGCCAATGACCATCTGGATGATCCAGAGGAGGAATGGGAGAAGGTCATGTGGTCTGATGAGACAAAAATAGAGCTTTTTGGTCTAAACTCCACTCGCCGTGTTTGGAGGAAGAAGAAGGATGAGTACAACCCCAAGAACACCATCCCAACCGTGAAGCATGGAGGTGGAAACATCATTCTTTGGGGATGCTTTTCTGCAAAGGGGACAGGACGACTGCACCGTATTGAGGGGAGGATGGATGGGGCCATGTATCGCGAGATCTTGGCCAACAACCTCCTTCCCTCAGTAAGAGCATTGAAGATGGGTTGTGGCTGGGTCTTCCAGCATGACAACGACCCGAAACACACAGCCAGGGCAACTAAGGAGTGGCTCCGTAAGAAGCATCTCAAGGTCCTGGAGTGGCCTAGCCAGTCTCCAGACCTGAACCCAATAGAAAATCTTTGGAAGGAGCTGAAAGTCCGTATTGCCCAGCGACAGCCCCGAAACCTGAAGGATCTGGAGAAGGTCTGTATGGAGGAGTGGGCCAAAATCCCTGCTGCAGTGTGTGCAAACCTGGTCAAGAACTACAGGAAACGTATGATCTCTGTAATTGCAAACAAAGGTTTCTGTACCAAATATTAAGTTCTGCTTTTCTGATGTATCAAATACTTATGTCATGCAATAAAATGCAAATGAATTACTTAAAAATCATACAATGTGATTTTCTGGATTTTTGTTTTATATTCCGTCACTCACAGTTGAAGAGTACCTATGATAAAAATTACAGACTTCTACATGCTTTGTAAGTGGGAAAACCTGCAAAATCGGCAGTGTCTCAAATACTTGTTCTCCCCACTGTATCTATCTGATATAACTCATAGGCTTTTATTTAAGGAAGCTTCTCTAATCTCAAACAAGTGTGGTGTACCGCATGGCAGCTCTCTAGGCCCTCTACTCTTTTCTATTTTTACCAATGACTGGCATTAAACAAAGCATGTGTGTCCATGTATACTCAAGATTCAACCATATACGCATCAGCAACCACAGCTAATAAAGTCACTGAAACCCTTAACGAAGAGTTGCAGTCAGTTTTGGAATGGGTGGCCAGTAATAAACGGGTCCTGAACATCTCTAAATCTAAGAACATTGTTATCACTGTCTGACACCACACTCCACAAAGCAAGTCCTGCAGGCTCTAGTTTTATCTTATCTTGATTATTGTCCAGTCATATGGTCAAGTGCCACAAAAAAAAGACCTAGTAAAGCTGTAGCTGGCCCAGAACAGAGTGTCACGTCTTGCTCTTCATTGTAATCAGAGGGCTAATATTAATACTATGCATGCCAGTCTCTCTTGGCTAAGAGTTGAGGAAAGACTGACTTTGTCACTTCTTGTTTTTATAAGAAACAATGTGTTGGACATCAAATTGTTTGCATAGTCAACTTACACACAGCACTGACTGACACACACACTTACCCCACCAGACATGTCACCAGGGGTATTTTTGCAGTTCAGGGAGACGTACAGTATTATACAGGGCCATAAGTGCATGAGGGCATGGAACTCCCTTCCATCTTATATAGCACAAGTGAACAGCAAACCTGGTTTAAAACAAATGCCTCACGGCACAACGCATCTCCCCCTTGTGATCTACTTGTTGTGTGTATGTACTGGCATGTCTGTGTAACTGATAGGTGCAGACACACACACTATATGTTAATGTTTTTAAATGTATGTAAATTGTAGATTTTTGTAATGTAATGTAAAGTATTTTTTTTGTTATGAGTTAGACCCCAGTAAGACTAGCTGTCGCCATTGGCGTCGGCTAATGGGGATCCTAATAAATCCAAATCAAATCAAATAGTTTTCATTTGTACAGAATGGATAGGATAGGGTTGAATATACAAAAGTCCACCTAGTCTAGCCCCTTGTTTCTAATATCTCCCCAGTCCTCTTAGATGTGTCAGTACACATGACATACACATACAGGATAGGGGTACAACATTTGACGTTGGTCCAAAAGACACAAACTGAGAGGATAGGTGTTTGATTGGGAATCAGGCATAATGTCGGGCTACCAAAAGGATATGCCCTCTTCAATGTGAACCCACAGGACCCCAGAGGGACAACACCAGGCCAGACCAGACCAGTGTTTAATAAGCCCGGATGACTCAGACCAAAACAAACCTCTGTCTCATGGTAATGAATCAACACACCATTCAGGAAGCAGTGAGATCATCACTACCGTCTGTGAGGGAGCTGAAATTAGCTTATTGATATCAGTCTGGGCCAAATGGTGGACAATCATGATGGATAGGCAGGAGAATAAGGAGTAGGATTCAGGGTGTTCTGTTGTGGAGCGCTGTCTGGTCTGGAAGGAAAGTGGTCACAGAAGTGGTCATAGACTGGCCAGATGAAGTACAAAGCATCTAAAGGTATTTGTGGGGTGAAACAATAGCTAGGTTTCCATCTAATTGGCGACAGATTTTCATGTAGATATTCTAAAATCTTCATAAAGAAAAAATATGCAAATTTTCCCACCAGTGGTATGTTGCCATTAAACTGACTTGTTGTGGATAAAAATCTGTGTGTGATGATGTAGCACACACAAATGTACTTCTTCCCTTAAGCTTAAATGTATCAAATTACAATCTAAAGTTCAATGTGTTTACATAGCATTTTCAACTCTAACCATAGTTTTGTCACAAAAACTGTTTAAATAGCAAATATGCCTACTCTGTTCTTGGTATGTGTGCGGGTAGTCTGTGCAGGTAGGCTAGTCTACATGATGAGGTTATTATGTATAAGAGTGAGAATATTTGTATTTGTCAAACGGCAGTAAAGGATCGATCATCATGTCACCAGAATAAGACCCTCGATATTTATTGGAAAGGAGTATCAAGATCTTCATCGTGCGCTTTCACCACCCTGTGAAGCTCAATTTGTAGCTTAATAAACTGCATGGTTTCCTGAGTCGTAGTGGGAGGACAACACACCATATCATCGTGACTCCAAGTTTCCTTCGATATGATGGTTATTATATCAATATTTGCACATAAAAGGTATTTCCACCGCATAATACATTTTACAGACACAAAAAGATCCCACCATGTCGAACGAACAAATTATCTGTCGGCATTTATACAATTTTACCGAAACTTCCTGTTTCGATCAAAGCTGTCATGATTTTTTTTTATACAGTATTTTTATAATGTGGTTACTGACAGGAAAATTATTTTAAATGTGTGCACAAAACTATACAAAGTTATGTAGTATTATGTAGTACTAACATACATTGTGTTATTACTTGTATTACCACATTTGTAGTCATGGTTTGGGAATTCCAGTTTGCTTAATCTTGATGGAAGGGAGTCCCCAAATCTAAATATATACAATGATAGCTGAGATTAAAGCGATCACCACCATGCATGATTTGATGAAAGCCTCTCAAGTCATAACATTAAGCTACAGTCATTCACATCAGCTCCCCAACATCTGTCTAAATATGATCAAATGGTCACGGCTCAGTGCAAATGTAGCATCCTCAGTATGTCCCGGGGCATACTGAGACATTCCCAGAAACATCAGATTATGGATATATGTATTTATGTATTCATTATACCTATTTTTGTGCATCTTATATTTTGTGGGGCAAATCCTAACTTGACTTTACACTTGCATAAATGCAGACTTTTGTGTGAATCATCCATTGATGACAATGGGTGGTTTCCGTGGATATTTGAGTTTCTGTCAAGTTAAGATTAAGGTCTGCAGGCTTTATACTTTGATGTAATTCACTGATCCCCATTCTCAATTAAAGATTAAAGTTCTTCTGAACTTTTTTAAGACCCAAACTGTCTCCCACTCCTGATATCAGATGGTAATCTTGTTAATAGCTCAACTGATATAAAACCTCAGAGTAAAAACATTCCTCTGTTTCTGTTATGCCAAGAACTACTCTGGGGGTCCCTGGATGTCCTCATTTCCTGTCAGGAAGTTGTTGAACACAATTCCCTGGTCCAAGGTCCCCATAAAACACACCACACTCTCCCGGGAGTGAGCCTTAGGTAAGGTTAGCCTTTACTGCTTCTTGGCAGTAAACAATCCTGCTGATCCATCATTTAGTGTACCTGTAAAGAGGGACCATGTTTGGGATGCATAGGAACTGATCAGACTGCGGACATAGAGGTGATTTCTGGACAACTATTGACTTCCCACTCATGGAGTATGAGGCCGTGTAGAGGTTGCATTTAGCCGTGTGTCTTTTAATAGTGGTAAAGCAATAAGACGTGGCTACAGGATTGACATCAAAGTCCCAGATCATAACAACACTATTCTCATATCCTGTTTGAGGTATTAGCTAATTACATGACTGTTGAAGCCTCAGGGTTTGTACAGTACCTTTAAAAATGTGCCCCAAAGGATTGCTCTCTTCTGTGGGAATGTGATGAAAGAAATAAAAGCTGAAATAAATAATTCTCTCTACTATTATTCTGACATTTCACATTCTGAAAATAAAGTAGTGATCCTAACTGACCTAAAACAATAATTTTTACTAGAATTAAATGTCAGGAATTGTGAAAACTGAGTTTAAATGTATTTGGCTTAGGTGTCTGTAAACTTCTGACTTCAACTGTATAAACAACACTGGCTAATGTAAACCTACCATCGATGCCATTTCTCAGCATTTCTCAGATCATTACACAACGTCTATGGAAATCTCACTTTGAAATCAATATACATACACATGAATATTGTGTATAAAATGTCGAAGCCAACATAATAAACAGAAACTCCCTCCATATCAACAATGTGACCCGAAACTGTTGCCGTGTGTGGAAGACTCATTGGTAGTATAATGTAACTTCCATTAGACCTCACACTGTTCCAGCAGGCCAGATCAGAGGCATGTCTAAGCCAGGATAGCCATCAGCACATTAACTACTGGATGGCTGCAGTTAGTTATTGGAGAGAAGGAAGAGACATTTTTTTCTACGAATTTGACAGGTCTTGGAGTACACTGTATATGAGCAGGTCAAAATTAGGACTGCCAATGAGGGATGTGTTTCTACAAAATAATTTTTCCGCTTTGTTGGACTAAATTAATAGACATGCAATATGTCATCCTCAGCGCACAACTAAATTCAAATTCAACTTGATACACATTAAGCTGACACACACACACACACACTCTGGACTAGATAATATACAGAGGACCACACAAATGACCATAATGTGTGTGTCTGGGTCATGTGACACAGAGGCTAAAGGGCAACTGATGAATCATGGCCGGTGCTTTTTCCTTATTCATTACTATTCAAAAAGGGTCTGTGAGACTGAAAATGTCACTGATAGTTCCCGTATCTAAATATCAACAAACTATCTAAATAAAGTGTTGACAGTTACCACAGTAGCTTCCTGTTTAGGGACTGCAGTCAACTAAGAAGAAGAAGAGAGAGGGCAAACAAGGGGTGTATCTGTATCCTGTCTGTTTAATTATGTATTGACAGGACCTCAGGGAATGACCTTATTCTGCGGTGTGGCAAATTTCCTGTTGATCCTCTTCAGACTGTCCACTGTGTCATTGTATTGAGACACAAAGGAAAGACAACATGGCAGTGTTTAACATGAAAGGTAATAAGAAATTAAGGTTTTGGAGGACTTCTGTCACCCCAAAATCTGTCAGTTAAACCTGAATTCACTTAATCCGCTGATGTCTGCTATACGGCTATGCGGCGGAAGGCGGCAGAGCTACAACACTGTTATTGAGACCAGGAGACAGGTCTTCTCATTATTATTTTTTCTTCTACAAAGCACAAAAGCTTCACAGGACTCATCTGTCCTCTCTACTTCCCGGAATTAAGAGTCTGGAACGGCTGCTTTGATGTGCTGGCACGACACGACCACAATGAACCCTTAGACTTGGATATCCCCATTTGGAACGACTCATAATCTATTGTTTTACATACAGTAGGACCACCCCATCCCTTCTGCTTCCAGCAGCCCTTCTGGGATAAACAAACACTCACAGGGTCATGGCTAGAAGGGATCCAGCTTTTGTCAAATTAAAGTCAGATTTGACTTTTCGTTAGCTATAATGCAATCAACTTTTGCCGTTAATTTGACAAACACGGGATCCCTTCTAGCCATGACACATACACAGTAGCTAGCTAGCACAAACCTTCAGAGTTTGGACATTGTTTGCCGCATAAATCATCACACACATTTTCAAACATTATAACAAGCCTTCTACACCAAAACAAGTGACATATTAGACAACTAATAATAATAATAATTTATTACGTTTCTATAGAGCTTTTCATAGAATCTCAAAGCGGTTAAAACTGCAACCTGTTAAACGATACAATCTTGTGGCCAGCAAGTAGCAACACTAACGTTAACTAGCATTGTCCAGCCAAAAGAAAGCCAACCAGCTAATAACTGTAATTTGCTTGCTATCAAATGTATGCTTTAGTTATAAATAAAGTATTTAGCTAATTATAGGCTGCACATTCCTTCTTTGATGTCCTCTGTTTACATAATAAGGCAATGATGTGAATCATTTAGCTAGCTAGCTACTATACTACCCATGTTCACTTCTGGCTAGTTTCCTCCCTGCCCCCTATTTTTGGCAATGCATGAACACAAAGTACCCTAAACATTAATAGATCATAGTCTGGCCCAAAAAGATCAGACTACAGGAAGTGTGACCAACAGAACCAATCAAGTCAACCTATAATGTCTATTTAATGCAACATTTACTAATGTAAAGAGAAAGAAAACAGAGAGCATGTAAAAAGTGACTTTATTTTACAGGATGATGTAATGCTGAAGCAAACATGGAATGGCTTTGTGAAATATGAAAGTGTGGACTCAGTGAAGATGTTGAGTGAAGATGTCTTTCATCCCTCTGTGCCCTAGTGACATTACATATTCTGTATCCATCACAGTGCCATTCTATACTGTCAAAGTACAGTTCTAGGTCATTGTATATACCCAATGTAGTTCATATGGACTTCATCCACAACCATTCAGACAATTTCGGAGCTGTATATGACTGAGGCCAACACATCTCTCCTGGTCTGTTGCCTCGTGGATTCGGTCCTCCGTCCACCACAGCCTTTAGCAGGGACTGTCAGAATTGGAGTCTGTTTTCCTAGCTTCTTGAAGACTAGAACTAGCTAGCTAGCTAAATTAGTATTTTCCCCAAAACCTGTTGGGAAGACCGCCAATACATCCTCCCCTTGCACAAAGGCTCGAAATGCTTCAACTTGCTCCTATTTTAATTAAATCCCTAAGTTGGTCATTACTATGTTAAAGCACTTTGAGATTCTTTGAAAAGCACTATATAAATAAATAAATATTTATTATATGGCAGAGTTGTCTCTTTATCTCCTAAAGCTCTAAAGAGTTTTTCTCCCAGCAGTTTTATTTAGCTTGGCTTGTTTACCTCTCTAGTGGGGGTGTAGCAAATTGACAAGGAAGCATGGGGGGCGTTTCGCATACAAATAGCATGCATATGAGAACCAATCAAAAAGTCGCTCAACATTTTTGCTAACATCCCCTTTTACACCAGACCAGTAAGTCACAGCTTGCTGTGTAGTCACATGTCAGCCAGGCTAGCACAGGTCGTCTCATGAAAACGTCTGTAAAGTCTGAACGGTTTGAGCTAGAGGCTCTCACGAACACAGGACTCGTTGAAGGTCATTCCGTGATTATGCAGTAAAAATGAATGGAAGTGAATAGTGTAATTCCATGGCAATAGAATATGTGTTAAATATATACATTTCCTGAACTTCCTATATCTCTCAGATACAGGAAAAATACTTCAAAACATACTTTCTTTTGATAGATTTTTTTGAATATTTGTTTTGCCATGTATGAATGTGTTATTCAATGGATTTCTATGGGTTAATAGCAGTAAGGCCAAATTGAATGTTTCATCAAATATTTATTTATACCCCAGGGGTCTTAAAATTCAAAAACAAATAGCTAAATAGTCCAGTAGTACAATCTTAAAACAATGCCATATGTTAGCTTGGTAGATATCACCATCTAAGGATTAGACTTGAGGGAGTTAATTTAACAATATGATAGAAATGTCATATTTATAGTTTAATATTAACTAGATGTTACAAAAAATGTAAACTTTGCCCTCGGCTTCGGTGTTCATGAGACTAAAATGTATTTTTTTGCCTTTTTTACCAGCATTCGTGGACATCACTACATTCTGTCACACATCAAATTGAATCATACCATTAGAGGAAATCATCTATTGCTTAGAAACAATATTATGAAATAACAAACAGGAAAGAAAGGACATAAAAGTATCTTGTAATCCCCTATTTACAGGATAAACTACAGAGTTCCTGAGAGACAGTAGAAGATAAATACAACCCTTATTTTTAAACTGCCATCACTTCAGTCCAAGCATTTCACTACCCTGATTAGAACAATAACATCTTTCAAACCTTCTGTTTGATTGCTCCACCGGCAGTAAAACGGGCTCTCAAGGCCCTGGGCCAGAGGCTGGAAACTAGGGGGCTTTTACATTAATTCAGCACTGGGAAATCACAGCTCCTGTAAAATCCATGGGGTCGATGCGTTGCTACGTTGGAAGCGTGACACTGTTTACTGATTTTTCCCCTTTCCCATGTAGCTCTACTCCTACTCCTCTGTGTGAAGTTTCATAAGTGCATACTTCTCCTAAATGTGGCTAACTGCTTCCCTGCTAGCCATGTGTAGCATACACGTACACCTTACAGGAAAGCCAGTGTTTTATGGCGGTTGGGAGCAGGAGAACTGGCAACGCTTGGATGTGATCGATACGATTCTGAAACGGAGTATGGGAATTTGGCTGGGGCACCAGAAGCACTTTCCAAACGCCAATGTTCCTCTCCAAGAGAAAAGTCATCACAGTGATCATTTCTGCTCTGAAATCTTGCTGGTGTGATGTGACTGTGAATAAATTATGGATAAGGACTGTTGTTACACAATTAATTTTACGAAACTGCCATAGTCTGGTCTTGGATAGCGCTGTAGACTTTGGGCTAAGGTACAAATCTCACCCTGCAACTTTAGCTACTAACCCACTGTCTTTTCCTCTAATCTATCTCCCCATCACAATTAGTCTAACATCCAGGGGTGTAGTGCTGCCAGAGCGTGGAGGAGCGGCGCTCTCTAACTTTTTACAATTTGATAATACACAGAGATGGTAAAACTATTTCTGGAAAAAAAATTGGATAAATTCTAAATAAATTATATTTAATTACCACCCAAATTAGATGAAAAAAAATGTTAGAATGACAAACCAAATAAACATGTATATCAGCCTAGATTTAGGTAAATGGTGGTTTCTTCTTTGCCTCAATCCTGACTAGTCTTCCAGTCCCTGCCGCTGAAAAACCCCACAGCATGATGCTGCCACCGTAGGGATGGTGCCAGGTTTCCTCCAGGCGTGACGCTTGGCATTCAGGCCAAAGAGTTCAATATTGGTTTCATCGGACCAGAGAATTTTGTTTCTCATGGTCTGAGAGTATTTAGCTGCCTTTTGTCAAACTCCAAGTGGGCTGTCATGTGCCTTTTACTGAGGAGTAGCTTCCGTCTGGCCGCTCTACCATAAAGGCCTGATTGGTGGAGTGCTGCAGAGATGGTTGTCTTTCTGGAGAGTTCTCCCATCTCCACAGAGGAACTCTAGAGCTCTGTCATCTGTGCCTCGACACAATCCTGTCTCTGAGCTCTACGGACAATTCCTTCGACCTCATGACTTGGTTTTTTTCTCTGACATGCCTTTCCAAATCATGTCCAATCAATTGAATATACCACAGGTGGACTCCAATCAAGTTGTAGAAACATCTCAAGGATGATCAATGGAAACAGGATGCACCTGAGCTTAATTTCGAATCTCATAGCATAGGGTCTGAATACTTACGTACATAAGGTATTTCTGTTTTTTATTTTGAGTACATTTACAAACATTCCTAGAAAACGGTTTTCGCTTTTTCGTTATGGGGTATTGTGTGCAGATTGCTGAGGAATTATTTTTATTTAATCAATTTTAGAATAAGGCTGTAACGTAACAAAATGTAGAAAAAGTCACGGGGTCTGAATACTTTCCGGCATTGTATATAAAGTTTAATGTTGGGATGCAAAAACAAAATTGAATACATTTCAACTCTGACATTGCACAGGTGTTTTCTTTTTTGTTTAACCCATAACCATGTGTGTGAGGTGTATATTTTTGTGTTTAAAAGTATATTAATTTAAGACTACCAACAAACACTCTGTGTGACCCTAATTTAGCCCACTGCAGTAAAAGTTTAAAAGATGCTTAAAATTATTAAAAGACCAAAAAGCAATTGTGATTGTGTTAAATTATATTTGGGAAATAAATATAGCATACGTTGCTCTCTGCCTGTAATTATTATTATTTTAACATTGTGCATGCTCTGGCAGTGAGCTACCCCGAAGGAGCAGAGTCTAATGCCAAGACTAACAAATTGCATGTATTGTAATCTTTCTAATAAATGGTTAAACGAACACGTGGCATTTTCTGTCTGAACCAGAGTTTCCTTGGAAAACAGCCTCTGGTGTTTTTTCTTAAGTAAAGATAATGATAGGGCTCAATTCAATTGAACCTGTAGTATTGTAGTATTGTAGTATTTACACAGTCGTTTTCTTTCTAATGGTAAAGTTAATTCAGAGAATGGATTTGGGTTCGGTAAAAACCTACTTCTTCTAGGACCACTAGCAAGACAACATCATGCCATCATGTAATAACACATGAAAAATAGAAGTGCTTACTCCTGCTCTTCTAGACTCCTCTCACAAGTAAATACTTTCAGTTTTCAGAATAAAAGTGCACATGAGCAGCAGTCATCAAAGTTGCGGCGTAAGACATTGACATGGAGGGTTTTGATTGAACAACTGCATCGCCTTAAGCCTATTTATCAGGAAAGGTTTTGCTCACCGTTCTGACAAATCCCATTTTATTTTCATTAAATGCATTTTGCAATCAATTGTTACAAGCCCTCGCCAGTCACAATCTTTCAAACACCCAGGAACTGTCTGGAAAGGGAGACGAAACACTCCAACCCTCCAACCTCCTGCCTGGTCAAAGTAAATGCTATTGCACAGGACTCCGAAATCCTGGAAAAACGTGACATCATCATTAGCATGTAGCCCTAACTGCCAAAACAAGCACTGAGACCATTAACAGGTTGACAAGTCTCTTGTTAGGGGAACAGTAAAAACACATGTAGTCTACAGTACACCTACTACTGCTGCTACTGTGTTCATTGATGTGTGGGTCACAACCCAACGCATAATGTGAAGAGTTTTTCGGAACTGTTAGAGCATAGGCCATGGACATGATGAATGTCTACCATTATGGCTTGCAATTAAATAGTCCAAGACTCTGGTGGGAGCAATCAAGGGTTCAAAGGCGTACAGTGGTTTTGAAAATGTCCGCCTCAGATATTTACCATATGGGAATGCGGCATTCCACCACAAAGCTGCTCCTTCTAAATAAGAGCATTTAAAGGTATTATCTGAAGCTGTAGCTTCACTGTTGGGGCATGATATAGATGCTGTCCACATTAGATGTAAATTAATCTTTTAGAAAATAATATATTTTGTATGCCATAAGTTAAGGAGAGGCATCTTTGCTGTAACCTTAGTTAGAACATTTTTGAAAGTTACATGATATACTGTATGTTTAACACAACATTTAACAACTTTAACAACCACATTCCAAAGATCAATGTTAGATATAGTACATGTGGCCTATATCCAAGTGCCTCCCAACTTCCTGAAGGCAATTTCATTGGTTTGTTGCGTATCAAGTGTTCTTATAACTGGAGCGCAGACGAACATCGACCTTATCAGTCACTACAGTAACTGCTCTGCCGTGACGACCCCCTTTTAAAAAAGCCTTGCATTAATCACCTTCAAATGACTGATTGGGGAATTCCATGTATACGTATTCAGTCTGAAGCTGAGACTAAGTGCATCACATACTGTATAGCCTACCCCCATTAACGGGGTCAGAGTAGAGTTCTGCTTGACAAAATAAGGCATCTATTATCCTGTTTAGTCTGGATGGAAACCGTTGGCATCGGTGAATAGGGATGATGATTAAGAATGCAGGCTAGAGTGCAGGCTAGTGAGGACGATGAAGTCATTCTCAGACTGTGGGCTTCAAGGAGGACAGGGGAATGCACTGCTTTGTCATCACCATTTGTCCTTTCCTGGCCCCGGCTACAAACGAGAGGCTGGCGTATCCATCACACACACGGATGTGAATAAGACGTGCATGTAAACAGGTGCATACATGCACACACGCACACTTGCACACACACACACACACACACACACACACACACACACACACACACACACACACACACACACACACAGGCTGAGAGGAGTGAGTCAGTGAGATCCATTAGGCTTTCTTCTTATTTGTAGCCAACTTACTCACTCCCACTGTCTTCACTACTGTACACAGTCTAGACTGGCCGGGGTACATTAGATCATGTGGTGTAATGTTTCTGCACTTGTAGATAAAGTAGATGACACATCAGAAGTCAAATAAGGGTTATGGGCTTATAAGAGTACATTTAATATCATCAGCCAGGAGTAGCTTACAGACCATTGAAACTGAACCTGTATTGAATCAAGGATCAAGACAGTGTTGGAACTTGCTCTAAATATAATACATCCCATGGAGGCTATCATTTTGCCACACACACAGGACATACAGTAAGTCAAGGGACTGTTAATGTTCAGCTGGGTAAATAAAGGTCTGAGTGAATACAGGTCTCATTGAGGATATCGGGGCCAAAGTTGAACAACGTTCCGTTATGGTCAGAAACACCTTGTAAAACTGCATCTATACCTCGCTGCTGGGATTATGTTTGCAAAACTATAGAGGGATCAAATGTCTGTTTGTCACACACACACACACACACACACACACACACACACACACACACACACACACACACACACACACACACACACACACACACACACACACACACACACACACACACAGAGAGAGAGAGAGAGAGAGAACACACACACACACAGAAAGAGAGTGCCAGACAAAGAAAACAACGGAAACAGAATATTAGGCGGGTCAATCACTCTCTCTCACCCTTCTCTTTTGTCAAAACTTTGGCTTAGAGTCCAGACCACACACATACAGTGTGGGTCCTGTGGCACTTGGCATGTCAGTTTCACAGCCTCCAGTCCCCTAACTGCCCTCTGACGCCTTTTTCCATCAGAAATATGATTTGGGAACCTCAAACATGACATACAGCTGATCTCTATAGTTGAGCACCTCTGGGCGACATTGTTTGATTTCTACTGTTGACAAATCAAAGGAACGGCGGTAAATTCGAATGGTAAGCATTGTCATTACTGCCATCTTACAGCCTAAACTCATAAACCTCCAGGTGTCTGACTACCTGTGAAAACCTGGTGTTTATCCTATATAACTAATGGGAAAATAAATCATGAATGTATTTACTTGTGAATGCCTTCGTTCGTCGTCTCTCTCTGTTGAAACCCAGTCTTCTTAAAAAGGGGGGGGTTTAATGTCCCGTTTCAGTGTAAGGCTCTGATTGTCCACCAGAGGTGACAATGTCCTTCTTCTTAGTTGTCTTGGTCTTGTAGTGGAGTGTTATCAGAGCAGATACTCAGATGCACAAATGATTGTCTGAGACCGGATTTTCTCCTTCCCACCTCATGTCTTTAGTCAAAGTTTGAAGCACTTTACACACAGCTGCAGGCTGGCAATGTTAAGGTCTAGTCTGGAGAGTTTATCTTCGTCACCTTGGGTTGCGGGTCAAAGTTCTGACCATTTCAAACGTGTGGACTACCGTCTCACGTCTTTCTGGTCTAACCATTTTCAGCCGTGTAGCCACAGCTCCACGCTTTCTGGTCTGATGTGAATTTCGTTATCAAGGCTTTTTATGCACTCTGGGTAAAACTGTGCGTCCCATCATGCTGACACGATCTCTGATCTCACTCGGGGCATGGCTAGTCACTGTGCATAGTTTATATGAAAAACAATTATTGCATTAGAAAACTTAAATCACAAATTTGTGCACAGAATTTGAGAGAAATAAGCTTTTTGTGCGTATGGAACATTTCTGGGATTTTTTTACTTCAGTTTATGAAACATGGGACCAACACTTTACATGTTACGTTTATATTTTTGTTCAGTGTGTATATTTATACTCTGGACTCCAACATTGCTCGTCCTAATATTTGTATATTTCCTAATTCCATTATTTTACTGTATGGTTGTGTATTGTTAGATATTACTGCACTGTTGGAGCTAGAAACACAAGAATTTCGCTGCACCTGCAATAATATCTGCTAAATATGTGTATGTGACCAATACAATTTGATTTGATTTGATTTGCTCATTATTCTTTTCGAAATGCTTCAAGCTCTGTCAAATTGGTTATTGATCATTGCTAGACAACCATTTTCAAGCCATGCCATAGATTTTCAAGTAGATTTCAGTCAAAACTGTAACTCGGCCACTCAGGAACATTCACTGTCTTCTTGGTGAGCAACTCCAATGTAGATTTTTGCCATGTGTTTTAGGTTATTGTCCAGCTGAAAGGTGAATTACCTGTGCTTAGTTCCATTCAAAATGTTAAATCCTGAAAAACTCTCCAGTCCTTAAAAATTGCAAGCATACCATAAAATTATGCAGCCACCATGATTGAAAATATGGAGAGGGGTATTCAGTAATGTGTTGTATTGGATTTGCCCCAAACATAACACTTTGTATTCAGGAGGAAAGTTAATTGCTTTGCCACATTTTTTTCAGTATTACTTTAGTGCGTTGTTGCAAACAGGATGCATGTTTTGGAATATTTTTATTCTGCATAGTCTTACTTCATTTCACTCTGTCATTTAGGTTAGTATTGTGGAGTAACTACAATGTCTTTGATCCATCCTCAGTTTATTAAACTCTGTTACTGTTTTAAAGTCACCATTGGCTCATGGTGAAATTCCTGAGAAGTTTTCTTCCTCTACGGCAACTCAGTTAGGAAGGACGCCTGTATCTTTGTAGTGAATGGCTGTATTGATACACCATCCAAAGTGTAATTAATAACTTCACCATGCTCAAAGGGATATTCAATGTCTGCATTTTTTTCTACCAGTGGAGGCTGTTGATGGAATGGTATCAACCACATGGAAACCACATGTTTGATGTGTTTCATACAATTCCATTGACTCCATTCCCGACATTATTATGAGCTGTCCTACCCTCAGCAGCCTCCACTGCCATCTACCAATAGGTGCCCTTCTTTGCGGGGCATTGGACAACTTCCCTGGTCATTGTGGTTGAATCTGTGTTTGACCTTACAGACAATTGTATGTGTGGGGCACAGAGATGAGGTAGTCATTCAAAAATCACGCTAAACACTATTATTGCACATAGAGTGAGTCCATGCAACTTGTGTGACTTGTTAAGCAAATATTTACTCATTAACTTATTTAGGGTTGCCATAACAAATGGGTTGAATAGTTTTTGACCAAGACATTTCAGTTTTACATTTTTTATTCATTTGTTAAAGAAAATCAAAACATAATTCAACATTATGTGTATGGTGTGTAGGCCAGTGACATTTGATCCATTTTAAATTCAGACTGTAACACAAGGAAATGTGGAAAGTCTATACTTTCTGAAGACACAATTGGAAGGGGTAAGTGACTAGGCAACAGGATAGATAATAAACGGTAACAGCAGCGTATGTGGCGATTGTGAAAGTTTGTGTGTCAGTGTAAGTATGTGTGAGTGTGTGCATAGAGTCAGTGCAAGAGAGTTAATGCAAAAAAGGGTAAACGCAGGTAGTCCGGGTAGCCATTTGATTACCTATTTAGCGGTCTTGATTAGCAGTATTATTGCAAGGGGGTAGAAGCTGTTGAGGGTCCTGTTGGTTCCAGACTTGCACTGGTGCACTGGTACCACTTTGGGCGGCAGTTAGCCTAGCGGTTAGAGAGTCGGGCCAGTAACCGAAAGGTTGGTGGTTCAAATACCTGAGCCGACAAGGTGAAAAAACTGTTGATTTGTCCCTGAGTAAGGCATTTAACCCTAATTTGTTCCAGGGGCTGACCCTGTAGGTAGGCTGTCATTATAAATAAGAATTTGTTCTTAACTGACTTGTCTAGTTAAATAAATAAATAAAATAAAAAAGATCAGAGAACAGTCTATGGCTGGAGTCTGACCATTTTTGGGGTCTTTCTCTGACACTGCCTGGTATAGAGGTCCTGGATGGCAGGGAGCTCTACCCCAGTTATGTACTGGGCTGTACTTACCACCCTCTGTAGCGCCTTGCGGTCGGGTGCCTCGCAGTTGCCGTACCAAGCAGTGATGCAGCCAGTCAAGATGCTCTATATGGTGCAGCTGTAGAACGTTTTGAGGATCAGAGGGCCCAAGCCAAATCTTTTCAGCCTCCTGAGGGGGAAAAGGTGCTGTCATGCCCTCTTCACAACTGTGTGGGTGTGTGTGGACAATGTTAATTCCTTAGTGATGTGGACACCAAGGAACTTGAAGCTCTCGACGCACTCCACCACAACCCTATCGATGTTGTAAACTTTCATTCATAGGCTAGGTTGTAGCAACCTCATGATGTGTATAGGGAAAATGTGAGTATCATGTAGTAGCCTAAACCTACTGATGTTACATTCAACTGGGTGAATGGAATATGAATGACAGTCATCCAATGTGCTGTAATAGAAATAAGGCCATGATCATGAAAAGAAAAACGGCACTGACCGTAACTGAGGTATACATAATTGTAATTTGTATGTATGTGTTGGGCTTTATAGATTGTTAATTTTTATGTATTGGGCTTTAGCTGAGATTATTTATCCAGGCCTCAATTGTTCCTTGACTAGTCCTATTAATTCTTGCTGTCGATAATTCTAATGTTATAACTTCTAACAGTTACTGTATCCATTGGTGAATTGGGAGAGAGTGGGCTGCTTGCCATCTAAGAGACAACATATTTTTTCCTGCAGTGCTGCCTGCCAGCACTAATCATCTCTGATTGATTGAGAGATTCAAGGATCTGTCATCATTAAGTAACATAGTAGATGCAACATATTGAAAATGTACATTCATGCACTTCTAAATGAATTTCTTAACTTTGTCCCATAAGCATTTAACTGCAGGGTACTCCCACATCATATGAAGGAATGTGCCTACCTGATTTAGGGGACATATTGAACAATTTCATCGTAAAACTTTATTTGTCCATATTCTGTTCCAGTTAAAGGGTTGTTCATATTCACTTAGATCTGTAGACCCAAGGGACTCCATAGGCAAGCATGCTGACCTATGTTCAGGGCCTAAAACCAGCCACTGTGGCAGGTAGATTAAAAAAATATATAATTCAGTCAGATTCTTTACCAGCCAAAATATTTCAACAACCCAAGGAGCTGTTGTTTCTGATTAAGCATTTAAGATATGTAATAGTCGACAAAGGTTATCCAAGGATGATTTTATTTAATTTTTTAACTGCTTTGGTCCGTGTGGACCAATTTGGGTACGTACATTTCAAGACGGGATGACAACATTTTTGAAAACAGTTTAATACAGTTGAAGTCAGAAGTTTACATACACCTTAGCCAAATACATACAATTATCTGTACAATTGTCTTAAGTCAGTTAGAATCACCACTTTATTTTCAGAATGTGAAATGTCAGAATAATAGTAGAGAGAATGATTTATTTCAGCTTTTGTTTCTTTCATCACATTCCCAGTGGGTCAGAAGTTTACATACACTCAATTAGTATTTGGTAGCATTGCCTTTAAATTGTTTAACATGGGTCAAACGTTTCGGGTAGCCTTCCACAATAAGTTGGCCCATTCCTCCTGACAGAACTGGTATAACTGAGTCAGGTTTGTAGGCCTCCTTGCTCGCACACACTTACTTTTTCAGTTCTGGCCACAGATTTTCTATAGGATTGAGGTCAGGGCTTTGTGATGGCCACTCCAATACCTTGACTTTGTTGTCTTTAAGCCGTTTTGCCACAACTTTGGAAGTATGCTTGGGGTCATTGTCCATTTGGAAGACCCATTTGCGACCAAGCTTTAACTTCCTGACTGATGTTTTGAGATGTTGCTTCAATATATCCACATGATTTTCCTTCCTATTTTGTGAAGTACACCAATCCCTCCTTCAGCAAAGCACCCCCACAACATGATGCTGCTACTTTATTTGATTGTGGGGGCCAGGTCATCTGATGCAGCACTCCATCACTCTCCTTCTTGGTCAACAAGCCCTTACACAGCCTGGAGGTGTGTGTCACGAATGGGTGTATGGAGAGACCAAGACGCAGCGCAGGGATTATAGTTCGTCATTTATTTATACTATGTATAACCTGTACAAATGACTGAACGAACTCTACAACAAAAACCGAAAACAAACACTATGGAAAAACGTCACGTTCACTAAACACACAAATGGACGGACGTGAAGAAAAAACACTTACTACACCGTGACTGCGACATACATCGATAACATGTAACGATAACAACCCACACCAAGTGAAGGACAGACTCAACATATATTGGATCCCTAATTAGAGACAACGGGTAGCAGCTGCCTCTAATTAGAGATCCACCCAAAACCCACAAAGAAACAGAAAAGAACGACACTGTCAGACTCTGACCAAGCAACATAGAGAAGCCTATTGCTTCTCTATGGCCAGAGCCTGACAGTTGGGTCATTGTTCTGTTGAAAAAAAACAGATGTGATGGCGTATTGCTGCAGAATGCTGTGGTAGCCATGCTGGTTAAGTGTGCCTTGAACTCTAAATGAATCACTGACAGTGTCACCAGCAAAGCACCCCCACACCATCACACCTCCTCCTCCATGCTTCACGGTGGGAACCACACATGCAGAGATCATCCACTCACCTACTCTGCGTCTCACAAAGAAACAGTGTTTGGAACCAAAAATCTCAGACCAAAGGACAGATTTCCACCGGTCTAATGTCCATTGGTCGTGTTTCTTGGCCCAAGCAAGTCTCTTCTTACTGGTGTCCTTTAGTAGTGGTTTCTTTGCAGCAATTCGACCATGAAGGCCTAATTCACACAGTCTCCTCTGAACATTTGATGTTGAGATGTGTCTGTTTCTTGAACTCGGTGAAGCATTTATTTGGGCTGCAATCTGAGGTGCAATTAACTCTAATGAACTTATCCTCTGCAGCAGATGTAACTCTGGGTCGTCTTTCCTGTGGCGGTCCTCATGAGAGACAATCATAGCGATTGATTTTTTTTGCGACTGCATTTGAAGAAACTTTCAAAGTTCTTTACATTTTCCATATTGACTGACCTTCATGTCTTAAAGTAATTATGGACTGTTGTTTCTCTTTGCTTATTTGAGCTGTTCTTGACATAATATGGACTTGGTCTTTTACCAAATAGGGATATCTTCTGTATACTAACCCTACCATGTCACAACACAACTGATTGGCTCAAATTAAGAAGGAAATAAATTCCTCAAATTAACTTTTAAAAAGGCACACCTGTTAATTGAAATGCATTCCAGGTGACTACCTCATGAAGCTGGTGGAGAGAATGCCAACAGTGGGCAAAGCTGTCATCTAGGCGAGAGGGTGGCTACTTTGAAGAATCTAAAATCTGAAATATATAACACTTTTTTGATTAAGCATGATTCCATATGTGTTATTTCCTCATTTTGATGTCTTCTATTAAATTAAATAAAGAAAACCCCTGGAATTAGTAGGTGTGTCCAAACTTTTGACTGGTACTGTATATACTCTATAAACAGTTTCACCTGTTGATGTTGGAGTGGTGCTGGAGATTATGAAGATTAAGTTGATTTCCCTTTAAGGTATCAATAAATAAAAAATGAAGTAAAGCTCTCAAAGGAGAAAAGAACAATGCCCTACCCATTTACCTAGCTCTCATCAAAATTACAGTGCATGGAGATTGGAGATATTTCTGTGTTTTTCCACTTCGAACCGACAGGTTGCTTGACCTTAATCATAATTTGCTTTGTCCATAAAGGTGGTGGAATTATGAGGGAATTAAGTCAAGGTCAGAATACAGCGTTATCTGTAGACACACACCCTCCATTTCTTTGATCTCCACCCCAAACGCATACCTTGCTGGCACTGGCTTTTCTCCATGTGTAAATTCAAGGTCTGAATATGCATAGAGAGAAAAGTACACAAAAAGGGAATAAAAATACTTATAGGCACATGTAACTCAGGTCTGAATTCCCCCCTATTGCACCCAATTTGGTAAAAGCACAGTTGGCTGCAAGTCAACCCTACAAGCCTACGACAGTTAGATAGACAAAGGTCCTCTACAATGCAGATATTTCTACTTGTTGTTTGTATTTATAGCTTTGAATACCTCGAGAGGGAAAATACTTTGAATCAGCATCTGAAAACTCCCATAACCCTCTACTGCACATCATTGCCCCAGACAACAAAAAACCTTCAGAAAACAACTCCCCATATAATTGTTTTAATTCCTACACATGACAATATGTGATGTCTGTAAACAGTCCAATGAAGTGCAGAAGTTGGTATGATTCTTTCAGGAACCATAGCGACGTGAGCGCATGGCATGAGCAAAGGGTCAGATACATTTAATTATTTTGCATGTTTAAATATAGATAACTTGACAATACAAATATGTACTTGTGTAGAAACTTCTAAAGAAGCATATTTGTTTTTATTTATGTTAAATAATAATAATAATAATTGTTGCCTCAGGGCAAAGTTGTGCAGTTAGGCTAGTTTTCAGGGCAATATCAGGCTAAATGAAAGACATGTACACCTGCAATTATATAAAATGATGGCCTTGGTCAATGTTTTTGTTTTTGTTTATCGACTGACATTCACAAGAAATGGACACAGGGACAACCTAGTAGCCTAATGGAGCAGTTAGGATCATACCCTATGATAGTGAAGACAGTGAGCTTTAGGACAGTGACAGCGAGGAAGACTAGATCCCATGACTAACTTGAATTTTCTTATGAAAATAATACTTGTTTCTACTATATTTCACTTAATAAATGTACTGAAAATATCAGACTCCTTTGTGAGGCAACAAAAACAAAAAAAATGTATGTAGCAGAGGGCAATCTCTGTCATATCAGCCACAGTGTAACTTAGTCATTATATCCCTAAGTCAATCAGAATAAGTCAGTGCTCATACAAAGACTGCTTCAGTAGCATTTTAGTTTTTTCATTCCAGAAATGACACGATATTGATTCCATACCACCATACCATCTTATTCACACATTTTCAAATGAGCATTAGAGCTTGGTTCATTTTGGAGTAAGCAATTTAGGGTCAGTGTATCAATGAGCTGTATACTTTGACCATTGAAGCACCATCATCATTTAATGAGTCCCTGCTCACTGGGAGAGAGATGGAAAAAAATGTACTATTTCTCAAATAGCCAGCTACAGTGAATTAAATATTTTAATTCCTTGTCGCACATAGCCATGTATGCACAATCTACAGTGAAACCAATTTTTAAATGCTGGCAAATAAATCTGCAATGTACCCTCTAGCCCTCCTCACCTCAGTACAGTACATCTGGTGCATGAACCTGAACAAGTACCCAATCATCACAGTGGGTCACTCATGCTTTATTGCCTGTGACGTGTCACTGTTCGGTCCAGGACTCGCTGATACAGTGTATGAGCAACTGACCCTCCTTCTAGCCTCTCTCTACTGAGGTCTAAAATGAGACCCAAACCACTGGAAAACTCACCCAGGTGTTTTACATTTGGGAAGAGGGCTTGTAAAAGTGGCTGCTATGGGTAACTGTGTTATTTTGTGGAAGATGGGGGAGTTTGTCAAGGCCTATTACCCCAGTGCTCCACTTATTCATTTGAGGAGGGCCTGTAGGTCTAGTGAAAACTGAGGTTTCCCACCCGGCCCCTGCATGTGAAACCATAGATGTACGGCAGTCTTATGGAATCATTAGGTAGGGATCATCACTAGGGATTTACACGCATTCTGTTTTTCCATTTTCCTACTGCCTTACTATGTTGACATATGGTACACGTCAAAGATATCCCTCTTTTTACCAGCTAACGGTTTACATATAGATTTCATGAAAAATGTGGCTTTGCAAGACGTTTTCCCATGTGACGGTCTGGGGCTATTAAGAGTCTAATACCTAATTCAATCTGTATCGCTGAAACGTTACACATTGTCCAATTTAAAGGGACAATCTGCAGTTGCTACCTACATTTATACATTTACCCATTTATTCTTGAAGAATATAACTTCTAAATACTTGATGAGATTAGTTCAACTGTTGTATCCCATCAGAACCCCAAATATAAGCTTGTTTTACTCCAATGTTTGTCAAGTAAATGTAAACAAACACTATGTAGCCTAAAAACATGATAAAAACTATAATTTTGATATCATGGATGGTCAGACTTTGCATCCATAGCTCTGTCTATGAATTTGAGAGTGGTTACATTTCTCCAGCCCCATCCTTCAGTTTTTTACCGAAACGGTAAGATTTACGCTTTAAAGGTAATTTCCTAATGAGCCGACAACATTGCCTTTAAATTTAAATCATCCTGTAACGCTGAACAGATTTAATAGAGCCCTTGGCTTCTGACTGCTGCAGATCAAGTCTCTCTCTCTCTCAGAACAGAAAATGAAACCCAACAAGCCGTCACCACTATTGTGTTCATCAGGGCATGCAATGGAATGTACAAAAAATAAAGTGAATTAATTTGATTAATCCAGTAGTCCCTCCCTGTTTCAGTCTGTTTTCTTCCATTTGGTGCCCACTGAAAACAACCTTTCAAACATGCCTGATCACCTGTAGTAGCCTGTAGATCTAGTATTATCAAATCTACATACTAACTCTGCATTGTTGGAAATGGAAACATAAATAAGTGTTTTACTGTTTACACCTGTTGTCTATGAAGCATGTGACAAATACAATTGTATCTAATTTTATGAAAAACACCAGTCCTCTAAACATTCACATTTACATTTACAACTAGGTAGCTCTCCTATCCCAAAAACCAAGGTATTTCAACTCCAGGGCAACTGCTGACACTTTAAAAACAACTACCTCCTAAACCAGCTGTACCCCAATTTCATGGCTGACCTGTGACCTGGCCGTATTATAGGGGGCTGTCTGTGACATCAAATCTTCTCTGAGAGCCAATCATAGTGCTTGTTACAGGGAGCCACCCCCTCTTAATGAGCATACCTGGGGCTGGTTATTGCCCTAATAAAGATGGGGGATGGTGACTGAGGGTGTTGCATAATAAGGTGATTTGAGACTAAAGATTTTGTATGGAGCCTTAGGATAGAACATTTTCTTAGAAAACTTGAAGCAACTGCCTTTAATGTGATAAAATGTTAGTGTCACTACCCCATCAGCGGTATAGTTATTGCTTCTTCAATACAGTCTCTTATTGTGTGTACTCTATGTAGGTGTTTTTAAACGTCACTTTTAAAGAGGAAGACATTCTTGAAGAGGATGAGTTACTGTAAATGTTTTGAACCTATTTGAACTTTACAGTACGTGGTTCGAATCAACTATTGTAACCAGACACATCATTTCCACACTTATTCATCTACCTTTCCAAACACAGACACACAAACACACACACACTTTTCTTTTCCCATGATCTGTATAACAGGCACAGCTAGCTGAAAATGTTCCATCATAACAATCTGTTATCCAAACAGAAAAAAAGGGCATTTAAAGCTTTTTTTTATTTAGTCTTATACTTTGACTCAGATTTTTGATTGAGATGGAGACGTAAATCCAACGTATCAATATACAAATATACAGATACAAATGCAGTTTCATTATTTTTAATAAACCCTTTGGTAGCATCACATAGGAATATTTTTTTTGTAAATTCACAAAAATATTTATCCCGCCTGTGCGTCATCTGTTGTCAAAATGGGAATGCTGTTCTGACTTTGTGGTTGGGTTATAAAGTGGAAATCATTTTCTCTTCGTTAAATTTCGGTTTATGTGAGAAATCAAGTGTCAAGGTGCGAAGGCAGGACACGAGGTGCAGAGCCGAAGTATAAAGACATTCCTATAATTTGGTTTCCAAAATTAAACAAACAAGGCAAAACTGCAACCACAACTAGTTATGTTGAAAGCATACACAATGAACCACACACAGGTAGGGAAAACAGCAACTTAAATAGGATCCCCAATTAGAGACAATGCAGGGCAGCTGCCACTAATTGGGGACCAACAAAACACAAACATAAAGTATTCCAGAAAACTCTCCTCTGTCAAGCCCTTACCTTAGCTACCAGACAAACATAGAGTCAGGATCTGACAACAAGCACTGAATAGTGTCAGGAATCATTGCAAAATCTAAATCGCTGTGAAATATATTTTCAAGCTGCTTGAAGCTGGTGGACCGAAACCTTTTACTTTCGGTTTTGGTCTAAAAAACATTTTCGCAGCAGTGCTACCTGCTAGCAGTCATCTTCTCTGATTGATTGTTGTGTTGTTAAGTAACATAATAGATGCAAAGCATTGAATATTTAAACTCCTGCCCCAGAAGCATTTAAGTGCAGGGCACTCCCACATCATATGAAGGAATGTGCCTACCTGAATAACGGGTGAACAGGCAGTGGCTCGGGTGGTTGATGTCCTTGATGATCTTTTTGGCCCTTCTGTAACATTGGGTGCTGTAGGTGTCCTGGAGGGCGGGCACCACCCTCTGGAGAGCCTTGCGGTTGCGGGCGGTGCAGTTGCCGTCCCTGGCGGTGATATAGCCTGACAGGATGCTCTCAATTGTGCATGTGTAAAAGTTTGTGAGGGTGTAGCTCAGATGGTAGAGCATGGCGCTCACGGGGGACCAGTACAAAAAAAGTATGCACTATCTAACTGTAAGTCGCTCTGGATAAGAGTGTCTGCTAAAATGTAAATGTTTTAGGTGCCAAGACAAATTTCTTTAGCCTCCTGAGGTTGAGGAGGCTCTGATGTGCCTTCTTCACCACACTGTCTGTGTGGGTGGTCCATTTCAGTTTCCACCTTCTTCACTGAGGTCCCGTCGATATGGATAGGGGGGTGCACCCTCTGCTGTTTCCTGAAGTCCACAATCTCCTTTGTTTTGTTGACGTTGAGTGAGAGGTTATTTTCCTGCCACCACACTCCACGAGCCCTCAACTTCTCCCGGTAGGCTGTCTCGTCATTGTTGGTAATCAATCCTACTACTGTTGTGTCGTCTGCAAACTTGATGATTGAGTTGGAGGCATGCTTGGCCACGCAGTCATGGGTGAACAGGGAGTACAGAAGTGGGCTGAGCACGCACCCTTGTGGGGCCTCAGCGTTGAGGATCAGCGAAGTGGAGGTGTTGTTTCCTGCCTTCACCACCTGGGGGCGGCCCGTCAGGAAGTCCAGGACCCAGTTGCACAGGGTGGGGTTTAAACCCAGTGCCTCAAGCTTAATGATGAGCTTGGAGGGTACTATAGTGTTGAATGCTGAGCTATAGTCAATAAACAGCATTCTTACATAGGTATTCCTCTTTCCAGATGGGATAGGACAATGTGCGGAGTGATTGCGTTTGCATCGTTGGTGGATCTATTGGGCGGTAAGCAAATTGAAGTGGGTCTAGGATGGTAGGTAAGGCAGAGGTGATAATGTCCTTGACTAGTCTCTCAAAGCACTTCATGTTGACAGAGGTGAGTGCTATGGGGCAATAGTCATTTAGTTCAGTTACCTTTGCTTTCTTGGGTACAGTTACAATGGTGGCCATCTTGAAGCATGTGGGGACAGCAGACTGGGATAGGGAGAGATTGAATACAGTGGGGAGAACAAGTATTTGATACACTGCCGATTTTGCAGGTTTTCCCACTTACAAAGCATGTAGAAGTCTGTAATTTTTATCATAGGTACTTTTCAACTGTGAGTCTAAAACAAAATTCCAGAAAATCACATTGTATGATTTTTAAGTAATTAATTTGCATTTTATTTGCATTTTGGCATAGCTGACCTAAGTTGTAAATATAGAAAGAGAAGGAGTTGCCTGGTAATGTGCATGTATCTTTCAAATCTTGGAATGTTCTTAAACCATTACATTCCATGATATCAGTAAGGGTACGGATTCCACATTTGGAACATTGGGGGGTATGCAAAAGGCCGCCCTCGAGATCTCAAGGCATTATTGTGAAATATTGGAATATGGGCATGCCATTTTGATTCCCAATTACATTGTTTTCAACTTTGCTCCAAATAGAAATTGTGTGAACAATAATAGGACCAAAGTGTAGTTTACATTGTTTAAGCGATATATCAGTGAAGACAACCTCTTCCAGGACAATAGGAGATATCATATTTCTCTAATTACTCAGCCAGGAGGCAGAAGAATCCTGTCTAAACCAATTTAGGATGAGGCGAAATTCTAGCGCCTGGAAATACAATTTAATGTCCAGTACGGATAGTCCTCCTTTCCCTATTCCCTACACATTTTGAAACAACACTATGAATTTTATCTCAATACCCAGAAGGCGGAGCCATGGTAAACATTGAACTAAAGAAATTCAGCCCTGGCAATATATAAATTTTGACAATAGGCATTCTGCCGGTTAAAAGAAATGGGATATTATTCCATCTACTGAAGTCTGATTTAATTGATTTGAGCTTTTTGTTATTTCTGGTAATGGTTTTATCTTAGAAAGGAAATACATCTACTCCCAAATATTTAAAATGGGAAAGGATTGGGATTAGATTAGAGATGGTCCTCCATCAGGGTCTTGACAGGCAGTAGGGCAGGATTTGTTAGATTAACTTTATGATTTGAGATAAATCTGAATGTATCTATGATCTTCAATGTGTTTTGGAGCGATTGAGATACATTTAGTAGATATAGTAAAATATCATCAGTGTATAATGAGGAAGTGATCAGTAGATTTTAGGGAAATTGGTGTTATTTCCTTCGGTTCACGAATTGCCTGGGCCACGGGTTCCATGGATAATAGCAAAGGAGAAATCGGATCCCCTTGTCTGCTGCTTCTAGTGATTCTGTACGGATTCTGTATTTGAATCATATTAGAGAAATTGTAGCCAATTACCATATGTTCCAAGACAGACCAGAGATATGACCATTCTAGTCTATCAAAGGTTTTTTCTACATTGAGAGATAACATACAGCCCAATGAGCTGTTGTTTCTGATGAAGCATCTAAGATCATTAATAGTCGACGGAGGTTATCTGAGGATAAACACTTTTTAACAAACACGTGGACCAATTTGGCTAAGTAGGTCTCGAGACGGGAGGACAACCTTTTGGAAAACAATTTAATATCTATGTATATCAAAGATAGGGGGCGATAATGAAAAAACTGGGTGACATCCTTTCCTTTTTTTTATATAAAAACGAAATTGGTGCTGTATTCACATCTCTCCCAAATGAACCTTTGTGAACAGCTGTATTAATCATTTTGAGCAATAGTGGATCTAACTGATTCCCAAATTGTCAATAGACCTCAGGAGGAATCCCATCCCATCCAGGTGATTTGTCTTTATTCATGCTATCTAATGCTCTTTTTAGTTCTTCGAGAGAGAATTGGGCTCCCAGCAAGATTTTATTTAACTTGGCAAGTCAGTTAAGAACAAATTCTTATTTACAATGACAGCCTAGGAACAGTGGGCTAACTGCCTTGTTCAGGGGGAGAACAACAGATTTTTTACCTTGTCAGCTCAGGGAGTCAATCCAGCAACCTTTCGGTTACAGGCCCAACACTCTAACCACTCGGCTACATGCTGCCATGAAGATGGCTTCATCTGTTGAGAGAATAGGAGTTCTAAATCATTTTAGAAAGGATTTAGTCTGGCTTGATGTGATTTACAATCAGAGGTTTACAGTTCTTTATAGAAATTCCCCTGTTTCAGATACAATAGTTGCTATATCAGATAAATGATCAACTAGGACTGTCGCCAGGCATCAATGAGGTTGTAATCATAGAGTATATCAACTAGGACTGTTACCATGGAAATAATGGTTGATTCTAACTCGGTGGATTGCAAATTCTTCTCTCTGTCTTATAAATAAATTAAGTTCTGTCTTGACTTTGGAAAGAATAATAGCTACCTGGTCTGGAGTGTTTATTGAGAACGCTCTAACACAGTTAACATCATTTCCAAATCTGATATCTTCTTTGTTATATATTCAACCCAGATACAAATGCAGTTTCATTATTTTTAATAAACCCTTTGGTAGCATCCCATAGAATGTTTATTGATCATTATTTCCAATTTCAAATTGATCAAAGAATGTAGGATTTTGTAGAAATGAAACATTGAAACGCCATCTTGTGGCTCTTTTAGTATAGTCTAAGATTTGAAGTTGGCCGTAGTAAGCGTGGTGGTCAGACAAGCTCATATGTTGAATTTCTATTTTCTTGACTAAAGAAAATAGAGGTGTAGATAATAGTATTAAATCAATTTGTGAGAATGTTTTGTGCCTGTTTGAGTAGAAAGTGTACTCTTTTGCTTTAGGATTATGTGCTTGCCAGGCATCAATGAGGTTGTAATCAGAGAGTATATGCTGGAGAGCCTTAGTTTGGTGGTGATTGTAGTTGGTCTTATTAGATTTGTCTCTCATTATCCAAAATGGCATTCATGTCAGTCCCTATAACCAAATGGAATTCAGTTAATTCTATCAATAGACTATAGATTTTTTTCTGATAATGGATATAACGTTGAATATCAAATCCAATGTATTTTCAGAGTAGATTCAACATCCCTATATGTTGACAAATTACATTGAAACAATGTTGATTCATCCAGTTTGGGCCCAGTGGGCAGCTCCTTCTCATGGTCTCTAATAAAACACTGTCATATTGAAGTATACATGGCAGATGGTCAGACTCCTTTCAAGTTTGCCCAGAAACAAACAGTAAAAGTTATTGGCGTCTGGCTACAGCCTTGCAACACTGCAAGATATCTGAACGCGCCTTGATATAACCCAGGTTAATTTCATATGGCAGGAATATGGGGTTGGTGATTTATGGTATGTTGCAATTTATTGTTTTGGCTGGATGTTAAAAGATGAATATGTGTAAATGTGAATATGGACAATAAGTAATTCAATGGAACAATTTCATGAACAATAGCTACCACAGCGCACAAGGAGGATCATCTCCAGTTACATGTCCACTGAAATAAAAGCACCCTTCCACAGCCATACTGGGCCTGTAAAATTGTCCGCTAGCATGAGATGAAGAGGTTGTAGGCTGCACAGAGGAAGTGACTCACTGGTAGCCTGTTACTGAAGACGCCACTGTGCAAGCAGGGACCAAAATTATATATTGTCATGCTCTCACACACACATGCTCAAACACCCCTACACACACACACACAAAACATGCGTGCGCACACACATGTACACAAACACACACACACACACACACACACACATACAAATGGACATGAATGATGTAATGGCATAAAGGCATATGGCCTCTGCCCGGTGAGGGTATAATCTGCTGGTAGAATGCCCACCGACCAGAGTAGGGAAACCAGATCTGCTTATCAATTACCATTAGCATAGAGCCACATTCAGTATGTCTTACTGACTCCTTGCTGACCGGTTGGTGCTGTAAGCCCACTAATGACAGGTGCCAGTTGAGAATGTATTGTCCCATCCATCCACTTGTCTCTTACAAAGTATATACATGATAACCAGCAACCTCTTATCTCTTTCTGGAGGACACCTTATTATTCTCAGACTCCTACCCATCAACAACATGTCAGAGGACTGGACTCCTATCCAGGACTTGGGTTTTGGCCAAACAGACAGGCCATGCTAGAATGGACAGAAGTGGGGCTATGGAAGATTGTTGATTAACAAGACCATGAACACCACATTTGTGCATCATAGACATACACTACATGACCAAAAGTATGTGGACACCTGCTTGTCTCATTCCAAAAGCATGGGCATTAATATGGAGTTGGTCCCCCCCTTTGCTGCTCTAACAGCCTCCACTCTTCTGGGAAGGCTTTCCCCTAGATGTTGGAACTTTGCTGCAGAGAATTAGTGAGGTCGGGCACTAATGTTCGGCGATTAGGCCTGGCTAGCAGTCAGCGTTCCAATTAATCCTAAAGGTGTTCAATGGGGTTGAGGTCAGGGTTCTGTGCAGGCCAGTCAAGTTCTTCCACACCGATCTCCACAAACTATTTCTGTATGAACCTTGCTTTGTGCACGGGGGCATTGTCATGCTGAAACAGGAAGATGCCTTTCACAAACTGTTGCCACAAAGTTGGAAGCACAGAATAATCTAGAATGTCATTGTATGCTGTAGCGTTAAGATTTCCCTTCACTGGTACTAAGGGGCCTAGCCCGAATCATGAAAAACAGTCCCAGACCATTATTCCTCCACCACCTAACTTTACAGTTGGCACTATGCATTGGGGCAGGTAGCGTTCTCCTGGCATCCGCCAAACCCAGATTCATCCGTCGGACTCCCAGATGGTGAAGTGTGATTAAACACTCCAGTGAACACATTTCTACTGCTCCATAGTCCAATGGTGGCCAGCTTTACACCTTTCCAGTTGACGTTTGGTATTGCGCATGGTGATCTTAGGCTTGTGTGCGGCTGCTGGGCCATGGAAACCCATTTCATGAAGCTCCCGACAAACAGTTATTGTGCTGACGTTGGCAGAGGTAGTTTGGAACTCGGTAGCTAGTGTTGCAACTGAGGACAGACAATTTTTACAAGCTATGCGCTGAAGCACTTGGCGATCCTGTTCTGCGAGCTTGTGTGGCCTACCACTTCACTGCTGAGCCGTTGTTGCTGCTACACATTTCCACTTCAAAATAACAGCAGTTACAGTTGACCGGAGCAGCTCTAGCAGGGCAGACATTTGACAAACTGACTTGTTAGAAAGGTGGCATCCTATGACAGTGCCACTTTGAAAGTCACTGAGCTCTTCAGTAAGGCCTTTCTACTGCCAATGTTTGTCTATGGCGATTGCATGGCTGTGTGCTCGATTTTATATACCGATCAGCAACAAGTGTGGCTGAAATAGCCAAATCCACTAATTTGAAGGGGTACTTTTGTATATACAGTGCCTTCGGAAGGTATTCAGACCCCTTGACCTTTTCCACATTTTGTTACGTTACAGCCTTATTCTAAAAAGGATTAAATATTTATTTTTTCTCAGAAATCTACACACAATACCCCATAATGACAAAGCAAAACAGGTTTTTAGAAATGTTTGCTAATTTATTCAAAACATAAATACCTTATTAACATAAATATTCAGACCCTTTGCTATGAGACTCGACAGGTGCTGATAATTGACAGGTGCATCCTGTTTCCATTGATCATCCTTGAGATGTTTCTACAACTTGATTGGAGTCCACCTGTGGTAAATTCAATTGATTGGACATGATTTGGAAAGGCACACAGCTGTCTACATAAGGTACCACAGTTGACAGTGCATGTCAGAGCAAAAACCAAGCCATGAGGTCGAAGGAATTGTCCGTTGAGCTCAGAGACAGGTTTGTGTCGAGGCACAGATCTGGGGAAGGGTACCAAAACATTTCTGCAGCATTGAATGTCCCCAAGAACACAGTGGCCTCCATCATTCTTAAATTGAAGAAGTATGGAACCACCACGACTCTTCCTAGAGCTGGCCGCCCGGCCAAACTGAGCAATCGGGGGAGAAGGGTAAGGGAGGTGACCAAGAACCCGATTGTCACTCTGACAGAGCTCTAGAGTTCCTCTGTGGAGATGGGAGAACCTTCCAGAAGGAAAACCATCTCTGCAGCACTCCACCAATCAGGCCTTTATGGTAAAGCAACCAGACGGAAGCCACTCCTGATGAAACCAAGATTAAACTCTTTGGCCTGAACGCCAAGCATCAAGTCTGGAGGAAACCTGGCAACACCCTACGGTGAAGCATAGTGGTGGAAGCATCATGCTGTGGGGATGTTTTTCAGCGGCAGGGACTAGGAGACTAGTCAGGATCGAGGGAAAGATGAACGGAGCAAAGTACAGAGATCCTTGATGAAAACCTGCACCAGAACACTCAGGTGTTCTGGTGCCTTCCAACAGGACAACGACCCTAAGCACAGAGCCAAGACAACGCAGGAGTGGCTTTGGGACAAGTCTCTGAATGTCGTTCAGTGGCCCAGCCAGAGCCCGGACATGAACCCGATCTAACATCTCTGGAGAGACCTGAAAAGAGCTGTGCACCAACGCTCCTCATCCAACCTGTCAGAGCTTGAGAGGACTTGCAGAGAATGTGAGAAACTCCCCAAATACAGCTGTGCCAAGCTTGTAGCGTCATACCCAAGACTCCATGCTGTAATCACTGCCAACGGTGCTTCAACAAAGTACTGAATAAAGGGTCTGAATACTTGTGTGATATTTCAGTTTTTTATTTTTATTACATAAGCAAAGAATTCTAAAAACCTGTTTTTGCTTTGAGTGTTGTGTGTGATAATTTGTATCAATTTTAGAATAAGGCTGTAACTTAACAAAATGTGAAAAAGTATAGGGGTCTGAATACTTTCCAAAGGCACCGTATAGTCTACTTTCATCCTTTCTAGCATGTCCAGAACAAAGTTGGGAAAAAAATCATTCTGGGAGTTAAAAATCCTTAGACATTTTTCAAACTCATTAATTAATTTCAATTAGGCATGTAATAAACTTACTGCTCCCTGGGAGACAAAATCTGATTTGTCCAGCATCCAAGAGCTTATATTCCAGGCCAAATGGGGAGGGTTGCCAACACTATAGCTACAGGAGCCTCAACAGCTGTGTGGGCCAGTCATTTTCTCTTCCCACAACTTCCTGTAGGAAAGCCTTGGCACTGCCAATTCCGTTCCACAGTCTCATCATGACTCATCCAACCACTACTAGGCTAGAGCACCACTCTCTGGGAGATATTAGAGGGCAGCTGAGGTGACTTCCAGTCATAACCCCAAAGCTGTAACTCAGGGAAGCATTTTTGTTTTACTGGAATTTCTGTGAGGTGGATATTGTAGTGTGACCTTAAGTACAAGGTTGCCAAATAGACTTGCGAGTGCATTGGCGAAATTTAAGTCCTTGGGTTTTTGTTCATAGTCCCAATGCTGTCAGGGAAATAACTGATTTGACTGCCATTTGTGTGCAGTCCAAAAAAAACTTTAAAGTATGGAATCCTAGACGGAACAAAACCCAGAAATCCAATGACAAATGTCCTGCATGTCCTGTAAGAGCCTTTATAGCGTATATAGAGAACATCAATGAACACATCAGAATGTATATAGCTCTGACTTCACAGTATACAAATCACAGAACAAAGTAGTACCCTGTGGATACATTTAAATAATACAAAGTGCACAATTAAAGTTCATTCAATTCAGCTGCATCAACAACTGTTAAAACGGAACTGCTGAACTGTTTTCCTCTCACAGAAACAGTGAAGAGGAGCACTGCATTAAGGCTTCACATTCAGACACCTAAAGAAAGATATATGATTGTACTATAAGGAGATATTTTGCTGAACATACTAAATTAACGTCTCCATCAGTCTAGGTGGTTCCAAAAGTGACCCATGCATTATATTGGAATGAAACAACAATACAAACCATAAACCTAAAATATACATTATTCTCTAAGCATATTTGGTACCATATTTGAGCATAGAGTAAAAGTACAAATTACAATACAACTTTTGTAATAACATGGAGGTAATAAAGCATTTTGGCACAACACAAGAATAAGTATTTATGCAAAGGACCGATTATGTATGAATCCTACTCGTTATGTGCACTATACTTACTGAACAACTTCTCCAGTTTGAAGCTAAAAAGCTACCTCTGCAGGAGGGATTCTTACTATAATGAACATGGTCAGAATTAACTCTCGCAGAACCAAACCATGTCTATAACCATCAGAGGACCAAACAACACCCTATTCACTGACTGATGTCCAGAGGCCAAATACTACCCATTATAACAACCAAAGCACCCTTTCTCAGAGGAATATTATATCAGTGGTCCTCAACCTCTGGTCCGAGGACTGGCACCAGTCTCTGGGATGCTGCTGACTGGTTCCTCAGATTGTTAGTGCCTTCAAGGACCATAGCAGCTTCCCAGCTCTTGGTACAAGAGGGGCCATTGTTTTCTGGTCCCAGTAGTACAGAAAAGGTTTAGAAGCAGAGTTAGACGACACAGGATTACTGTGGGAACATTTTGAGGAATGTAAACACAACCACTTCATATTGTGGTTTTTAACCCACAGAACCCCAAATAATGTGGTGCCATGGTTGGTATTATGTGGCAGAGCTTTTGTTGTTGCACCAATTCAACCAATGTATGTTACTTTAAGGGGGGTTCCAGACCTGTCTTAAACCATCTCATAAAAACAGAAAGTAGGTATATAGATATCATTAATAATATATTTAACAATACTATGTTTATTAATAACAATATGCGTATAGTAACATCAATATATTGAATTGTTCAACATTATGATATTATATGTATAAATTCTTATGAATATATATATATATATATATATATATATATATATAGTCATCTGCTATAGGCATCTGCTATAGGCATCAGCAGTGCGAGATATGACAATAAAACGCTATCTTTATTTATACTCCTCCAAACGAATGCAAATAAATGTTTGCCATTGGTCTACGAGGTAAGATCACAAACTGCGATACGGAATATGAATTGAACCCTCCCATGCACAGAGAGGTTTCAATACAAGTCAAGACTGGTTTCAAAACAGGCCTGTGAAAACCCTGACGCAAGTCCAGAGGGAAGACTATTGGGGTAAATCAGCACCCCCTGGTGGACATGCATAGAACCTACAGATATATTTCAGATCTAAAGGATTTCCTCAGATTTAGTGTTTTGGTCAGCGTCATTTGTGGGGCTTCATGAATAATAACACCACCTAGGCTGAGGATTCACTGTCACCCAAAGGTTCATGGGATTTATGTAGAGTTACATCAAACATCAATTTATGATTTTCAATCACTATGATCCAATGGAAAAGTATACCATCACATTCACTTGTTTTTACTTCGAGGCTACATCCCTTCCACTTTAACGTCTTCAACTAACGCTCAACTGTTTTACATCGGAAACAAAGCTGAGAGAGCAGCAAAACTACATACAAATGTACCGTACTGTAATATGGACAGAAAACAAGGAACACACCATTCCTTCAGTTCATGGAACCTGTATTAACCTTCATCTGTGGTGGGACAGAGTACTATGTGTTGAGATGTGAGCTACTGTACTGAGCATATCCTGGGGGGGGGGAAAGCTCTTCCAGCTTGGTGTATTTACCAGTGACAGAAATACACTTGTTGTATGCCTCAGGCTTTGATTGGCTAGCTGCCTTATAACACCCTGATAACTCCACTGTATCTTCCACAGATGTACCGAACCACCAATCCCGTAACCCTCGACCCCTAAAGAGAAACAAGAAACGCAACACTAACAAGTATATGTAAAAGTATATGCCTGGATCCAAGACATGCAGGCAATGTCCACCATCACAGGTGGTTTAACTCATTAAGTGTAACAACAAACAAGGAAGTGCCCTCGAGCAGCTCAATGAAAGGAGGGAGCACTTCAACACCAACAGGCCAATAAAATATAGCAGGCATGCAATTTGCGCAAAAAGGCAAGCAAATGCCCATATTCTTATTCATAACATAACTCCACGTTTGTCTATGCAAATGTACTCAACAATGGCATTGAGAAGCTCACGATATCCACAATAATAATCACTTGCGCTAAAGATCGGAAACGAGAAATAAGGCGAATACCCTGCTACACCAAGCCAAGCTCTACTTCTACAATAAGCAGTGGGTCCGTTTTATACAGAGACAGGGCAAAGGTTCATATCACTCTTTTTACTCTCCTCTAACGACTACAACTCACTGTCTCCGAGACCAAATCAAGTCTTGTGAAAAACAAAGAGAGAAAAAGATGCCCTCCAACCCAATTAAACCGCCACATATCCCCCAATTCAATACCACAGGTTCTGTCCTACTCAATATTGAGACTATATTCTTTGTTTGTTCAGTTGTCTTTTCTATGGATACAAATAATGTCGAGCAAAAGTGGGGTTCAAGCACCATGAGGAACCAAAATGTAGAGCTACAACAGAATTGCTCTGCAAAGGACTGCCTTGTACAACAGCGCAAGGGCCTCCTGAGCTGGGCAAACTGGAGCCACATGCAGCACACATTAGCAAGCATGCCAGTCTCCTTACTACTGGAGGGGACTGAAATAGGCCCGAATGGATCCCAAATGGACCCAAATGGTGACCAAAGCAGCCAAAACTGAGCCTGAATTGCCACAATGCTGCTTAGTTGCCTTGCACTTCCACTTCAAAGGGTGCATCTAGAGGCCTGTGAGATCCACGATGGCCTTGATGAAGATGATGTCGTCGCGGATGTATGAGTTCTTTGCGTCAAGCTTTGAGAGAGGGCAGAACAGCGGGCAGCCGCTGGCGATGTTCATCTCGCTCACAGGCCTCTGGAAGGAGGAGGAAGTGATGTCAGGCCGGAAGGCGTCGATGATGTGCTCCCTGCTACTCTGGTCCAGCAGCATCAGAGTCACCTGGTTTGAGGGAGAGAAAGAAAGAGAGAAAGTGTGAATTCCACATCAGCATGTCTGATTTATACACCACAAATCTTCATGCAAAATCTACATTTAATTGTACATTTTCAAACCAATTTGAAGATTTTTTTAAGTATAAAACGAGTCCCCTGGTCCTTACCTTCTGGTTGAAGGGCCATTTCAGCAGAGCATCACTCAGTCCCCTCATCACCACAAAGAACAGAGACAGGTGGCTGCCACGCCCTGTCCCATCCCCATTCAGGTAGATCCGCAGACACATCTTATAGCCGTATTTACTGGTGTAGAATGCTGTTCGGGGAAAATACATATTTTATAGGCTGAAAGAGGAAAATTGTGATCAGAAACACAATAGCCTTCGTTTTGTGCTGTCATTATGACTTGCACTACTACGGAACAATGTAGTCTCAAATTGGACTCAGGTTGTTCTGGCTTCAGTCTTGACTCTGTCTCAGTCTTAACTAGGACTGGAATAGCTCTGGTCTCGCTTAAGGTGGTCTACAGCACTGGTTCTGGGAGTTACCTGGTGAGAACATGGCGGGGGCTCGGCCAGCGATGGCGTCCTGTCTCTTCTTGGTGAAGTCAGAGATCCTCCAGACGAAGACGCCGTCGAATGTGGTGGCCGACATCTCCCTCAGCCTGCCCTCCATCTCCGCTACCGTCAGGTCCTTCAGCCCCACCGTCCTCTCCAGCTGCCGCACCTGAGAAACGCATGCACGCAGGCGCGCACACACACACCAATGTGTTAGCTTCTATGAATTCAAAAACCTCAATCTCCAGCTTTATACCTAATTATACAAAAGGTGGTTTGGAATTCCCAATGTTAGAGCCTCTCCTGCTCATGCTATATGAGACAGCAAACACATGGCCACGTTCATATTACCTAGCAACCCACTACCACTATTACTAGTCTTAGCACCTGTAACTCGTCATGGATGATTTTAAAGTAACTTTTGATTGGTTTTATCTACTAATGTTTAATGAATGGTGCCAACAAGAAGATGAAGAGGAGGATATGAAAGAAATGAAACAAGAAGAGCAAGTGGACCAGCAACTTGAGCCTAGCGTTAATGTTAGACATGCAGAAATCAGTAATGTTAGCGCTGCTACAGACGACATACACTCTGTGCACAATTATTAGGCAAGTTGTATGTTTGAGGATTCATTTTATTATTGAACAACTACAGTGCTCTCGGTCAATCCAAAATGTTAATAAACCTCAAACCTGAATATTTAAGAAAGTAAAAGTGAGTTTTTGTCTTTCTTTGGAGAATATGAAAATTAGTGTGCAGAATTATTATGCAACTAAATGAAAAACGAAAAGTTCCCCATCTCACTTGTTTATTTTCATCTGTTAAAGTGAGAATAATAAACAAAAAAAACAAAAAAATCAGTATAGCCACCCTTCCTTTCAATAACAGTCATAAGCCTTCCATCCATGGAGTCTGTCAGTTTCTTGATCTGTTGATGATTTTTGTGCAGCAGCAACCACAGCCTCCCAGACACTGGTCAGAGAGGTGGACTGTTTTCCTTCACTGTAAATCGACCGTTTAAGAAGGGACCACAAGTTCTCAGTAGGGTTTAGGTCAGGTGAGAAAGGGGGCCATGTAATTATTCTTTCATCTTTAAGGCCTTTACTGGCTAGCCACGCAGTGGAGTACTTCGATGCATGCGATGGAGCATTGTCCTGCATAAAAATCTTGAAAGATGCAGACTTTTTCCTGTACCACTGCTTGAAGAAAGTGTCTTCTAAAAACTGGCAGTAGGTTTGGGAGTTGAGTTTGAGTCCATCTTCAACCCGAAAAGGTCCAACTAGCTCATCTTTAATAATACCAGCCCATACCAGTACCCCACCTCCACCTTGCTGGCGTCTGAGTTGAAGTGGAGCTCCGTGCCCGTTACTGATCCAGCCTCGGGCTCATCCATCTGGTCCGTCAAGAGTCACTCTCATCTCATCAGTCCATAAAACCTTTGAAAAATCTGTCTGCAGATATTTCTTGGCCAAGTCTTGATGTTTCAACTTATGTGTCTTGTTCAGTGGTGGTCGGGTTTCAGCCTTCCTTACCTTGGCCATATCTCTGAGCACTGAACACCTTGTACTTCTGGGCACTCCAGGCAGGTTGCAGTTCTGGAATATGACAGCACTGGAGGATAATGGGTTCCTGGTAGCTTCACATTTGATTCTTCTCAAATCTTTGGCAGTTAATTTGCGTCTTTTTTTCTTGCATTCCAGTTTATACAGCTTGGAGTTGGGAAATATGCATAATGATGATATGGTCAAAATACTGACTTGCCTAATAATTGTGCACACAGTGTAGAAAAGGAGAGAAATTAAGAAACTAGCTACATCAGTGAAGTGCTTTCTGGAATGGCTGTCAGAAAACTTCTATCTGGCAACTGTTTCAAAACAGGAGTTGGGTAATATTCTCCGGAGTTTCTACGCCACCTACTGAATAAGGTGGGGTTTGATTTGCATTTGCACTTTGGCCGAAGAGGCAATGAAGGAAATGGCAAACTGAAGCCAGAGTCATTCGTAATAAAATAAAGACAAAAATGAAGAAACCAGGAACCACAAAAATCCTATGGAAAGAGACAGAGAATCGTTGTGTCTGCATGTATGAGAACCTAGGGGAACAATCTCTGGCCCGTGGAAAATAAATAAATAAATAGCTGTCGATGCTGTGACCATCCGTGTCATTGTGACTGTCAGTGTCATTGTGGTTTATATTCTGATCTGCTGTATCAATGTCTTTGCTACAATGTTTCAGCACTGTTTTCAGATCCATCGGCAGCGCCCCTATACAATGTTGCGATCTGGCATTACATTTTCCTATGCATAGGCCAGACGGGTGCTGTTTTCAGAACCATGGACAGCGTCCCTAGAAACCAAGGTTCTGGAACTATCAACCAGCGCTTGGGTAGTTTTGCTTTACATGGCATTCAATACGAATAGATGTAACAACCAGGGAACGCCTAAAATATTATTTGACATTTAAAAATTGATGGTTTGGGAAATAATCTTGATTTTTAATGCTGGTAACCCGTTGTTTACAAGCAATAATACACTCGAGGCCATGTGTTATGACATTTATATAATGGCTATGGTGGTGTACGCCCCTCGATGTCGCCTCGTGGCTATACCCATATCACAGCCATGATAAAAATGTCATAACACATGGCCTCATGTATTATTGCTTAAGTGAGTCATGCCATTGAATTTAGAGTTACACTCCAGTTCACCATATTTAACACCTGATTTACAAAAGACAGATCTCAATAGGTGGTCCAGGTACATGTTAGTCTTGACATAGCACAAGTGGGGGGGTGGGCCTGTTTTGCTCTCTACTGCTCCTATTTGGTAAGGTTGAGGCTGATGACATCACGGATTCCTATCAGGCCAACTCCTTGAATGCCCTACTCTTTGAAGTTGGCAGATGTGTACAAATATTTTTAAAGTGTTACCCTTTAGTGTGTGTACTTTACTGTATTTATACTTGGGATATTGCTTTTCAACAGTAAAAGTAAAACAATCGCTAGAGGACGTCTTTTAAAAAATGGCTTTATAAATCAAACAACAATTTAATTTCTCCTTCAGGGTTTTCCTTCCTACCTTGTTGCTCAGGGCCTCAATCTTATCCTGGTCCAGGCGATGCTGTCTGTTACCTGCCTCCATGGTGGTGGTAAAGCGTTCTACCTCTCGGTTCAGCACACACACCACATTCTCAAACGTCCCCACCTTCACCTCCAGGTCGGTGCACCTGCGTCCCAGCTCCGCCACCTTGGTCTTCTCACTGTGGAGCTGCAGCTCCAGGGCCGCCCCCACCGAGCTGGGCAGGGGGGTGAAGGAGGTGGACACGGTCAGGGTGGGGGCCGGGGCGGGAGGTGGAGGCAGGGGAAGAGCCGGGGCAGGAGGCCCGGGGAGGCCTAAGGCGGAGGAAGAGGCCCCCTGCACGGGAGGCCCGATAGAAGTGGTACTGAGCTGGGAGACGCGGGTCTCCAGCTCCCTAAGGGAATGGTGGAGGTCCAGGAGCTTGTGTCCGGCTAGCTCCAGTCCCTGCGGCTGCAGGCCCTCCATGCTCACCTTCAGGGATAGAGAGGGGGAACATAAGTAGACACCAAGAAAATAACCACTCCCTCAACGTCAACAAAACAAAGGTGCTGATTGTAGACTAGAAGATACTATGTATTTATATACTGGATTCTCGACATAGCTCACTCGAATATATCTACTACTGTACATATCATTTTTAGTACAGTATATCTTTAGTGAATTCATATGTATAGATTTAATTTGGATTACTTTTACAGTGCTATTTGTTGTTAATTAGATTTGTTTGGATGTTCCTTGATTTATATATTTTTATGTAATTATTTGTGTACTTCATTGACATTTTACTGCATTGTTAGGAGCTAGTATCATAAGCATTCTGCTGCACCCACTATAACATCTGCTAAACTGTGTATGCGACCAAGAAACGTTGATTTGACGAGGCAAGTAATGCTAACGCAAACGTAAACGCTAACGCTAATGTAACTGCTAAGGAAATGCTGATGCAACCAACCATGATTTAGCGTAATAGGTGTGTGCACTGCAATTCACCAAATAAGAAGGTGTATAAACGGCATTTCCGCTCCACTACATCCAGGCTCACCCTCACCTTCATGCCCATAATGTAGTGTAGCAGCAGGTTGAGGTGCTCGTATGCACAGGCCCTCTCGTGGTCGTGGATCCTCTCCTTTTCCACCTGCACAGAGAGCGGGGGAGAGGACAGCTGTTTTAACAGTAGCACTTTAACCAGGTATTAACAAATAAATAACATGGCAAAATGTTAATTACACAGTAACAACCTTGTCTGTTTAATTAGGATTGATTAAAACCATAGCTCTGAAGAGATAATAATGCTACTTACTGACATATCACACCCAACAACATGGAATCTGCATGGCGTTCTGAATTTGCTGCAGAACTTAATGTGGTCCACATACTAGGGATAGAGCCAAAGAAGAAAAAATACACAATGATTTGACAAGCTCTAAAGCCATTTCAAACATCACCCTTCTTAAAATAGCATGGATTATTTTCCTCTCCATATTGTGCTTCCTTTTCCAAACGCATTCAGTCACAAGTTCCCAATAACTATATAAATTGGCTATATTGTGTGTGTTGAATATTTAAGAACTCACCTTCTCCCTGGGGATTTTCTTCTTGGCACAGCCTTCACAGATCATGGGGTACTTGGGGCAGATCTCGTCGTGGGCCTAAAAAGGGTGTGTTTTTGTATAGCTTCTTACACAAATCGATGCTACTACTCCTTGCAATCTTGACGCAATCATAAACCGCCATCTCAGAGATTTCATAACCAACAGACGGATGGAGGTTCTCTCAGAGCCTGCATTATTTCTCACCTTGATGTTTTTGAAATGGAATGGTTCCTTGCAGTACTTGCAGTTGAGGGTTCTCTCGGGGCACTCTCGCTCGTTGTGGCGTTCCTGTTCGTTGAAGCGGATGCGCTCTTTACAGGAGGGGCAGGGGATGATCATGTATTCACACTTCTCCTCGTGGCTCAACTGTAAGAGAATGCGAATAATGCAAATAAAGTTAGCATTAAATGTGGCTTTGGTATACGTTCAGAACAGTGTAACTAAGGATCTTCGGTCAAACTGATCACGAAAAAAGAGCAAAGCAAAACCCAGACATACACTACAGTACTTCGTTTCAATAATGCCTGTCTGTCTAAATTCATCGTTTGAATGATGAAAAAACACACAACTAACCTCGTATTCTTTAATACTGCCGTTCCAAGTGCAGCCTTCGTTGATGCAGACAGCAGAGAGGTTTTCGACCTCTCTTCGAGCTGCGTTGTCAGGAAAAGCCTGCAGAAGTGAGAGCAAACAAAAATGGAGGCTTTTGCTATTACAGTTAATCTGTCCTGTTCTCCGAACACATCATTTATGATTGTGAGGTGTGTGCGTGTGTGAGAGAGTGATAAGTGCACACGCTCCAAATAACATGAACACACTGGCACTACCTTTGCATTAAACAACACAAAGAGAAGCTACTGTACACACGGATAACACCAGTTAGACATTACTTCTGAATGATAGGGCTTTTATATAACCGGTGTAAACAACGTCCGATGTAAAAGTTGAATGACATCATCAGTATTTAAAGGATACATTTTGATAGTACTTTTTCTTTGAGACGATAAACTGACACTGTAATAAAAGACTTAAGAAGTACCTTCACTTGAGAATGACATCTTTTAAATACAGTGCATTCGGAAAGTATTCAGACCCCTTGACTTTTTCCACATTGTTACGTTACAGCCTTATTCTAAAATTGATTAAATTGGGTTTTTTTCTACAAATCTACAAACAATACCCCATAATGAAAAAGCAAAAACTGTGTTTTATATTTGCATATTTATAAAAAAAATATATATAATGGAAATGTCACATTTACATAAGTATTCAGACCCTTTACTCAGTACTTTGTTGAAACACCTTTGACAGCCTTGAGTCTTCTTGGGTATGACGCTACAAGCTTGGCACACCTGCATTTGGGGAGTTTCTCCCATTCTTCTCTGCATATCCTCTCAAGCTCTGTCAGGTTGGATGGGGAGCGTTGCTGCACAGCAATTTCAGGTCTCTCCAGAGATGTTTGATCGGGTTCAAGTCCGGGCTCTGGCTGGGTCACTCAAGGACATTCAGAGACTTGTCCCGAAGTCACTCCTGCGTTGTTTTGGCTGTGTGCTTACGGTCTTTGTCCTGTTGGAAGGTGAACCTTCACCCCAGTCTGAGGTCTGGAGCAGGTTTTCATCAAGGATCTCTCTGTACTTTGCTGCGTTCATCTTTCCCTCTATCCTGGCTAGTCGCTGAAAAACATCCCCACAGCATGATGCTGCCTCCAGACGTGACTCTTGGCATTCAGGCCAAAGAGTTCAATCTTAGTTTCATCAGACAAGACAATCTTGTTTCTCATGATCTGAAAGTCATTATATGCCTTTTGGCAAACTCCAAGTCTTTATGTGCCTTTTACTGAGGAGTGGCTGCCGTCTGGCCACTCTTCCATAAAGGCCTGATTGGTGGAAGGCCCCCCCTTCTCCACAGAGGTCACCTCCCTGACCAAGGCCCTTCTCCCCCGATTGCTCAGTTTGGCCGGCCAGCCTGCTCTAGGAAGAGTCTTGGTGGTTCCAAACTTCTTCAATTTAAGAATGATGGAGGCCACTGTGTTCTTGGGGACCTTCAATGCTGCAGACATTTTTTGGTACCCTTCCCCAGATCTGTGCCTCGACACAATCCTGTCTCAGAGCTATACGGACAATTCCTTCCCTCATGGCTTGGTTTTTGCTCTGACATGCACTGTCAACTGTGTGTCCCTTTCCAAATCATATCCAATCATTTGAGTTTACCACAGGTGGGCTCCAATCAAGTTGTAGAAACATCTCAAGGATGATCAATGGAAACAGGATGCACCTGAACTCAATTTCAAGTCTCATAGCAAAGGGTCTGAATACTTATGATGATAAGGTATTTCAGTTTTCGCTTTTTCATTATGGGGTATTGTGTGTAGATTTTCTTTAATACATTTTTGAATAAGGTTGTATTGTAACAAAATGTGGAAAAAGTAAAGGGGTCTGAATACTTTCCTAATGCACTGTATGCATTCAAGAGCAAGTGTGCCTATATGTTCACAAAGACCAACAGTGTAGACACTTACACAGCCTTGTTTTAGAATTGACGTGGGCTCTTCAAAAATGTCCTCTTTGATACAAGCATTGCATTTCTGAGGTCCATCTCTGTAATGGGAATATGATGTCGACAAACAGTATAAAAGAACAGTACAATATGTCATATTGTCAAATGTGTAATATACACTGATTGTACAAAACATTAACTACACCTGAGGTGCTGGCCCATGTTGACTCCAATGCTTCCCACAATTGTGTCAAGTTGTCTGGATGTCTTTTGGGCGGTGGACCATTCTTGATACACACAAGAAACTGTTGTGTGGGAAAAACCCAGCAGCATTGCAGTTCTTGACAAAACCGGTGCGCCTGGCACCTACTACCATACCCTGTTCAAAGGCACTTAAATATCTTGTCTTGCCCATTCACTCTCTGAATGGCACAGATACACAATCCATGTCTCAAAAAATCCTTCTTTAACCCGTCTCCTCCCCTCCATCTACACTGATTGAAGTGGATTTAACAAGTGACATCTATAAGAGATCATAGCTTTCACCTGGATTCACCTGGTCAGTCTATGTCATGGAAAGAGCATGTGTCCTTAATGTTTTGTACCTCAGTGTATTCATCAAGCATCATATCTTGGGGGGCATTTCAATAGTCTAAAGTTTATTTCTTAAGTTTTACCAGACCAGCACATACACATTACAGGGAAAGGAGACAATAAAGACGATTGTATACAATTGAGAGACACTCTTCAAACTCCTACCTGACAGTCATAGTGAAGCAGTAGGAACAGAAACGGTGTCCACACTGGGCTTGGAAGGGCCTCCGCAGCAGGTTGTGACAGCAGTTACACAGGTGCTTATCCTCCAGCTTATTGGCCAGGATCTTCTTGGGGAAGCCGGGTTTGTTGCTCTCCATGGACGATGGAGGGGATGGTTCTTGCGTGGCCATGATTCACTCAGTACGCCTCAGACCTGGCAACAACGTCACAGTCAAAATAAATGTGAAAAGACAACTATGGAGGTATTGACATGACAAGGCAGGTTTTTTTATATGTTGATGATGATAAAGCTAGGATAATCAGTGTTCGCAGGTCTCCATTTGCCATCTTCTTCTGAGTCTAAGTATCTTTCTGAAATCAAACTATAATACTGGTTAATAAAGACAGAGGAAAGTGCAGAAGGTACGCTACATACAGACTTTTCTTGATATGACACTAGGGTCGTTCCACCAATTCGGTGACTTTTGAGAAGCGTAACTTAGTCAAAAAAAAGTTTTATTTAACCTAATTGTAACATGTTCAAATTCCATAAAAAACGTATGTTTTCCCATCTCGGGGTAAAAAAAATTATTAAATAAACTCTAGTACGTGCATATTAAGTGCCAAATAAAATAACAGGGTTGACAAATTCATCTAAAATGAGCCATAAATCGCCTTCTGCCTGGGAATGGAAGCGTGTTGTGTGTAACAGAGGGGCAATAGAATGCAAGCTTCATAAACATTAAATTGATCAAACATTTCTATCCTATCTATAGGTAACAGGGTTGATGTGTTATGCTCGACCCGCTCAGCTTTCCACTGCTACAGGCATTGGGTTTTCCATTTATATTTAGAGGTTGGACATTAGCGCTTTAGCCGCACCGATTGGCGTCACCTCGTTAGTCAGTGTGTTACACCTGTGCTAGCTTGTCATCTCGTTAGTCGGAAGGTGTTTCACCTGTGCTGGCCCAGGTGATATTTAAGTGGCTGGCTCAGTGCTCTTGAGAGACGTGGAGGATTAACACCTTTAGTTGGAGCTACCTATTTTGATTTCTCAACAAAAAAAAAAAAAACAATCCTTTATCTGATTTGCTCCACTTTTTCGTTTGCTTCAAGTGTTTAAGTTTGGTGTGGGTTTTTCTTTTGTTAGCCTCTTCTTGGGTAAATGTAGTGGTTCTCATGTTGGGTATCTTTTAGGTCCCAGTTGTTGTTGCTAGTCAACTTTCAGTGGACACTCACATGTGTTTCAGAACACCCACATGTGTGAATCGAACCCACAACCCTGGCGTTGCATGCGCCATGCTCTACCATCTGAGCTACACGGGACCAATCTTCCTAGATTGTACTGAGGGTGCATGGAGGGACATGTCACAATGCTGAGAATATGTTGAATTCTCCATGTGGTCTATATTAAAGGGAACTTCGTTTAATATAACATGCTTTTAAAATTCCATAATTGTGCACAATTTCTACTGAAAATAGAAATTGAGTCAAAGGGATGCAAAAGGCACTCTTTTCGTGGAACAACCCACTAATATAATACTACTTCAGTCAGGTCAGAGAGAGAGAGACAATTTGGCAGATCTGATAGACTACGAAAGCAAGCCAATATTGCTTGTTTTGATGGTGGCATTATTAACCCAATAACCGCAATGTTCATATAAAATAGGTGGCATTTGACATTCCAAAAACCTTGTCATTGTTGTACTAGAAAATATACATCATTTTTTCTAACACCCATCATTTGAAACCTTACGGTACAGCTGACACACGACACACCACATGGTATGCTTGTACTAATACATGCACAGTGCATAAATACAGTTATTGACACTACCAACGACAACTTAAATGCAGCTAGCCAGGCTTATTGAGAGAGACAGCATAAGGCCCGTCTCCTTTTGTTTACATTTAGAGTCGAACGTCATAGCGCCTTGTCGCTCGAGCTACATTGGTGTCGGAACAGTTGATGGTCATGCCACCACTAACCAAATGATGCTTACAAATCGTAAATCCATTGTTGTCGCCCTCCGCTTTCCCCTGTTGTCGTGGCTTCCTATAGCTATCAGCATCTTTAGCTGGAAATGGTACCCTACACGTCAGCCATCACGCCCCTTTAAAAAGCAGGTGCACAAACCAGTTTGCTGTCGAAAAGGTTTCGTTTTGAAAATGGACGATGGGCAATTACATGACATTTACCAGCGTTTTAAACCCTCATCGCTTGCAGGGATAGTAGAATGCTCCTTCTCGTCGCAGCCCCGCGGGCGCTAAATGTACAAATGTTGCATGCGACTCTGCAGAAGAATGATTCCGTTTTCTTTAATGTTAACATAATACATATGGTACGGAGAAGCTAGCTAGGGCTGTTATTGTTCAACTTCGCCATTGCACTACGCCGTGTGGGTGTTACGTCATATGCAGCCTGAACATTGGTTGACCAATGATGTGTAGGCTATATATAAATCATTAGGATTGACTTGACAGCCAGGCCAAACGTGAGACTTTAAAGCGGGGTTGCATTCATAACGGTATTCCTTTTCTAAAAGTTTCATATTAGCCTAAAAATATATTCGAGATATGGACAAATTCTAAAGGTTAGATTTGCATAATTATATATTTGTTTTATAATTTATAACACTTGTGACTTATTTATACCAAATTCCAGTATAGTTACTATATAAGCATACCTCATGAGAGACAGTTCCTCAATTTTAGCATTTGAGGTGGCTATAGTTGTAGGCTTAGCAACTGCCAACGCAACTGGTAAAATAAGAAAAACATTAAAGATAATGGATCAACAGGAATATCTTCAGAAGTGAAACATATGACCTGTATCAAGGTTGTGTGAGGCGTTTCCCTGGTAAGTCAACTGTGCCCTGTGTATTCAAAGATGTGAACACTGAAAGAGGATGTCAATCTTTCATTCACTTGACACTGTCAAAGAGCAGTCAATATGAAGCAAGTCTATAGTTTGCTCTGTGGGAAGATTGAATGGCCGCACTCAAGGTTCATTCGCAGTTAACCCACTGTTCCCCGGGTGCCGATGACGTGGATGTTCATTAAGGCAGCTCCCGCACCTCTCTGATTCAGATGACTAGAGCTCTGTTTGAGTACTCATACTAACCGTACTATTTGTGACGGAAATTGAGTATGTAGTATATACTCATTAAGTATGTAGTATACAGTATGTTAGTGGGTATTCGAACACAGCCTAGTTATCCCACTTTCCCTTTCCTTTCCCTGCTTTTCCTGAATGCAAATCCTACTCAAAGTAGGGTACCATTGTTGGACAAAGTGAGGGAGCCACTTTCACTATTGAGAAGCACCCCATCTCCCTATGCATCTGTGGCACTCCAGTAGAAAGGAGAGTAGTCAGGTCACTGACAGGACAGTATCTGGGCTTTCACTCTGACAAAGATTTAAAAAGGAAATTAGGAAAGGATTGATGAGATAAACCACTAGCAAAAACAGACAAAAAACATTGATAAATGAGAATTAGCAATACCTGCTGGTTCAGGGGTGCTATGACAGCATGACACATGGCATTATTATGTTAAATCATTAAGTGCTTATTGAAAATGCAAGCTATTCACCAAGTTATTAGCGCCATTTAGGCATGTTGAACGACAGTTTGAGATGAAAAATGAAGCAAGAACTATAAATAATGTATTGGCAATTCATATCTGACTGACCATTTTCTTTATTTAAAAAAACATTGAAATAGATGGGTCCTTTGGTCCCAATAATATTGAAAACCTTCAGATACAGTACTACTCATAGGCTAAAGCTTATGGCTTCTCTTCACTAAGGGTTGCTTCTTGTCTTCAAATCTGCACACCAAACTCCAATTTACATGAAAATCTCCCATTGACCTCAAGGCATGATTTAAGCGAAGTTCTGAGTTATTAGCAGCATGAGTTTGAAGTTGGGATTTGGACCAAACTAGCTACAGTTGCTGAAATGTCTCGATTACTCTGGTACGCTATCAGATACAAAATAATGGGTTTTGTCCTGAGTAGAGGTAGATACTGCTATTGCACAATAAAGAAAAGCTTTCTTTTCCGAAGTGTCCGTCTGTTATTTGGAAACAGATTGCTGATCAAATCTGCATTGTTTTCACCTATGTTTTAAGAAGGCACTGCTTCAGTCCAGCGACCAACCGCTCCTTCAGTCAGGTCTCTTCAATTTGCTTTGCTGAATCTGGTTTGGTAGGATTATAGACAGGTTAAATGCATGAGAGGCTGATGAGCAAAGAACACTCCCATAATGGCCTCTTGACAATCCCCAACAAGATCATTATACTATTCACCCATTATGTAACCAAATGGAGAATGGTTAATAAAAAATATGTTATTGGGAAAGCAGAGCTATTGTCCGACTTAATAAAAAGTTGTTAGCTCATTGACAGAGCTGACTGCGTGGCATGTTTGAACATTTTCATGGAGAGTGGCGAGGTGACAATGAGTATTTACAGTGCCTTCAGAAAGTATTCACACCCATTGACTCTTTCCACATTTTGTTGTGTTACAGCCTGAATTTTAAATTGATTAAACTGAGATTGTATCACTGACCTACACACAATAGCACATAATGTAAAAGTGGAATTATGTTTAGACATTTTTTTTTAAAAATGTGTTAAAAAGAAAAGCCTTGAGTCAAGTATTCAACCCCTTTGTTATGGCGAGCCTTAAGTTCAGGAGTAAAAATGTGCTTAACAACGTTCCTTTTTTAATGACTACCTACCCCACACATACAATTATCTGTAAGGTTCCTAAGTCAAGCAGTGAACTTCAAACAGATTCAATCACACAGACCAGGGAGGTTTTCCAATGCCTCGCAAAGAAGGGCACTTATTGGTAGATGGGTAAATGGAGCATGGTGAAGTTATTAAGTACACTTTGGATGGTGTATCAATACACCCAGACACAACAAAGATACAAGCATCCTTCCTAACTCAGTTGTCAGAGAGGAAGGAAACCACTCAGGGGTTTCACCATGGGGCAAATGGTGACTTTAAAAGAGTTAGTGTTTAATGGCTGTGATAGGAGAAAACTGAAGATGGATCAACATTGTAGTTACTCTACAATACTAACCTAAATAACAGAATGAAAAGAAGGAAGCCTGTACAGAATAAAATATTCCAAAACATGCATCCTGTTTGCAACAAGGCACTAAAATAAAACTGCAAAAAATGTGGTAAAGAACTGTCCTGAATTCAAAGCATTATGTGTTGGGCAAATCCAACACAACACATCACTGAGTACCACTTCATATTTTCAAGCATAGTGCTGGCTGCATCATGTTATGGGTATGCTTGTCATTTGCAAGGACTAGGGAGTTTTTTTAGGATATAAATAAATGGAATAGAGCTAAGCACAGGCAAAATCCAAGAGAAAAACCTGGATCCATCTGTTTTCCAACAGACACTGGGAAACAAATTCACCTTTCAGTAGGACAATAACCTAAATCACAAGGCCAAATATACGCTAGAGTTGCTTACCAAGACGACATTGAATGTGGCCTAGTTACAGTTTTGATTTAAATCGTCTTGAAAATCTATGGCAAGAATTGAAAATGGCTGTCTAGCAATGATCAACAAACTTGGCAGAGCTTGAAGAATAATGTTGTACAGTCCAGGTGTGCAAAGCTCTTGCAGACTTACCCAGAAACACTCACAGCTGTGCTTGCTGGCAAAGATGATTCTAACATGTATTAACTCAGGCGTGTGAATACTTATGTAAATTAGATTTCTGTATTTCATTTTCAATAAAATTGCAAAAATGTCTAAAAACATATTTTCACTTTTTCATTATGGGGTATTGTGTGTAGATGGGTGAGATTATAATTTTTGGCCTGTAACACAAAATGTGGAATAAGGCAAGGGGTATGACTACTTTCTGAATGCACTGTACAGCAATGGAGGCTGGTGACTTGAAAAATAGAAGAGGATGTGAGTCCAACAGTATAGAGAGAGACGACAAAGTGTGTTTCAAAAATCGTCAAAGACTACTTATTTTATTAAAGACATTTATAGTACAATATTATGGGGAATGGGAATGAGAGGGCTACTTACACAGTGTTGGAAAGGGATCACAGCAGTGATTGAATGAGGGTATGAGGCATGAGTTGAGGTGTTCAGGATTTGACTGGGAAGACAAAAAACAATAACACAACACACTAAACAGTTAGACAAACGAGCTAAGAATGAGTTAGCCAAAGCAAGGAGTAAAATCATTGATGTCTAATAATGTGATGTATGTTTGTGTATGTGATTGACTCTACATACAGTAATGAGAAAAAAAACACAGTGCTTGGAGGGGAAACATTCAATGTGCCAGTGGATGAGCGGGCACATGAGACGTGGCTTCAGTTCGTCAGGAGAAAGTTGACAGTGGACTCTATAAGGTATGGCAGTGATTAATCAGTTGTAAAAAGGTTTTATATGGGCTATGAAGGGACTAGTTTTTCCTAATCAGGTCACATGGTTTTAAAAAAATTAAAAAAAACTGGCCCTGGTGGGGATGAAAACACTGTCAAACTGCAGCTACCTTATATTTGATCATATCAATTATATTTAGACTAGATTAAGAGGGGGGTTTCCTGTACCCAGACACATAGACAACAACTGGTAGACAATGGAACTCACAGGGCTGAGCTTGCATGCAGGCCTATGCAACTGTAGGACTTATAAAACATTTTCTCACATCTGTCATCACTATTATGTTGATTGACTAATTCCAGTTAATCATTTTGGAATAAAGAAGTATAGGCAGCCTAGCCAGCCCAATTTTGAATATTAACTCAATTTGATCACATTCACATGGACTATAAATACATAAAGCTACCAATTAGTTCACCCTGACCAGATGGACAGGGTGCATAGGCTGTATGCAGCTGCTCTTATTAGTAGCTTACAGTTGATCAGACTGATACAGTTTTCATCCCATACAGGATTTCTAATGTTTAGGTGTAGCCTAGGCTGCTGCAACATTTATGTCATGAGTTTTTAATTGTGTCTGTCCGGAGTGAATATGTGTTTTCATCTTTGCTAAATAAATACCGGAGTTAAGTAGAAAGCCTACTTGAGCGCACACAAAAAATGTGATGGAAGCTATCAAATCATTTGGAATTGTTTGACATCCCAGAAAAGACAGTCGAATGTTCAATATGTTCAGCAAGTAAAGCATCGTGACAAGCAATTACCTCTGGAACTTTCCCTCTCTTCGTGTGCTCTAAAAGCAAATTCTTGCATGCCCAAAAACAGTGGTGTTGATAAGCCACTTGATAGCTACTGAAGTTAGCAAGGTAAATTGAAATACATTGGACACAAAAATAAAGTTCTAAAACCAAGAAAACTATTTATAATATACCTCCTCCGTCTCCTGTAATCTAATTTGAATTTAATAATATCCCAAAAATGCTCAACTATCACTCTTCACTTTTAATCTCCCAAGTGGTGCAGCGGTCTAAGGCACTGCATCTCAGTGCAAGAGGTGTCACTACAGTCCCTGGTTCAAATCCAGGCTGTTTCACATCCGACTGTGATTGGGAGTCCCATAGGGTGTGCACAATTGGCCCAGGTTTGGCTGGGATAGGCCGTCATTGTAAATAAGAATTTGTTCTTAACTGACTTGCATAGTTAAATAAAGGTTAAATAAAAAACTAAACGTCTCTATCCAACAATGTCCCCAAGCTTCTCAACACATCAAACCCCATAATGCTCTGTGGCACAATCCCAACACACTAGGTTCATTCTATGATCCTAATTCTATGATTGGATGGGCAACATGTCAGTTCATACTGCAAAAGCTTTGAATGGTTGGAGGATGTCCTCTGGTAGTGGTCATAATTACCATGTGTGTCTATGGGAGGGGGGTGAGGCCTACAAGCCTCCTAGGTGTTGTATTGAAGTCAATGTAGCCAGATGATGGAAGCTAGCTGTCCTCTGGCTTCACTATTGTGCTACCCCAGACAGTGCTGTTAAAGTTACTGTAAAACAGTGTATTTTAATACATTATTTGGTGACATATGAATAGATTTAGTATAGTTTAATCTAAAAAGGATAACTTTAATGTTTCACTATTTTTATTTTTATGAAATTTCACTGAGGAGGATGGTCCTCCCCTTCCTCCTCTGAAGAGCCTCCACTGCTGTACACACAAACCCAAACATGACACAGTAGCTGGGCAAACTAGGACAAGCTAGACTAGTAATTATTAGCTGCTCACAAAGAGTGAACTTTAACGAAGCGGATGAAACAACTTTTAGGAGTAGCAAACAGTGAGCAGATGTTAACAGTCTTTTGTTGGAAAGCTTGAAAAGGTTTGTAGACAACTCACCATAGATCTCTGCATTGAAGTCGGCCTGCGATCTGTGATGCACAACTTTTCTGAACCAAAATATGCTCAGATTTAGCCGTCATGCCTGAATCCAGGTCGAATTCAGTTTCAGCTCATTCCCATGGCAAAATGCAAATGAAAGACGACAAATGTAAAGGTCCATTTTACTCTATCCCGATATTAGGATACATTAATTGTATGTATTAAGTATTGTAAAATAGAGCTTAAATCTAACACCGAAAGCAATTAACATTTAAATTGTACGGATGTTTTACATTTTATATTTTCTATTACACATTTTAATAACATCATAAAAATTGACAGAGATTGGGTTTTCCAACAGTTTGTGATGACAAATTCCAGATATAACGGCATCTACTGTATACCAGGACTAATATGACTGGATTCTTATTGCATTGCAATTGTTAATATCTTAACAGAGCAGCAATGGGAATTAGTTATCTCAGACAAAGGTGTAGTGGCAGCTCTTACTTGGTGCGTGCATAGTCCCCTGCGGAACCTAGCGAGTTCAACAACTTCTCAAGAGCCACAATCTTGAAGGCCATGTAACACGAGGACACTTACTCTGCAAAGACAACACAAACACATCACACACCCATATGAGGGCTTTTAATAAGTAACAAGTATTTCCAATTCAACTCCCATTGTTGAATCATCTCCCACATAACACAAACACACAATCCCACAACCAACACCCAGGCCAGGACAAAACGGCCAGTTCACTTGGCTTGTTTCAACATGCCCAGCAAGAAGTTTAATGATTAGCTATCAACTGTAATGAGAGGATACTCACAGGAATAAAAATACGAGTAGAAGGGTGTTCAATGATGCAGGCTGTAGCAATTTCACTTTGAATTCAACCCCCGGGGCAGACTTGGATGGCCCTACAGATGAGACAGGATTAGTGCACAGGTCAGCGACACAGATGGACGGATTTACTAAGGTTTATTTTTTTCTCCAGAATAGACAAAAATCCCAAAAGACAAAGCTAAACAAATCTTTATTTACACTTGCAGAACTGGATCTTTATGAGCATATCCTTCAATTAATGTTCTACTAATGTTAATTTACATTCTGTTCTATTCTTCAGGTTCTATTCCCTCTGGGAAATGATAGATAGGCCCAGAGAATGCATAATTATAAATATCTGTTTCGATTTCACCACGTTCATGCGTAAGGGTCTCATACCATTCTGGTGAGCGGCTCCATGCTTTTGGTTGGGGATCTGGAGGTGGATGTCTGCATGGGCCGCCATCTCTTTGTTCTTCTCCTCGCTCAGGAACGTGCCTGGGATGCTGGGAAACTCTGCACAAACAAACACAGAATGATCTCTGTAAACACTACGGGTCGCCAACCATGTAAACATTTAGAACATCGCTTCTCATCTCCTTTCAATTCAACATGCCTAACTACTAACATTATCTAATCTGGGTCGCCTGTGCACACTGAGACCATGTTAGCCCACTGAGCTAAAGCCTAGGCATTCTCTTGGGCGGCGAACAGAAGTCTTTAGGTCTCAGGCAAGATTACACTTCACGTGCACGTGGCTCCCTTAACCACCTGTCACGTTCGGGTGTGTAGAGAGACCAAGGCGCAGCGTAGCGATAGTTCGACATCGTTTATTAAATGAATAAACTATACTGATGGAACTATACAAAATAACAAATGCAATCGATAATGAAACTATAACACACTTACTCACGAACACGGGACAACATACAACAACAACAAATGAACCACGCCAAGGGAGTGGAACACAGACATATAAGTAGGATCCCTAATTAGAGGTAATGCAATGCAGCTGCCTCTAATTAGGGATCCCACACACAACACCACACAGAAGTAGAAATACTAGATCTGCCAGACTCTGACCATAGAAATATAGAGAAGCAAAGCTTCTCTATGGCCAGAGCCTGACAGTACACCCCCTCAAAGGCGCGGACTCCCGGCCGCAAGAAAACAAACACAAAAACATGAGGGAAGGGTCAGGGAGGGAAAAAACATCAAACAATAACCATCGTCTTCCTCCTCATTTCTACTGGGCCCGGACTGGGCACCGGTGTGGCAGGCGACTCAGGCCATTTAAAGGGGTAACCCACCGGTCCTGGAAATGACAATGGTGGGGCAAAAGGCTCAGGCCATGGAGCGGGGCAAATAACCGGGCCAGGACTGGGCCCCGGTGTGGCAGGCGACTCCAGCCTTTTAAAGGGGTAACCCACCGGTCCTGGAAATGACAATGGTGGGGCAAATAACTCAGGCCTTGGAGCGGGGCAAATAACCGGGCCAGGACTGAGCACCGGTGTGGCAGGCGACTCCGGCCTTTCAAAGAGGTAAGCAACCGGTCCTAAAAATGGCACCGGTGGGGGAAAAGACTCAGGCCATGGAGCGGGGCAAATAACCGGGCCAGGACTGGGCACCGGTGTGGCAGGCGACTCCGGCCTGTGGACCATCATGGGAGGCTCCGGGCTGTCGACCATCACGGGAGGCTACGGGCTGTCGACCATCACGGGAGGCTCCGGGCTGTCGACCATCACGGGAGGCTCCGGGCTGTCGACCATCACGGGAGGCTCCGGGCTGTCAACCATCACGGGAGGCTCCGGGCTGGGGAGGCGCACCTGCGGTCTGGTGCGTGGAGCCAGCACTGGAGGTACCTGGCTGGGCGCACACACTTGAGGTCGGGTGCGGGGAGCCGGCACGGGAAGTACCGGACTGGAGAGGCGCACTGGAGGCCTGGTGCGTGGAGCCGGCACTGGAGGCACCTGGCTGGGCACACGCACTGTAGGTCAGGTGCGGGGAGCCGGCACGAGACGTACCGGACTGGAGAGGGGCACTGGAGGTCGGGTGCGTGGATCCGGCACTGGAGGCACCTGGCTGGGCACACGCACTGGAGGTCGGGTGCGGGGAGTCGGCACAGGACGTACCGGACTGGAGACGCGCACTTGAAGCCTGGTGCGTGGAGTCGGCACTGATGGCACCGGACTGATGACACGCACCTTGGGGCGAGTGCGGGGAGCAGGCACAGGACGTACCGGACTGGAGACACGCACTTGAAGCCTGGTGCGTGGAGTCGGCACTGGTGGCAACGGACTAATGACACACACCTCAGGGCTAGTGCGGGGAGCAGGCACAGGACGTACCGGACTGGAGACGCGCACTGGAAGCCTGGTGCGTGGAGTCGGCACTGGTGGCACCTGGCTGGGCACACGCACTGGAGGTCGGGTGCGGGGAGCCGGCACGAGACGTACCGGACTGGAGAGGGGCACTGGAGGCCTGGTGCGTGGATCCGGCACTGGAGGCACCTGGCTGGGCAAACGCACTGGAGGTCGGGTGCGGGGAGCCGGCACGAGACGTACCGGACTGGAGAGGGGCACTGGAGGCCTGGTGCGTGGATCCGGCACTGGAGGCACCTGGCTGGGCACACGCACTGGAGGTCGGGTGCGGGGAGTCGGCACAGGACGTACCGGACTGGAGACGCGCACTTGAAGCCTGGTGCGTGGAGTCGGCACTGATGGCACCGGACTGATGACACGCACCTTGGGGCGAGTGCGGGGAGTCGGCACAGGACGTACCGGACTGGAGACGCGCACTTGAAGCCTGGTGCGTGGAGTCGGCACTGATGGCACCGGACTGATGACACGCACCTTGGGGCGAGTGCGGGGAGCAGGCACAGGACGTACCGGACTGGAGACGCGCACTTGAAGCCTGGTGCGTGGAGTCGGCACTGGTGGCACCGGACTAATGACACGCACCTCAGGGCTAGTGCGGGGAGCAGGCACAGGACGTACCGGACTGGAGACGCGCACTGGAAGCCTGGGGCGTGGAGTCGGCACTGGTGGCACAGGACTAATATCACGCACCTCAGGGCTAGTGCGGGGAGCAGGCACAGGACGTACCGGACTGGAGACGCGCACTTGAAGCCTGGTGCGTGGAGTCGGCACTGGTGGCACTGGACTAATAACACGCACCTCAGGGCTAGTGCGGGGAGCAGGCACAGGACGTACCGGACTGGAGACGCGCACTTGAAGCCTGGTGCGTGGAGTCGGCACTGGTGGCACCGGACTAATAACACGCACTTTAGGGCGAGTGCGGGGAGCCGGTACTGAGCTTACCGGACTGGAGAGACGCACTGGAAGCCTGGTGCGTGGAGTCGGCACTGGTGGCACTGAACTAGTGACACGCACTTCAGGGCGAGTGCGGGGAGCCGGTACTGAGCTTACCGGACTGGAGAGACGCACTGGAGTGTAGCAGACGGCCGGACCCGGACTGGGCACCTGTGGAGCGGACTGCTCTGGCACTGGAGTGTAGCAGACGGCCGGACCCAGACTGGGCACCGGTAGAACGGACTGCTCTGGCACTGGAGTGTAGCAGACGGCCGGACCCGGACTGGGCACCGGTGGAGCGGACTGTTCTGGCATTGGAGTAGAGCAGACGACCGGACCCCGACTGGGCACCGGTGGAGCGGACTGCTCTTTCACGGGAGTGGAGTAGGCGACTGGACACGGACTGTTCCATTCCGACATTTCCCTTTCTACCTCTTCCGCTATCTCCCACATTTCCTCCAGAACGTCTCCAAAATGTCTCTCCAAATACTCCTCCTCGTCTTCACTTTGCGCCCCCCACTTGTATTTCGGCCTCAGCGTATTCCAGATGGAGAGTGGTACTGGCTTGTCCTCTTCAAAACCAGACCACCCCCATAGCCCCCCCCCCCCCCCCCCTGAAATTTTCCTGGGGTTGACTACGGGCTCCGTTACCTCCTTTTCCTCGATTACGCCGCTGTCCTCCTTTTCTCTCCTTAGCTCCCTCATTACGCTGCTTGGTCTGGTGGTGGTTCATTCTGTCACGTTCGGGTGTGTAGAGAGACCAAGGCGCAGCGTAGCGATAGTTCGACATCGTTTATTAAATGAATAAACTATACTGATGGAATTATACAAAATAACAAATGCAATCGATAATGAAACTATAACACACTTACTCACGAACACGGGACAACATACAACAACAACAAATGAACCACGCCAAGGGAGTGGAACACAGACATATAAGTAGGATCCCTAATTAGAGGTAATGCAATGCAGCTGCCTCTAATTAGGGATCCCACACACAACACTACACAGAAATAGAAATACTAGATCTGCCAGACTCTGACCATAGAATTATAGAGAAGCAAAGCTTCTCTATGGCCAGAGCCTGACACCACCTCTGTGTTATACTCATCCCTCCAATAAGCACATGCAGTGAACAGGTGAAATAAAGTACATTGATAGTTGTACGATGACGATCTGCCTACAGCCAATCAATCCTTTATCTTTTGAAATAGACGTTATTGATTTGTTTAAACAAACCATAACGTCATTATTGTATCAACATGTAAAAAGTAAATTGTGTCTGTTTAATACAGTTGAACTCTTAGGTCTACAGGCTACAACAAAGTAAAATGTGACTACAGCTGTGTTTGGGCAGAGATGATTAAGTAACTGAAAGCATAGAAAAGACTCCTTACTCAGGGACTATTTCTTTCACTCCTTCATTCTTTCTCTCCACTCATGTAAGGGTATAGTCGTAGTTCATTTCTGTCTTTATGATGTTGCACAGCTCTGTCTTTGTGTATGATGATTGTATTGTCTTTCACCAGGAGGATGGTTGGACACCCCTGCCATCACAGAGGAATGGCAGGGGTCTGGAGTCTGGGAACCCGAGTTGCTGCTCTCCAGCATGTCCTGCCTCCTCTGGCGCACCACCCCATCAGAGAAATCCTACACACACAGAATATTTACATTAATTTGATCCCATTGAAAAAAAAAGAAACTGTCCAGACACAGAGGGTACAGTAGAACAATTACAACACACACACACACACACACACACACTTTGCTGTATGGTCATTTATGAAGAAGAGTTGGGAGAACGGCAACAGTCTCAGTACTGACTAGAGGAAGTGATGAGGGACAATCGGCTCTGAAGCTGTTCTCAGCAGAGGAAGTTATGGGGCTACTCCCTGTATGTTCCCCTACAATGGTGTCCAATGAGTTAGACTTGAAAGGCCAACTGCACAATGCTAATGCTATATTTTAATAGTATGTTAAGCCTCACAATGCTGTTGTCTGTGACAAAAAGATTGTCAGATAATTGAAAGAAAGGAGGACTAGGAGGAAGAACTTACATCTAAGATGCAACAACTAGGATGGATTGTTAATATGACTAGGATTGTGCCTTTGACATCTGGACAATGAAAGAACGTTGATATGAAAATCAATAGAACAGGAGAAAAATATTGGTTTCAATGGCATATAAGGAAGTCTTAAAAAATAATTGATGGTCGGATTTTGACTAGGCTACTTTGAAGCAAGGTAAGACATGCCTCATAATATGAAGTAAAACAAACAATTGAGTATATGTTTTCAAAATGCATACTGCCTCCAATTACAAGGTGGTGGGTGACGTGCTGATAGTCTGCCTAACGTATTGCCTAGCTAGGACTCATTAAAGAAAAAATCTTCGTACAGTTCGAGGGGATTTATCACTGTTCTGATGTCCAGAAGCTCTTTTCGGTCATAAGAGATGGTAACAGCAACATTATGTACAAAATAAGTTACAAACGATCCTAAAAGACTAACAAAATAGCATGGTTGGTTTGGAGGCCATCCCTTCTGGCGCCATTCGAAGCCCTGCGATTTGAATGTTTCATTGCATTTCAATTGTGGGTCTAGGCCTACTCTCGACAGTTTATAGGGTCTAGAAAGTTACAGTAGCAGGCAAGTCTGGCTGTATTTTTACTTCTGATTCTGAGTTAAGCTGTCTGTTCTGTCTCATCATTCTTCCAAGTTATTCTATAATAATGTGGCCACATATGCTCCCAGCAGGCCCAATATTCAGGAAAGCTTAACACACGCTCTCCAAAACAAGCGGTTATTCCTTGCGCACTTAGAAACGTTTCAATATAGCCTAAGTATTAGCATTTATTTATATATAACATAAACACAACCGGTCACAATCTTTTAATCAGATTAGGCTACTTCAAAGGTCTCCTGTAGGCTACCTGCACACGTTCGTCCAAAATACATATCCATTGGAAGATGTTAGATAAGTAGTACTTTTTTTCTCAAAAAGGTATTGTCAAAATGTATTGACACCCCTGTTTTCAATACCTTTCAATACCTCACCTTGCGAGGATAATGACACTGAGCCTTTTTCTAAAATGTTTTATAAGTTGGGGAACGCATTGTGAGGGATCTCAGACCATTCCTCCATACAGAATCCTTCCAGATCCTTGATATCCTTTGTCTGCGCTTATGGACTGCCCTATTTAATTCAAACCACAAATTGTCAATGGGTTTCAAGTCAGGAGACTGAGATGGCCATTGCAAAATTGTATTTTGTGGCCATTTAACCTTTCTTTGTGTACTTAATGTGAGTTTTGGATTTTTGTATTGCTGGAAGATCCACTTGCGGCTACGTTTTAGCCTCCTGGCAGAGGCAACCAGATTTTTGTCTAAAATATCCTGGTACTGGGTAAAGTTCATAATGCCGTTGACCTTAACAAGGGCCCCAGGACCAGTAGAAGTAAAATAGCCCCATAACATAAAAGGCTGTGATCCAAAATGCCTTGTTTTAATCAGTATTTGTTTATTTTTCAACACAACTTCTTGTAATTATATGATTATTTAAACTCAAAAGATGCAAGAAAAATGTCCACAATGATTAATCAATCAATGAATCAGAAGATAAATTGGGAAATATTGGGTCCTACATTTTGCTGTAGGACCCAATATTGCCACAGGGTGACACTATTGTTCAGTTTTGGAAGATGAAGTTTCCCCTGACAACACTGAAGTCTTTCTCTCTCAGTCATGTCCAGGGTACTATAACCAGTCCTTCAATGACGAGACCTACTCAAGTGTCTCTTACAGGGAGAGCCCAGTAAATAAGTGAGTGTGTGTCAATGATTTATATATACAGTATATGCCACAGCAGGTTGGTGGCACCTTAATTGGGGAGGACAGGCTCATAGTAATGGCTGGAATGGAATACATGGAATGGTCATCGAACACATCAAACACATGGTTTCCATGTGGTTGATACCATTCCATTCACTTAATTTCAGCCATTATTATGAGCCGTCCTCCCCTCAGCAGCCTCCTGTGATATACACAGCATCAGCTATCTACCTCAAACTCCAGTGTGGGTGTGTATGTCGTGACATCTACCCCAACCCCAGAATTTGTATATTATTAGTGTAGTATTTATTTGGCCTCTAATTAAATCTCTCCATTTGGCAGAATTTGTGTGGTTTTATAGTTTTTCTAATACTGCCGTGACAAAATCAGATTTTATCAACCAAAGCCCCAAAATATGTTAATTCCACTTTATCCGCTGAGGCAGCCAGGTGGGTGATTTTCACTCAGACTCGCTATTGTTAATAATACAGATTATTCATTAATTTTTTATTTGTAATTCACATGTGGCTTTATGTGGCTGGCTGTCTTTTCAGAGTTAGTGAATGGAAGGTGTCGTGTCTGTCAGGGTCTTTCAGCGGTGGCGGAACAGTTTCCTATGCATCATAAAAAAACAACACAGCACAGAACACTGCCTGCCTGCCTGCCTACCTGTCTGTCTGTCTGTCCATACATATAGCACTTTACCAGGGAAGCCTTGCTTGATATTGTCATGAGATGTATTTGAAAACCCCTAATTCCAGGAAACCTTGAGGATCTATTACCAAAGGTAGCCTACACATGCACGATCACACACACCTGTTATGGGCTTGAGTGTGTCCGGTAGAACTCAAAGATCAGTGAACACAACCTGCGAACACAATCTCCTCGCATAATGTTGTCATGGAAACATCATTGATGAAATGCACAAACACATCTCTTTTAGCCTGTATACTTCACCCCTCTGCAGTCAGTTCACCTCTCCACTGGCCCTGCTTAATTCAAGGGCTGTAAAAGGTGACAGAATATCAATCACAGGAGGTTGGTGGCAACTTAATTGGGGAGGGCGGGCTCGTGGTAATGGCTGGAGCGGAATAGGTGAAGTGGGGTATCACATACAGTCAGTGGCGGATTTTGGAACAAAAAATTAAGAAATAAATAAGACTCTCTCTGTCTTTCTGAGAAGACTGACTGCAACATCAACATGCATCCATGAAACTGTTGGATCTGGCTCAAGATGTCATACCACAGCACTGTACAGATTCTGAAGCGGTATGATCCCACCTCCTCTGAAAAGGACTGGGCCTCAGTCTTTATCACAGGGTCTTTGGTTTGATCCTTCAACTCAATCAGTGCCTCTCTCAAGGTGTACAGTTTGTGTAAGATGCCAAAGTAACCTGCAGCATCGACAGAACGTTTAGCAGCATCAGCCACAACAAGGTTCAATGTGTGAGCCCCACATGGCACAAATAGAGCTCTTGGATTCATTTCCAGGAGTCTAGCTTGGACACCTTTGTTTTTGCCTCTCATGTTGGCCCCATTATCATAAAACTGTCCTCTGCAGTCCTCCAAATGATTTTTTAGCTCCTCTAATCTTTTGCCAAATGTTGGCCCGTGGACTCCCCTGCCTCCAAAAAACCCATAAAATGTTCCTTTATGTGGGGCTCCTCCTTCAGTGACACAATTCTAATCACAACTGACAACTGTTCAGTGTGGCTTACATCTGAGGTGCAATCTAGAATGATAGGGAAGAATTTTGCCAGCTTGATGTTACTCACCATTATTGAAATGACCTTGCTGCTCCACAAATCAATGAGTTTATTCTGTATTTGGTGGCCAAGGTAGCTGTTGTGACTCTAGGTCCCTTTTTGGACACGGTTAAGGTGCTCTTTCATGACTGGTTCAAATTGCGCCATCAGTTCAACCTCTTTGAGGAAATTTCCATTTGATGGAGAGGATAGTGCTTCTGTGTGTACCCTTAGTGCCTGATTTATAATTGCCAGAGACTGCCCAATAGCAGTCAGACGTGTCAACACCTCTCTCCATCTTATCCTAGCAGCGTCCATAAGTGCCATCTCATGCTTATTAATTGTTTCCCCTTTTTTGATCCAGTTCTTTCCATGTTTTCATGCAGTTTTGGTGATTTGGACTGCTGTCATGTGAAGTCAGCAAAGAACTTGCATGTTTCCAGTCTGTCAGTCCTCATTCTTACCTACAATATGGGTAAACCTTTGCAAAAGGGAAATTATTGATTTTGTTTATGTTATGCAGAGATGCACACATAAACAAATGTGCATGTACCCACACACACAAACACACCTGAAGAATCCTGCTGGGAAGAAGTGGAAGCAAATGGGTCTTCATCCTCATCCTCAGGCTCAGACAACATTTGTGAAGACACCTGTGTGGCTGAGGAGGTGGGTGGCTCCTCATCCTGAGGCTCCGAGATCATTTCTGAAGATGCCCCTGAACTTGGATTGAAATACAGAATATGAGTCTGACACCCTAAATAGATTTGTTGCACCATTAAATATACATCTCATTATGCATAATTTATCAAACTTTCAGAATAGGAACTAATGAACCATACAACCTTCTTGGCTTATTCTAAGACACCCCAAAAGACTCAATATATCACAAAATATCAGCATAATATAAACGTCTTTTAAGTTAGCCTACAGCATTGGCAATTCCCCTTACTGAGCTCAGGACCTAGTCAATACAATCACAGAAAACCTTTATGATGTCACCTCAATGAAAGTTAACCAAATCAATAATGTGCTAGTTAGGTTGTAATCGTTTTGCTTCAGGCTACACACATTATCATGATGAAACTGTGTGAAATTATATCCAATGTTATGTAAGCTAGTTGGACAGAAAACGGAATATTGTCGCCCTATGTGTAATAGCATAGCAAGAAACATAACCTATTTCATTACATGCATAATATTATACTCATAAAGAGATGACATAACTGCATACCTTTATCTTTTGCGCGTTTCTCCTCTTCTTCTTTCCTATTTTTTCCTAAACTGGGCACCTGATTGGCTTAGACCCTTTCTTATATATTTGTGTTGATTTGTCACTCGAGCATCAATACATTACCCATCCCCCAACACTGTCAACCAAGATTCAAAACTAAACCAATTCACCTTGGTGGTGTGTAGACTGGTTATATATTATTCTTAACGATTTCGCACAAACCAGAAAAAAATGCAACAATATGTCTGTGAAACGATATATTCACAGTATTATGAATGAATTGTGGTTTATTTGGTAGTGTGACTGATTTTACTAATTGCATTAGTACTGTAAAAAGTTACCTCGGGCTTCCAGTGGGCAGACCTGAGGTCAACCTACCCCCGCCCCTCTCCCCATCTCGTACGTCTGAGTGGGAGACCATCCCAGGCAGTGGCCTGCCTAGCTCACAAAACTAGAATCAGGGCGCCACTTTGAGAAGGTGACCCACAGTCCCACACAGTGACATGATATCATTGACGTGACGTGCAAATGAGTGATAGAAAACCGATCGCGCAAATGTCACCATTCCACATTAATATGTGCGGCCGCTCCATGCCGCTTCCGGCAAGATGCCGCCCCGGGCGGCTGCCCATGTCGCCCATACCTAAATCCGCTACTGAAGTGCCCCTCTGAAGGTCTCTCTCCTGATGAGTGCAGCTGTTTAATACAGACCCCCATAAGACAAGCCGGGATAACACTGTACTGGTGGTAGTGCAATAGAACATGAAAAGAAAACAGTTTATTTGAGTCTGAATTGATCATTTATATCTACAGCTGGTAGATGCCACAATTATCCCATCTCCTTTTTTCTATCTTCCTTTTATTTCACATCTCCTCCCTTTCCTCATCACATCAATCTCTCTCTCTTTCACCCTCTCTCTCCCACTCTCACTTTCTCCCTCCGGAGCTGCTCACAGGCAAGCGATTGATTGCTCCCCAGACCTGACTAATGTCACAGCTGTGTTACCTCTCTCTCACACACACACACACACACACTCAATCACTTACACACACAGAGAGAAAGAAAGAGGCACACACACACACATCCTCCTTAACTATCTTCTCTTGCTTTCCCAGGTACGCAGTCATACACACAGCACTGTCCTCCTCTCACAAACTGGATATTTCTTGCAAGATTTCTACATTGTGCATGAAGTGTCAAGGAGCGGGCTTCTGCTGCCGATAGATTGGTAAGTAACAATAACATGTCATGAGCACAATGTAATCGTTCTGAATAATTCAGGCAATTGTTTTTGAGTCACACACAATTTTTTTTTTTTTATCCAGCAAAGCTTCCCATTGAGTTGCCCTTGTGTTGTTAATCTAGTTTTGTCCTTGGATAACCACAGTACAATCACATTGATATATTTACAGCTTTAAACGGTAACTGCATGCAGTGTAAAACAATTACTGCTGTATGGTTGTGACGCATCACCCTGAATAAACCTGGTGGAAAATGAAGTGAATCCCATAGCCTGGATGTTAATCTGCACGTTGTTGTCAATTTATTGTTGTGTTGCGCCAATCATGCCAACCTCAAAGCTAAAGTAGGCTATAGCAGAAAAGACTAGCATCCAGGCTAGTGAGGGATTCTCTCTGTGGCTCTGAATGCTATGTCTTTTGAGTATGGTTAAGGAGAGCAGCATGAGTGGGCTCTAGGGCCCTCTTTACTACACACACACACACACACACACACACACACACACACTGGCTGGCTCCTCACATATATACAAATGCACACACGCATGCACACACAAACTGTTTGGTGCACTCTTCTAACATTAGAGCTGGCCTCTTCACTCTGGAGTGGATCTTCCCACTGAATCCCCTACGGAGGGGTGGAGCGTGACATTACTCTGCTGACAGGGCAGGTAGTCACACGCAATTACACACATACACACGGATGAGCGGTAGACACTCACAGGCTTGCAAGCACACACACATACACAGGCCAACAGGGCTGGGGTCAATTTGAATTGAAGGCAGTCAATTTCGGAAGTATACTTAAATAACCGTTCAAAATGTTAAAAACAGCATTTATTTGCAATGACTTCTCAATAAACTGAGTAGGAGTAGAAGCTATTTATTTCAAAAGTTTATAAATTGTAGAATTTCTAATTAAAATCACTTCCTGAATTGACTGCCTTCAATTCAAATTGACCCCAGCCCTGCAGGCCAAGGAGTCACTGGAACACTCACCTAGCTGCTTAACTCCTAAACTGGAGCAATGCTTATCGCAACATGTGTTATATAAATACATACAGTGTACTGAACAGCATGTTCTATTGAAACATATTGCTGTTCAACTCTAGCACAGTGCACAGAACAATGCGGTAAAACAACGCTGTGTCTGATTTGAACACCCACACACACTATTTGCTAATATCAAGAACAGATGAAAGTCATCAGCAGCCATCACCCTTCTCAGTGGAGAAATATAACCTAATTATGTCAATACTTACCTGCATATACTGTACTTCTGCAACGATTTCAACTTGCTCTTGGTAAGCTGTGACAATGATCATTTTACAAAGATGTAAAGCCTATGTTACTTTTTTGGTGGTTTCATTGTTAAATGTTCAGTTAGAATAAAAAAAATTAAATGGATTTTACATAACAAGACAGGGGAAGTTAGATATGTTTGTTTTGGTTGAATGTTGCTCTAGGCGATGAGACATCAATTCTGCTGGATAGCTTTACATACAGTGCTTTCGGGAAAGTTTTCAGACCCCTTGACTTTTTCCACATTTTGATACGTTACAGCCTTATTCTAAAATTGATTAAATCGGTTTTCTTCCTACACACAATACCCCATAATGACGAATGAAAAAAATTGTTGCTAAGTTATTGTACCTAAAAAACTGAAATTTCACATTTACATAAGTATTCATACCCGTTGCTCAGTACTTTGTTGAAGCACCTTTGGCAGCAATTACAGCATAGAGTATTCTTGGGTATGACGCTACAAGCTTGGCACACCTGTATTTGGGGAGTTTCTCCCATTCTTCTCTGCAGATCCTCTCAAGCTCTGTCAGGTTGGATGGGGAGCCCTGCTACACAGCTATTTTCAGGTCTCTCCAGAGATGTTCGATCGGGTTCAAGTCCAGGCTCTGTCTGGGCCACTCAAGGACATTCAGAGACTTGTCCCGAAGCCCCTCCTGCATTGTCTTTGCTGTGTGCTTAGGGTTGTTGTCCTGTTGGAATGTGAACCTTCACCCCAGTCTGAGCGGTCTGGTGCAGGTTTTCATCAAGGATCTCTCTGTACTTTGCTTGTTTCATTACCTCTTCTTTACCTCGATCCTGACTAGTCTCCCAGTCCCTGCTGCTGAAAAACACCCCCACAGCATGCTTCACCGTAGGGATAGTGCTAGGTTTCCTCCAGATGTGACGCTTGGCATTGAGGAGTAGCTTCCGTCTGGCCACTCTACCATAAAGGCCTGATTGGTGGAGTGCTGCAGAGATGGTTATCCTTCTGGAAGGTTCTCCCATCTCCACAGATTAACTCTTGAGCTCTGTCAGAGTGACCATCGGGTTCTTGGTCACCTCCCTGACCAAGGCACTTCTCGCCCGATTGCTCAGTTTGGCTGGGCGGCCAGCTCTAGGAAGAGTCTTGGTGGTTCGAAACTTCTTCTATTTAAGAATGATGAAGGCCACTGTGTTCTTGGGGACCTTCAATGCTGCAGAAATGTTTTGGTAACTTTCCTCAGATCTGTGCCTCGACACAATCCTGTCTCGGAGCTCTACGGACAATTCCTTCAACATGTCTTGGTTTTTCCTCTGTTAGCTGTGGGACCTTATATAGACAGGTGTCCAAATCATATCCAATCAATTGAATTTACCACAAGTGGACTCCAATCAAGTTGTAAGAACATCTCAAGGATGATCAATGGAAACAGGATGCTATCTTAACCTGTTTTTCACTTTGTCTTCATGGGGTATTGTGTGTAGATTGCTGATCATTTGTTTCTGAAGGCACTGTACAGTGTACAAAATATTAGGAACACCTTCCTAATATTGAGTTGCACACCTTGTTTCCCTCATAATAGCCTTGATTCATTGGTGCATGGACTACAAAGTGAAGTGTTGAAAGCTTTCCACAAGGGTGCTGGCCCATGTTGACTCCAATGCTTCCCACAGTTGTCAAGTTGGCTGGATGTCCTGGTGAGTGGTGGACCATTCTTGATACACACAGGAAACTGTTGAGTGTAAAAAACCCAGCACACTCAAAACGGTGTGCCTAGCACCTACCATACCCCGTTCAAAGGCACTTAAATCTTTTGTCTTGCCCATTCAACCTCTGAATGGCACACATAAACAATCCATGTCTCACGACTTAAAAATCCTTCTTTAACCTGTCTCCTCCCCTTCACCGAAACAGAAAGAGCAGGTGTTCCTAATGTTTTGTACACTCAGTGTATATACAAGGACAGAGAGATGTGAGTGAATCACATCTCTGTGTGCCCAGAAATGAGACAAAGGTGCCTTCCCCTCCTCTCCTCTCCTGACGCCCACACACGACACTGTGTGCCTGAGTCTCTTCCATGCTGTTTGTCATCCATTCTGCACAGTTAAAAGTGATTACCACTTCTCTATGGCCTGCACAGACTCATGGCCAGAGAGAGAAGTAATGACAAGAGACACACATAGACACACACATATTTTGGAATGTCAACATCATAAACAAGAATAAAAATTAGACAGATCCATCCCCTCATCATCCTCTAATTCTAGCCAAACATAAATGATATTTTCTGCCTTTTTTCAAACATAGAATCATTTACTTATTTATTTTCAGTTCCATTGAAGGTTCTGCCACAATGCACCATGTTTTCTCCTTGCAAAAACATGTCTCACTGCCATCCCACAGACCCTCAGAAAAGGCAAGGACGTGTAGCACAATGGCCTATAGAAACCAGCTGCCTCTGGCTGAGGCTGGAGAGGACAGGCACCGAGCTGAATAGGCTCCCATGAAAAGGAGCTGTCGCTTCAAAGGATCCTGTCTGCCCAGGTTGGCAGACAATTAGCCCAAGGCCTCCGCATCTTATCCATCTGGGGTTTTAAACAGTAAACTGTTCTGACACGAGCAGCTAATACATTGAGAGGTTTTGGATTGTGGATAAAGATTTAAGTGATTTGGATACATTACTATGTAATCAGCCTAATGGAAACAGATGTAATTTCAACATCTAGTTTTGATTTGTTTTGGTTGAGTTGTCAACTAAAGTGAATTCAATGTGAAATCAACAAAAAATTTAATTGTATTTAATTTAAAAGTGTGTAAAAAAAAAAAAAACACGTTGATGACTTTTCACATATCCAGTCATCACATTTCATTATTTTGTTAAAATGACGTAGAAACCAGTTTTTGCCCAGTGGGAGACCACTGATTTGTTGTTGCACTCATAACCCTGTCTGCTTTTTATTTGGTATGTTTTCCAGTGCTGTTAATGCTTACTGGATCTGGTGCCTGCCTTCATGTAATGACATCATCTGCCCTTTTCTCCCACCTCACTTAAAGACCAATCAACCGAAAGACCTAAATCAGTTGAGTCATGGCTGTTGCACCCAGAACCAAGGGTTGGTGATGTAAACTCTAATGAAACCAAACAGACCATTCCTTCTCTCTCTCATCTCCACAGACCCCTGCCCTGTCTGAGTGCCTGAGATCCAGACCTACCTGTGCAGGTCGACTCCCCAGACAGAGAGATCATGGAGGGGAGGGAAGGTATGACAGGGGACTCTCCCGAGCCAGGTAACCCCCTCCTCCAGGCCGTGTTCCTCCGCCGCCTGCGCCTCACACGTCTCCTCTTGGAGGGCGGGGCCTACATCAACGAGAGCGACAGGTGTGGCCAGACGGCCCTGATGGTGGCCTGTAAAACACGGCACGCCGACCGGCAGAGCGCCAGCCGCACCCGCATGGTCCAGTACCTGCTGGAGAGCGGAGCCGACCCCAACATCCAGGACAAGGCGGGTCGCTCAGCCCTGATGCATGCATGCCTGGAGAGGTCTGGGACCGGGGTGGTGTCCCTGCTCTTGGCCAGTGGAGCGGACCCGGGCCTGGAGGACCATTCTGGGAGCTCAGCGCTGGTCCACGCGGTCACAGCTGGCGACAAGGAGGCTTTGAAGGTGCTGCTGGACACCTGCAAGGCCCGAGGGAAGGAGGTGATCATCATTACCACCAACACACTCCCCTGTGGGACGTCCAGGACCAAACAGTACCTCAACGTGCCCCCTCTCACCCCCCTCGACCAGGGGGGTGGGCTGCACCTGACGGCCGCTCCTCCCTGCGCCTCACCCTCAGAGATCCAACTCCTCACCTCCCCTCAGTGCACCTCCTCCTCCTCCTCCTCTCGTGCTCCTCAGCAAGTCTTTAACTTTAAGGAGGACCAGTGTTCTGGGTTTGAGACAGTTATCTCCCAGCCTGACACCCAGTCACATGCTCCCGTTCTGGAGCAGAGCAGGGTGGAAAGGCTGATGCAGCCCCTCCAGAGGCTGAACTCAGAGCCCTGGCTGAGGATTCCTGACTCTCTACTGGCCCTGCATCCCGACGCTGCTCCCTCGTCCTCAGATGACCTCCCAGACATCAGCCCAGAGGAGGAACTCTCCCTCATGACCAGCAGGATGGGCTGGAACAACTATGACACCACCGCCCCCATCTGGTACAACTGCAGTACTGACCTGGATAACAACACTGCTAAGGTTATTAGCTTTAGCAAGTCTGAGGGGAGGTTGAATGAGGAAGAGGTAGGGGAAAGGGGTCAAAGAGAAGAGGAAAAGGGTCTGTTGGTGCGTAACTTGTCCTATGCCGGCCTCTCTTCGCCCCACTCTGCCTCCAACCCAAACCTCCACTCATATAGCATCGGCACAGGCCAGGGTCCCCCTTTCCCATCTTTCTCCACTGGTACCAAAGTTCCCGGCTGCCCCCTCCCCCTTCCCATGTCCAGCCTGCGCAGCATCATCCATAGACGCCACCTGGGCGCCGACCACTACAACTCTGACCCCCAGCTGGCTGTGCCTACCGGGGGCTTCCCTGAGGATGGCCGAACCCCACTGGAGAGCAGGAGACAGGCCACTTCCCGCTCCTCCACCCTGCTGAGCTCCAGGGAATCACTGGTGGCCCCAAGCCTGACCAAGAGAGCCCTCTCTGGGCTGGAGCGTCAGGGCTCAGGGGCCATCCTCCTGGGCCACATCTCCCAGACCCGCCCAGGGTACCTGCCGCCCCTGAACTCCCACCACCACACCCAAATCCCTCACATCGTTGGAGGGGCCAATCCCTGCCCCAGCCCCTGTGTCCTGGGCAGCAGCCCCAGCAGTAGGGCCGTCTGTGGGGGAGTAGCAGGCCTGAGGCCCATCCTCCCCTCTGCTCCCTCCAGCCTCCCCAGAGACCTGAGGACCAGGAGGATGCTGCTGAGGAGACACTCCATGCAGACAGAGCAGATCAAGTAGCTGGGAGACTTTGATGTGATGTTTGGCCACTGAGAGGCTACAGTGTCTGATAAACCAGTTTCTCAATATTGATCCTGGAGACACATAGCATATGAGTGGAGCCTATATCTGCTAACTTAAAGACATTAAGAAACACCTACAATGCATTCGGAAAGTATTCAGAACCCTTCAGCTTTTCACATTGTTATGTTACTGCCTCATTCTAAAATTGATTCAATTCAACATCATTCTACACATTATTAAATAAATACAAATTATCAGAAATCTACACACAATAACCCATAAAGACAAAGCGAAAAACAGGTTTAGAATTTTTGGCACATTTATTAAAAATAAAAAACAGATACCTTATTTACATAAGTATGAGACTTGAAATTTAGCTCAGGTGCATCCTGTTTCCATTGATCATCCTTGAGATGTTTCTACAACTTGATTGGAGTCCACCTGTGGTAAATTAAATTGATTGGACATGATTTGGAAAGGCACACACCTGTCTATATAAGATCCCACAGTTGACACTGCATGTCAGAGCAAAAACCAAGCCATGAGGACAAAGGAATTGTCAGTAGAGCTCCGAGACAGGATTGTGTCGAGCCACAGATCTGGGAAAGGGTATCAAAAAATGTCTGCAGCATTGAAGGACCCCAAGAACATAGTGGCCTCCATCATTCTTAAATGGAAGAAGTTTGGAACCACCAAGACTCTTCCTAGAGCTGGCCGCCCTGCTCAGAAGGGCCTTGGTCAGGGAGGTGAACAAGAACCCGATGGTCACTCTGACAGAGCTCCAGAGTTCCTCTGTGGAGATGGGAGAACCTTCCAGAAGGACAACCATCTCTGCAGCACTCCACCAATCAGGCCTTTATGGTAGACTGAAGACACTCATCAGTAAAAAGCACATGACAGCCTGCTTGGAGTTTGCCAAAAGGCACCTAAAGGACTCTCAGACCATGAGAAACAAGATTCTCTGGTCTGATGAAATCAAGATTCAACTCTTTGGCCTGAATTCCAAGCATCACGTCTGGAGGAAACCGGGCACCGTTCGTCATCTGGCCAATACCATCCCTACGGTGAAGCATGGTTGTTTTCAGGGGCAGGGACTGGGAGACTAGTCAGGATCGAGAGAAAGATGAACGGAGCAAAGTACAGAGAGATCCTTGATGAAAACCTGCTCCAGAGTGCTCAGATTGGGGTGAAGGTTCACATTCCAACAGGACAACGACCCTAAGCACACAGCCAAGACAATGCAGGAGGGGCTTCGAGACTCTCTGAATGTCCTTGAGTGGCCCAGACAGAGCCCGGACTCTCTCCAATCAAAAATCTCTGTGCAGCGATGCTCCCCATCCAACCTGACAGAGCTTGAGAAGATCTGCAGAGAAGAATGGGAGAAACTCCCCATATACATGTGCCAAGCTTGTAGCGCCATGCCCAAGAAGACTCTAGGCTGTAATCGCTGCCAAAGGTGCTTCAACAAAGTACTGAGTAAAGGGTCTGAATACTTATGTAAATTATGTATTTCTGTTTTCTTGCTGTCATTATGGGGTATTGTGTGTAGATTAATGAGGGGGGAAAAAACTATTTAATCAGTTTTAGAATAAGGCTGTAATGTAACTTTCTGAATGCACTGTATATTAAAAATATTCTAAAATAAAAAATGGCTCATGACACATCCTGAATAGTGAGAACATTTTAAATTCGAACCTTGTCACCATTCTATTAAGTTTTGTTAATGGGAGTAGCTGATTGAAATGAGGACCTGTTTGTAGTTTGTAGGTGGTGCCAGGACTGATTTGAGAAACCTTGTGCTAAACCAACCTGCCAGGGAGAGACTGTAGCAATGTTCAGCCTTGTGATTAGATTCCAGTGTGCTGTCACCGTGTTTCTATAAATACCATTATGTTTACATGTAATGTATGTTGCACATCATGAATAAAAGAAATTATGTAAGCAGCATTTCTTTTTTTCTGGTCTTGACGAAAAACAAATTACTGTCGGGAGGTTCTCTTCTGCACTGTTCAACCAATCCAGTAAAAATGGAGGAGGAGTTTAGCTGGAGTGTCACCTTGTTAATGTCCAAAAGCAGAATTTGCGTCACAGGCTTTCTTTCCATTTCCCCTGAAAACCAGATGCATCCGGTTGTTACCGAACACTGTTACCGAACCCGCTGAGGGTGCCTTAACTCTAATCTAAAGTACAGGGTAAGTATAGTGTAACAATCAGAAATTACAATACTTGAGGGCATTGGAGGCTGGTGAGAGGTACAGTATGATGGCCTCATTGTAATGGCTGGAATGGAATCAATGGAACGGTATCAAATAACTCAAACATATGGAAAACACTTTTGACTCTGTTCAATTGATTCAATTTCAGCCATTACAATGAGCCTGTCCTCCTATAGCTCCCCCACCAGCCTCCACTGCTTGAGGGGCACTATAATATAAAGTGTAACCTCAGATTTTATTCAGAAAGCGCTTTTTGTCCACCAAAGCAGCTACTGTGTACCAGAGCCATATACTTAGAGAATTAGGCCAACATTTCGAATTTGAATATTGTTCTAATTCTTGATATTCAATTACATATCATTGTTTCAATATTCCCCTTGTAATGTTAATGGCTAGCTAGCATGGCTGCATATGCTGTAGTGTCATGTAAATGCAACATAATGATCATCATTCTAGACATTCAGTTTTAAATATATTTAACAAAAATATTCCCCATGTAATGTTAATGGAGAGCTAACATGGCTGCCATAGAATGTTGAAGTGTAATATAAATGCATCAACAAGCAGAAACCGCATTGGCCCAACTCTAAGTGCATGGCTCTGCTGTGTACAACAGTACAATTCAAAAACACAGTAACCAATTTTTTTGTTTTACAGATTAAATAGCCACATGCAAAAACATTTGTATTTCTAATGTATACCTGGCAGTATATTCACATACTTACAAATTACAAACCTTTGTGTCTCAGAAGAGACACAAGAGAGAGTACATGATAAGGTAGGAATTCAAGCAGGAGTGCGGGATCTCGTTGAGCAACAGAGGCGTTGTTTAAATGTTGATACATACCTTCTTTATGTCCTTAAGCCTGTTGTACTCATTCATAGCATCCTGAGAGAGGAGAAACACATATTAGTCTATCAAATACACTAATAAAGCTTCTCAAACCACTATCCCTCTACACAGACCCCTTAACACCCTAAAGTTACCATGTGAATGGTACAGGGCAACATATTCTCTCTTCAATGGGGCTGATCTTACTAATGGGACCATGTGGAAACCTGACTGAGACAGCTACTAGACAGACTGGGAAGCATCAACTTGAAACTGAATAAAGACAAGTGCAAAATTAGAATGACAGAAATTTGCTACATTGAACATGTGTTAAGCAAAGAAGGCCTGAAACCAGACTCTGAAAAGGTCAGAGCAATACAAGAAATGCCAGAGCCAGAGGACAAAGCAGTGCTTCAGAGGTTCATGGGAATGTTGCAGTATCTCGCAAAGTTCACCCAAATCTCTCAGATGTCAGCGCACCACTGAGACAACAGCTGGAAGGAGACGTTCAGTGGTACTGGGAGTTTTCACAGGAACAGAGCTTCAAAAGTTTGAAAACACTTGTCAGCAATGCACCAGTGTAAATGTACTACGATGTGATTTTTTATTTATTTAACCAGGCAAGTCAGTTAAATTCTTATATACAATAACTGCCTAGGAACAGTGCCTTGTTCAGGGGCAGATTTACTACCTTGTCAGCTCAGGGATTTGATCTGGCAACCTTTCAGTTACAGGCCCAACACTCTAACCACTCAACTACCTGCCAACCACAAGTAGCTGTGATCCTGCAAGCTGGTCAGCCAATCTCATTGATCCACAGACTGTCAAAAGAGATATGCTCAAATTGAAAAAGAGCTACTGGCGATAGTGTATGGCTGTGAGAAGTTTCAGAGAAGTCGCTCCAGAAAGCACCAGCCAGACTGTAGAGAATGCTGATGAGACTACAGAGATACAATCTACATATAAACCAGGAAACAAGATGCACATTGCTGATGTACTGAGCCGAGCATACCTGAAGGAACAGAGAGAGAAATTGCTGGATGGTGAGCTGGATGCAAACTATATCGCTCATCAACTTCCTGTTTCAGAAGAGAAACTGCAGCAATTCAAAACAGCAAAAGATGAAGAGTTTAAGACCGGTTACAGAAACAGTTAAAAAAGGATAGCCAGACATGCGAGGGAAAGTTGCAAACAAAATACAGGACTACTGGATCTTCAGAGAGGACTTTACATACTCATGAGGACTGCTCATGTCTTCCTCAGAAAATGAGAGAGGAAATTATGGAAAAAAATCCATGAACTACACATGGGAATTGTAAAATGTAAGGAGCGAGCAAGGGATGTTCTGGCCAGGCATGGCTAAACAGATTAAAGATGTTGTAACAAAATGTGCAGTCTGCAACACACATAAAAACAACAACCAAAGAGAGCCGCTCATGTCTCATCCAGTCCCAGAGAGAGCTTAGGCCAAAGTTGGAGTGGACCTCTTACATTACAACGACACAGAATATCTACTATGTGTGGATTACTACTCAAAATACCCAGAAATCTCCAAGCTCAGTGGGATAACAAGTAAACACATCATTACAGCACTAAAGTTTTGTGCTCCGACAATGGAAGACAGTTGGTGAGTCAAAAAATGTCAGAGTTCTCTACCAGCTGGGAGTTCAAACATGTCACGTCGAGCCCTAGATTTCCACAGTCAAACAGCCAAGCTGTGAGAGCAGTTCAATGTGAAGAATCTGTTGAAAAAAGCACACGACAGCAACGGAGATCCTTACATAGCTCTCCTTGAGTACAGAAACACACCACTGGATGGAGTATGTATCTCACCTGCACAACTAACAATGGGAAGAAGGCTGAAGACAAAGATTCCAAAGAGATCGTTAAAGCCAAGAGTATCAGCATGTCAGGAGCCGTCTCACAAGCAGACAACAGACACAAAAACACTACTTTGACCAAGGCACACACGTAAGCTTTTGGTCATGAAGGAAGAATAACGAGTAAGGTTTAGACAAGACAACAAATGGCAACCAGCAATTGTACTTGGAAAACATGACCAGCCAAGGTAATACATTGTACAAACACCAAACTAGAGAATCTACAGAAGGAACCGGAGACACCGGTTAAAAACACATGAAACAACACACCCAGAGAGACACTCAGAAACCATAATGGACTTACCTTATCCTGTGAAAGAGAACCTGAAAAAAAGTGTCAGCCTGGAGGAAAACTACTTACCTGTTGTCACGAGAGGGTGCACACACAGACCAAGGCGCAGCGCAGGGATAGTAGTTTGACATTTTATTCATATACTATGTATATAACAAAACGAATGACGAAACTACAGAACACAAACAAACACTATAGACAAACGTCACGTTCACAAAACACACGACTGAACGGACGTAAACAAGGCACACTTACTTTCACCGTGACTGCGACATATGACGACCCACACCAGAGTGGAGGACAGACAAACATATATAGGATCCCTAATTAGAGACAATGCGGTGCAGCTGCCTCTAATTAGGGATCCACCCAAAACCCACAGAGAAACAGAAAAGAAAGACACTGTCAGACTCTGACCATAGCTACATAGAGAAGCAAATAGGCTTCTCTATGGCCAGAGCCTGACACCTGTGTGTTTTCCAGCACTAAAAACAAACAATGGAAAGCAACAATGTAAACACTGACACACCAGTGAAATTAACTTGTTATGGAAGACCTAACAGAATGCCAAAATGCTACCAGTACTGAAAAGACTATACTGAAAAGACTGTTGAAAGAAAAGAATAGGGAACATTCAATTTCTTCTTGGTAAGCAACTCCAGTGCAGATTTTACATTGTGTTTTAGTTATTTTACTGATGAAACTTGAATTCATCTCCCAGTGTCTGGTGTTAAGCCTACTGATGAACTACCAGGTTTTCCTCTAAGATTTTGCCTTTGCATAGCTCCATTCCATTTATTTTCAATCCTGAAAAACTCCCCAGTCCTTAAGCATTTAAAGCATACCCATACCCATAAAAGCCAGGGTAAAAGACTCGTGGACTGAAAATAGGCATGAATGATCAGTTCCCGAGGGATATTGCAGAACGGCGCAAAGTTCTGTACCCAATCTTCAAGGAGAAAAGATTAAAAGGGAGGCGTGTAGCTCTCGTAGTTGATAAACTATATATTGACAGCTAAATGTTTAGAGACACAAAAACTACTCCATGGCTATTCAAAAAATTACAATACAGGACTAAGATTTAACATTTTTTATACAGGACTAAAATTGAATCCTACTACAACGGCCAAGCACGACTCCAACACCATCATTAAGTTTGCTGACGACACAACGATGGTAGGCCTGATCACCAACAACGATGAGACAGCCTATAGGGAGGAGGTCAGAGACCTGGCAGTGTGGTGCCAAGACAACAACCTCTACCTCAACGTGAACAAGACAAAGGAGCTGATCGTGGACTACAGGAAATGGGGGGCCAAACACGCCCCCATTAACATCGACGGAGCTGTAGTGGAGCGAGTCGACACCTTCAAGTTCCTCGGTGTCCACATCACCAACAAACTAACATGGTCCAAACACACCAAGACAGTCGTGAAGAGGGCACGACAATGCCTATTCCCTCGAGAGCATCCTGACTGGTTTCATCACCGCCTGGTATGGCAACTGCTCGGCATCCGACTGTAAGGCTCTTCAGAGGGTAGTGCGTAAGGCACAATACATCACTGGGCCCAAGCTTCCTGCATTCCCGGGCCTCTATACTAGGCGTGTCAGAGGAAGGCCCAAACTATTTTCAAAGACTCCAGCCACCCAAGTCATAGACTGTTCTCTCTGCTACCGCACAGCAAGTGGTACCAGAGTGTCAAGTCTAGGTCCAAAAGGCTCCTTAACAGCTTCTACCCGCAAGCCATAAGACTCCTGAACAGCTAATCAAATGTCTACCCGGACTATTTACATTGACTCCTTTTTTTTACTCTGCTGCTACTCAATGTTTATTATCTATGCATTGTCACTTTACCCCTACCTACATGTACATATTACCTAAATGACCTTGACTAACCTGTACCCCCGCACATTGGATTGAGGTCAGGGCTTTGTGATGGCCACTCCAATACCTTGACTTTGTTGTCCTTAAGCCATTTTGCCACAACTTTGGAAGTATGCTTGGGGTCATTGTTCATTTGGAAGACCCATTCGACACCAAGCTTTAACTTCCTGACTGATGTCTTGAGATGTTTATTCAATATATCCACATCATTTTCCTTCCTCATGATTCCATCTATTTTGTGAAGTGCACCAGTCCCTCCTGCAGCAAAGCACCCCCACAACATTATGCTGCCACTCCTGTGCTTAACGGTTGGGATGGTGATCTTCGGCTTGCAAGCCTCCCCCTTTTTCCTCCAAACATAACGATGGTCACTATGGCCAAACAGTTCTATTTTTGTTTCATCAGACCAGAAGACATTAATCCAAAAAAGTATGATCTTTGTCACCATGTGCAGTTGCAAACCGTAGTCTGGCTTTTATATGGCAGTTTTGGAGCAGTGGTTCTTCTTTGCTGAGCGGCCTTTCAGGTTATGTCGATATAGGACTCGCTTTACTGTGGATATAGATACTTTTGTACCTGTTTCCTCCAGCATCTTCACAAGGTCCTTTGCTGTTGTTCTGGGATTGAATGTACGTTCATCTCTAGGAGACAGAACGCGTCTCCTTCCTGAGCGGTATGACGGCTGCGTGGTCCCATGGTGTTTATACTTGCGTATTATTGTTTTTACAGATGAACGTGGTACCTTCAGGCGTTTGGAAATTGCTCCCAAGGATGAACCAGACTTGTGGAGGTCTACAATTTTTTTTCTGAGGTCTTGGCTGATTTCTTTTGATTTTCCCATGATGACGAGCAAATAGGCACTGAAATTAGCCCATGAAATACATCATACAGGTACACATCCAACTGACTCAAATTATGTCAATTAGCTTATCAGAAGCTTCTAAAGCCATGACGTTTTAATGACTTCAACCTAAGTGTATGTAAAGTTACTTCTTCAAATGTACATATTACCTCACTGACCTCGACTAACCTGTACCCCCGCACATTGACTCGGTACCGGTACCACCTGTATATAGCCTCACTTTTTATTAAATGTTTTATTTTAGTTTACTTAGTAAATATTTTCTAAATTCTTATTTTCTTAAAACTGCATTGTTGGTTAAGGGCTTGTAAGTAAGCATTTCACTGTAAGGTAAACCTGTTGTATTCGGCGCAGATTTGATCTTATTTGATTTGAAGGTCTACAGTAGCCTTAACAGCACTCTGTAGAAGAACTGCCGGAGGAGAGCTAGAGAGAGAACAAATATATTTATTTAAAAATAACGATAAGCAAGATAGAGAGAGCTACCTATATTTCGTTGTATTTTCTTTTACATTTCACTTTCACTCAGCTAGTGAATGCAGCTAGCTAGTTTAGCCTACTCAAACACCCGGCTCAAACAGAGAGGGATGCTATGTTACATGGCTATGGCCATCCAACACTGGAACTCTTCCAAGTTAAGGTAAGCTTTTAGTTTTATAAATGTATTGCCACGGGGCCCCATCAGTGTAACTGCTAAACTGCTTGCTGACTGTATACTGTACTACATGATTGTAGTGGGTTTACTATCGTGTTAGTTCTAGTAGCTATGTTGACTATGACTTTACCTAATATGGTGACAAGGATGTAGGCTGTGTGTAGCAGTTAGCGGTTATCATATGAAGCTTTGGCTTGGAAAGGTTTATTTGCCTGGTTACAGACAGCTAATGTGTTGTGCACTGAAGTCCACAAGCGAAGGGAAAACGTGATAGGAGGAGAGCATGTAGATGCGTGAAGGAATTATATAACTAGCAAAAATTATAATGCCATTTTGTTTGTGGCTGCTATGAAAGTGAACTGTGTTTGCATCTGATCAGGGGTGTATTCATTCTGCTGATTCTGTTTAAAAACATTTTTTAAACGGAAGCAAATAGATCGAAACAGGGATAAACATACCTGAATCTGTCCAATAGAAACTCTTGTTTGCAACTGTTGGGACTAATGATTACACACTAGATCAGCTAGATGCAGGCAATTTTCTCTCGACCTGTACACCTACGTTGTAAACTTTCATTCATAGGCTAGGTTAAGCTATAACCTCATGATGGGTATAGGGGAAATTTGAGTATCATGTAGTAGCTTAAACCTATTGATGTTACATTGAGCTGGGTGAATGGAATATGAATAACAGTCATCCAATATGCTGTAATAGAAATGCTCATAAGAAAAATAAATGTCCTCACTCATCTTAAACGTCACCAACCGCCTACTGTTTTACATGTAACTGCAAACTACAGTAAAAGTAACATTAAATTGATTGCATTTGGCTGTCTAACTTTCATTTGTTTGTTTATTCGTATTGTGTAAAATTATCCATCTACCTCCAACATTTGAATTTGTTAGATGTGTCATTATTAAATAATAACTTGACTCCAAAGTTCAGTGAGCAGCAGACCAGAAAATACCAAATGACAATTTATTCCTAACCTTGTTTCAATTTAAACTGGATCCTATGCTGAGTTGGATTGCATTGGAGCTGCTTTAGGAAAGAGAAATGGATTCCCGCTGAACAGGAGGAGTGTAGACTATATAATCAATCAATTGGTATATTGAAAAGGAGTGCTGTTAGATTGTACTGGTTTAGCCTAATCGCCAGATTTGTATGTGCTTTAGCCAACCCCTCTGACTTTTTTGGCATCACATAAATTCGGTATAACAACGAATATGATACTTGGCGAAGGCATAACCCAATCTGGCAACCGGGTAGTACTGGTTAGGACTTCTTCAGAGCCTTGCGCAGGTCAGTGTAGAAGTTGATGAGGGTGCCACAGCAGATGGGGGATCATCCCCCGGAGGTCTGTCTGGATGTACCCCGTCAGGAGGCTCTGTGCTGAGGGGGTGGTGCTGTCTGCTGTGGGCACTCAGAACCAGCCACACGGGTGGTTGAAGCTTCGGACATAACTCTGGTGCCTCCTCATGGTCCACACTGATACCTGGTAGAGACAGAATAAATCTGTGGTTAGACAACAGTCTGGAGTGGAGTTGCAGTTCTCCCTAAAATAAATTGACCCTGCATATGAACCTATGAGGTTTGTGGAAAGGTACTTTCCATGTAAAAAATAGACATCGGACCGAAAGTGAAACACGGACACTTACACAGAGCTAGTATTACAGAGAAAACATGTCCTGAATCCCAGTCTTTGAACGTGTAACCTGGGACCCTGTTTGGGATTATTATTGTATTTTGTACATTTTAGTTTTTATTGCAGTTAGAAGAAAGCAGTGGACACCAGACTTACACACAGGTGAAAAAGAACAATAACGTAAGTAAGCCTTATTGGCTAACTTAATTACTGAAACACTTTTGCATTCATTATGCTACCTTCCTTTATGGTTACATGACTGCATATTGCTACTCCCTACAGGACAATACACCTTCCTGGTAGTCTGTGGTGTAGGATAAATCAATTAACTCTCTGGGAGTGATGATGTTCTACAGTTGACCAGAAGTCATGTACTTCATCACACAACAGCCCTGCAGACAGAGAGAGATAAACTAAGCCATTGATTCCCATTGGATAACATGCCAACAAAGCCCTCTTATGTAACCTAATAAGACAGATGGAATATAATTATTCTGACCAATGGAATATTTTAGACCAGTGGGTCTACTTACATGTGGTAAAAGGAGAATTAAGAAAACACACATTTGTCATTATAGAAGAAGTAAGCTACTTTTGCCATTTGATCAAGTTATCAATGAGGATTTAAGGTATGGGTTTATCTGATTGAGGGTTTCTATTATGTCCATTGAGGTCATCAAACTATCCCAGTCTAATCGATAAGGCCCAGGGCTTTATACCTTCAAGATAAAACCATCACGCTTCAGATCATACAGTAAAACTTTCTTTTAATATTTTAAATAACAATAATAAATAATAATACATTAAATGTAAAAGCGCCTTTATAAAAACCCAAGGACACTGTACAACAAAATTCAAGTAAAAAATATGTAATCACAGCTATAAACACAATAAATTACATTGCACATTGCTCTTCCAGAGCTAAATTAAGACCAGGCTATACCATGGGAAAAGCTAGCCTGAACAAATCAGTCTTGAGTCTGTTTTTAAAAGTGATGATAGAGTCTGAGTTGTGAGTGACTGAAGGGAGAGAGTTCCACAATTTAGGGGCAGCGACACTGAAAGCCCGGTCCCCCATTGTACAAAGTCTAGTTTTTGGGACAGTGAGAAGTCCAGAGTTGGAAGAGCGGAGACTACAAAACAAGGTGTGTGAGTGAATGAGACTGGAGAGGTAAGAGGGAGCAAGGCCATGTAGGGCCTTGTAGGTGAGGAGCAGGATCTTATAATGTATGCGGAACTTGATAGGGAGCTAGTGAAGGTGTTGCAGTGTAGGAGTGATGTGTTCCCAGGGTTTGGTGCGTGTGAGAGTTCTGAACATACTGGAGTCTGACCAGGGCTTTGCCTGACACCCCAAACAGGACTCCATTGCAGTAGTCCAGATGTGATGTTACAAATGCATGTATGAGAGTCTCTGCAACCGGGTCTGTGAGGGATGGGCGGAGCCGGGATATGTTACGGAGGTGAAAGAAGGCCGACTTGGTGATGGACGATGTGGGACTCGAAGGAGAGAGTTGGATCAAAGATGACTCCCAGGTTACGGACCTCGGAGGATGGGCAGATGGAACAGCCGTCAATGGACAACACAATGTCACCAACTTTCTTTAGAAGAGCTTTGGGAGCCACCATTATGACCGTTTTATTAGTAAATTAGAGGTCATCCGGTTTTTGATGCCTTGAAGACAGCTGATCAGAGAGGAGGGGGGGGGGGGGGGGGAATCAAGAACATGGCGTTGAATGATCTATCCCAGGGGCAGCATGTAGACAATGAAGAGCAGGGGTCCGAGCACAGAACCCTGAGGCACACCTTGGTTGACAGGGGCTGGCTGGGATTTTGAGCCACCTAATGACACAAACTGTTTCCGTTCAGCCAGATAGGATCAGAAACAGTCAAGTGCCGAACCACATATGCCCAACATTGTTTCCATGCGGTCGAGGAGGATGGTGTGGCAGACAGTGTCGAAAGCAGCAGAGAGGTCCAGGATGATGAGGATGTTGAAATGGTGAGAGTCGGCAGCAATAAGGAGGTCATTGATCACTTTGACGAAGGCAGTCTCTGTGATGTGCTTCGCTCGGAACCCTGATTGGAGAGGTTCATACAGGTCATGGTTGGTCATATGACACTGTAGTTGAGAGGCTACTGCCCGCTCCAGTATTTTTGCCAGAAAAGGGAGGTTGGAAATGGGCCTGTAGTTATTGAAGTTATCCGGGTCTAGTCCTTGCTTCTTGAGTGTGGGTGTGACTGCAGCCATTTTGAGTGAAGGAGGAACAGCACCAGCCAGCAAGGAACAGTTCACAATGTTCACCACAAGAGGGCACAGGGAAGGCAGGCAGGCCTTGACCAGGGATGTAGGCATGGGATCCATTGAGCAGGTGGAGGCTTTTGCTCTGGTGATCAACTCTGCAATGTAGGTGTCATCAACAGCAGAGAAGGTGGATAAACAGCAGTCCAGCGGGGGGGCAGTAGAGGTGGAGTTAGCCACGTCCTTGGCTGGAGACAGGGTTGGGGATAACTGGAGTTGTTGGTAGATGGACTCAATCTTAGACTGACAGAACTCCAGAAACAACAGCATGCCAGGGCGGATTGCAGAGGTCTTGAAAAAGAAGGGTCAACACTGAAAATATTGACTCTTTGTCTCAAAGTTGTGAAATAAAACTTAAAAGACAGTGGACGAAGTCGTGGAGACGGCGTGAAAATGGACTCTACATGCTGTATCGTGAATTGGAGGTGAGTGAACTTGATGTCACTAATCATGACAGAGTAAGAGGCGACATTACGACGACCTAACTTTGGCTTGTTGTGAGTTCTCGTGATTATTACTTTAAGTCAACGTGGCTCCCAATTGGTTATCGTCATTCCCACGTGACAATCACTTGCCGGCGTACTCGGCTGTCCTCGGAGTTCCCCCAACACTACAGGATATCGGATCGTAAATATTGAACATGTTTAATATTTGCGATTTTGGATCGGTGAGGTCCCGATCTTTAAAAAACACTCTTAACATACCCCACACTACAGGATAATGAGGCAAATAAAATCGGTAGAGCCATCATGAAATCGGGGCTTTGCTGTCCAGCGTCGGAAGGTGGAAATTGACTACAAAATCTGGCAAATTATCCTGTAGTGTGTGCCCGGCATTAGAAAAGCTGCTTCTGTGGTTGTCGGTATTCTCGTTCTAGACTACGCACACTTTCAGCTGCAGACTGATCAAGGCGATGTTCTAGGATTCATCACTTCTTCTGTAGTGATCGATAGAGTGTATAACCATTTCAATGTGTGGGTCATGCCTCCCGTTCTTTGGTCTAGTAGAAATGAACCATTTCAACGTGGGGACCCCCGTCCTCACGTTCTCTGGTCTGATTGGTAAATTCATTGCGAGTCCTTTTAAGCACTCTGGTCGGAAGAGCGGTTTCATAGCACTGACCCGCTCTTCTGACCTCATTAGGGGCGTGGCTTAGTTAGTGTTCAACAGACATGAAAAAACATTATCTCATTAAAAGACACAAATCACATTTCTATCTTTTCTAACTTCAAAAATACTTAATCATTCCTTTTATACAACAATTAGACGCTAACCTCATCACTGAGAAATGTACACTTTCAGCGATTCAGTTTTGTTGTTCTATCGTCCTTAGTTACATCACAAAATAAATACGAATTTGACATGGTGGTTCTTTGAGTCCCCCAAACACCAACACCCCCCCCCCCTTCTCGACCCTCGACCATTTCACACATTCTTTATTATATAAATATTGTTTCATTATTCACTTTAGGATGTTGGAGTTTTGGCGGGAGGAAATGCTTTGTTCCACAAAGGGACTGTGATCTCCCACTACTGCATGGCAAGGAAAGGTATTTACAACCATCATAAATCTGGCCAGCTGCCCCGTTTGCAAGTCTGCAGTCTCCTGCCCTGCCGAGATTGCAGTCCTCTGCCTTAGTTGGTATCTAGTTGCCTAGCCCTCCAGGTTTAGGGCCTCCTGCACTACGAGGCCCAGAGTTCGCTCCACTAGGCTCGCTGTCTCCAGACTTAGTCAGCATGCAGTTGCCTAGCCTGCCAGGCTTTCAGCCTCCTGCCATGCTAGGCCCCAATTTACCTGTGCTAGTTCTCAGTCCTTTACCCTCTGCTTCCCTCAGTTTCTAGCACTAGGTCCTCAGTCTCCAGCTGAACTAGATCTGTTATCTACAGCACTAGTCTGCCCTCAGTCCCAAGCCCAGGTGGGTCATCAGGCTCCTGCCCTGCTAGGCTCAGAGTTATGAATTCCTCTAGTAGGCCCAAAGCTCTACAGCTCTCCTATCTCTAAGTCAGTTTCCCTACCAGGTTTAGAGTTGTTCTCCCTGTCAGGTCCAGAGTCTGTTTCCCTGTTACCTGCTCCACAATGGGAGCCATCCTCGTCAGCAGTGGTGAGAAAGTAACAAACCCAGCCCGGGCAGCTCAGCGAGCTACTATCGATAGATATCCATCCCGCTGGTCCTGGAGATGCAGAATGTTTTCCCATTTGGAATTGAGCAAGGTTGATCTACATTCAAATCACTCAAAGAAAAACAAAACATTGGTAATTGCCAGCCAAAATCATATTGAAATCATGAGCAATCAGGGTTCATGTAAACTTTAATTTACTTACTAAAATGCAAGATAATATCAATAAATGTTTCATTATACTCCATGAATCTGTTCAATGAACAAGACACCTCTGTCTATTAGGGAGTTCCTGTTGACTGTTTTAAAGTGACATAAAAGGGTCCAGCTGGTGTCATTGTACACAATATAATCTCATCTAGTGTTTACACTGCAAATGTTATTTTACAATCAACTGAAGTGACAACTCCATAGTTTACAGCAAATAACTACTATTGCTGTTGCCTATTATCTAATGTGACTATAAATCAAATGTGAAACAAATTAGCATTACAAGAGGGACTTTAGTCTCTTTTAAGAGAATTGTGTTTCATGTTAAAATATGGCAATTCTTATTTAAAATATGGCAATAAAATGTTTGCTGGCACAGTTATAAGCCTGATCTTGTCAATACAATGCCTTGTTTTGTCAACATGCGACATCTATCAACTAGCTAACAAGGAATCTTCAAGAATGACCAAGAGTAAATGGTAGGTGTGTACTTCCAGTAAAAATAATAGCCAATATCTTAAAACACATTTATATCTGGACATAACTGTTTGATAAATGAATTGTCTCATTGAAAAGGGAGGTTATTCAGGTTAACCTTAATTATGTATCCCAAGTAATACATTATAAATTATGTTGAAAGGAAATGGATCCAATCCATCTCATCACCTCTAATGTCTTACCATTTCTGATTTCAATATTATCAGATAGTTTACAGGTAATTGTTAATCCCAAAAACATTCTGAATAATGGGATTCTTTGAGTTTTGCACCTAATACATTATCTCTTCCCTGGTGCATAAGTAGGAGTCTCCTATGGGTGCATGAGGACAAGTAAAGCATCAACTGCAGAATTATTTTGGGGCGACTTTTGACCCATAGTAGTATCTTTCAATTAGTGTCCACTATTTGTTTCGTCTTCAGCCATATTGATCCTAGGCTAGCCTATATCCCAGGCCCAATGGTTGTTTGTGTAATGCCTTTTTCGTGCATTGGGGTAATGCCACTTTCATGTGTGATTTCAGGGTTAGATTTTTTGTCGACCAACATAATGAGGGCAACTATAATGATAATCACTGCCAAGGCTGCAACAACGGTAATGAACTTCCAGTTGGCCTTGAGGTTGTCACATTTCATCAGCTTCTGCACCTTCATTGCGGTCTTGCTCTAAACAAACAAACAAACAAACCAACCAATCAAGTACCAATGTCAAAATAGACTTATGACAATGTAATAACACCACTGTCTATCTTGAACACCAAAAAGGACCTCAGGTTAGTTGCAGGCTCGGCCAGAGTAAGTTCTGAACAGCTTTTATGTGAAAAAGTGACGTTCACTGTAAAACATTTTGTATTAAACTAATTTGCAATCCCAGTCTCACCTTCAACTTCAGTTTCCCAGCCCTTTCGTCAAGGTCCTGCACATTCTCCTTGCGTTCCTCAGTCTTCTCCATGTTCTCCATCATGATGACTTTCACCTCCTCTGCCTCCTCCTGAACCTGGCGCGACTGACAGAGATGGAGCATGAAAAAAATAAAACGTTATTTATAAAACACTTTTGTGGTGTGACACATGCAGTATCCAGTTAATGTATTTCATCCCAGTTCACATGAGTTTTCAACACAAAATACACAGGATTGTTATGATATTGAAAACATTACGATTTAACAGAACCGTATGAAACAAGCGGTTGCAATGTTTTTAACATCATAACAATCCTGTGTATTTTGTGTTGAAAACTCATATGAATTGTGTTGAAAAACATATGAACCGGATAGTGCATTTACCACACCACCACAACATGTTTATTGTAAACATAATGTTGCCTACTGCTTGTAACTGTCACCCCTTTTTCAGGACGATCTCATAATTGAATCAAGACATTGATATCATCCTCAGAAACATCTCACTCAACCTGTAACCACTTGGAATAGAATATCTAACATAGTTTAAACATGCCTCGTGATTTAAGAGAACGTGTCAGCCAGGAGAAGTGGTAGAATTTTGGTAGAGTTTTGCTACACTCATAGAAAAAAAAGGGTTCTTCGGCTGTCCCCTTAGGAGAACCCTTTGAAGAGTCCTTTTTGGTTCCAGGCAGAACTATTTTGGGTTCCATGTAGATCCCTCTGTGTAAAGGGTTCTATATGGAACTCAAAAAGGTTCTGCCTGGAACCAAAAACGTTCTGCCTGGAACCAAAAAGGCTTCTTCAAAGGGTTCTCCTATTGGGACAGCTGAAGAACCCTTTTAGGTTCTAGATAGCACCTTTACTACTAAGAGTGCAGGTACAGATCTGGGATCAGCTTCCCTTCCCTCAATCCTAACCTTTACCATTAGTGAGTGAAATGTAAAAAACTGACCCTAGATCAGCATCTATAAGGGCAACTTCACCCTACTTTTTTGTTTCTGACAAAAAAGATTACAGTGGGGAGAGGCTCGGGAGAGGCGAAGGTCGAGTCATGTGTCCTCCAAAACATGACCCGCCAAACCGTGCTCCTTAACACCCACCAGCTTAACCCGGAAGCCAGCCGCACCAATGTGTTGGAAGAAACACCGTTCAACTAACGGCCCACGTCAGCCTGCAGACGCCCGGCCCACCACAAGGAGTCGCTAGAACGCGATGAGCCAAGTAAAGCCCCCCCTGGCCAAACCCTCCCCTAACCTGGACGACGCTGGGTCTATTGTGCACCGCCCTATGGGACTCCCGGTAACGGCCGGTTGTGACAGAGCCTGGGAATGCAGTGCCTTAGACCGCTGCGCCACGGTTGAGGAGAGGAACCCACTTTAGACTATTGAGATGCACCCCCAGGGGAAGGCTCAAAGTAGCATTTAGCCTAAAACACGTATTTTATCACTTATAAATGGTGTTAACTAAACGTTATATATTATGACAAAATATAGACTAGGCTCTATGCATCCTCTTTGATCTCAAAAGTAATTTCATAGAAAATTATTCTGTCAACAAAGGCAAAGAGAAAGTGTAAGTTAAACTCAAAACAACAATAAGTTGGAATGACACATAAAACAACTTTTCCTTTTTTTGATTAATGCAGGTTTAAAAGCTTACCATGTTTCTGCACGATTTTATTGATATCCCGAGAATGAAAAACGTCTAAGTCAGTGCAAAGTCCAGTAGAAATTGCATTCTAGTCAGGAGGAATCACACAGGCATTCGTGATTTACTCACCCCGCCTAACCCTAACTGTTCTGCACATTATTTTGACAACATCTTTTATATGTTGCCTGCCTTGTCACTAGAGGAAGAGGAGGGGAACATTCCTTTCTGGTTGACCTTTCATAGGTGCTGTTCTATTGCAGCTTGAAAGAATCTCTGGGGAAAATGAAGTTAATCTATTCTATCGTTGTCTAATTTACCGTTATTCTATTCTAATATTTTATAAAGTTATTCAATTATAATATAGTCAAATGCTATCGTATATATAGCCTACACTTTATAGTCTGAATGGCAAGGTTTATTGATGACAAATGGCTTTCTATTTGTGTGTTTAAATTAAATTGTATTATTTGTGTACTTGTTTGACATTTTACTGAATTGTATACTTTACAACACAGTAAAATGTCAAACAAGTACACAAATAATAAAATTTTAAAACTAAGCATTTCGCTCCATCCGCTATAACATCTGCTAAACTGTGTACACGACCAAAAAACTTTTATTTGATTTACTATTGCAGTAATTAAAGACCAAGGGGATAATTTCTGAAATGGAAGGACTGGAATAAGGTAGCCTAAAAAATAATGTTATAATTCAATGAGAATTATGCCAACAAATAAGATGGTTGTTTACATCACACAGAAAGGGGATTCACAGAGCGTTTACACTATACAAGCGGCACTGCCCTACCCACGCTAGCCTCGCCCTCATGTGGGAGCTAAAACAAGCTACCAAGCAAGCTAGGTAGTGCTACATATCAACTGCCAGTGTCAGACAATCCACTAGGGGTTGGAAGCTATGGTGAGCTTCGATTGGTCACTGACGTCACGATATCGTAGAGGATTTGAATAAAGTTCAGCTTTCCCCAACTGTTCAGCTCCCTCGCCCATGCTTTCAACGTTCAACGGTCCCCTTGCCCACTCCACTTCTCTTTTTCTTTCCATTGAAAGTGAATGGCTTCCGATGTTTCACAGTGCAATGTTGCTTCCTAGTGTAAACGCACGTCTGAGCAGGGGCGAAAAGCCATAAAAAAAAAGCCAAACACCAAAACAAACAAAAAACATCACACAATTGTAATATATGCTCAAACTGTTTCTACTGGGAAGCATGCAGCAGGGTTATTACTTATTCTACAGTATTAATTGAAGAATTCGGAAAATAATAGCAGGCAAACAATTAAGCCTATGCTTAATGTACATACAGTGCATTCGTGAAGTATTCAGGCCCCTTGACTTTTTCCAGTATTTTGTAACGTTACAGCCTTATTCTAATATTGATTAAATATTTTTTCCTCCTCATCAATCTACACACAATACCCCATATGGACAATGCTAATTTTTTTGCAAATGTATAAAAAAAAATGTATTAAAATATCACATTTATATAACCCTTTACTCAGTACTTTGTTGAAGTACCTTTGGCAGCGATTACAGCATCAAGTATTTTTGTGTAAGACGCTACAAGCTTGGCACACGTGTATTTGGGGAGTTTCTCCCATTCTTCTCTGCAGATCCTCTCAAGCTCTGTCAGGTTGGATGGGGAGCGTCCCTGCAAAGCTATTTTCAGGTCTCTCCAGAGATGTTCGATCGGGTTCAAGTCCGGGCTCTGGCTGGGCCATTCAAAGACATCCAGAGACTCGTCCCGAAGCCACTCCTGCGTTGTCTTGGCTGTGTGCTTAGGGTCATTGTCCTGTTAGAAGGTGAACATTCGCACCAGTCTGAGGTCCTGAGCGCACTGGAGCAAGTTTCCATCAAGGATCTCTCTGTACTTTGCTCTGTTCATCTTTCCCTTGATCCTGACTAGTCTCTCCAGAGGAACACTGGAGCTCTGTCAGAGAGGTTCTTGGTCACCTCCCTGACCAAGGCCCTTCTCCCCAATTGCTCAGTTTGGCCGGGCGGACAGCTCTAGGAAGAGTCTTGGTGGTTCCAAACTTCTTAGATTTAAGAATGATGGCGGGGCCTCCCGAGTGGTGCAGCGGTCTAAGGCACTGCATTGCAGTGCTAGAGGCGTCACTACAGACCCTGGTTCGATCCCAGGCTATGTCGCAGCTGGCCGCGACCGGGAGACCCATGAGGCGCCGCACATTTGGCCCAGCGTCGTCTGGATTAGGGGAGGGTTTGGCCTGCCGGGTTGTCTTTGTCCTTGTCCTATTGCACTCTAGCGACTCCTTGTGGCGGGCCGGGCGCATACACGCTGACTACGGTCGCCAGCTGTACGGTGTTTCCTCCGACACATTGGTGCGACTGTCTTCCGGGTTAAACTAGCAGTGTGTCAAGAAGCAGTGCGACTTGGCAGGGTCATGTTTTCAACTTTGCTTCTCCATACGAGAGTTGCAGCGATGGGACAAGACTGTTGGCGAATATTCAGAGGTGGAAACTTTCCGTGGGAATTAACGGGAATATATTGGAATTAACGGAAATATATGCTAATTAATATAATTTAAATGTAAATGTTTTTTGCATTGGATATATTTACCATATCATATGGTGTCTGGCCATAGAGAAGCCTATTTGCTTCTCTATGTAGCTATGGTCAGAGTCTGACAGTGTCTTTCTTTTCTGTTTCTGTGTGGGTTTTGGGTGGATCCCTAATTAGAGGCAGCTGCACAGCATTGTCTCTAATTAGGGATCTTATATATGTTAGTCTGTCATTCACTCTGGTGTGGGTCGTTGTCGTATTATGTCGCAGTCACGGGAAAGTAAGTGTGCCTTTTACGTCCGTTCGTTGTTTGTGTTGGTGAACGTGACGTTAAGTCGATTCGTGTTTCTGTTTCTGTAGTTCGTGTTTTGTGGGGAATTATACATAGTATAAATACAATAAAATGTCAAACTACTATCCCTGCGCTGCGTCTTGGTCTGTGTGTGCACCCTCTCGTGACAGAACGACCCACCACCCCGAGACCAAGCAGCGTAACTGGGGAGAGAGGGAGAGTGAGGAGGTGCCGCCGCGTTATGCGCGACGCGCGAGACGGGGAAACGCCCGCAAACAACCCCAAGGTAATTTTTTGGGGGGGCTATGGGGTTGGCCTGGCTACAGGCAGGAAGAGCCAATACCACCCCCCATGTGGAGCATGGAGAGGCCGAGGTACCTATGGGAGGCTCAGAGCAAGGGGCAGGAGGAATATTTAGAGGAGTATTTTGGAGGTATTCTGGAGGAAATGAGGGAGATAGAGGAAGAGGTCGAGAGGGAGATGACGGAGTGGTCCAATCCGGGTCCGGTCGTCTACTCCACTCCCGTGCCGGAGCAGTCTGCTCCACCGGTGCCCAGTCCGGGTCTGGTCGTCTACTCCACCCCCATGCCAGAGCAGTCCGCTCCACCGGTGCCCTGTCTGGGTCCGGACCTCTACTCTACTCCCCGCATCCGACCTCCCATGAGTGTGCCCAGCCAGGTGCTTCCAGTGCCGGCTCCACGCACCCGACCTCCGGTCCACCTTCCCAGTCCGGTACCTCCCATGCCAGAGCAGTCCGCTTCACCGATGTCCAGTCCGGGTCCAGACCTCTGCTCTACTCCCCGCACCCGACCTCCGGTGCGTGCGCCCAGCCAGGTGCTTCCAGTGCCGGCTCCACGCATCCAACCTCCGGTGCGCCTCCCCAGTCCGGTACGTCCTGTGCCGAAGGTCCGCAGCCCGGAACCCCCAGCGAAGGTCCGCCGCCCTGAACCTCCAGCGAAGATCCACCGCCCTGAACCTCCAGCGAAGGTCCGCCGCCCTGAACCTCCAGCAAAGGTCAGCCGCCCGGAACCTCCAGCGAAGGTCAGCCGCCCGGAACCTCCAGCGAAGGTCCGCCGCCCTGAACCTCCAGCGAAGGTCAGCCGCCCTGAACCTCCAGCGAAGGTCAGCCACCCGGAACCTCCTGCGAAGGTCCGCCGCCCTGAACCTCCAGCGAAGGTCAGCCGCCCTGAACCTCCAGCGAAGGTCAGCCGCCCGGAACCTCCAGCGAATATCAGCCGCCCGGAACCTCCAGCGAAGGTCAGCCGCCCGGAACCTCCAGCGAAGGTCAGCAGCCCTGAACCTCCACTGGTACCCATTCCGGGTTCAGCCGTCTGCTCCGCTCCAGAGTCAGAGAAGTCCGCTCCACCGGTGCCCATTCCGGGTTCAGCCGTCTGCTCCGCCCCAGTGCCAGAGCATTCCGCTCCACCGGTGCCCATTCCGGGTCCAGCCATCTGCTCCGCTCCAGAGTCAGAGCAGTCCGCTCCACCGGTGCCCATTCCGGGTTCAGCCGTCTGCTCCGCCCCAGTGCCAGAGCATTCCGCTCCACCGGTGCCCATTCCGGGTCCAGCCGTCTGCTCCGCCTCAGTGCCAGAGCAGTCCGCTCCACCGGTACCCATTCCGGGTCCAGATGTCTGCTCCGCCCCAGTGCCAGAGCAGTCCGCTCCACTGGTACCCATTTTGGGTTCAGCCGTCTGCTCCACTCCAAAGTCAGAGCAGTCCGCTCCACCAGTGCCCATTCCGGGTTCATACTCTCAGGCTTCCATGTCTTCTCCCTGGACCTCCTCAAAGTCCACCTCTTGAACATCAGAATCTGAGGCCTCATCTTCACTGTCAATTTCCAACCTTGTTGAGGATGGCTCGTTGTCAGGCTCAAAAAAGCCTCAAATTTGCCCGGATGGCAACCCTTGTATTGGTCAGCCTGTTGCGTGCCTTGTTGTGGGTGTACCCAAACAAGGACCAGGTGACGAGACACGGTAGTGATGACACCATAGGCCTTGTTGATCTCTGCACCAGATAGGATGATCTTGCCAGCATACTTGGGGTCCAACATGAACGATGCGGCTTGTATGGGCTTCAGGTAGAAGTCTTCATGCTTTTTGATGTATTTCAGAAATGCAGTTTTCTCTGCTTGGAGCAACAATGAAGTGTTAAGGGCAGTACGGATTTCTTCTCTTACATCTGCAAGCAGAGTCTGAACATCAGACAGGATGGCATTGTCTCCCTCAATCCGTGCAATGGCTACTGCTATAAGTTTCAGGAGTTTCAGGCTGCTTACCACTCTCTCCCAAAATACATCATCCAGGAGGATCCTCTTGATGGGGCTGTCCATACGGCAGACTGTGATATGGCCAATTCTTGGAGAGACTCCTTCCCCTCCAGGAGACTGTCAAACATGATGACAACACCACCCCAACGGGTGTTGCTGGGCAGCTTCAATGTGATGCTCTTATTCTTCTCTCTTTGCTTGGTGAGGTAGATTGCTGCTGTCACGGTCTGGTGTGTGAAGACACCAAGGCGCAGCACTACTGAAGTTCAACATTATTTATTAAAACAACAAATGAATAAAGGTAAATAACAACCGGCACTTAAGTGTGTGCTCACACATGAACAGAACACTACAATAATCCACACCTGACAGTGGGAAACAATACAGCGTAAATATGGCCCCAATTAGAGACAATGCCTAGAAGCTGCCTCTAATTGGGGACCAACACAAAACCACCATAGATATACATAGATAACCCCTGTCAGGCCCTGACCTAGCCAACCATAGACAAAGCCAGAGACTTCCCTATGGTCAGAGCCTGACAGCTGCTATAACTTGATGACCCTTCACATACCTAACCATTTCCTTGGCTCTCTTGTAGAGTGTATCCATTTTTTTCAGTGCCATGATGTCCTTGAGGAGCAGATTCAATGCATGAGCAGCACAGCCAATGGTTATGATGTGAGGGTAGGACTCCTCCATTTTAGACCAAGCAGCCTTCATGTTTGCAGCATTGTCTGTCACCAGTTAAAATACCTTCTGTGGTCCAAGGTCATTGATGACTGCCTTCAGCTCATCTGCAATGTAGAGACCGGTGTGTCTGTTGTCCCTTGTGTCTGTGCTCCTGTAGAATACTGGTTGAGGGGTGGAGATGATATAGTTAATTATTCCTTGCCCACGAACATTCGAACACCCATCAGAAATGATTGCAATACAGTCTGCTTTCTCTATGATTTGCTTGACCTTCACTTGAACTCTGTAGCAAATGAGTAGATTAAGCATGTGTAGTTGGAGGGGTGTATGCTGGGCGAAGAACATTCAGAAATCTCTTCCAATACACATTGCCTGTGAGCATCAGAGGTGAACCAGCGCAGGTGGGTCATGCAGTATGGAAATGATCCAAAACACACAATCAAGGCTACATGAAAATGGTTAAAAAACAACAAAGTCCTGACTTAATCCCAATTGAGATGTTGTGGCAGGAAAACCTACAAATGTCAGTTTTAGAAGTTATGCATGCAAGAGTGGGCCAAAATTCCACAGTGATGTGAGAGACTGACTACAGGAAGGATTTGGTTGCAGTCATTGCAGCTAAAGGTGGCACAACCAGTTATTGAGTTTAAGCAATTACGTTTTCACACAGGGGAATTGGTTGTTGCATAACATTGTTAATTAAATAAATAAAGTATTTTTAATTTTTTTTGTAAACTTTGGTTGAAGATCTGATAACATTCAGTATCAAACATGTGCATAAATAGAGAAAATCTGAAAGAGGGCAAATACTTCTGCTCATTCCAAAATCATGGGTATTAATATGTAGTTGGTTCCCCCTTTGCTGCTGTAATAGCCTACACTCTTCTGGGAAGGCTTTCCACTAGATGTTGGAACATTGCTGCGGGGACTTGCTTCCATTCAGCCACAAGAACATTTGTGAGGTCGGGCACTGATGTTTGGTGATTTGGCCTAGCTCACTGTCGGTGTTGGTGCCGACAGATAGGGCAGCTCTGTTTCTAGCTCCTAAGCAAATATGCAGTATTTTGTTTTTTTGTGTTTTATTTCTTACATTATTAGCCCAGAATTTTTTGGGGGTTATTACAAATAACTTTTGGATATCAGACCAGCGGTAACTCACCAGCATTACGACCAGGAATACGACTTTCCTGATTTGGATCCTTTGTTCATACTCCCCAGCGAAACTGAACTGATTCCAGAGGCTGATCCAAAACACCGCTGGCGGAGAAGAGGTATTCGGAGTGTATTCAGACTTCTAGTCCGACTCAGGAGGTGCGCACACCATCCACCGCTTCCAGGTATATTACTCGCTAATGTTCAGTTTCTGGATAATAAAGTAGACGAGTTCAGGACGAGAATCTCCTTCCAGAGAGACATCAGGGATTGTAACATACTCTGTTTCACGGAAACATGGCTCTCTCCGGATATATACTGTCTTTGTCCATACAGCCAGCTGGGTTCTCAGTACATCGCGCAGACAGGAATAAAGAACTCTCCGGGAAGATGAAAGGCAGGGGTGTATGTTTCTACTCATGGTGTGATTATGATAACATACAGAAACTCAAGTCCTTTTGTTCACCCGATCTAGAATACCTCAAAATTAAATGCAGACCGTATTACCTCCCAAGAGAATTCTCTTCAGTTATAGTCACAGCCGTATATATTCCCCCTCACAACGGCCCTCAAAGAACCACACTGGACTTGATGCAAACTGGAAACCACATATTGAGGCCACATTTATGTAGCTGGGGATTTTAATAAAGTAAATTTGAGGAAAACTTTACTGAAGTTCTACCAACACATTGACTGTAGCACTCGCTTTGAGAAAACATTAAACCACTGCTAATCAGCTTTTCAAAATGCCTAAAAGGCCCTCCCCTTCCCTCCCTTCGGCAAATCTGATCACGACTCCATTTTGCTCCTCCCTTCCTATAAGCAGAAACTCAAAACAGGAAGTACCTGTAGTATATCAATACTGGAGAATTGATATACTAAAGCTGTTCTTTGGTCTCCCATCAAGGGTTTTCACCAAGTCCAGCCCTGCTTAGCTATGATATTTGTCACTGACTATTGTGATAATAATTGTTGAGAGATCTCCACTAATCTAAATAGATTCACTGTTGCTATTGATGTCCTTCCAAAAGGTAGGTTTAACATAGCAAATCAAATGTGACATACTTTATCACTTGTATATTGTCAATGATGCTATTTAGGCCTATATAGCATTTGCAAAGTCATCAACAACTATTGTTTCAATTCAACCCAGAATTTTACTGAAAATAGACAATACAATAGGCCTAGGGTTTCAAGCTCTGATTTGATTTAAAATGTAATGATACATTTAGGGGCAGCAGGTAGCCTAGTGGTTAGAATGTTGGGCCAGTAACCGAAAGGTTGCTGGTTCGAATACCTGAGCCGATGTCAGGCTCTGGCCATAGGGAGGCCTCTTGCTCACCTAGTTAGCCATGGTCAGAGCCTGACAGGATCTAGATCTATGTGTTTGCATTTTGTGTTGAATCCCCAATTAGAGACAGCTGCGAGATGTTGTCTCTGATTGGGGATTCTACTTAAGTTGCTCATCCCCACACCTGTGTGTGGGTCATTGTTTGGACGTCATCATTCAAGTAAGTGTGTTCTCTTCCATTTGTGTATATCGTTTGTTATTTTGTATAGTTCCGACTAAGTATAGTTTTATGTTTAAATAAACAATGTCGAACTATGAATACGCTTCGCCTTGGTCTCTGAACACACCCGATCGTGACAGAATGACCCACCCCCATGAGACCAAGCAGCGTAAATGGGGAGAACAACGAGAGCAGCGAGGAGGTAAGCGTCGGAATCGGGGCTCAGGAGGGCGAATAGCCCGAAGGCAACCCTAAGAATAATTTTTTGGGGGGCTATGGGGGTGGTCTGGCCGAGAGGAGGAGGCGCCAGTACCACTCTCCAGGTGGAATGACGAGGAGGAAGAGGTACAGGGCTGGACGGCATTGGATGAGGAGGGGCGATACCGGGCTGGAATATTCAGGAGGATCACGGAGCTGAGTAGGCAGAATTGGAAGGAATGCGAGTGCGAGTGGACGGAGCTGAGGGGAAAGAGGCCCATGAGGCGCATTCCCAATCCGGGTCGTTCGGGGGCAACCTTCCAAGCCGAGTCTCCAGTAAGCCTCTCCAGTTCGGTACGGCCCGCGCCTACTCTCCGCACTCGCCCTTAAGTGCGTGTCACCAGTCCGGTGCCATCGGTGCCGGATCCACGCACCAGGCCTCCAGGTCGCCTCTCCAGTCCGGTACGTCCCGTGCCTACTCTCCGCACTCGCCCTGAAGAGTGTGTCACCATTCCAATGCCATCGGAGCCGTATCCACGCACCAGGCCTCCAGGTCGCCTCTCCAGTCCGGTACGTCCCGTGCCTACTCTCCACACTCGCCCGGAGGCGCGTGTCACCAGTCCGGTGCCTCCAGTGCAGGCTCCACGCATTCAACTGGTATTCGACCTCCAGTGCGTGCGCCCAGCCAGGTGCCTCCAGTGCCTGCTCCACGCACTCAACCTCCGGTGCACCTACCCAGTCCGGTACGCCCAGTGCCGGCTCCTCGCACCCAACCTCCAGTGCGTGCGCCCAGCCAGGTGCCTCCAGTGCCTGCTCCACGCACTCAACCTCCTGTGCGCTTTCCCAGTCCGGTACGCCCAGTGCCGGCTCCTCGCACCCGACCTCCAGTGCGTGCACCACGCACCCGACCTCCGGTGCGCCCAGTGCCGGCTCCTCGCACCCGACCTCCAGTGCGTGCACCACGCACCCGACCTCCGGTGCGCCTTCCCAGTACGGTACGCCCAGTGCCGACTCCCCGCACTCGACCTCCCGTGATGGTCCAGAGCCCGGAGACTCCCGTGATGGTCCACAGACCGGAGAACCAAGGCGTGCTGGGGTCCAGTCTGGGACCAGTGGTCTAATAAGTCCGCTTCACCGGGATCCAGTCCGGGACCAGTGGTCTGCTCCACTCCCATGCAGGAGCAATCCGCTCCACCGGTGCCCAGTCCGGGGCCTGTCGTCTGCTCTACTCCCATGCCAGAGCAGTTCGCTCCACCGGTGCCCAGTCCGGGTTCAGCCGTCTACTCCACTCCCATGCCGGAGCAGTCCGCTCCCCCGGTGCCCAGTCCGGGTTCGGCCTTCTGCTCCACTCCCATGCCGGGTCCGGTCGTCTGTACTGCTCCATGGCCGGAGTCGTTCGCCATGTCAGGTCCCATTCCGGGACTGGTCATCGGACTCGTGACAGGGAGGAAGCTGTCCACTTCGCCGGGGCCTGAGCCGCCACCGAGGTGGATGATCCCTCCTCACCCCTCCCATGTAATTGTTTTTGTATCATTTTTTTTGTAATTAAAGGGGGGGTACTGTCAGGCTCTGGCCATAGGGAGGCCTTTTGCTCACCTAGTTGGCCATGGTCAGAGCCTGACAGGATCTAGTTTTCTAGATCTATGTGTTTGCATTTTGTGTTGAATCCCCAATTAGAGACAGCTGCGAGATGTTGTCTCTGATTGGGGATTCTACTTAAGTTGCTCATCCCCACACCTGTGTGTGGGTCATTGTTTGGACGTCATCAATCGAGTAAGTGTGTTCTCTTCCATTTGTGTATATCGTTTGTTATTTTGTATAGTTCCGACTAAGTATAGTTTTATGTTTAAATAAACGATGTCGAACTATGAATACGCTTCGCCTTGGTCTCTGAACACACCCGATTGTGACAGCCGACAAGGTGAAAATCTATCGATGTGTCCTTGAGCAAGACACTTAACCCTAATTTGCTCCAGGGGCTGACCCTGTAGTTAGGCTGTCATTGTAAATAAGAATTTGTTCTTAACTGACTTGCCTAGTTAAATAAAACAAATATTGTGTTTGGTTGTCAACGCAACCAAATATCAACATTTGAAGGATATTTATCTTCTGCTTGGATAGTTTCATCTGTGCCACTGGTTTTATTGGTCTACAAATTAATAATTGATATGTTGGATTCACGTCTCCATCTTAAAAATCTAAGTTGGTTGAGATGGAGACGTGAATCCAACATATCAATTATACATTTGTAGACTAACTGGAATTAAAGGCAGAGTAAGTCAGTGGCACGGATAGAACTATCCAAGCAGAAGATAAATCTCCTTCAAATGTTGATATTTGGTTGCGTTGTAGGCGTCTGCATACTAGGTTCGGTTTGCTACTAGCAGAACTCGGCTAGACGAGGTGAACGTTTATGCCTGGCATACTCCCTTAAAAGACCTTCGCTTGAAAAACTAGAAAAATATGTTTCTTTGACGGTTAGTGTGTGTGTGTGTGTGTGTGTGTGTGTTGCTATGCAATGTGATGTTTATTTATAATAAAATTATTTTATTTTCTATTGTACAGTTATTCTAATCTATTATAAAGCTATTATATTCTATATTCAAATACTATAGCATATAGCCTACACTTTATAGTCTGAATGGCAAGATTTATTGTACCCTATGATATACGGTATTCACGCGATCGTGATGTGTTCAAATGATTTACTATTGCAGTAATCAGAGACTTTATGAAATTACTTCAATAAGGTAGCTCAAAAATATTGTAGAATTCAATTATAATTATGCCAACAAATAAGATGGTTGTTTACATCACACATAAAGGTGATTCACAGAGAGTTTACACAATACAAGCGGCACTGCCCTACCCACGCTAGCCTCGCCCTCATGTGGGTGCTAAAACTATCGAGCAAGCAAGCTAGGTAGTGCTACACATCAACAGCTATTGTCAGCCAATCCAGTAGGGGTTAGAAGCTAGGTGAGCTTTGATTGGTCACTCGTGTAGCGATATCGCAGAGGATTTGAATAAAGTTCAGCTTTCCCCAACTCTAGTCCCGCCCTGTTCAACTCCCTAGCCCATGTTCCTGCTGCTCAAAGGTCTCCCGCCCACCCTCTTCTCTCGCTTTCCTTCCATTGAAAGTGAATGGTTTCTGATGTTTCACAGTGTGATGCCGCTTCCTAGTGTCAACAAAGTGTTATAAGATACCACCCTTAGCCTATTAGGCCTACATATTTTTTATTTATTTTGGGTGTCAAATAAAGACACTACAATATTAAGTGCTTAATTTGAAAATCAGGAGGTGCCGAAACACAACTTGAGCGGGAGATGGGGGTGACCTGGGGAGTTCTAGGCAAGTCAGTTAAGAACAAATTATTATTTACAATGACAGCCTACCCCGACCAAACCCAGACGACGCTGGGCCAATTGTGCACCGCCCTATTGGACTCCCAATCATGGCTGGATGTGACACAGCCTGGATTTGAACCAGGGACTGTAGTGAGATGCAGTGCCTTAGACCACTGCGCCACCAGGGAGCCCGTTCTGAGGGCCCGGAATGCATGAGAAAAAATGGAGGGTGGGGGTTCACCCAGGGAGCCATACAAGCTAGAACCGCCACTGAGTAGTAGAGTAGAGGCACTTACAGAAGTTGCACACATGAGGAAAAAAAATTGTAGTCTAGGGTCTGGGCAAAATATGGACTTCTATAAATGCATTTCATGGGATTCTATGTTATTTTACATGACTTTTGACTTTTTGTTATACAGCACAAATGATCAAAATGTCAGGCTACTTTGACACTGACAAACTGAGAATCTGAGATCAATAAAAACAACCTTGTCTTGAATCCATCAATAGCCTAGGCCTAGTTGTGTGTGTATACACTTATTGTAGGCTACAATGGTCAGTGGGTAAATTATAGGCCTTCTCATGGTGTAGTAGACTATTCTGAATGATTTCATTTATTTCTGAACAGACAGCAGTAATTCTATATCTTTGGCAAATGTATTTCAATATCAGGGGTGCTGCAGTTCCTTCAGAACCCTTTGTGCGATTCTATAAGGAAATAAATTATGAAGTGCAACGCTGGAGAGATGAGAGTTGCAGGCTCATGTCTATCAGAGCAGAGAGGGAGAGAGATCATAGAAAGTTAATCTTATTCTAGTTATGTGAGAGATACTGGTGTGCTTCTCAAATAGCCACAGCCACGCATTGGTCTCAAACATAGGTTACAATGTTGCGCAAACCATAAACCCAGGCCGGCCCAACCCGAATTCACTCTTGATTTGAGTCCACATGTGGTAAATTCAACTGATTGGACATGATTTGGAAAGGCCTTTGGACCTGTCTATATAAGGTTCCACAGTTGACAGTGCATGTCAGAGCATAAACCAAGCCATGAGGTTGAAGCAATTGTCGGTAGAGCTCCGAGACATGATTGTGTCGAGGCACAGATCTGGGGAAGGGTACCAAAACATATCTGCAGCATTGAATGTCCCCAAGACCACAGTGGCCTCCATCCTTCTTAAATGGAAGAAGTTTGGAACCACCAAGACTCTTCCTAGAGCTGGCCGCCCGGCCAAACTGAGCAATCAGGGGAGAAGGGTCTTGGTCAGGGAGGTGACAAAAAACCTGATGGTCACTCTGACAGAGCTCCAGAGTTCCTCTGTGGAGATGGGAGAACCTTCCAGAAGGACAACCATCTCTGCAGCACTCCATCAATCAGGCCTCTATGGTAGAGTGGCCAGACAGAAGCCACTCCTCAGTAAAAGCCACATGACAGCCCGCTTGGAGTTTGCCAAAATGCACCTAAAGGAGACTCTGGACCATGAGAAACAAGATTCTCTGGTCTGATTGCCAAGCACCACGTCTGGAGGACACATGGCACAATCCCTATAGTGAAGCATGGTGGTGGCAGAATCATGCTGTAGTGATATTTTTCAGCAGTAGGGACTGGGAGACTAGTCAGGATCGAGGGAAAGATGAACAGAGCAAAGTATAGAGAGATACTTGATGATAACCTGCTCCAGTGTCTAGGACCTCAGACTGGGGCGAAGGTTTACCTTCCAACAGGACAACGATCCTAAGCACACAACCAAGACAACACAGGGGTGGCCTTGGGACCAGTATCTGAATGTCCTTGATTGCCCCAACTAGAGCCCGGACTTAAACCTGATCTAGCATCTCTGGAGAGACCTGAATATAGCTTTGCAGCAATGCTCCCCATCCAACCTAACAGAGCATGAGAGGATCTGCAGAAAGAATGGGAGACACTCCCCAAATACAGATGTGCCAAGCTTGTAGCGTCATACCCAAGAAGACTCTAGGCTGTAATCGCTGCCAAAGGTGCTTCAACAAAGTACTGAGTAAAGGGTCTGAATACTTATATTATATTTTTTATACATTTGCTAACATTTCTAAAAAACTGTTTTTGCTTTGTCATTATGGGGTATTGTTTGCAGATTGATGAGGGGAGATTTTTTTTTTTGCATGAATTTGAGAAGAAGGCTGTAACGTAACAAAATGTGTAAAAAGGATTAAACCCATATTACACACTCACAAACTGAAATCATATGCATTATACAATCAATTAATAAGTCTCAAATATCACATTAATTTGTATATACAGTATTTACTGTACACCTGAATTGCAGCAAATTGGTTCCTTTTTCAGTCTTGTCTTTGGGTGAAAGTTGAGCCTCCAACAATGCAGGTGATGGCTGCAGGATGAAGTTGGTGAAGAGCAACTGCAAAACCTTGCAGTCGACTGCTGTCAAAACTTCATGACCTTTCAACACATGATTTTTGTAGTTTTTTGCCCCAGAATGCAACCCACTTTGAAAGGCGGTGACCAACGACGGTCAACGACTTGACAAAAGAGATCCGCTCGAACGCGGCATTTGGCTACCGAACTTCGACTTATTTTATTCTAATAGAAGTTTCGTAATGGTTAGGTTTTTATGAATGCACTGATATATCGTACCAGTCAAATGTTTGGAAACACCTACTAATTCAAGGGTTTTTCTTTATTTGTAATATTTTCTACTGTAGAATAATAGTGAAGACATCAAACTATGAAATAACACATGGAATCCTGTATTAACCAAAATAGCATTAAACAAAATATTTTAGATTTTAGATTATTCAAAGTAGCCTCCCTTTGCCTTGATGACAGCTTTGCACACTCTTGGCATTCTCTCAACCAGCTTCACCTGGAATGCTTTTATAACAGTCTTGAAAGAGTGACCACATATGCTGAGCACTGGTAGTCTGCTTTTCCTTCACTCTGCGGTCTAACTCATTCCAAACCATCTCAATTGGTTTGAGGTCGGGTGATTGTGGAGGCCAGGTCATCTGATGCAGCATTCCATTGCTCTCCTTCTTAGTCAAAAAGCTCTTACACAGCCTGGAGGTGCGTTGGGTCATTGTCCTGTTGAAAAACAAACGATAGTCCCACACCAAAACAAACAAAAACGTCACACAATTACGGCACAATATGTGCGTGAACTGTTTCGACTGGCGAGCATGTGACAGCCTCAATACATAAGCTATGAGAAGTGTTCCCATTTTTAACCATCTCATGTGTCTGAAGGTACAAACTCCGCCTGCCCTTAGAGCAAATCAATAGCAGCTATAGGCCTACCACTGGCCAATCAGCTCAGATCATCGTTGTGTGAGACTGTCAAAGACTATAGCAAAGAGTTGCTGTTTTTATGAGTGAGTAAATGTTTAGGATTTTATTCAGCACTGTCAATACTTTATTTAACATAAAATGTATTTTTTTTTAAATGTATTTATCCTTTATTTAACTAGGCAAGTCAGATTAGAACAAATTCTTGTTAATAATGACAGCCTAGGATCAGTGGGTTAACTGCCTTGTACATGGGAAGAACGACAGATTTTTACCTTGTCAGCTCAGGCATTCGATTCATGCAGAAAAGATTAGTGACCACTGGGCTACATTATATAGGCAAACTGCCTAGGCCTACTGTATATTTACATTAATATCTTGGTAACCCATAATGCAATTTCTCATCGATGCACCAATAGGAGAAGAGTGCTCGAGCCCGTTGGTCTCCGCCAATGGCTGAGTCGTTCGTAAGGAAGTTAGAATCCAATCTTGTCAATTGTCTCGGCCTGATCACATTAGTTATTTGTTCGTAAACAAATCTGTATTTGTTGCTAATAAACATTGCTAAATACCGGTATAAGGTTATCTACATATATTAAACACACGTCTTGAACTGTCTTATAAGGGGGTCGGTTCTGAAAGGTGATAACCTGCCTTTCTCTTGTCCATCAAGAGACGCTTTCAACCGGATGCGCAGCGGTTAGAGAACTACTGAAATCATTACGGGACGGAACAGCAAATTGGACTTTTATCTATGATTTTTTTAGGGAACGTTTGGTAAATCCAAATATTCACAGTGGGCGCAGAGCTCCGGCCGAGGTAGGGTGTTAACACAATTTTCTAAACCTACCGGCTAAAATGATTCAACATAGCGCGAGGCGTTTAGCACATGCCCTTCGACATCGTTTTGTGAACCAGAATCTGAAGTTACAGGAGACATTGAATATGTCGATTCTCCTTTTTTCGGTTGCATGTAACTTTTTATCTACACCTTTTTTAGAAGTACATACTGGCCGTGGCGGCAGTAATAACGGTAGATACGCAGAGCAGGTCCGTTCATTGGTAAGTACCGAATGTAACGTGACATTATTCAACTAGAAAAGCTGGTGAATGGCAAGTTGAATGGCTGTTTGCTGGGTTTAAAGGATAATCGCCATATTCAACGTCTCCTGTAAACCCAGATTCTGGTTCAGCTCATTTGTAGCTATAATATACAAAATGTAGCCAGTCGTGCTATTTTAGAGTGCATTCGCAATCCAGTGTTTCTAAAATTGGGTCTTTTCAATAGACTAGTTATTATGTTTGTAACACAAATCTAGACCCCTTTATTAAATGAATAAGCCGGGTCTATCCGTACCTCTTCACTGAACACGATAGGGAGGGGGGGGGGATCAGGGTTGGATCATAGAGAATGATAGAGGCCTCTAATGGCCAGTAGGCCGTTTTAGCATGAGCAGCGTCATTTAGGGCTTCCACCATTTTAGTGTAGTCAACTGGGTGGGACTTTTATGGGCTGATCTCTCCTGATGACCCTGTTGGAGTCATATGCAACTGGGTCATCAGGAGGGATCAGCCAATCGTGAAGGTAATTGACAACTTAAAAATGGAGATTGCCTCAATGGCAGTACCCGTGCACTCACAGATTCCATAATAGGAACTATATAGAGATGCTTTCTCTACCATTCTCTATGCTTTCTCTATCATTCTCTCTCTCTCTCCCACTCTACCTCCCCTCCCGGAGGACCTGGTCGTGCTGCTGCTCCGGTTTCAACTCTTCTGCCTGCGGTTATGGAACCCTGACCTGTTCATTGGATGTGCCACCTTGTCCCAGACCTGCTGTTTTCATCTCTCTCGCTCTCTCTACCGCACCTGCGCTCTATCGCACCTTACCTGCACTCTCTACCGCATCTAAATGCCTGGCTATGAAAAGCCAAGTGACATTCACTCCTGATGTATTTACCTGTTGCAACCTCTACAACTACTATGATTATTATTTGACCCTACTGGTCATCTATGAACATTTGAACATCTTGGAGAAAGAACTGGCCTTAATGACCATGAATTGTTATAATCTCCACCCGGCACAGCCAGAAGAGGACTGGCCTCCCCTCAGAGCCTGGTTCCTCTCGAGGTTTCTTCCTAGGTTTTTGCCTTTCTAGGGAGTTTTTTCTAGCCACAGTGATTCTACATCTGCATTGCTTGCTCTTTAGGTTTTTAGGCTGGGTTTCTGTATAGCACTTTGTGACATCGGCTGATGTAAAAAGGGCTTTATAAATACATTTGATTTGATTGGTATGGGTGGGACCAAAGTTAGGTAAAGCTGAACTTTATGCAAATACTCCATGACATCACAGCACTATTGGCCAATCGAAGCTCAGTATAGCTTAACGTGATTTATAACTGCCAAGATCCGTAGAGCAATTTGGGGGTGATGAAACAGCCCCATTCTTTTTTTTTTTTTCCAATGAGCGAAGTGGGCAGGTGAGACCGTTGGTCGACGCAAGCATAGCCCCTCAGAGTGGCATTCACGTGGGTCGTACTGGGGTACGGATGTAAAAGTCCCTCAAAATCTGCCGTTGGTGCCCATACAAATTAGCCCCAAGGTTGCCTTGTTAAATTTAGTTAATTCTCTTCAATTAAATACCATGACTGTTATCTCATTAGCTGGGAATGTTTGAAATGTCTGATACAACATACTTCTTTGGTGGTGTTGTTATCAACCTACTGCATTCCCCTTGAGAAAATATACCTTTTTGTGTGCAAGGTGTGCTATTAGCGTGCTAACACTCATTGACTCCCAAGTGGTGCAGTGGTCTAAGACACTGCATCTCAGTGCTAGAGGCGTCACTACAGACAACCTGGTTAGAATCCAGACTGTATCACAACTGGCCGTGATTGGGAGTCCCATAGGGTGGCGCACAATTAGCCCAGCATCGTCTGAGTTTGGCCGGTGTAGTCCGTCATTGTAAACAAGAGTTTGTTCTTAACTGACCTGCCTAGTTAAATTAAAGGTTAAATAAAATGTAATTTAAAAAAAGACAGGTGAAATAGCCAGCCATCGCTAGCATTCACTGGTTGAAGTAACTTTTGAGTGTAATGGAGTTGACTGGTGACTATGACATGAATATGTATCATTTACAACATTTGGGTGGGAGCAATAATCCAATTATAATATAAAAGAAATGTAAACTGTGTGTCGTTATTGCTTAAAAGTAGGCTTGGCTGCAGTGCTTTCTATGAGGAAAGATTGCTTCCGTACCCCACTCGTGTGAATTTAGTTGAAAATGTCACTTTGCCATGTGGACATATGGGCGAGGGAGCATGAAAAGCCGGGACCTAAGATGGGGAAAGCTCATATTTATGCGACTACGCCACATTCATCGCGGCACACTTGACCAATCGAAGCGCACTACAGCTTCCAGCCCCTACTGGATTGGCTGTTGATACCTAGCACGGCATAGCTTGCTTGCTAGAGGGCTGTGCCCCTCTTTCTGTGGTTATGGTTTCAGGAACTGGCACAGTTTAGCATACAAATGTCAACCACATTCTGGTTATCGTGGTTCAAAACATTGAATATCTACAAAAATCTCAGGTGTGAACCATTCATTCAAAAGATTTAAAAAATCCCTTTACAAAAACTGATATATTTGGAGAGAAAAAAGTTAAGGGTACAACACTGTGTACATGCTAGAGTTACTGGGGGCAAACAAACTACTTATCCCATACAGCATTGCAGTCTGTATATTCAAATCACAGAGCAGATAAAAGTCAAGTGATCCAGTGGAGACTCCTCAGAGGAGGAAGTGAAGGACTATGCTTGGGTGGTATGTATATACCAGGGTATTTGGAAATAACCTTGTTAAATAAATACAAATTCTGCCATGTTTGAGAAGTCAAAGCCCTTTGGATGAGTTATTTGTACAACTGCCACTGCTATCTTGATTTCCTTTTTTTCTATTCCTCTGTTCTCAGCCCATCTGCTCCTCCCCCCACTTCTCCTAGCAGGCAGGCCTGTTGCCCTAGCAACTCCACTCCACACACACACACAGCATGTAGACAAGAGCCAGTACTGCATGTGTCAAAACTTTGCTAATTTGCACAATGTCTCTCATTCACATTTGCTTGTAAATGTCCAAACTCACCAAAAACTACATTCGGTAGCTCCTATCAATATGTATAATTTTATGAGCTGGATTGTTGTCATGGTTTTCTACACAATTCGCAATCAGGAGCCGTTGCTCTTTGCAATTTGTTTATTTTCGTTTGCGCTCCTTAGCATTTTTAGCTTGCAGCCTCCATGGAAATTAGCTATTACTTGTACTAATTTTGTTATCATTCTGGTAATGGCCTTTTTTGTATTTTCTGGTGCATGTGTACTAAGCCAATAATACCGTTAATCCCAGGTTGAGAGAAGGACGGTATGACTATGGAAATCTGGATACTGTCCATACCTAAGAAGGACCATCCTACTCAGTGAATTTCATAAAAATGTAAATAGTGAAACATCAAAGTGAACCTTTTTAGATAAAACTATACTAAATATATTCACGTCACCAAATAACTGATTAAAACACACTGTTTTGCAGTAGCCTCAGCCGCACTCTCTAGGGTAGCACCATATTGTAGCCGGAGGACGGCGATTCTCACCCCCTTCCATATACTTACACTGTAATTATGGCAACTTCCGGAGGATGTCCTTCAACCTGTCAGAGCTCTTGAAGTGTTGTCCACCTAGTCAAAGGATCAGATAATTAATCTAGTATTGAAAGAATAAGCTACAACTTGCAACGACACTGCAAAAAATGTGGTAGTTGACTCAGCTAGAGAAAGATAATAGTTGAACAGTTTTGAACAAATGAATGTCTTCAAAAATTAAGGAGAAGCAGCAGAGACATGGCTATATTTCATTGTATAATTATTTTTTACTTAGCCAGCTAATGCAACTAGCAAATTTAGCCTATTCAAACACATGGCTCAAATGAAGAGTAATGCTTTTTATGTTAGCTAGCTGGCTAAGGCCAAATCTCGGTAAGCTTTCGTTCATTAATTTATTGCCACTGGTGTAACTGCTAAACTGCTTGCTGTACTCTGTGATTGCAGCGGGTTGGGTTTATTAACGTGTTAATTCTAGTAGCTATGTTGACTATGACGTTAGCTAATATGGCAATGATGTAGGCTGTGTGTCGCGGTTAGTTAATTCATTTGTCCAATCGACCAAGTGATTGGACAAATGAATTTATGTGTATTTTTCCATATATAGACACATCCTATGTGTTTTAATCAAATAAACTATATGCACTGACCTTGTCTGATGCTTTAAACGCACTGTTTGATTAAATAATTAAGACACACAAAAGCGAGACCTCAATTTATTTGATTATGCCGGGCTCAGACATGCTGCTCTGTGTTTAAAAAAAAAAAGATAAGGACAGCGAGTGACTGTATTCAGACCCTTTACTCAATACTTTGTTGAAGCACCTTTGGCAGCGATTACAGCCTTGTCTTATTGGGTATGACGCTACAAGCTTGGCACACCTGTATTTGGGGAGTTTCTCCCATTCTTCTCTGCAGATCCTCTCAAGCTCTGTGAGGTTGGATGGGGAGCATCGCTGCACAGCTATTTTCAGGTCTCTCCAGAGATGTTCGATCGGGTTCAAGTCCGTGCTCTGGCTAGGTCACTCAAGGACATTCAGATACTTGTCCCAAAGCCACTCCTGCGTTGCCCCAATCTGAGGTCCTGGGCAATCTGGAGCAGGTCTTCATCAAGTATCTCTCTATACTTGGCTCTGTTCATCTTTCCCTTGATCCTGACTAGCCTCCCAGTCCCTGCCGCTGAAAAACATCCCCACAGCATGATGCTGCCACCACCATGCTTCACCATAGGGATTGTGGCAGGTTTCCTCCAGATGTGACACTTGGCATTCAGGCCAAAGAGTTCAATCTTGGTTTATCAGACCAGAGAATCTTGTTTCTCATGGTCAGAGTCCTTTAGGTGGGTGCCTTTTGTCAAACTCCAAGTGGGCTGTCGTGCCTTTTACTGAGGAGTGGCTTCTATGTGGCCACTCTACCATAAAGGCCTGATTTGTGGAGTGCTGCAAAGATGGTTGTCCTTCTGGAAGGTTCGCCCATATCCACAGAGGAACTCTGGAGCTCTGTCAGAGTGACCATCGGGTTCTTGTTCACCTCCCTGACCAAGGCCCTTCTCCCCCGATTTCTCAGTTTGGCCGGGCGGCCAGCTCTAGGAAGAGTCTTGGTGGTTCCTAACTTCTTCCATTTATTAAGGAGGGAGGCCACTGTGTTCTTGGGAACCTTCAACATTGCAGAAATGTTTTGGTACCCTTCCCCAGATCTGTGCCTCGACACAATCCTATCTCAGAACTCTACTGACAATTCCTTCGACCTCATGGCTTGGTTTTTGCTCTGACATCGACTTTGGGACCTTATATAAACAGGTGTGTCCCTTTACAAATCATGTCCAATCAATTGAATTTACCACAGGTGGACTCCAATCAAGTTGTAGAAACATCCTCAAGGATGATCAATGAAAACAGGATGCACCTGAGGTCAATTTTGAGTCTCCTAGCAAAGGCTCTGAATACTTATGTAAATAAGGTATTTCTGTTTTTATTTGTAATAATACATTTGTAAAAACCTGTTTTTGCTTTGTCATTATGGGGTATTGTGTGTGTGTATAGGTTGATGAGGGGGAGGGGGGACTATTTAATCAATTTTAGAATAAGGCTGTAATGTAACAAAATTTGGAAAAAATCAAGGGGTCTGAATACTTCCCGACTGCACTGTATAGTTGATTTTATTCAAACATAGAGTGTGTCTATATATGGGAAAATACATGTTAAATTTTGACCAATCGATTGGTCGAAATAACAGACTACTCTTGGTCTACCAAGATTCAGGGACAGCCATAATTTATTGTTTATACGTGACGGCGAGCTTTGTATGGCTATTTTATGTTTGTCTGTTTTGGTCATGCTAGTTGATTCGACCTGTCAAACCACAAAATATATCTTGTGCGTGCAGCGAGTCAGTTTACTTGTTGCAGTAATCAAGGATTATGTGTGGTAAGGTAACGATAGCAAGATGAACAGAATGTATCACACTGCTTTGGGCAATAATACAGAAATGATTTGCTAATGACCACTAGGTTGCCTGCAAGAATAAGATTTACATCTGATATTTATTGTAGACATTTTAAAATATAGATTTTTGACGTTTGCGATTACATGAAGTTGACTATCCAGCTATCATAATGTCTTAGATTCAATCACTGGGCATATCTTGGTTAATCGACCATGCTGTATTGGTCATACAATTGTCTGAACCAGTATCTGACCCAGAAACCACTCTTGTCCCCTCCCTGCTCCCTGTACTGGTCCCTCAGCACATGTGATGTTGTCATCTGTTCCGGCTGATCCAAGAGGTGGTCTGCAGATACCCGGCACCATGTCGGTGGGTCTGGTGGGTCCATGCCCCCCTCTCTCCCCGCTGTACCATGAACAACTGGCCACGGACTGCCGAGACACTAGCAAGGACCAGAAGACTATTGCGGCGGGTGGAGGACCTCTGATGACCATGTCTCTCAGACCAGCAGAGAGCAAAGCTAGAGATGGTAATCTTGGGATGGACTCTGATGGAAGAGAGCAACAGATCCTGGTGAAGCACAGGCAGAGCGCTTTGGGCTCAGTCTCCAGTCTGAGAGGTTTCTATGTTACTGCTGGCTCTACCGACTTCAGAAGAACAGAGAGACATGTGTCAGACCAGGTGTGGAATTTGTGTATTTTTCTTAAGTGTATGCTTATGTTTCTGCATATGTCCTATGTCTGTGTCTTGTGTAAACTTGTGTTGTCATTTTCAGCTCCAAGGCATTCCAAGACCCGTCAACAAAGGCAATGTCTGGGTTCATCCAAAACAACTTGGTAATGTACCATTGTTGAGATCAGTCTGTTGCATAGAAACAGCAGTGATGACACAACAGTACAGATGTCAGATGAGTCAAGGAGGCAAATCAGTGAATCCAACAATTTAATTTGAGCACTGCCCAAGTTTTAGACATGCAGTTCACATTTTGTCCTTAGCCACCATGCGAAATCTCAAACATTGTCACCAAATCCTTCAGCTACCAAAACCAAACACCTATCTGTGACTGTGTGTTCTTTACACAGAGCCTACCTCCAGAGGCCCAGCCGGGGCCTCGCCTCCACCTCAAGCCTGCGCCCCTGGCCCTGCTCCCCTGGCCAGCCCCACAGGCGAGCAACTAGGCACCCTGGAGGGCTGCCTGGCACCCCACCAGGCAGAGATGAAGCGGCTGCTAACGGGTGCCCTGGGCTCCCTGTGCCAGCGGCTGCAGGGGGTGGAGAGGAGGATGGAGGAGCTCTGTGAGCAGGGAACCACACACGGCAACAGCCTGGCCCTGCTCAACACCCAGGTGGGCCAGCTGGCAAGAGGGATGACCGCCAACACCAGACAGGACTCGTCACCTCTCCATGGTAAAGTAATTTTTAAAAGCAGAAGAGTTTAATGTTTTTAAGATGGGTGGATCATATCGATCATTCGTTAAGTCACTGACACACTGAGAGGGTGTGGAAGGCTAGGTTGTTGTCTGTGTACTAGCAGCTGCAGTGTTTAAGGACTTGATAGTGAGTAATGTTGTTGGTGAGTAATGTTTTGGTTTCTTGTGTTGGTACAGGAAAGGAACCAAGAGCGCTGAAAGATGAATATTTGGACTTCACCAAGCTGTTACCACATGGTCCAAACCCTTCATGCAATATGGGCTGCTCTGGAACAGACAAGGGGAGCCTCACTGGATGTCAATGGAGGATGGCGACAACATTTTCATCTAGCCACAGTCCGGCCCGGCGTGGTGACCACAAAGAGGGATTAGGTGGGGAAATGAAAAGGACAGAGTCAGGACACTCCGTATCCTCTGTTGGAGATGAGGCGGTCACAGAGGGGTGCATACAGGGGAACTACTCCCCCGTGTCGGACTTTGAGGATCTGGACATGGAGCTGGCTGGCAAGGGGCAGGACGCTCCCACCTGGTTGGTAAATTCTGCCCTGGCGGACACAGAGTCTAGTGACAGCCGGGAAATGCCCCTTCCATCTCCTTCTAGGAAGGCACAATCTGGGGACACTCAAGAGAACAGGAGAGGGAGTATGGAGACACATCCACACTCTCCTTATATGCACGTCCCCACTCAATACCAAGGCCAGTCCAAAAGCACTGAGGTCCCAATGTGTCCAATTCCAGGTAAGGGTAGGACTATGGCTACATTTTCTGAGGTGGTCCAGTTGAGCACAATAGGGGCTTTCTCTCTGTTGCCACATTCTGTTAAAGTCGTAGGGTCATCTAGGTCCGAGCACACCGGCAGAATAGCTCCTGCTCCAACTGATTTCCAGCGAAGGATCACCAGCCCATCTCGCACTGACGACACGGCCTACACTCAGTTCTCCAAAGAGAAAGACCGGAAGCCTGAGAGGAAGAGGCGGAACAAGAGGGAAGAGACGTCACACTCGGTTGGTGAGTCCGACTCCACTGCCGCCATGTCCATCAAGGGTAGCTTCTCCGCCCAGACACAGGACCAACCGCAGGCTGGTGTGGGCAGGGAGACAGCAGAGGAGAAGCAGCAGAGTCAACAACAAGAGAGGTTTGTGGAGAGTATAAGGGTGTCATATGGCGAACAAGAACATCTGACACTGAGATTAACCACACCTCCTAATCAGCAACACTCTCCATTGTGCCACGCCAAGTTTAAATGTTTAACAGACAGAGTATCATCAGGTTCAGTCTTTGCGCCGTATTCCCAGTCCCCTCTGCCCTCTCTACCCATGTCTGGTTACGTGGACCCTCAGAAGAGCAAACAAGCCTTGGACCGATCCCTCCTGCCCTTCCACTCTACCAGCCACTCTCTGGACACCTCCGTGGCCTCCAAGTTCTCCTCTCCCCAAAATGTCTCTTCTAAATCGCTCATTGTTGGTGTTCAATCCACCCACCACGAGGGCCAGGCCCTCCTGCTCCAGCTTTCAGACAGAGCCAACCACCTCATAGCCACCAACCCCTCCCCGGAGCTCCCCTCTTCCCCGGATGGTGGTAAAAGCAGACGGGGGAACCACTGGGATAAGGACCGGCCCTCCTTTAAGAAGCGGACGCTAAAAGGCATTAACAGCACTGGTACCTCTCTAGCCATGACTCTCCTGGGGCTGCAGAAGGAGACGTCGCAGCACCACTGGCAGCAACTGTTGATTCTGGGCAGCCCAGTTTTGCTTCTGTCCCCCCTGCAGCTGGGGCTCCTAGCCCAGACCTTCTCCCGCTGCTGCAGCAAACTCCTGGACGGAGACACCTCCATCCTACAGCGTGGTCTCTCCCACCTTCACCGTGCCACCGGCCAGTTCCCCATATCCCTCTTCAGCCAGATGGGCTTCTCTAAGTTCTCCAAGGGGGGTCTGAGCACTGTGCTGGCTGCCTCCTCCCCCGCCTCCTTCCGCCACTGGTTCAGACACAAGCGCCCGGCGCCCCTCATGAGACTGTCAGCCGCGGAGGTGAAGACAGTGGTGTGTCAGATCATGGTGTCGCGGAAGAAGTATGTGCATCTTCCTCTGCTGCCCCTCAAGGACTACACTGGTCCTTCTGGCCTGGGCAACAGGTCAGTCTATAACGTGATATTGACTTGTGAAAATGGCTTGATGCTCTTTGAGATTATGAGGGATTTAGAAGTAACATTTGAAGAAACTCATCTGATTTCTTGTTTGTATTTGTAGTTTTGCTCGACCCTGTAGTCAAGATACTTCCTCTAGCAGGAATTCTACCGCAGCAAGGTGATCAGCACATGCAACAAGCCACTCAGTATGATGAATGTCTGTTTTATCTAATATTGAAATCTCCATAAAATACAGATCCACCACACAATGTAATAAAGGATTGGATTTAATATCAATGTGGCCAGACTACACTGAGTGTAGAAAACATTAGGAATGCCTGCTCTTTCCATAAGACTGACCAGGTGAATCCAGGTAAAAGCTATGATCCCTTATTGATGTCACCTGTTAAATCCACTTAGAGGAAACAGGTTAAAGAAGGATTTGTAAGCCTTGAGACAATTGCAACATGGATTGTGTACGTGTGCCGTTCAGAGGGTGAATGGGCAAGATGAAAGATGTATATCTTGACACAACTGTAGGAAGCATTGTAGTCAACATGGGCCAGCATCCCTATGGAACACTTTTGACACCTTGTAGAGTCCATACCCTGACTAATTGAGGCTGTTGTGCATCTCAATATTAAGGTGTTTTTAATGTTTTGTACATTGCATCCTTTACTGGTTTTGTCAGTTGCATCTCAAATATAAACACAATGTTGTAATCATAGCCGTGGGAAGATATTTGGGGGTGGGGGTGCTAGACATTTTTTGTTGCTAGAATTATTTTTTGTTGCCCACACTACAGACGGCTATATCGGTCCGCTAATACAGAACTCGTAAAGGCCCTTTGATTATTTAAAAAAATAAATTGTAATTAAGATTTTTTTTTGTTCATTCCAATCTTTCAGGAGGTGCTTCAGCACCCCTACTTCCCACGGCTATGATTGTAATGGTGCACAACCTATGCATTTGATCGAAAATCTTTTTTCTAACAGCTGAACTCTTTTTCTCCTTCCTGTCCTGCCCCAGTAGCACATCTCTCACCTCTAAACCCACACATCAACATAGGGTCAGACTCACCCCAGAGCGGGCCCTTTCCAACCCCAGTTCCAGCCATGGGCACCGCCCCAAGACCATGCGTCTGGATAACCAGCCTGAGCCTGTACCTAGTCTTACCATCGCTAGTGCCAATGTCAAATACCCCGGTCTGCATGGGCACGGCTGCAGCCCATCCAGAGAGGTGAGCCTGCCATATACAATAACTGTACACGTAATACACTATACTCTTAGACTGGGCTTTGTTTGATTGTACTATACAGAGACTTCTACTGAATATAGGTGTGGCTTTGATGCTGTACAGTCATCACAATTTATTGGGACCATGCTCAAACATTCCAGCAGATTTGAGCAATTTAGCTAATTCACAGTTGCAGTCTCTGCAGTCTAGTCCTGGTCCTAAGGGGGCTGATGAATGTTGTGTGACAATGGGAACACCATTTTGGTGTTTACTAATGAGGATGCTCATTTTCTCCACGGAGAGACTTGTGTCTTTTATTCCCTTTGAGCATCATTATTTTTCAAAGAAGCACCTCTTCCCTTGTTTGAGCACAAACCCTTGCAATCCAGCTAGTTGTACCTCTCCCATGGGACTTTGCCCTATTAAAATACAAATATTTTCTGGTTCTGTGACCTTGTTCACTTTTTCTTTCTTTCTGTGGTTCTTCAGGGCAGTCTGTATGAGGCGAATGTGGGGGCCCAGCCAGGCCAGCGCTCCAAGAGGGTATCCCAGATCCGCATTCGGAAGACTGTTCCCAAACCAGACAACAACCTCACTCCCATGGGCCTGCCCAAACCAAAGAGGTGAGGAAAAACCAGTAACTAACAAAACAATGGGATTATTAATATGTAGGGGCTCGTGATCACACAGAGTGCCAATAGTACCTACCTACCTACCTACCTATCTATCTACCTATCTATCTAATACTAAAGTCAAGCTGAAATACGCATGTCTGAACAGGGCCGTTATGTCGAACTAGTAGTTTGATCAACTATTGTCCTGTGTCTCAACTGTGTTTCACATGTTGTTTTTTGTGTATACATTGCATCAGACTGAAGAAGAAGGAGTTCAGCTTGGAGGAGATTTACACCAACAAGAATTATAAATCACCCACTCCCAACAGGTCAGTCGTCATTTTTATTATTCAAAATGTACCTTTAAGTTGAAGAACATGACAACGCACAGTATATTGAAACACTTTGTTGTCAGTCAGGCTGTTTAAATGGGCATATCTACTGTAGTCTATACCTCCCGTCGCTGCCCCAGAGATCTCCTCATGATATTAGACCTGGTGCTTGGCTTACTTTATACATACTTTATATACAATGCCTTGGGAAAGTATATTTTTCCACATTTTGTTACGTTACAGCCTTATTCTAAAATTGAATAAATATATTTGCTAATTTATTATAATAAACTGAAATATCACATTTACATAAGTATTCAGACTTTTTACTCAGTACTTTGTTGAAGCACCTTTGGCAGCGATTACAGCCTTGAGTCTTCTTAGGTATGACGCTAAAAAAGCTTGGCACACCTGTATTTGGGGAGTTTCTCCCATTCTTCTCTGCAGATCCTCTCAAGCTCTGTCAGGTTAGATCGTAAACGTTGCTGCACAGCTATTTTCAGGTCTCTCCCGAGATGGTCGATCGGGTTCAAGTCCGGGCTCTGGCTGGGCCACTCAAGTAGGGTTGCACATTTTGGGGAATATTCAGAGGTGGAAACTTTCTGTGGAAATTAACAGGAATATATGGGAATTAACAGAAATATATGCAAATTAATATTAATACCATTTTAAATGTAGATGTTTTTTTTTTCATTTGATATATTTACCATATCATATGGAGACAGAAGCATAAACCTTTTACCTTATCATAAGTAGACATAATTGCAAATGATTAAATCCTTCCAATAGAAAAAAACAAAAAAACAATTTAGTTACAAATTGAACTTTAAATAAGAGTTGAGTCTTCACATGGGATGATTTCACTGAACAACAAAAGAAAGGGAAATTGAATGATCCCCAATGATCCATCGCATCTCCCAAAAGCGTTTTCAACATACATCTGTCTAGAAACTAAAGCTTTGGTTGTCTTCCTCTCAGGCTTTCATGTCTTCTCCCTGGACCTCCTCAATGTCCACCTCTTGAACATCAGACTCTGAGGCCTCATCTTCACTGTCACTTTCCTACCTTGTTGAGGATGGCTCGTTGTCAGGCTCAAAAAGACTCAAATTTGCCCAGATGGCCACCAATTTTTCAACCCTTGTATTGGTCAGCCTGTTGCGTGCTTTGGTCTGTGTGTGTTCCCAAACAAGGACCAGTTGTGCTCTGAGGTGGCTGATGTTGGTGGGATTTGGAGGATGATGAAGGCAACAAAGGAAAGAGCCTCAGATCCACAAAGTCCCTTCCACCAGGTGGCTGATATGTTGACACGACTGCCATATTGCATCTCCATCCCAAAGTCCTTGCTTGGAAGTGTACTTCGCCAGACTGCCAAGAACCTTGCCCTCATTCAGGCCAAAGTGGTGAGACACAGTAGTGATTACATCATAGGCCTTGTTGATTTCTGCACCAACAGGATGCTCTTGCCAGCGTACTTGGGGTCCAACATGTATGCTGTGGCGTGTATGGGCTTCAGGCAGAGGTCTTCACACATTTTGATGTATTTCAGAACTGCAGTTTCCTCTGCTTGAAGTAACAGTGAAGTGGGCAGGGAAGTACGGATTTCTTCTCTTACATCTGCAAGCAGAGTCTGAACATCAGACAGGATGGCATTGTCTCCCACAATCCATGCAATGGCTACAGCTATAGGTTTGACTGCTTACCACTCTCTCCTAAAATACATCATCCAGGAGGATCCTCTTGATGGGGCTGTCCATATCGGTGATATGGCCATTTCTTGGAGAGACTCCTTCCCCTCCAGGAAACTGTCAAACATGATGACAACACCACCAGCTTTAACGTGTTGCTCTTATTCATCTCACTTTGCTTGGTGAGGTAGATTGCTGCTATAACTTCACATACCTAACCATTTCCTTGGCTCTCTTGTAGAGTGTATCCATTGTTTTCAGTGCCATGATGTCCTTGAGGAGCAGATTCAATGCATGAGCAGCACAGCCAATGGGTGTGATGTGAGTGTAGGACTCCTCCACTTTAGACCAAGCAGCCTTCATGTTCGCAGCATTGTCTGTCACCAGTGCAAATACCTTCTGTGGTCCAAGGTCATTGATGACTGCCTTCAGCTCATCTGCAATGTAGAGACCGGTGTGTCTGTTGTCCCTTGTGTCTGTGCTCTTGTAGAATACTGGTTGAGAGGTGGCGATGATGTAGTTAATTATTCCTTTCCCACAAACATTCAACCACCCATCAGAGATGATTGCAATACAGTCTGCTTTCTCTATGATTTGCTTGACCTTCACTTGAATTCTGTTGAACTCTCCATCCAGCAAATGAGTAGATAAAGCATGTCTGGTTGGAGGGGTGTATGCTGGGCGAAGAACATTCAGAAATCTCTTCCAATACACATTGCCTGTGAGCATCAGAGGTGAACCAGTTGCATACACAGCTCGAGCAAGACATTCATCAGCATTTCTTTTGACTCTCCTCCATTGAGTCAAAAAAACGTCTGATTCCAGGAGGACCATGAACTGTTGCTATCGATAAGGTGTCTGATTCATCATTTTCACCTTGAATAGAAGTAGAGGGACTTTTGTCAGAGGTTGCTTGTTTTGAGCGCTGAGGGAACTTTATGCACTTGGCCAGATGATTCTGCATCTTTGTTGCATTCTTCACATATGATTTGGCACAGTATTTGCAAATGTACACAGCTTTTCCTTCTACATTAGCTGCAGTGAAATGTCTCAACACATCAGATAGTGCCTGTGGCATTTTTTTTCCTGTAAAGATTAGAAAAAGAATGAGTAAAGAAATAACAAATACAATTCCATGTACAGATAAATAGTTAATCAGTTAGATTAAACAACTCCTTTGAAAGATAAATGTTTTAAAATGAAACATGTATGGAAACAGGTGAGTTAACACTCCTCAGTTAGCAAGCTCAACAAGCTAAAACCCACATGGTAGCAAAAACTAACTAGCAGAAATTGTTAACAAGTTAGAAATGATTTAAACACACTTTGCTGTTGGCTACTATTTACTATTTAACAAAAAATCATGTATGTCATATAAAATATATATTACCAGTATTGTAATCAAAACTTACCAGAAAGCATGTAATCCTTGGGTCAGACAGTGTAGAAGTGTGGGCTCAATAGCATCTCATTAGTGTGCATGAGCTTGAGAATCAGATGTACATGTGATAGAAGAATGCACTGTGCTTGCAGAGGGTTGCAATTCCATTGAATTCGGGATAGTTTAACCAAAATATGCCACAAGACTTAGAATTGCCTTATGTGTATCCCACAAAAAAGGTTTACTGTTATAAGCTAACTTTTTTTGATGAATTTAAGCAACATTCCCGGGCTTAACTTTTTCCGACCCTTTGCAACCCTACACTCAAGGAAATTCAGAGACTTGTCCCGAAGCCACTCCTGCGTTGTGTGCTTAGGATTGTTGTCCTGTTGGAAGGTGAACCTTCGCCCCAGTCTGAGGTCCTGAGCGCTCTGGAGCAGGTTTTCATCAAGGTTCTCTCTGTACCTTTTCTCTGTTCATCTTTGCCTCAATCCTGACTAGTCTCCCAGTCCCTGCCGCTAAAGAACATCACCACAGCATGATGCTGCCACCACCATGCTTCACTGTCGGGATGGTGCCAGGTTTACTCCAGACGTGACGCTTGGCATTCCGCCCATAGAGTTCAATCTTGGTTTCATCAGACCAGAGAATCTTGTTTCTCATGGTCTGAGAGTCTTTAGGTGCCTTTTGCCAAACTCCAAGCGGGCTGTCATGTGCCTTTTACTGAGGAGTGGCTTCCGTCTGGCCAAATTTGTGGAGTGCTGCAGAGATGGTTGTCCTTCTGGAAGTTTCTCCCATCTCCACAGAGGACTCTCGAGCTCTGTCAGAGTGACCATCAGGTTCTTGGTCACCACCCTGACCAAGGCCCTTCTCCCCCGATTGCTCAGTTTGTCCGGGCGGCCAACTCTAGGAAGAGTCTTCTTCCATTTAAGATTGATGGAGGCCACTGTGTTCTTGGGGACCGTCAATGCTGCATAAATGTTTTGGTACCTTTCCCAAGATCTGTGCCTCGACACAATCCTGTCTCGGAGCTCTACGGAAAATTCCTTCGACATCATGGCTTGGTTTTTAATCTGACATGCACTGTCAACTGGGGTACCTTAAATAGACAGGTGTGCCTTTCCAAATCATTTCCAATCAATTACATTTACCATAGGTGGACTCCAATCAAGTTGTAGAAACATCTCAAGGATGATCAATGGAAACAGGATACACCTGAGCTCAATTTCGAGTCTTAATAGCTAAGGGTCTGAATACTTATCTAAATAAGGTATTTCTGTTTTTTGTTTTTAAATTTGAAACCTGTTTTCGTGTTGTCATTATGGGGTATTGTGTGTAGATTGCTGAGGGAATTCTTTGTATTTAATCCATTTTAGAATAAGGCTGTAACAAAATACGGACATAGTCATGTGGTCTGAATACTTTCCAAAGGCACGGTATACACAGTGGCCACATTCAAAACATTATGAACACTTGTTTCAATTAGTCAAGGGCTTGGTGATAGTTGACTAATTGAATCAGGTGTGCCAGTTTAGGGCTACAACATGTACACTGAGTGTACAAAACATTAGGAGCAGCTTCCTAATATTGAGTTTCACCCCCTTTTGCCTTCTGAACAGCCTCAATTTGTTAGTGCATGGACTCTACAAGGTGTCAAGCTTTCCACATGGATGCTGGCCCATGTTGACTCCAATGCTTCCCACAGTGTCAACTTGGCTAGATGTCCTTTGGGTGGTGGACTATTCTTGATACACATGGGGAAACTGTTGAGTGTGAAAAAACCCAGCAGGGTTGCAGTTCTTGACACACACACACACACACACACACACACATACCTGTGCGCCTGGCACCTACTACCATACCCCGTTTTTAAAGGCACTTAAATATTTTGTCTTGCCCATTTATCCTCTGAATGGCATACATACACAATCCATGTCTCAATTGTCTCAAGGCTTAAAAAACCTTCTTTAACCTGTCTCCTTTCCTTCATCTACACTGATTTGAAGTGGATTTAACACGTGACATAAATTAAGGGATCATAGCTTTCACCTGGTCAGTCTGTCATGGAAATAGCAGGTGTTCCTAATGTTTTGTATGGCCCATATGTGTCCTCTGCCAGTGCACTCACCCCTCTCTAAGGCGCTGAATAATCTCTCTTTCTCTGTCTTTATCTCTAATTGTGCTTAAAATGCACATTTTAAAAATGTATATTCTTTATCATATGGTTCATATTTTCTTTTCTATAGCTTATCATATTGTTTTCCCATACCAGGAGCCTAGAGACCATCTTCGAGGAGCCGAAGGAGAAGAATGGATCGCTGGTCTGCATCGGCCACCAGAAGAGGAAGCGCGTGCTGGACTTCCCAGACTTCACACTGCCGCGCAAACGTAAAGCCCGGGCCAACATGCTGCCCCTGCGTGTGAACGGCCTCAAGGGCCGGGGCCGGAGGGGGAGGCCTGACGATGCCGACCTGGACATTATGCTCATTGAGCGTCTGAGCGAGCTGGAGGACTTCTTCACCTGTCAAGGCCTGGAGGACTGAGCAGTCCCACAATACCCCGTCCTGTCCCAAATGCCACCCCATTCAGCATTTAGTGCTCTACTTTTGACCCAAGCCCACAGGGGTATAATCTGTGACATGCTACACATGCATTGCACACAGTTCCTCATTCCCAGTTTTTGGAGAGTTTTTTTTCTTTTTTGTAAATGGATTGGGATTATGAAACAGGATTCTGGTTTTAAATGATTAGTTAGTGTGTACACAGACTTTTATTTATGATCGTTAAATAGGGGCACTTGAAATGCCCAGCCGTTCAGATTATTTGTTTTATAACTGCAAGCATTTTAAGTGTTAGAAAAGAGAAACTTAAAGCCGAGATCCGCCATTGGCCAACCTAGGCATATTTTGTTATTGTTTTTGTTTTGAGGAAATGAGCATTCAGCATCGTCAAAAAAACTAGAACATATATTTGAACATACTCCGCTGTTCTATCGCGCATGCAATGATGTCCGGGGGTGGGAGCAAGTCTTTGTTGTAATATCGCGAACGGACGTGCTAGCTTCACCGTGCTAGCTTCACCGTGCTAGCTTCACCGTGCTAGCTTCACCGCTATGGATTCCAGCTTTAGTGCGTGCCTTTTTTTGGAAATTTAAGTCCAGTCCAGCAAAGATCTGATTTTGATGATAGACAATGAATAGTGGTTGAAGAATAACTGTATTTTCTTCTTAGGAACTATAATTGAAACTGTGATAACTGAGAATTTGGAACACTGATACCTAAATGTGTGCGTTCATTCACACGCACACAAATTAACTTTTGCATATGAACACTCGCGCGTAGACTTCACTAGCACATGGACGACAATTTCACCAACCCATACCTGAGCACTTTCCTTCTTACCTCATTCAGACCATGTGACCTGTACTGGAAAAACTCTGGGCTCTAGATTATAGTTGAGGCCCAGAATCTTTCTTAGACAGGTGGTCACATGGTCAGGACAAACTCTTGTCCATTTTCCATTTGTCATGTGCACTAAGTGGTCCGTGCTTCTAGAACAATGAGTGGGCTGTGTGTCTGTAGTTATTTTCTTAATTCCTATTGCTGCTACACCCCCTATCTAGTATATTGCTAAATTATATTATAGATGTCTTAAAGTTCAGAACAGAAGTTTATTTTTTTAAACCACATGATCCATCGTCCTATACAGTGCATTCGGAAAGTATTCAGACCCCTTCCCTTTGTCCATATTTTGTTATGTTACGGCCTTATTCTAAAATGTATTAAATGCATGTTTTTTGTCAATCTACAAAGAGAAAACAGTTTTAGACATTTTTGCAAATGTAAAAAAACTGATACCTTATTTACATAAGTATTCAGACCCTTTGCAATGAGACTCAAAATTGAGCTCAGGTGCATCCTGTTTCCATTGATCATCCTTGATGTTTCTACAATTTGATTGGAATCCATCTGTGGTAAATTCAATTGATTGGACATGATTTTGAAAGGTACACGCTTGTCTATATAAGGTCCCACAGTTGACAGTGCAAAAACCAAGCCATGAGGTCGAAGGAATTGTCCATAGTGCTCCGAGACATGATTGTGTCAAGGCACAGATCTGGGGAAGGTACCAAAACATATCTGCAGCATTGAAGGTTCCCAAGAAAACCGTGGCCTCCATCATTCTTAAATGGAAGAAGTTTGGAACCACCAAGACTCTTCCTAGAGCTGGCCGCCCGGCCAAACTGCGCAATCGGGGGAGAAGGAACTTGGTCAGGGAGGTGAACAAGAACCCGATGGTCACTCTGACAGAGCTCCAGACTTCCTCTGTGGAGATGGTAAAACCTTCCAGAAGGACAACCATCTCTGCAGCACTCCACCAATCAGGCCTTTATGGTAGAGTGGCCAGACAGAAGCCATTCCTCATCTAACCTGACAGAGCTTGAGAGGATCTACAGAGAAGAATGGGAGAAACTCCCCAAATACAGGTATGCCAAGCTTGTAGCGTCATACTCAAGAAGAATCAAGGCTGTAATCACTGCCAAAGGTGCTTCAACAAAGTACTAAGTAAAGGGTCTGAATACTTAAATATATTATTTACATACGTTTTTTAACTTTTTATACATTTGCTCAAATTTCTAAACCTGTTTTTGCTTTGTCATTAGGGGGGAGATAATTGTAATCCATTTTAGAATAAGGCTGTAACGTAACAAAATGTGGAAAACGTCAAGAGGTCTGAATACTTTCCGAATGCAATGTAGCCACATTATGTTGAGCAACAGATGGAGCCACTTGTTGGCACGTCTTAACAGCATTTACCCATCTTCTCTGATTGAAAGACCTAGCCTGGTTGACAAATCTGTTTATACTTTAACCTATACTTCTAGCATTGTCATACCAAACAGTCTGGCCTTATTGCAATCTAATTTTTACATTGAATAATGACTGTCGAGATACCTTTATGCTTTAGAGAAATCCTTACTGGGAACCAGGCTATAAACTATTTGTTGTAGTGTTTGTTTACCACTTTGCATTTTTGTTATGACAGCATTTGTTATGAAACACTAATTTCATGTGAATCATTTCAGTTTTTAACTGTGGTCAGTCATCATTACATATCAGTCAGGTCTTGGTGCGGAATCAAGTGGAAACGTTCAACTCGGCAGCCACACACATTGCCATAATCCTCTCTTGAATTGTTCAGCACAAAATGAAAAGTGTCATTATCTGACAGTGATCCAATGGGGTTTGCCTTTAACACCCAAGTATTCCACTGTTCAGACTTTTATTACTTCTACAGTATTCTGCTATTCTTATTTTTCTTAAGGTTTGTTCTTTCTTTTGTTATTCATTTTATTTTGTATGGTCACTTTCTAAGAGAGCCCCCTTGTGGGTTGCAATCATTGTTTATATACTTCTCCACTGCCCTGGACCTACAGCGGGTGAAATAAGTATTGAACACGTCACCATTTTTCTCAGTAAATATATTTCCAAAGGTGCTATTGACATGGAAGTATCAATCATGAGGTGGGGCTGCTTTTCAGCAAATGGTACTGGCAAACTTCACATAATTGAAGGAAGGATGAATGGGCAAATTTATGAGGAGCACTTGGTCGAGGCAAATTTATGGTTAAATGATTGTCTTTCCACTTCCGTATTATGGCCCCAACAGTGCTCACTGGAACATTCAGAAGCTTAGAAATGCGCCTATAACCAATGCCATCATTATGTTTTGCAACAATTAGGTTGCGAAGGTCTTGAGACAGCTCTTTGCTTTTACCCATCATGAGATGTGTCTTGTGTGACACCTTGGCAATGAGACCTTTTTGTAGGCCATCAGTTGGGACTGAACCAGCTGATATTAATTTTCACTGACAGGGGGCTGGATTGCTTTTTAATTACTGATAGTTTTCAGCTGTTGTCTTGGCTTTCCATGCCTTTTTGAACCCTCCTTTTCTTCATGTGTTCAATACTTTTTCCCTTTGTCATTTCACATTATTACACAACTTAATTTCTGAACTTATTTGTTTTGGTTTCTTTGTATGTATGGATTACTTGGGTTGTTACCAACATCTGGTGAAACTTTCATGTCAATAGCACCTTTGGAAATATATTTACTGAGAAAAATGGTGATGTGTTCAATACTTATTTCACCCGCTGTATTTGCTAGTAGCTTTTCATGTGTGGCAGAAGTCTTCACTTATTGACCCCCCCCAAAGAGAACACTGTGAAGTGTTCTATTGCCCCGTCAGAGAATGCATTGTAGAAACATTTGACTAAGTTCTTCTTTTAATTTAGCTGTAGCAGAACATTATTTGTGTTACACTGGTGTGTAGTGAAAGAAGTGACACATTTTGGGATCCCCTATTTCTGTGCAAAGTTTTTTTTTTGTAATTAAATCCCTCCTGTTCCTTATTTCATCCTCTTTTAAAAGTGATGGGCACTTATGTTTCCGCAGTATCTCACAGACCAACAATGAAGGTTTGTATTGTCAATCATTGTAATTATATTTTATGATGATCCTTTCTGAATTGGTTTTATGTGCTTGGAAGTGATTTTAGTTATTTGGCTGAAACCATTGCTTCTTTTGAGAAATCTAGATATGAGACGATTTCACCATGTCTTGGAAGCAGTCTATGGACAAGGGATGACAGCAATCTATGCTTTGGATTTGTTTACCTGGCTGCTGTTGTGGCACAAGTCCAATGCAAATCAATGGTAGGCCTACCTAGATTAGCATTTTCACACATCATGTCCAACTCATCCTAAAGTATGTTAAATTGATTGTGTAACTCAATGAATGTACAAATCCTAGATTTGGGCATGAAGTGTATAAATGCTAATATGGATACCATTGACTAAGATTTGTGTCGGATTTGTGCCACAAGCATTGTTTGCTGTCAAATCAAGTTTTATTGGTTGCGTACACATATTTTTGCGGATGTTATCGCAGGTTTCGCGAAATGCTTATGTTCCTAGCTCCAACAGTGCAGTAATACCTAACAATACACGCAAATCCCCAAAATGTAAATGTCAGAGTCCGGAATATAAATGTATATGATAGTGTGTGTGTGTGTGTGTGTGTGTGTGTGTGTGTGTGTGTGTGTGTATAGACATAATGGACAGTACATTAATAGAAAAGGTGTGTACAGCAGTAGTTCTATAAGATGAGCTTTGACTAGAATACAGTATATACATATGAAGTGTGTAAAACAGTATGTAAACATCATTAAAGTGACCACTTCAATGACTACGGGCAGCCGTTTCTAAGGTGCAGGCTTGAGTACCGTGGTAGCCGGCTTGTAACTTTATTTTATTTTTATTTAACCAGTTAGGTCAGTTGAGAACAAGTTCTCATTTACAACTGCAACCTGGCCAAGATAAAGCAAAGCAGTGCGACAAAAAACAACACAGAGTTACACATGAGAATAAACAAACGTACAGTCAATAACACAATAGAAAATCTATATACAGAGTGCAAATGTAGTGCAAAATGCAGTAAGGTTAGGAAGGTAGGACAATAAATAGGCCATAGTGGCAAAATAAATTACAGATTAGCATTAACACTGGAATGATGGATGTGCAAATAGAGATACTGGAGTGCAAAATTAGCGAAAATAAATATGGGGATGAGGTAGTAGGGTGGGCTATTTACAGAAGGGCTATATACAGGTGCAGTGATCAATAAGCAGCTTTGACAGCTGATGCTTAAAGTTAGTGAGGGAGATAGGAACCTCTAGCTTCAAGGATTTTTGCAATTCGTTCCAGTCATTGGCAGCAGAGAACTGGAAGGAATGGCGGCCAAAGAAGGTGTTGGCTTTGGGGATGACCAGAGAGATATACCTGCTGGAGCGCATGCTACGTGTGGGTGTTGCGAAAATGGGGAGAAAATTGAGGAAAAAATAATAAGCCGGGGCGTGGTAGACAGTGCGCACCTCATCTCTGCTGTCACATCCAGCCTGGATCGGTATTTGGTTTTAATGCAGACGAGAGCACTGAAGCCAGCTTCACACAGATATGAGCTCCGCTGTATATACAGCCAGATTATCTGTAATACGTTTCCTGACTTCCACCCCTCATTCATGCACTACAAATGCTGAGCCAGTACATCATTTCCTTGGATCTTTTGAACCATCTGTGTAAATGTCCACAAACTCCTAACTCCAGACGTCTCTTAAACAAAGCAGATGGATCAACACCCTCCCTATCTTTCTGTAGTCTCTCCAACACTTCTAGATCAACTACTCGAGGCGGGAGTAGCCATGCTGGATTTACAGGTATATCTAACGTTGGACTAAACTCCCTTCCATACAGTCCCATCTCCTTCGCCTGGGTATTACCCACCCACCCAAAGCTTGTTTTCTGTCTTCGGTCATGTTCCCAGCATGCCTGTAATTTCCCTTTCGCCAGATGAGACACCCCATGTCCCTGTAGGTTGACCCAATAATTCATTTCCAGCTGCTGTCTCCTAACCTGCAATGGCATATCCCCCAAATCCACCTGTAGCGCAGCCAGTGGAGAGGTCTGAAACGCCCCACTACATTTGGATACTGCTTTCAAATAATTCTCTGCAGCATTAGTAAAGATATGATCAATACATGTTGATGATTTCATTCCTGTACTGTTTGCAACTACCCTGGTAGGTTAATTGATAACCAGAACCAGGTTGAAGGCACTAGTTACAGTTTGAAGCTTTCTCTTGAGTGGGCAGCCTGATGAAAGCCAATCAATATTTAAAATCACCCAGAAAGTAAACCTCTCTATTGACATCACATACTTTATCAAGCATTTCACACATGTTATCCAGATACTGACTGTTAGCACTTGGTGGTCTATAGCAGCTTCCCACCAGAATGGGCTTTAGGTGAGGCAGATGAACCTGTAGCCATATTACTTCAACAGTTTTTAACATGAGATCCTCTCTAATCTTTACAGGAATGTGGTTCTGAATATAAACAGCAACACCTCCACCACTGGCAGTTCTGTCTTTTCTATAAATGTTATAACCTTGTATTGCTACCACTGTATCATCAAATGTATTATCTAAGTGAGTTTCAGAGATAGTCAGAATATTAATGTTACCCGTTACTAGCAAATCATTGATTTCATTAACCTTGTTTCTTAAGCTACATACGGTATGTTAACGTGGGCTATTTTGAGCCTGTTTCCTTTGGGATGCTTACTTGTTTTTATTGCTCTACTGGGAAGCTTAGCAGCAGTAGATGTGTTCATGTTCTTTATTTTAGTGCAGGGTGAGCTGCACACAGTGGACTTCCTCCTAGGTTACACCGGCTCAGTGCTAACAGTATAAATTGGGTTCGTAGGCACATGTCTTAAAGTAATGATGGACTATTGGATCAAACGCATTAAGAAGGACAGAAATTCCACAAATTAACTTTTAACAAGGCACACTTGTTAATTGAAATGGATTCCAGGTGATTACTTCATGAAGCTGGTTGAGAGAATGCCAAGAGTGTGCATAACTGTCATCAAGGCAAAGGGTGGCTACTTTGAAGAATCTCAAATATAAAATATATTAATTGTTAAACTTGTTTTGGGTTACTACATGATTCCATATGTGTTATTTCATAGTTTTGATGTCTTCACTATTATTCTACAATGTAGAAAATAGTAAAAATAAAGAAAATAATTAGTAGGTGTGTCCAAACCTTTGACTGGTACTGTATGTATACCACCTGCCCCGTAATCCCCGGGCTAGATGCTCCTACCCATCTCTCCCTTGAACCTGTATCTCCCTGGACCTGGACCACCCTCACTGCCTCAGCATATGACACCCTTCTCTCCACTCTCACTTGTTGCACCTCAACTGCCTGCATCATTGCCTCATGCCCACTATATGCCACACTATGAGCACCCCCAAAGCTGGAGCACTTTGGTTGTACACCATCCCCACACTCAAGCTCCCCTCCACACCTGACATACCTCTTTTTCTCTTTACAGGCTATCACCACATGCCCAAACCTCTGGCAGTTATAACATCTTAAAGGCTTTGGTACATAAGCCCTCACATAATTACTCATATATCCTATGGTTACTTTATTTCATAGTACCCGGTCCTTGAAGTATAATAGAATAGATGGGCTATCTACCCTAACTCCACCCCTTGTTGCTTGCAATCTTTGAACATTCACTAGAACTCCACAGGCACTCCTGTTATCTCCCCTTTAATCCACTGCTTCCTTGCTTGATCAGTCCAGCTGCTCGACACCACCTTACACTCTTAGAAGTAAAGGTGCTATCTAGAACCTAAAAGGGTTCTTCGGCTGTCCCCATAGGAGAACCCTTTGAAGAACCCTTTTTGGTTCCAGGCAGAACCTTTTTGAGTTCCATGTAGAACCCTTTACACAGAAGGTTCTTCATGGAACCCAAAATAGTTCTGCCTGGAACCAAAAAGGGTTAATCAAAGGGTTATCCTATGGGAACAGATGAAGAACCCTTTTTTTCTAAGAGTGTACACTTGTCCTATTTGACAACTTCCCCAATCAACTCTTTTATCACAGCCATCAACCTTATTGAACTCATCGCCTTAACTCCCCCTTCCTCCCTAACCTTCACAATCACTTTAAACCCCTCTTTACCTATCGACTTATCTTGACCTTCCTCGGCACTCTCAAAATCTTAACTGCCGCTAGCATTGGAAACAACAGTATGTTTCTCTCCTCAAACTTCCCTGCCTCATCTCGCTTCCCTTCCAACCCCTACTCCCTTTCTCTCCCCCTTTCTTTTTCTCTTTCCTACTCCCTCCTTCATTTGTACTGCTATGCTCCATACTTGCTTCACTTTCTTCTCCATCACTTTCTCCTACCATCTCTGACCCAGGCACAGCACAGCCGTGCTGACCAGACGCCACACCGAGTCAAGTTTGAATGTTTGTTAGTTTACCAATGACTGATCGCTATCCACAGTCATTATGTGATTGGTTCCGGGAAGGCTTCTTCATCTTCACAAGACAAATATTAAGGTATTTGTCGCTACCTAATAGTGAGTATACTGTAACACTGTGTCTGTGCTTTTGTCTAAACACTGTAAAAACCTTCAAAACATGATGCATTCATTCGACAGTATGAGGATTGGTTGGACAAATTGTAAATGGCAAAATGACATTCGTTTCCTTACCCTGTAAGCAGTCTAAGGACAAGCTATCGCCCAATGATTCTGTCATCATGAAGTGCTTTGAGAGGCTAGTTAAGGATCATATCATCTCCACCCTAGACCCACTAAAATTTGTATACCACCCCAACAGATCCACGGATGACGCAATCGCCATCGCACTACCCTATCCCATTTAGACAAGAGGAATACCTATGTAAGAATGCTGTTCATTGACTACAGCTCAGCCTTCAACACCATAGTGCCCTCCAAGCTCATCACTAAGCTCGGGCCCTGGGTCTGAACCCCACCCTGTGCAACTGGGTGCTGGACTTCCTGACGGGCCTACGCCAGGCGGTGAAGATAGGCAACAGCACCTCCACTACGCTGATCCTCAACACGGAGGCCCTACATCTACAACTCAATCACCAATTTGCAACAGTGGTAGGCCTGATTACCAACACAGAAACTCACATCAATTCCATTGTCAGATAACACTGTTAAACAAAGAATTTATGATATTGCTAGCAATGAAGAGGAAACTGACCGAACGACTCAAAAACTCCCCAGCTTATGTTCTCAAATGGACATTAGCTGTGAGGCCCGGGATGCCCATGTATTGACTTTTGTTCGCTATACATGTCAGGGGATGCTATTCACATGGACATATTCTGTCTCACGATTCCCGAGCATGAAAGGGCAGTGTGCTGCATGGCTATATTGACAGTTAACATGGGATCGAATGGTGGGCTTTTGCACAGATGGGCCTCCATCTATTGCGGGACAGAGCACAGGCCTCTGTTACAGAGTCCAGTTGATAAGTAATTGAGTAGCTGGACTGTTCCCCGACCCCGTATGTAGGGACTTATACAATGCTTGAACATTACATTTATGTCGGTCTTTATTCTTTAATCTAACACATCATACAGAAACACGGAATCAGAAATGGCTAAAAAAAAAACAGACTTGGTTGACTTTTTGTGTAATGAAAGTAACCGAAAGGTCGCTGGTTCGAATACCCGTGCCGACAAGATTAAAAAACCTGTAGATGTGTCCTTGAGCAAGGCACTTAACCCTAATTTGCTCCAGGGCCTGACCCTATAGGTAGGCCGTCATTGTAAATAATACTTTGTTCTTACCTAGTTAAATAAAGGTTAAATTAAAATAAATAAAATGAAAATATAAGCAAATGTGTCTCCTATGTAACAGACATATTTGCGAAACTGAACAAACACAAGCATGCAGTGGAAATACAAAAACATTCTACAGATAAGTGACCGAATTGGAAGAGCACTTTGGGACCCACTTCCCAATCTATTTGACTGTGATCCTGGCTCAGTTGACATGCCGGTAAGTGAAATCGAACAGCTGATCGTGCTGTCATGTGACCGAATGCATTTTTTGTTCCTGACTCAAAGAGAATACCGTATGCCTCTGAGCATTATTGCCGCGTTAATAACAACTGGGAACTCTTCGACTTCCGACTTCAGTGTGTTGAAGACAACTGGGAACTCTGCCTGGGGAAAATCGTTTTGAACGCTCATCCAACTCGGAATTCCAACAAACCTTGTATGTTTCAGTTCCCAGTTGTCTTGAAAGCACCATAAAAAACGAATGGTACCCTTCGCCAGCTGAAGGCCATACTGTTGGCCTTGAAGTGGGTGGAGGAAGTCAAGCCAGACATAGTAGTTATTTGCTCTGATTCATGTGCAGTGTTGATGAGTCTCCAGTCCTTTAGCTCACGTAGCAGACAAGACCTGCTTAGTGAGGTGCTACAAAGCCATGGCAGGATTAGACAGATGGGTATACAGATAAGATTTACTTCGGTCCCAACCCATGTGGGGGTGGAGGGGATAAGCAAGGCTGAGGCAAAAAGCCTGATTTGGACAGTGATGGTGCAGAGATGGCAGGAGCAGTGAAATGGAGATACTAAGGGCAGGCATTTATTTCAAGTACAGAGGAAAGTCAGAGAGGGGAGGACAGCAAGATGGGACAGAAGAGAGGAGGCTATTTGTACACGATTAAGGATGGGACACACCTGGTTGAATAAGGCCTTAAATGTGATAGGAAAGCATCCAACAGAAAAGACCGTAGAGCATGTATTGCTACAGTGTGGAGGGCAGTATCAGAAGGAAAGAGAGAGGCTGAGATCTAGTATGAGGGAGAAGGGGATTCAGGAATTTAGTTTAAATAGTATATTGAGTAGAACGTCAGTATAGTCTCAAATATGTTATATTTTTTAAGAGCAACGGGGCTGGCAGTTAGGACTTAGTTTTTCCCGGTCTCTGGCCCACACTCCAGTAGGTGGGATGTGTTAGATACGTGGCAAGAGCTTTTGTGTCCAAGCCGTTTTTTTTGCCGGAATTGTAAAAGATATGTAAAAGATAAAGTGTGTGCTGAAGGAATGTTGTTGAAGAATCTGAGGGTGTTTGATGTTGTAATTGTGATGGCGACCACATTCCTAATTCCCTGGAGTGCCCGGTAAGGGTAAAGGAGTATGAAGTGGCAAGGGCCAGGGCTACACAGCAGGTCTCCTACACGGAGGCAAGTGAAATAGTTAAAGGAGTGAAGAGAGCTGAAGATATGGCGGTAGATGCTCCGCAGACTGGAGATTCATTGTTGTTCAACAGTTGAGAGAAACCTTTATGCTAATCGTGAAGGTGTTTATGCTGTTTATTGCACATGTGATTAATTGTACTGCACAAACGAACAAAAAGTTAAAGAAAATGGACATTTTCTGCAGCTGAAAGGTTTTGGGGTTTCCAGCACTTCACTGCCGAAACATGCTAAGTATGTCCGATAAGGCTCTTCCTGTACTACTGTAGGGATGGGCGTTGACACTTGAATCTGAAGAAGGGAGTACATTAAGTTTAGTTTATTTGTATTATTTGGGCTGATATACAGCCAACACAGTAGGTGGCGCCATGCACGTATAGCATTTGTTTGCGGACCGCAGTCATATTAAAAAAAGAAGACCCCGTACAGTAGGTGGCGACAAAACACCAATAGGTGTAGTCTGATATAATATATATATTTTTTTTTAAAGAACTGGCGTTCTACACACTCACAAGATGGCAGCGTCCTTGGGAAAGGTGTGCTCTTATCAGCTGCCACTGACTACAGGGAGAGCTGGCAGGTAAAATACGTTGCTATTTCAATGTGTGGTAGCTACACACTATTGGAAGAGTCGTAAGATACAGTAGCTGTCTTGGTGAGAGAAAAGAAATACTGGTTTGCTCATTTCCTAAATTCTTGCAGCTAACATTAGCTAGCTAACTTGCATGCTCTTATCTTATAATGCCAATGTCTTGTTACTCGTGTCAACAAATCTACTAGTCAGCAATATAGTCTATTATATACTTTTATAAACTGGGTGGTTCGAGCCCTGAATGCTGAATAGCTAAAAGCCGCCATATACCACTGGTATTACCAAAACATACGTTTTACTGTTCTATTACGCTGGTAACAGGTTTATAACTGCAATAAGGCACCTCTGAGGTATGAAGTATATCGCCAGTATACCACGGCTACGGGCTGTATCCAGGCACATCCCCTCGTGCCTTATATTTAAGTATACCACACCGACCTACTTTGTTATGATTATGCATTGTCTCTGTCAAATTGTCAGTGACGTTTCACTCACAATTTAGCAACTTAGTTGCACCACCATGCCAGGCAAAAGAGAGTAACTTTATTGCACCAATAATATGCTCTGGTGTAGAAGTGTTTCTGGTACAGAACAGGAGGCTGGCTGTTTTTGTGAGTTTTTCTTTTTGACCTCTCATCTCATCTGACTGTCAAACAGCCACTCCTCTGTTCTTGGTATAGTTCGCAATGTTTTTTGGTCTGGTTATTGTATTATAATGGTAGTAGTTTTGTTGACACAGACAAGTTTTAAAAAAACTACATTTTGGAGTACATCGCATTGGGTACATTTATGCGATGCACATTAAATGTTCTATGTCGGATCTCATAATATTGTATTGGGATAGTTATTGAAATATATACAGTACAGTTACAATGTGTGCTTCTTCTCTCTCTCCGTCTGTCTGCAGTGACTGGCTCCTCCTCAGAGCACAAGGAGCCCGACAGTTTCAGCAGGGGGCATGGCGTTCATTATCCAGTGGTGAGTTTCACACTGACATCCTCACGCAAGAATCCCAGACCAGACCCAGGTTTTTACAACCCACATAATTGTGACTGAGGCCGTCATACACTCTTAGACTACCTTCAAATAGTCCTGTTGGTAGAGCATAGCAACGCCAGGGTTGTGGGTTCTCTTCCCACCGGGGACCAGTATGAAAAAAGTATGAAAATGTACGCACTCACTACTGTAAGTCGCTCTGGATGAGAGCGTCTGCTAAATGATGTAAATGTAAATGCATTAGACTCTGTGCTAATAAGATGAACACACTCGGTGAACACACCAGCTTTACCACTTTCTACCCTTCTGTATTGCTTACGAACTTTATTTTAGAACACCTTGACTCCTACAAGTGCATTCCTCCAATGGCCTCACAGGGGTGCCATCTCACTTCTGACACCAAGGTAGCAAATTCAGAGACAGTGAGGCGCAAACTGTAGTACCAACATTCCAATGGCCGTAGTAGGTGTATCAATCTGGCTGCAGTATTCTTATGGCTTAAGTCATATTTATTTTCTTTAACAGACATTTGCGTCTTAAAATGTGTGCAGTAATGGATTACACCACAATGGTTTCAGTGTTTGCAAGAATTTTGCATCGATGCAAGAATTTTGACATAAATTATTAGGTATTCTAGGTTTGGCACCACAACCATGGCTGTAAGATTGTGAGACACTGGTCTGTTCATTATTCATATTAGGGCCTCTCTCATTCTAGCCAGTAGGGGGCAGTAGCAGCTGCATTATCAGTAAAAACTGACATGGTGAAATTTCACTGACACATAATGAAGTCAAAACTATATCACTCTATCAAGCTAGTAGCTTAGGCCATTGTCTCAACTCAGTAATTAGTCTACCCTGTTCTATGTTTTATTTAAAGTAACATGACGTGCACATTTGGCTACAATAAGAATTATGGTCAAATATATATGTAAGACTTGTTATGGGAAATGCTTCAACTGTTCCTAATATAACCCTCTGTGTGTGTATATGCAGGGCGAGGGCGGTTCAATCCAGCCTCTCTAGGCCTTCAGGCTCGCGTCAGGCCCTTTCCCCTCATTATCGCCACCGGCGGAGGCTACATGGGATACGACCAGTACTGTCGCTACAAGGACCGTGAGCTAACAAAGATTGGCATCGAGGTGCCTCCACGCATCGCCAATGAAACCCAGGTAGGTAACTTCTGGTGTCAATCTATTGTATCTTTGGACCTGGTCATGGTCCCAGGTACCAGGATGGGTATTGTGGAGAACAATATCACGTTTTCTTATGCTTGCTGTCAACACTACCTCAGCGCACTGTTTACTGGTTGAACTTGAGTAGCTCAAATAGCTACTCGCCAGCAAGGAAAATCCACCCCCGGTATGATTGAGCACCGTGGTTTTTCAGTCCCTCCATGTAAAACCAACTCAAAACCTCAAGTTGATACCTCTGGATGCTAAGATGTGTGTACAGAGTTAAGACTCAAAGGGTGTGTGTGTATTATGTGTGATTGAGCTCGTGTGCGTTTGTCCGTCGGACTTTGTCCATTTGTGTCCTTCCTCCATTGCTGGCATTGCCAGTGTTCTGTTGCTCTGTTTTGCAATGTCTGTATTTTGTGAATCCACAGGGAATATGTTTTGGGTGTTGCCATAACTCCGTTCCTTCCCAAATAGTTGAAAAGTAGCTACCCTGGTTTTCAAGATGAGCGGCTGTTGCTAAATCTAATTGCTTTCACATGAAAACATGTTCAGTTCTGTTGCACATATGATTTCGCCTACGTAGGTAAAATCTTGTTTGCTGAGATCACATCAACTGCATCATTGCTTCGGATTATGCCAGATATGTTGGCTTTATCAGTTTAAGTTCACAGTTTTTAGTTATTTCTTTCGAAGTGCAGAACTAGGCCTATTTGTTATTTGTTGACCTAATCAAGTTGGTTTGGAACAGCTGGGTTAGCGAACCTGATCCAGAAGTGATACTGAGGCTCATTCTGTGGGATTTTACTGTTGGAATAGTGACAAGAGTGAGGAGGGTCCCCATGTTCTTAGTGTCATAGGAGTAATCAGAACTGGCCCTATGTCAGTGATCATAGTATCACAACAGGCCCTTTTTGTCGGTGTCTCATAGGAATAATCACAACAGGCTCCACATAGCTTATTGTTTGCTTAGGATATTTAACATGGGAGCGAGCCAAGTGGCACAATAGGGGATTTAATTGCAGATAACTACCATAACATCAGATCGGACAGATCAGATGGGCTAAGCATAGGTTGTAAGCCTGTCTTTCATGCCGTTTCAGGGAATTTTCCCCTTTCTTTCTGTAGTGTAATCATCTTACCATAAGTGTGTTAGATACTGTACAAGTCAGACTTTCAAATCACTATTCTGTCTATTTATATAACGGTCCATTTAAAAGCTTCCAGGTATTTACCAACATGAAGTTCAAGAGGATCGCAGGGGTGTAGAGAGATAATGTAGCCTATACATGAAGCAATATAGATCTCTCTTCTAGCACAAATTATCGTGGGTAAAGCCCAGGTTGCAGTATAACATTTGCAAGTGTGTGTAGGCACTAGGCATAAGGCAATGTGTACATTTGAGGTCAAGTGATGGCCTAAAAGGTAGGGCTGGGAATTGCCAGGGACCTCACGATACTATCACAATACTTAGGTGCTGATACGATGTGTATTGCGATTCTCACGATTCTATACAATGTTTTCAGACCACTTTTTCCAAATTTTGTCCATTCTAAAATGTATTAAATAGTTTTTCCCTCATCAATCTACACACAATATCCCATAATCTCAAAGCATAATCTTTAGCTAATTTACAGTTCAAGTCGGAAGTTTACATACAATTAGGTTGAAGTCATTTTAAAACTCATTTTTCAACCACTCCAGAGATTTTTTTTATTTTTTTTTTCATTTTAACAAACTATAGTTTTGGCAAGTCGGTTAGGACATCTACTTTGTGCATGACACAAGTAATTCTTCCAACAATTGTTTACAGACAGATTATTTCACTTATAATTCACTATATCACAATTCCAGTCGGTCAGAATTATGTCATGGCTTTAGAAGCTTCTGATAGGCTAATTGACATAATTTGAGTAAATTGGAGGTGTACCTGTGGATGTATTTCCTTCAAACTCAGTGCCTCTTTGCTCGACATCATGGGAAAATCTAAAGAAATCAGCCAAGACCTCATTTTGCCGCGAGGGAATTCCAGGGGTACCTTCCTGAAATTGTTGACTTGTTGTGCTGGCAAGTTAGCTAGCAGTTCTCAGCTGTTAGCAGTTTCATACTGTCGATCAGAAATGGGCAGTATTTCTGTTACATGTATTTGAAATGCATATTAAAATGACTTTTTAGTATTTTTTGTCATTTTGGATTTTACCGGCCTGAACTACAATCCAATGTATTTTGAGAAAGAAGAAACTTTCGAGACCTGGTACGTGTATTTTCAAAATACAAAATAGTTATCTATACCCCCTTTTAACAATTTTGTGGCCCCGTTTCACCCTGCATATCAGAAGTCTCATGGCACTATGGTGTGATAAGTGTCTGCTAAATGAACACTTGCAAAGCACGCTGGGTGTTATTCAAATGAGCTCTGCCCCCAAAACAAGGCCATTAATAATATCCAGTGTGCTTTGGAATTGTTAATGTTTACATTTACATTTTGGTCATTTTATCAGACACACTTATCCAGAGCGACTTAGTGCATTCAACTAAGGTAGATAAACAAGCACTTATCACTGTAGATAGGGCGGCAAGTAGCCTAGCAGTTAGAGCGTTGGGCCAGGAACCGAAAGGTCTCTTGTTCGAATACCCAAGCCTACAAGGTGGAAAACCTGTCTGTGTCCTTGAGGGTTAAGTGCCTTGCTCATTTGCTCCAGGGTCGCCGTACTACTATGGCTGACCCTGTAGACCAATGTAGGCTGTCATTGTAAATAAGAATTTGTTCTTAACTGACTTGCCTAGTTAAATCTTCTCTTTTTTTCTTTTTTTGAACAAGTGAAATGTTTTTTTGTCACAGAGTGTTGTAGTGAAAGCTTTTTCTTGCAAATGTATTTTGGATTTCGAAATGACTAAATACCTCAATATACCTGTATTTGATCTTGATACAATACTTTGCAAAAGTATTTTGTTTTATGTTGGTCTTTTAGAGTATCTTGTATTTGTAACAAGATACATTTTGATGTATCTTTTCCCCATCTCTGATGGCGATACAAATGAATGATTGCCATGTTATTCTAGTTGTTACTGAATTATTTAATGTGACAAATAAAAATAGCATTATAGAAGGTACATTAAAAATGTAAACTGGTCCGTGAATGAATAACGTTTTGTTTTTTTGCAGTTCATTGCCCAGCACTAGTGAACACACACTGACTGTGGACACAAACACACTCATCATGACACAACACATTGGAATAAATACATACAGAGAGTTTGGCCCACACTTCTCAAAGCCCCAAATGTACATGCCCTCCTAACAATGGCTTGAGTTTTTCTCCGGGTGAATTTGGCCTGAGACGTGAATGGAATGGTAATGAGCAGACTGGAGAGGGGCCCTCACTTTTCCCTCAGACAAGCCAAAGACACGCAGCATTCTGAGCCAGCTACAGGGATAGGAGCATTCACTGTCTCTCTCTAGTCTCTACCCAAAGAGGAACTGCTAAATCTGTCTGTAAAGATAGTGCCACTGAGGTATTGTGTATTTGTGTAACATTTTACATTTGTATGGATAAATGTGGATGGATACATTTTGAATATTTAATGGTCCATCTATAGATGCTGTACAGACTATCAGTAACATTTCAACTATATCTACTAACCCTAGCTGTAACCCTAACCTTAACCCTTATCCTATCCCTAAACTTAACTCTAACATTAACTCGTACCCTAACCGTTATTCTAAACCTAACCGTAACCTTAGCAAGCAGTTGCTTATCAACAGATAGTTTGTTAGTAGTACGACCATCCATAAAGCATCTACAAATGGAAAATCCAGACTATCCAAATAAAATGACCAAATATTTCAATATAAATATATTTAAATAGGCTAATTGTGGTGCTTTCCATCTCTGCTCAGCCTATATCAATATACAGTTGAAGTCGGAGGTTTACGTACACAAGTAATTCTTCCAACAATTGTTTACAGACAGATTATTTCACTTATAGTTCACTATATCACAATTCCAGTGGGTCAGAAGTTTACAAACAATAAGTTGACTGTGCCTTACAGCAGGAAATGATGTAATGGCTTTAGAAGTTTCTGATGGGCTAATTGACATAATTTGAGTCAATTGGAGGTGTACCTGTGAATGTATTTCAAGACCTACCTTCAAACTCAGTGCCTGTTTGCTCGACATCATAGGAAAATCAAAAGAAATCAGCAAATACCTCAGAAAAATTGTAGACCTCCACAAGTCTGGTTCATCCTTGGGAGCAATTTCCAAATGCCTGAAGGTACCACGTTCATCTGTACAAACAATAGTACGCAAGTATAAACACCGTGTGACCACACAGCCGTCATACCGCTCAGGAAGGAGACGCGTTCTGCCTCCTAGAGATTAACGTACTTTGGTGCGAAAGTGCAAATCAATCCCAGAACAACAGCAAAGGACCTTGTGAAGATGCTGGAGGAAACGGGTACAAAAGTATCTATATCCACAGTAAAAACAAGTCCTAAATCGACATAACCTGAAAGGCTGCTCAGCAAGGAAGAAGCCACTGCTCCAAAACCGCCATAAAAAAGCCAGACTACGGTTTGCAACTGCACATTGGGACAAATATCATACTTTTTGGAGAAATGTCCTCTGGTCTGATGAAACAAAAATAGAACTGTTTGGCCATAATGACCATTGTTATGTTTGGAGGAAAAAGGAGGAGGCTTGCAAGCTGAAGAACACCATCCCAACCGCGAAGCAGGGGGGTGGCAGCATCATGTTGTTGGGGGGCTTTGCTGCAGGAGGGACTGGTGCACTTCACAAAATAGATGGCATCATGAGGAAGGAAAATGTTGTGGATATATTGAAGCAACATCTCAAGACATCAGTCAGGAAGTTAAAGCTTGGTTGCAAATGGGTCTTGACCCCAAGCATACTTCCAAAGTTAAGGACAACAAAGTCAAGGTATTGGAGTGGCCATCACAAAGCCCTGTCCTCAATCCTATAGAAAATTTGTGGGCAGAACTGAAAAGGCGTGTGCGAGCAAGGAGGCTTACAAACCTGACTCAGTTACACCAGTTCTGTCAGGAGGAATGGGCCAAAATTCACCCAACGTATTGTGGGAAGCTTGTGGAAGGCAATCAAAACGTTTGACCCAAGTTAAACAATTTAAAGGCAAAGCTACCAAATACTAATTGAGTGTATGTAAACTTCTGACCCACTGGGAATGTGAGCTGATCCTAACTGACCTAAGACAGGGAATTTTTACTAGGATTAAATGTCAGGAATTGTGAAACTGAGTTTTTAAATGTATTTGGTGTATGTAAACCTCCGACTTCAACTGTGCGTGTGTGCGTGCACTCTTGGCATTCTCTTAACCAGCTTCACCTGGAATGCTTTTCCATCAGTCTTGAAGGAGTTCCCACATATGCTGAGAACTTGTTGGCTGCTTTTCCTTCACTGCGGTCCCACTCAACCCAAATCATCTAAATTTGGTTGAGGTTGGAACCAAAAATCTCGAATTTGGACTCCAGACCAAATGACAAATTTCCACCGGTCTAATGTCCATTGCTCGTGTTTCTTGGCCCAAGCAAGTGTCTTCTTATTATTGGTGTCCTTTTAGTAGTGGTTTCTTTGCAGCAATTCGACCATGAACGCCTGTTTCTCACAGTCTCTGAACAGTTGATGTTGAGATGTCGGTTACTTTTATTTATTTGCATTTTATTGGGCTGCAATCTGAGCATGGTAACTCTTATCCTCTGCAGCAGAGGTATTTCTGGGTCTTCTATTCCTGTGGCGGTCCTCATGAAGCTGGTTGATAGAATGCCATTAGTGTGCAAAGCTGTCATCAAGGCAAAGGGTGGCTACTTTGATAGAACACTTTTTTGGTTACTACATGTTTCCATATGTGTTATGTCATAGTTGTGATGTCTTCACTTTTATTTTACAATGAAAAACCCTTGAATGAGTAATATTCCAAACTTTTGGCCCCCAGTGTGTGTGTGTGTGTGTGTGTGTGTATGTGTGTATATATATATATATACCCATACCCATTGACTCTTGAAGAATGTAACTTTTATAAATGCTTCATGAGCTTTGTTCAACTGTCATACCCCATCAGAACTCAAAATATAAGCTTGTTTTACCCCAATGTTTGGTAACAAGGTAAATGTAAACAGACACTGTATAGCCTAAAAAACATGGTTAAAACGCTACATTTATTATCATGGATGGTCAGTCCTTGTATCCATAGCAGAACGCTTTATTGTAACAATTAAGAATTCTAGCTTTTAAGTTAGCCCCGCTGTTAACTTGATGAGATATTGTACATCTACAGTAGATTTGTGCGTTTGGACCATCAGGCTACTTTTTCTGATGACGTCACCCAGCAATGATAGTCATTTTGAATGTGATATCTGCCCGCCCACCCTCTAGTCTCTTAAAGGGCTTGTGTCCAGACAGTATGCAGCACTTTGTTGTGAGAGAGTAGAGGGACCTGACTAGCCTTCACCTTCACGCAGTGAGAGACTTGAAACTTCCCCTTTGTCAATTTTATTCACACGCCAAGACAAAAAACACGCCAAGAGAAAGTAAGGTTCTGAGTTTCTTTTTTAAATAAACTCAATACTTTTAGATTAACTTTGTATAATGCATTAGCTTAAATGTTAACCGTATGTTTCTGGAAATTGTTCAATGTAATCTAGTTAAACAGAAGAGAGAATGTTTAATGGGGAACTGTAACAGTAAACAGTCGTCAAAAACCTAAGGGAATTTAGGCTTAAACAGAATCTGTTCTGAAGTTTTATTTGGACAGTTCCTATGTCTTTATGGTAACTTTTACTATGAGTCATCTCACAGAATACGTAGGTTGTAGCATCAGTGCGTCAGATAAGGAAGGAAGTGGGTCCTGTTTCCTGCTATTAGAGACCGCCTCCCTATTTGGTTAAGATAGGTTGGTTGAAAGACTAATAGAGTAGGAACTGAACTCTCACCCCTAAAAAAAAAAAAGTGCAACATCAGACTGATGGATAAACAATATTGAGAAAATAGTTGCACACTGTTGGGAGCATAGTAGGCCTATAGTAGGCCTACTACTAGCATTAGCACAATGACATGCTAGCTGTTCCCATAGACTTAAAAAAAAATACCTGTGATGACGCTTAATATTCTGAAATGATTCACTGATACAAAACAGTAGGTAGTGAATAGATGAACCCTCCACACACACTGAGCTTTGCTGAGCTGATGGTAGGATAGTATAAAGTAGGAAGCAGCCAGGCTCCCTAAAACAGGCCCAAAAAACAACAAGGTACGGCATGCTTATGAATGCCAAAAAGATACTTTAATACAAAACGATACAGATCAGCAGTATAGGGGAGCTGCCAGGAGTCTATAGCTGATGTGATTATTTTTATTTATTAAGGATCCCCAAGGCGGCAGCTAATCTTCCTGGAGTCCAGTAAAATGTAGGCAGTTATACATTTTTTAAAACAGATTTCACAACACACTAAGTGTGCGCCCTCAGGCCCCTACTCTACTACCACATATGTACAACACAAAAACCATGTGTATAGTGCGTATTTTATTGTTTGTTTGTATGTCTGAACTTGTGTTCATGTTGGTGTATTTGTATGTTGTTGTTTTTTAAATCTAATTTTACTGCTTGCATGATTTATTTGATGTGGAATAAGAGTTCCATGTAGTCATGGCGCTATGTAGTACTGTGCGCCTCCCATTAGTCTGTTGTGGACTTGAACTGTGAAGAGACCTCTCTGGTGTCATGTCTTGTGGGGTATGCATGGGTGTCATCACTGCTTGTGAGGGGTATTGACATGTTGAATGTACCGAGCTGTCCGTTTTAACTACTGGCACACAGCTCGGTGCTTTCAACATGTCAATACATCTCACAAATACAAGCAGTGATGAAGTCAATCTCTCCTCTACTTTGAACCAGGAGAGATTGACGTGCATATTATTGTTCGCTCTCTGTGTACATCCAAGGACCAGCCGTGCTGCCCTGTTTTGAGCCAATTGCAATTTTCCTAAGTCCCTCTTTGTGGCACCTGACCACACGACTGAACAGTAGTCCAGGTGTGACAAAACCTATAGCCTCTAGTCTTTGATAGTTGTTGTTAGCGTTGTTAAGAAGGCAGAGTAGCGCTTTATTATGGACAGACTTCTTCCCACCCTAGCTACTGTTGTATCAGTATGGTTTGACCGTGACAGTTTACAATCCAGGGTTACTCCAAGCAGTTTAGTCTCCTCAACTTGCTCAATTTCCACATAATTCATTACAAGATTTAGTTGCAGTTTAGTGAATGATTTGTCCCAAATACAGTGCTTTTAGTTTTAGAAATATCATCAATTTCTCTCAGCCAATCATCAGTCATTTGTATAAGTGCTGTGCTTGTTGAATGTCCTTCCCTATAAGCATGCTGAAAGTCTGTCAATTTATTTACTGTAAAATAGTTGTGTATCTGGTCAAACACAATTTTTTGCAAAAGTTTACAAAGGGTTAGTAACAGGCTGATTGGTCGGCTATTTGAGCCAGTAAAGCGGGGCTTTACTATCCTTAGGTTGGGGAATAGACCCAATAACATTTGTTCCCTCCAGGCCTGAGGGCACACACTTTCTAGTAGGCTTAAATTGAAGATATAGCCAATAGGACTGGCAATATTATCCGCTATCATCCTCAGTAATTTTTCATCCAAGTTGTCAGACCCCGGTGGCTTGTCATTGTTGATAGACAACAAATTACCTTATTTTTTTTCCTCACATACTTTACAGAATTCAAAATTACAATGCATTTGATTCATAATTTGGTCAGATATACTTTGTGTAGTGTCAGCATTTGTTGCGTGCATGTCATGCCTAAGTTTGCTAATCTTGCCAATGAAAAAAGCTTTAAAGTAGTTGGCAATTTCACTGGATTTTGTGATGAATGAGCCATCTGATTCAATAAATGATGGAGCGGAGTTTGCCTTTTTGCCCAAATTTTCATTGAAGGTGCTCCGAGGCTTTTGACTGTCATTATTTGTCATTTATCTTTGTTTCATAGTGTAGTTTCTTCTTTTTATTCAGTTTAGTCACATGATTTCTCAATTTGCAGTAGGTTTGCCAATCTGTTGTACAGCCAGACCTCTTTGCCATTTCTTTTGCCTCATCCCTCTTAACTAATACAGTTTTTATATTCCTAATCACTCCATGGGGATTTAATAGTTGTTAGTCATTTTCTTAATGGGTGCATGTTGATTAGTAACTGGGATAAGCAATCTCATGTGTCAAGTGCAGCGTCGGGTTGCTCCTCATTACACACCTCGGACCAACAAATATTCTTTACATCAACAACATAGGAATCGCTACAACACTTATTGTATTATTTCTGTCTATCATCAAGCCTCCCCTCCCCTCCCCCCAGGCAGACCAGTCCTCCTCCAGTCTCCCACCATCACCAGTCTGCTGCAGCTCCTCTCAGATCAGCCGTGAAACACAGTCACCCACCCAGAAGGTGCCCATTCTCTAGTACAAAAGAACTTCCAAAGGCCCCTGGATCCCTGAGAGAGCGAGAAGACCGAGAGAGAAGAGGAGCGAACGGATTACCCACCCCCATCCCCCCCCCACCACCACGTCACATCCGTCCTACCAGAGAAGGGGGCTGGGCTTGTGAGTAGTGGAGCGAGAGAACGAGATCCAGCAAGAGAACAGAAGTGCGCACACAGAGCGAGAGAGCGGCAGCCCCAGTGAGAGCGAGCGAGAGAAGCGTCTTTAATCCCCCCCCCCCCCCCCCCCCACGCCTTCAGTGATCATGTGTCAGAACAGGAGCCTGCAGCGGGCAGCAGCGCAGAGCTCAGTGAAATGGTGAGATGCTGCAGGTCTTTGCACAGCCCTCCGTCTTGCTACAATCTCCGCAGAGTTAGGGTTGATGTGCGCCGGCTCCGGACGATCAGCTCCACAGGAGCTCCCGGGGAGCAGGGGAGAGGCAACGGCGGCAACGTCTCAGGCCAGGGTGCCCAGTCACTCAGCAACAGGAACCGATTCAGGTACGCTGAGAGAATGAGATCGAGAGATGAATGGCCACAGGATGCCTTAGCATGTGTATAACATTTCTGCTGGACATGACATGACAGAGATTGGACCGACGCGCGGAGAGCGACTGAATGGTACTTAGCCTGTAGAGTGATTTGTTTACGGTACGTGAGAGAGAGCGATGGATTAGAGGCGAGTGAGCGAGGGATGAATAGAGCGACCATGGATGGGATTATTAATGTAATGTTCTGCTGTGAGATTGAAGCTCGAGCAGTTCTGGTTTGTGAGTGGGTGGTTGTTTGTGTTTTGTGTGTAGAGCTGTGCCCTGGCTGCTACATGAGCAGGGGGACAACCGGGGGGGGGGGTGAATATTGAGTGGGCACAGTCGGCCCGCTCTCCCAAAGCCCTGTCCTCCTCTCTCTTGCTCTCCCGTTCTCTCTTTTTCTCGCTCTTTTTCCCCTCTCTCTCTATGTCCCAGGCAGCACAAAGCCTCTGTTTTGGCCTAATTGCAGAGTAATGCAATGTCTCCGTGCCAGGCCAGGGCCAGCTCTATGCAGCCAGCCTTACCCAGCCAACCTCGGAAGTGGGCCTGAAAGAAGTGAGGGATAGATGGAGTTTTAGAGAGCTGTGTGGAGGCTGAGAGACTCTGCTAATGTAGATAGAGCGAGCCAGTAGAGGCAGGAGAGGGAGAATGCTATGCAGCCAGTGATTGGCTAATATTGCCTGCATTGAGGAAGAGGGGGGGGGGTGCTGCTGGAGCGTACATTTTGTGTGGTGGAGTGAGACGGGATAGCCGGGAAACAAAACAATTATAGAAGTGTATTCTTTACGTGTTGGCTTTTGTTACTTTTGTTTAATTTATCCCGTTGGCTGGGATGTTTAAGCTATACTTTACGATTGCTGAAACCAAGGCATATGACAGGCTACGGTAAATAATATTTAAATGGTTATACACGGGTAGACTTGAGATTCAATAACATGAAATGACTTTAAGGGTAATTTCCATGTAAAAGGACCCATGAGTACCAACATGAAGTTCATAAGAGCATGTCAGATTGGGTGTCAAATTAAAGCTTTTTTGAGAAATTAAGGCATACATTTTAGGAATAAGCAAAGGCTTTGATTTCTGGTCAAATAGATGGAAAACATCTACCAGAAAGTCATAAAAGGTATTAGAAATACATCAAAACACAATCATTTTGAAGTAAAGACCCCTGCCAACTAATATCAACACATATTTAGTTTGGGATGAATCTTTCTTCCTTCTCTAAGTTTAAGAAACATTTCCTAGTGCCTTGAAATTCCATTACCCAAAACCCACATACACTAAATGACCAAAAGTATGTGGACACCTGCACATCGAACATCTCATTCCAAAATCATGGCCATTAATATGGAGTTGGTCCCCCCTTTGCTGCTATAACAGCCTCCACTCTTCTGGGAAGGCTTTCCACTAGATGTTGGAACATTGCTGCAGGGATATGCTTCCATTCAGCCACAAGCATTAGTGAGGTTGGGCACTGCTGTTGGGCGATTAGGCCTGGCTCGCAGTCAGCGTTCCAATTCATCCCAAAGGTGTTCGATGGGATTGAGGTCAGGGCTCTGTGCAGGCCAGTCAAGTTCTTCCACACCGGTCTCGACAAACCATTTCTGTATGGACCTCGCTTTGTGCACGGGGGCATTGTCATGCTGAAACAGGAAAGGACCTTCCCCAAACTTTTGCCACAAAGTTGGAAGCACAGAATCATCTACAATGTAATTGTATGCTGTAGCGTTAAGATTTATCTTCACTGGAACTACAGGCCTAGCCTAAACCATGAAAAACAGCCTCAGACCATTATTCCTCCTCCACCAAACTTTACAGTTGGCACTATGCATTCGGGCAGGTAGTGTTCTCCTGGCATCCACCAAAACCAGATTTGTCCGTCAGACTGCCAGATGGTGAAGAGTGATTAAATACTCCAGAGAACGCATTTCCACTGCTCCAGTGTCCAATGGCGGCTCTCCAGTCGACACTGCGCATGGTGATCTTAGGCTTGTGTGCAGCTGTTCAGCCATGGAAACATTCATTTCATGAAGCTCCCGATCAACAGTTCTTGTGCTGACGTAGCTTCCAGAGGCAGTTTGGAACTCAATAGTGTTAAAACCGAGGACAGGCGATTTTTACACGTTTCAGCACTCTGCGGTCCCTGTTGTGTGAGCTTGTGTGTCTTACCACTTCACGGCTGAGCCACTGTTGTTCCTAGACGTTTCCACTTCACAATAACAGCAGTTACAGTTGACCAGGGCAGATTTTATACACCTGTCAGTAACGGGTGTGGCTGAAATACCCAAATCAACTATCTTTTGAATCTTAATTTGGAACAGATATTTAACTGAGTTTTCGGTAACCGTGGACACTTTGCATCTGCACAGTTCTTCCATTTTAAATTAGTTTTTGTAAAATGTTCTGTGTAATTTGTTAAAAAGTAGTCATTGTGCATAGAATTGTATGGTTTGTTGAACTTTGAAATCAATGGTTTTTGTTTGGCATACATTTTAAGTGAAAAATGAGTCAGCGCAATTCCGTTACTGTGGAATTGCCCTAAAGCTATATTAGCACCATTAGCTCAAATCTAATTATAGGCTGTTGTGTACCCGGCCAGGCTGTGTAGTAAACCTTGCTGTCCTGTTTAGAGCTTAGAGAGGATGAGTGGCCCAGTCTAACGCTCTTCAGTCCAAACTAGGCCAGCCAGCGGTGGCTGTGAGGAGAGCAGTCGTTATCTCCAGTACACTACAGCACCATACAGCCACATCAGCAGCATGCCTCAGTGGAAATAATCTGTGTAGCCAAAGTAATCAGAGTTGTGATTTTCTCTGACGAATCAACAATTTGATTCCAGGTTTCCAGAATCTGGCGTATCTGAAATCTCTTGCTGTGGATCATTTTAGATGTGTTAATGTGTGTGCGCGCGGCTGAACCTCGCAGCTCCGGATCTGAAAGCCATCCTCCGATACATATGTATTCAGATAGTGGAACAATATGGTGTTGTGTCTTTGAATGGCTGTGCTGGGAGACCATCACAAGGGGGCATCACCACCGGCTTCAACGCCAAGGCCAAACAGGTCTATAATAACACAGGGATTAATATAGACGACACAGCAGAGCCACTGTAACCTACTGTCACTAGACACATTTTATTTATTTGCGTGTGTCTATTTCTCTGAGTGTGTGTCATGTCAGTGTGTCTGTGTGAACGTTTCCAGCCCTACTCCATTGTTGTCGTTGGCCTACGGGTCCTCTCTAGCTGGCAGCATCTGTGTGTTAAGGTGCTGCTGACTGACGGATGTCCGTTAGGGTATCAGTGGCTAAACCATGCATAGCTTGGCCTCACACTTTGCCTTTTATCCTGATTAGAGTGGACAGGTCTTCTTTAGGCCTATAGATACTCCACAGAGGCTTTCTATTAAGGTTGCAGCATCTCCATGTGACACTTTGCTGAGAACAAGCTGTACTTGCCATAAACACTCAGACTTTAAGTTAGCCTAGTTAGAACACCCATAGCTATCACTTGCGTCGTAGGCTATTGTCCATTTGTAACTCCTGTTTCCAAATCAAAGAATAATTATTGTTTTTACATAGCATATTTTCTTTACTCTGGACTTTTATCCAGGTCTTTTGACTTCAATGCGACACACATAATTTTTTTAAAATTAATCTAGCCCATACTGTTTAAACCACATCTGTTTAACCCCCCTCATCCTATATAAAGTCAGTGGTGTTGTACATTGTGTGTGTTGGATGTCCCTTGTTGAGGTGACATTGGCATCCCCCTTAGAGTCCAGTCCACCACTGAATCACTTTGTTGTTCCTATTGTACAGAGTCAGGACAACACAACCACCACTGAAGCCTATTTTAATAGACTTATACAGTGCAGCCAGGCATAGTCATGCACGGATGAAGGATTTGGCTGTTGGGTGGATATGCTGTTTCTATGCATTTTTAGCTGTGCGTTTACCACCCACACTTCGAGAGCACAGAGTTTGTCATTTAAATCCCTCTCCGCATTTATCGGCTAAAGCTAACCGAATAAAATGATGGATTTATCATAGAGCGATTTTAACATAAGCATATTGAGAGATCTGGATGGATGGGAGTTAGAAATTAGGATATTTTAAGGAGACACAGTTGGCTTGACTAAAAGCAGCCTGAAAAATAGTGGATTCTGGATGATGTGCAGTCAGAACGTGTGAAGGTACAGTAGCCTATTTCCTGATAGGAATGTGTTGTGTGATTGAACAGTTAAGAGGGCATCATCTGTCAGCTATTTCCATTTGTTGTCGTGTCATTAAGTTTTTCCCATTATACGTGTATTTACCCACGTCGTCGTGTCCTTGCGTGGACACAAGCATGTGCATTCTGTCATTTCTCACGTCCTTTGTGCGTGGGTGAGAGAGTCTGTGGGTGCCTGTCAATGTTGTGAGGCTCTGTCCTGTCTGCCGGTGTTTGTGTGAGAGTCTGAGACTCTGTTGTTTACTATGTGTACACTGCCATACCTGTGCCAACCCATGGCTTTGTATGGTTGCGCAGGTTGCAGTTCCCTCAGTTGGCCTTGCGGCGTCGTCTTGGCCAGTTGAGCTGCATGTCCCGGCCCGTCTTGCGGCTGCGCTCATGGCCGCTCAGCTTCCTCTACTACTTCCTGACCTTCGGCGCACTCAAGCCACTGGCCAAGGTTGGCTGGAGACCAACAAGCAGGGTGAGTACTTCCCTACTAACAAGCTACTATAGCATTTCTCTGTGTGTATATCTGTTTGTGTGAATGTAAGTCTCAGCATCCAGAGGTACCAAGTCATATAACACTAGTGAAGTAGAATAACAGTTCCTCCCGTACAAGGTAAAGCACAGCTTGAACACTTGAAAAGGCACTATTCAAATCCACTCGAATAACCCCTATGGTTGTTACAGTACCCCTGCGTCGTGGCCCTAGGTTTTCTCGGGTAGAGGTGTTCTGTTAGAGAGGCACTGATGTGTGAGATGCACCCCCCTCAACCGTCACAGATGGCCGGGCCCATATGGACCTGCAGAGCTCTGATCTCTGTACAGGCTCTATCGAACGCCTATCAAAGGCCCTTTGTGTGGTCCACACAATAACGGAGGAATGTTTTGTTCTCTTGTTCTGCTCACTCACGCTGTCACGGTCAAGGGGCGAGTGAGTGGCCTACGTTTCAATGCACGCGGTTTCTCCCTTACAATCAGCCAATAAGCATTTAATGTTAATTAAATGCTGATCTATTCCACTTCCCTTGGACCATTCATCCAAGGGGATACTTAATCACGGAGATGGAACTTGTCTGCCACCCATATCCTCAGCTGATGGACAAGATCTGTGATTTATCTCTAGAGCTACAGGACCTAACTGCCTATGAGTTATGTGGGCGGATCCAGACTCCGCAGGCAAAACTGGTGTGGCTTAAATTCAGGAGTTCCAGAACATTCATGCACATTGAATCTGTTTTCTGTTTACAATCTGAACAATGATCAGCTTTAAGGTTATTAATCCTGCCCTCACTTTGGGTCAAATGGCTTTTCTACACCCTCTCCCCTCCTCCTTACCTACCTGTTAAACTCCTATTCTATTGTAGGTCTATTTTAAATCTGACGTTCTAATAATAATGACGCCAGAGGGGATGGCTGCCATTTTACGGGCTCCTAACCAACTGTGCTAGTTTGTTCGTTTTTTTCCACATTGTTTGGTTGCTGCTACCGTCTTTTATGACCGAAGAGAGCTTCTGGACATCAGAACAGCGATTACTCATCTCAAACTAGACAAAGATTTTTTCTTTAATGAGTCCAACGCGAAGGATATACTGCTTTCAGCAGACCAGCCCCAAATCCCCATCATTTGCATGAAGAAAAGGTGTTGATACAGAGGGAGAAGATTGGGGTGCCTTGTGAGGATTCGGAGGCGAGTGATTAAATCGCCACTACAAACTCGATCTACAGTCAAGACAATCCTACCAACGGGACATAAAAAAATCTTATGTTTCACCAAGTCGTGGCTGAACGACGACACGGATAATATAGAGCTGGCTGGGTTTTCTGTGCATCGGTAGGACAGAGCAGCTATGTCTGGTAAGACGAGGGCTGGGGGTGTGTATTTGTCAATAACAGCTAGTGCACAATGTCTAATATAAAAGAAGTCTGGAGGTATTGCTCGCCTGAGGTAGACTACCTCATGATAAGCTGTAGACCACACTATCTACCAAGAGAGTTCTCATCTATATTATTCGTAGCCGTCTATTTACCACCACAGACCGATGCTGACACTAAGACCATACTCAACCAGCTGTATAAGAAGGTGAAGAAATTTCCCCTCGGGGATCAATAAAGTACCTACTTACATCTATCTATCTATCTATCGATCTCTCTCAACCAACAAGAAAAATGCTTACCCAGAATCGTGCTCATAGTGGCCGGGGACTTGAATGCAGGCAAACTTAAATCCGTTTGACCTGATTTCTACCTGCATGTCATGTGCAACAGGAGGAAAAGAAAACTCTAGACCACCTTTACTCCACAAACAGAGACTCATACAAAGCTGTCCCTCGCCCTTCATTTGGCAAATCTGACCATAATTATATCCTCCTGATTCCTGCTTACAAGCAAAAACTAAAGCAGGACGTACCAGTGACTCGCTCAATACGTAAGTGGTCAGATGACACGGATGCTACGCTACAGGACTGTTCGATTGCACAGACTGGAATATGTTCTGGGATTCATCCAATGGCATTGAGTATACCACCCCACTCACCAACTTCATCAATAAGTGCATGGATTACAGGCAACATCTGCACTGAGTTAATGGCTAGAACTGCCGCTTTCAAGGAGTGGTACACTAATCCGGACGCTAATAAGAAATCCCGCTATGCCCTCAGACAAACCATTAAACAGACACAGCGTCAATACAGGACTAAGATTGAAATTATTTTATTTAACTAGGCAAGTCAGTTAAGAACAAAGTCTTATTTACAATGACGGCCAACCTACAGGGTCAGCCCCTGGAGCAAATTAGGGTTAAGTGCCTCGACAGGTTTTTCAGCTTGTCGGCTGCCTAAATTACTACCATCCCGTAGCACTCACGTCGGTAGCCATGAGGTGCTTTGAAAGGCTGGCCACATCAATACCTTCATCCCGGAAACCCTAGACCCACTCCAATTCGCATACCGTCCCAACAGATCCACAGATGACGCAATCTCAATCGCACTCCACACTGCCCTTTCCCACTTGGACAAAAGCAACACCTATGTGAGAATGCTGTTCATTGACTACAGTTCAGCGTTCAAGACCAAAGCTCACATCACTAAGCTAAGGACCCTGGGACTAAACACCTCCCTCTGCAACTGGATCCTGGACTTCCTAACGGTCCGCCCCCAGGTGGTAAGGGTAGGCAACAACACATCTGCCACGCTGATCCTCAACACCAGGGCCCCTCAGGGGTGCGTGCTTAGTCCCCTCCTGTACTCCCTGTTCACCCACGATTGCATGGACAAGCACGACTCCAACACCATCGTTAAGTTTGCCTACGCTCAACAGTGGTAGGCCTGATCACCGACAACGATGAGACCGCCTATAGGGAGGAGGTCAGAGACCTGGAAGTGTGGTGCCAGGACAACAACCTTTCCCTTAATGTGAGCAAGACAAAGGAGATGATCGTGGACTGCAGGAAAAGGAGGGCCGAACAGGCCCCCATCAACATTGAAGGGGCTGTAGTGGAGAGTTTCAAGTTCCTTGGTGTCCACATCACCAACAAACTATAATGGTCCAAACACACCAAGACAGTTGTGAAGAGGGCACAAAAACATATTTTCCCCCTCAGGAGACTGAAAAGATTTGCCATGGGTCCCCAGATCCTCAAAGTCCTACAGATTTAATCGAGAGCATCCTGACCGATTGCATCACCGCCTGGTATGGCAACTGCTCGGCATCCGACCGGCACTACAATGGGTAGTGCATACGGCCCAATATATCACTGGGGCCAAGCTTCCTGTCATCAAGGACCTATATACTAGGCAGTGTCAGAGAAAGGCCCAAAGAAATGTCAGACTCCAGTCATCCAAGTCATAGACTGTTCTCTCTGCTACCACATGGCAAGCAGTGACGGAGCGCCAAGTCGAGGTCCAAAAGGCTTCTTAACAGTTTCTACCCCCAAGCTATAAGACTGCTGAACAATTAATAAAATGGCTACCCCGACTATTTACATTGAGCGCTGCTACTCACTGTTTTTTATCTATGCATAGTCACTTTACTCCTACCTACATGTACAAATTACCTCAACTAACCTGTACCCCCGCACATTGACTTGGTACCGGCACCCTCTGTATACAGCCTCATTATTGTTATTATACTAACCTGTACCCCCGCACATTGACTCTGTACCGGTACCCTCTGTATATAGCCTCGTTATTGAAATGTCATTTTGTTACTTTTTATTTCGTTTTTTACTTGTAGTTTATTTCATAAATATTTTATTAACTCTATTTGTTGTGTATTATCCTGACCTCGTATCTTAGGCCATGTATTAAAATAGCTAGCTTTTATTGTGCCGGTGGTACATTCGTAGCCGCGTTGGATTTAAGATGGAATATCATTAAGAGCTTAAGCTGTTCGGCAGGGGAACGATCCCCTAGGCGGCTGATCCCTAAATTGCACAGTCAACAAATGAGAATTAACACGAAGCTCGCTTCCAAATATGTCAGTATTAGCGTTGTATTAAATGAAACAAGTTGTGCATATTAAACCCCTACTATATTAAAGCAATTAGGCCGGAGGCGTTGTGGTATATGGCTAAGCCATGGTATATTGGCTATATACTACAAACCCCCGAGGTGACTTATTGCTGTCACAAACTGGTTACCAACATAAATGTTTTGCCACCCCCTAATGTACCACGGCTTTCAGCCAATCAGCATTCAGTGCTCGAACCACCAAGTTTATAATATCAGATGAGTTCTTTAATTTAACATAGGAATACTTTTAATGTAGGAAAGCCTTCTCAACAGTTTTTACCCCCCAAGCCATAAGACTCCTGAACAGCTTATCAAATGGCTACCCGGACTATTTGCATCGTGTCCCCCAACCCCCAACCCCCACCACCTCCCCCTCTCTTTTACGCAGCTGCTACTCTGTTTACCATCTATGCATAATCACTTTAACTATACCTACATGTACATATTACCTAAATTAGCCCGACTAACCGGTGCCCCTGTACATTGACTCTGTACCGGTACCACCTGTATATACCACCTGTATACTATCTGTGTATATGTATATATTTTTTTACTGTCTTTTTTTCTTTCTTTTTTTACTTATCTATTGTTTACATAATACTTATTTTTATTTAAACTGCACTGTTGGTTAGGGCTTGTAAGTAAGCATTTCACTGCAAGGTCTACAACTGTTGTATTTGGGGCACGTGACAAATAAACTTTGATTTGAATTTGTAAATGTTCATGTTCTGTGCGAGTTCTAACGGTTCACGTTTGGCTTCTACAATGCACCTGTAAACTAAGACCGTACTTCAGGTGTGCAAAAGTTTGATCTATTCAGGCACGTTAAAACCCTGTCAACACACCTCGCTTGCTACCTATCCTGTACATGGCCTTGATGCAGTTGACTTCGTGATGTGGGTGGCAAATACTTTTAATAATCTTTTCAGAGTTGAGATGGCGCCTTGCCTTAAGCTTAGCCTCGTCTGCCAGGGTTCTAGCTTCTCCTGGTAGAGTTCTCCCAGTAGAGAAGCAGTAGCCCGGTCTCAAATCTGTTATTGTAGTCTAGCCAACTCCTATGGTTGTTTGGCGTAACAATGAGCTTAGGAGTTGGCCAGACAGCACAAACAGATCTGTGAGAAGCCAGGATGCAGCCAATGTGAGAACAGTTTTGCTATGTGTAGACTAACCCAACCGTCTCTCCCTCCCTGGCCCAGGTTGCTCTGTACAAGACCATCCCAACACGGCTGCTGTCTCGGGCCTGGGGTCGCCTGAACCAGGTAGAGCTACCGACCTGGCTGAGGAAGCCAGTCTACAGTCTGTATATCTGGACGTTTGGTGTCAATATGCAGGAGGCGGCTGTGGAAGACCTAATTCAATACAGGAACCTGGGAGAGTTCTTTAGACGGAAACTCAAACCAGCTGTCCGGCCTGTGTGCGACTCGCACTGCGTGGTGAGTTTGTTTTCGTGTGTACAGTGCCTTCAGAAAGTATTCATACCCCTTGACTTATTCCACATTTTGTTGTGTTACAGCCTGAATTCAAAATGGATAAAAACATGTTTTTTTTTTCTCACCCATAATGACAAAGTGAACATGTTTTTAGACATTTTTGCAAATGTATTGAAAATGAAATGCAGAGATCTCTAATTTACATAAGTATTCAACCCCTGAGTCAGTACTTTGAAGAAGCAACTTTTGTAGTGATTAGAGCTATAAGTCTTTCTGGGTAAGTCTCTAAGAGCTTTCCATACCTTGTGCACCATTTGCACAATGTTATTTTCAGAATTCTTCAAGCTATGTCAAACAACCATTTTCAGGTCTTGCCATTGATTTTCAATTAGATTTTAAGTCGAAACTGTAACTCGGCCACTCAGGAACATTACTGTCTTCTTGGTAAGAAACTCCAGTGTAGATTTGGCCTTGTGTTTTAGGTTATTGTCCTGCAGAAAGGTGAATTCCTCTCTCAGTGTCTGGTGGAAAGCAGACTGAATCAGGTTTTCCTCTAAGATTTTGCCTGTGCTTAGCTCCACTCCCCAGTCCTTAATGATTACGAGAGTGGTACTCAGTAATGTGTTTTACAAAAAGTGAATTGCTTTGCCACATTTTTTTTGCAGTATTACTTTCGTGCCTTGTTGCAGGATGCATGTTTTGGAATATTTTTATTCTGTACAGGATTCCTTCTTTTTACTCTGTCAATTAGGTTAGTATTGTGGAGTAACTACAATGTTGTTGATCCATCCTCAGTTTTTTCCTTTCACAGCAATTAAAACTATTTTAAAGTCACTATTGGCTTCATGGTGAAATCCCTTTACCGGTTTCCTTCCTCTCCGGCAACTGAGTTAGGAAAGACGCCTGTACCTTTGTAGTGACTGGGTGTATTGATACACCATCCAACGTGTCATTAATAACTTCACCATGCTCAAAAGGATATTCAATGTCTGCTTTTTTTATTTTTACCCATCTACAAATATTGTAAAACCTCCCTGGTCTTTGTGGTTGAATCTGTGTTTGAAATTCACTGCTCGACTGAGGGACATTACAGATAATTGTATGTGTAAGGTACAGAGATGAGGTAGTCATTCAAAAATGATGTTAAACACTATCAATGAGCCCATGCAACTTATTGTGACTTGTTAACCAACATTGTGCTCCTTGCCATAAGGCTTGAAGTTAAGGCTTGCCATAAAAAGGGTTTCAGATTTTCCTTTTTTATTAATTTGTAAAATGTCTAAAAATGTAATTCCACTTTGACATTATGGGGTATTGTGTGTAGGCCAATGACAAACAAATATAAATGTAATCTATTTTAAATTCCTGCTGTAACAAAACAAAATGTGGAAAAAGTCAAGGGCTGTGAATACTTTCTGTAGAAATTGCTTTTCCCGGGAAGGAGCAAGAAACATAAAACTTCAACTTTGTTGTTGCCACTGTTGTCATGGTAACCTGCAGCTGCATGTTCTATACTTTAAGTAGTTATTGCACATTGATTACACTCATTCGTATTTCATATAGTACCAGTAAAAAGTTTGGACACAAACTATTTTCTACATTGTAGAATAATAGTGAAGACATCGGAACTATGAAATAACACATATGGAATCAAATGTATTTTATATTTGAGATTCTTCAAAGTATCCACCCTTTGCCTTGATGACAGCTTTGCACACTCTTGGCATTCTCTCAACCAACTTCATGAGGTAGTCACCTGGAATGCATTTCAATTAACAGGTGTGCCTTTTTTAAAGTTAATTTGTGACACATCTCAACATCAACTATTCAGAGGAGACTATGTGAATCAGGCCTTCATGGTCAAATTGCTGCGAAGAAACCACTACTAAAGGACACCAATAGCAATTAGACTTGCTTGGGCCAAAAAACACGAGCAATGGACATTAGACCGGTAGAAATCTGTCATTTGGTCTGATGAGTCCAGATTTGAGATTTTTGCTTCCAACCGCCGTGTCGAGCTAGCCAACTACGGCTAACTTACAGTCATGTCAAAAAGTGCAGCCAGAATAACAGCAATGTAGCCACATTGTATATTTGTTTAAGCTGTTTTCTAGTGACATTTATTTGGATACATCCATAACAATGCACTAATATAGAAAATGTGCTCACTCGTCAGGAACCTGTTGTTCAGAGGAGCTAGCCAACAACACAGCTAACACAATCACTTCAAACTGAAGCTAGAAAGACTGAAAACTAGCCGCACTTTGTTTCGTTTGACCATTTTCAATTTGCATTACTTTGTATATATCCATAAAAATGATCCCAGCTTATTCATGATTTTGACTGGCTGAGAAACACTGCCTGCCTGTCTTGTCCCGACTCCCGACACGTTCATTACTATGGGAGAGCTGGAGATCGAATTTAAATATTGAAACAATGTTGCAAATGTCGGAGAGACTGACAGCAAGGTTTATACAAATCTCCGCTGTTGAAAACTAAATGTTAGTCTAAAAGTAATGTGAGATAATGTCTAGATGCTTATCAAGTTTATAAATTGCCTGGCTGGGCTGATGAGACAGTGGATTGCACAGTCAGATGGAACAGAGTAAATAGGCATTTTAACATACTAGATTTAGCTGGTCATAACTTGTGAAATAGACACTGGCTGTAATGTGGTTTTAACCAATAAGCATTAAGAATTAGACCCACGCATTGTATAATTGTAAATACTTATTTGTATTTTCTGGTATGGTGAATAAAAATGTGCCTACTCAAAACTTTGTCAGATAGTTAAGTTGGAAGTTTTTCACAATTCCTGACATTTAATCCTAGTAAAAATTTGTCTTAGGTCAGTTAGGATCACCATTTTATTTTAAGAATGTGCTTTTATTTCTTTCATCACATTCCCAGTGAGTCAGAAGTTTACATACACTCAATTAGTATTTGGTAGCATTGCCTTTAAATAGTTTAACTTGGGTCAAATGTTTCGATTGCCTTCCACAAGCTTCCCACAATAAGTTGGGTGAATTTTGGCCCATTCTTCCTGACAGAACTGGTGTAACTGAGTCAGAATTGTAGGCCTCCTTGCTCGCACACGCTTTTTCAGTTCTGCCCACACATTTTCTAAAGGATTGAGGTCAGGGCTTCGTGATGGCCACTCCAATACCTTGACTTTGTTGTCCTTAAGCCATTTTGCACACAACTTTGGAAGTATGCTTGGGGTCATTATCCATTTAGAAGACCCATTTGTGACCAAGCTTTAACTTCCTGACTGATGTTGCTTCAATATATCCACATAATTTTCCTTCCTCATGATGCCATCTATTTTGTGAAGTGCACCAGTCCCTCTAGCAAAGCACCCCCACAACATGATGCTGCCACCCCCATGCTTCAGGGTTGGGATGATGTTCTTCGGCTTGCAAGCCTCCCCCTTTTTCCTCCAAACATAACGATGGTCATTATGGCCAAACAGTTCTATTTTTGTTTCATCAGACCAGAGGACATTTTCTCTACAATCTTTGTCCCCATGTGCAGTTGCAAACCATAGTCTGGCTTTTTTTATGGCAGTTTTGGAGCAGTGGCTTCTTCCTTGCTGAACGGCCTTACAGGTTATGACGATTTAAGACTTGTTTTACTGTGGATATAGATACTTTTGTACCTGTTTCCTCCAGCATTTTCACAGGGTCCTTTTACTGTTGTTCTGGGATTGATTTGCACTTTTCGCACCAAAGAACGTTAATCTCTAGGAGACAGAATGCGTCTCCTTCCTAAGCGGTATGACAGCTGCGTGGTCCCATGGTGTTTATACTTGCATACTATTGTTTGTACAGATGAACGTGGTACCTTCAGGCGTTTGGAAATGGCTCCCAAGGATGAACCAGACTTGTGGAGGTTTACAATTTTGTTCTGGGGTCTTGGCTGATTTCTTTTGATTTTCCCATGATGTTGAGTAAAGAGGCACTGAGTTTTAAGGTAGGCCTTGAAATAAATCCACAGGTACACCTCCAATTGACTCAAATTATGTCAATTAGCCTATCAGAAGCTTCTAAAGCCATGACATAATTTTCTGGAATTGTCCAAGCTGTTTAAAGGTACAGTCAACTTAGTGTATGTTAACTTCTGACACATTGGAATTGTGATTATAGTGAATTATAAGTGAAATAATCTGTCTGTGAACAATTGTTGGAAGAATGACTTGTGTCATGCACAAAGTAGATGTCCTAACCTACTTGCCAAAACTATAGCTTGTTAACATGAAATCTGTGGAGTGGTTGAAAAATGAGTTTTAATGACTTCAACCTAAGTGTATGTAAACTTCCAACTTCAACTGTATGTTTTGGTAATTATATGAGGTGGATAGACACATCTATAGACCTGTTTATGCAGGTCCTAAAACACAAGACTAATAACATAAATATTTTGAGTTTAATTATGTTAGGCTACTGGTCTGTTCAACCCATAGCTGCGCAGGGCAAATAAAATCAATAGTTCTTATTTTGTTCATTAAACAGACAAGAGACTCACTTGGCCTACTTGCTCCTGCCCTGACCAGTCAACACACAGGGCCTATATTTTATAGTAATAATGAACTATAACAAAATAAAATTCATGTTAACCCATAATTTATTAGCTAACTATAAGGCCCTTGGAATATTTATCTGTCAAGAAAATAAATATGAAAAGGCTAAATGCCAAAGCATTTCTGTGACAATAGACAAGATCAGCTCAAGGATAAATGGAGAGAATAAATGTATTCAAAGCATTTCTGTGAAGCTTTCTGATTGACAACTACAAGTTTGATGTCAGACAACAATAGAATGTTCATGATTTAATGCGTGCCAAAGACGGTAAGATGAAAGGCAACGTTTTATACTGAAGGGTTGGCAGGACTTTTAAATACATTACCACAATCATGACCAGGTCGGTTGGTGGAAATAAAAGTACAGGCTTTGTTACCGGCAGAAAAAAAAAGTATTCACACCCCTTGACTTTCCCCCCCCAAAATTGTGTTACATCCTGGAATTATGTTTTTATAAATGTTAACAAATTAATAAAAGCTGGAATGTCTTGAGTCAATAAGTCAATGCTTAACAAGTCACATAAGTTGCATGGACTTACTATTTGCAATATTAGTGTTTAACATGATTTTTTTTTAATTATTACCTAATCTCTGTACCCCACACATCGGTTATCTGTAAGGTCCCTCAGTTGAGCAGTACATTTCAACCACAAAGACCAGGGAGGTTTTCCAATGCCTCGCAAAGAAGGGCACCTATTGGTAGAAAAAAAGCAGACATTGAATATCCCTTTGAGCATGGTGAAGTTATTAATTTCACTTTGGATGGTGTATCAATGCAACCAGTCACTACAAAGATGCAGGCGTCCTTCCTAACTCAGTTGCCGGAGAGGAAGGAAACTGCTCAGAGATTTCACCATGAGGCCTATAGTCACTTTAAAACAGAGTTTTTAATGCCTGTGAAAGCAGAAAACTGAGGATGTCTCAACAATATTGTAGTTACTCCACAATACTAACCTAAATTACATAGTTAAAAGTAAGCCTGTACAGAATAGAAATATTCCAAAACATGCATCCTGTTTGCAATAAGGTACTAAAGTAAAACTGCAACAAAAAAAATGTGGCAAAGAAATTAACTTTGAATAGAAAGTGTAATGTGTGGGGCAAACACAACACATCAATGAGTACCACTCTACATCATGTTATGGGTATGCTTGTCATCGGCAAGGACTAGGCAGTTTTTTAGGATAAAATGAAACGGAATAGAGCTAAGCACAGGCAAAATCCTAGAGGGAAACTGACAAATTCACCTTTCAGCAGGACAATAACCTAACACAAGGCCAAATATACAGTGGAGTAGCTTACCAATACTACATTGAATGTTCCTGAGTGGCCTAGTTACAGTTTTGACTTAAATCGGCTTGAAAATCTATGCTAAGACTTAAATGGCTGTCTAGCAATGATCAACAATCAACATGACAGACCTTGAAGAATTTAAAAAAATTATAATGTGCAAATATTGTACAATCCAGGTGTGCAAAGTTTTTAGAGACTTACCCAGAAAGACGCACAACTTTAATCACTGCCAAAGTTGATTCTAACATGAATTGACTCCAGGGTGTGAACACTTATGTAAATTAGATACATTTCTAAAATCATGTTTTCACTCTGTCATTATGGGGTATTGTGTGAAGATGAGTGAGGAAGAAACAATATTTTTATCGATTTGGAATTCAAGCTGTAACTCAACAAAATGTGGAATAAGTCAAGGGGTATGAGTACTTTCTGAAGGCACTGTACATTATAGAGAGAGAGGAGTAGATCCCTGGTTAAAGCCGTAAATGTTTGAGTACTTTTTTCAGATCAGCCCAGCAGATGGGAAGATCCTGCACTTTGGGCGGGTGCGGAACTGTGAGGTGGAGCAAGTCAAAGGAGTTACCTACTCTTTGGAGACCTTCCTGGGACCCCACACCTGGGCTGAGGCCATCAACAGTACCATCAAGCCATCAAGTGAGTACCTCTTCCCTTTCCCCCTCCAGGTCCAATGGGATCTAATGCCCAATCCTAATTCAAAACTTAATCCCCTTGTTGATCTCAAAGGATTGGGTGGGTAAATACAGTATAACTGATTTTGTAGACCTAATAGGCAAAACCCTGCCCCCAATCATGTTTATACATCTTATCAGAATTAGACCCGTCTAATCCTGTTTTGTCTAGACCAGAGGCTGGGGATTTAGGATTGGTTTGTATGACGCACCTTACCACCCTGCCTGCTGACCATAATTATGTGCGTTTTCCCAGATGAAGAGGACCCCAGCTCATTCCAGGATCTTCTGGTGACTAAGGAGGGGAATGAGCTGTTCCACTGTGTGGTGTACCTGGCTCCAGGAGACTACCACTGCTTCCATTCCCCCACAGACTGGAGGGTGGCCCACAGAAGACACTTCCCTGGTCAGTGCGCTATTAGGAGTGTCCTGCTCATACATTCGACATCGTAATTCCCCTATATAAACGTCAGAATGACTCCTCTACGCCAGGACGTTCAGGACTCACACATCATAATCAGGGGCATCATGCACCCCAGAAACCTGAGGAGGCTCAAAGTATGTGAGGATGGTCAATTGGAGAATGTATTATTTTTCAAAACCTGAAACAGCTCTTTCGTACAATCTAGAGCCATAATCATTATGCTTAATTCTATGCAGAAAAATAGACTTTTTTTTTAACATATCTAAGCATACCTCTTGAGCCGTCTGTATCCTCCTGACTGGTGTTTTTTTTTTTTTTATCCCAATCAAAATCTGTCTGTTTTTTTTCAATCCACCAATATCACCCTTCCGCATCTGCGGTGAAAGGTGGCAGAGCTAGAGCAGTGTTTGTCAGATCATGAGACATCCCCAAAAATCGTTCTTCTCATGAAAACGTCTGTAGCGTCCGAAAAGTTTGTGCTACACACTAATATGACCCCTCTACGATCATGTACATGTCGGTTGTTTTGTTCTAGGACGCCCACAAGCCTCAAGACTCATCTGAAGATCCCCGGTACCAGTTTAGTGTCTAAAACGTTTTTTACTGTTCCATGTAGTGAATGTTATTCTATGCATTTCAATGGGCTAATAGCAGTAATGCCAAATTCAATGGTTCATCAAATATATATATACACAGTACATTCTGAAAAGTATTTAGACCGCTTCCCATTTTCCACATTTTGTTACGTTACAGCCTTATTCTAAAGTGTATTTAAAAATATATATAATTATTTCATCAATATACACACAATACCCCATAAAGACAAAGCGAAAACAGGTTTTTAGACATTTTTGCAAATGTATTGAAAGTAAAAAACAGAAATACCTTGTTTACGTAAGTATTCAGAACCTTTGCTATGAGACAAATTTTAGCTTGGGTGCATCCTGTTTCCATTAATCATCCTTGATGTTTCTACAACTCGATGGGAGTCCACCTGTGGTAAATTCAATTGATTAGACATGATTTGGAAAGGCACACACCTGTCTATATAAGGTCCCACAGCTGACAGAGCAAAAACCAAGTCATGAGGTCAAACGTAGAGCTCCCCCGATTGCTCAGTTCGTCCCGGCGGACAGCTATAGGAAGAGTCTTGGTGGTTCCAAATTCCTGTCATTTAAGAGTGGTTGAGGCCACTGTGTTCTTGGAGACCTTCAATGCTGCATGTACTCTTCTCCAGATCTATGCCTTGACACAATCCTGTCTCAGAGCTCTACAGACAATTGTTTCGACCTCATGGCATGGTTTTTGCTCTGACATGCACTGTCAACTGTTGGGCCTTATATAGACAGGTGTGTGCCTTTACAAATCATGTCCAATAAATTGAATTTACCACAGGTGGACTCCATTCATGTTATAAAAACATCTCAAGGATGATCAATGGAAACAGGATGCACCTGAGCTCAATGTTGAGTCTCATAGCAAAGGGTCTGAATACTTATGTAAATAAGGTATTTCTGTTTTTTACTTTTAAGAAATGTACAGAAATTTCTGAAAAACTGTTTTCACTTTGACATTGTGGGGTATTGTGTGTAGATTGATAAAAACTGTTATTTAATCAATTTTAGAATAAGGCTGTAACGTAACAAAATGGTGAAAAAGTCATTTAATTTTTAATATACCTTTTAGGGGTCTTAATTCAAAATCAAATAGCTAAATCAGTGTTACTCGCTATTTTTTTTAAGTGGGCAACTTTGGGTTGAAACAATCTTTTCGAGGGCCGCACAGATCTTACATTTGTTGCACTTTAGCTTTCAAAATGATAAATTATCAATAGAAAGCAAATTCAAAGCAATAGAACACATGCAATTAATTTAATGTACATCACAAATATATACATGAACACAACAAGTAGGCTACATCACATGTATGACCCATATTATGAAATTGAAATGAAATTTCCCCCCCGGGGGGTAAATAAAGTACCTATCTATCTATCTATCTATTAAGGGTTAGGCTACATCACATGTATGACCCATATTATGGGTTAGGCTACCTCAGTAGTTGGAACAGCGAAAATGTCCCTTCTACTTTTTTACTGAATTTATTCAAAATTTGTAGTCTGTTGTTGCAATCCTTGTTGGGCAATCCAGGTGTCCATTTGTCAGTCTGTTTCTCTGTTTTTGTTTCACAATGTTGCACATTGTTGAAAATGTTGCTTCACATGAATAAGTGCTGGCAAAAATGATGTCACCTTTTGCACGCACTGCTTCAGTAGTGGATACTCTGTGTCTGACACAAGGTTCCAGAAATCAGCAGCACCTGATCTTAGTTCACCTTGCAATGTGTCATTTGCCTGCAGCTCTACTACCTCGCTCTCTATTCCAGCACGGTCAGGACAGAGAGCGGTGATGACTGGGGTCAGAGATGACACTGGCACATGAAAGGGGTCCTCAAGGAAGTTGAAAAAGTCCTTGTACTCCATGATGTCATTGAATCTTGATTCAAACTCCAACTTCAACTGTTCCAACACATGCACGAATCCATCATAGCTAAAATGTTGCAGTAGGTCTGTGTTGGATGTGGTGACTGCTCAGAGCTTTGGGAAATTAACAAAATCTTTGTCAGTTATGAACAGCGTGGGGATTTTGTCTTGAAATGCTGTGACCACACGTAGCATTTTGCCCAGAATTTTAGCCTTCCCTTGGAGCTGGAGATTAACTGTGTTCAGGTGGCAGGTGATGTCTGTTAAAAAAGCCAGCTTTAATATCCACTGTGGATCATCCAGCTCTGGCTCCTCTTTTCCTTTGCTTTTAACAAATTCACAGATTTGAGGGAGCAGAGAGAAATCTTTCTAAAACGCTGCCACGCTAAATATCAAGTTGCCGTATTCTGTCCGGTATTCCTCCAGCAACTCGCGGAATTGCCGGTGATTCAGTGCCCTCGCAATAATCTTGTTCACGACGTCCTGCATCACATTATGTAATTCACAGTCTTTGAGTTTAGCCACAAGTGCTTCCTGATGAATGATACAATGAAATGTAACAAACTTGGGAATATCCTCTCTCTTTCTCATCAGGCCTACGAGTCCCTTCTCCTTGTTTGGTGCACCGTCAGTGCACACAGATGCAAGATGTGACCAGTCAATGTTATTAGCAGCAAAAAATGTAACAAGGGCTTTCAGAATATCCTCTCCTCGTGTTTATCCCTGAAGAGGCAGTAAACATAAAAGTTCCTCTCTGAGCGACCCATTTAGCGGGAAGCGGACCCACACACATAATTTGGCAATGTCACTTATATCAGTGCTTTCGTCAAGTGCAAGACTAACACGGCGCCAAAGATTGCTTACCGATGTCCTCGCCGATATCTTCTATGCGTCTTGTTATGGTCGAGTCAGAGAGGTGCAGTCCCTTAATTTGCTTTAAAATAGCTTCCTTGTTTGTGAAATCAGCATACAATATTTCGGCTGAGGCCAAAAAACATTCTTTGACAATTTCTGCGTCTGTGAAGGCCTTCTTGTTTCTTGCGAGTATCCAAGCAATCTCCTATGTTGCCTCTGTCGTTTCCTCTGCAACAGTGCTAGATGTTCATCGTTTGTTGTTGTCCTTTGAGCTGTCCTTTTGAGTTGCGATATTTTGTTGTTTCTGAGGTTGCTTTGTGCCGGATATGTTTTGTCAAAATGGGCATGGTGTGATTGGAAATGTCGCTCTAAATTTCCTTGTTTAAAACAATTGACTATCTTTTGGCAAATAAGAGTGAGCTGGTCGCATCATGCAGTACAAAAAAAAACATGTCTGTCCATTTCTCTTGGAACTTTCTGTGTTGTTCTTCAATCGACCGTATCCTTCTCTTAACCACCGGAGTCACATTAGCTAGCAGCACTTCCCTGCCACTATCTTCCTGATTTTCCCGGTTCCCCGGTGGTTGCTCGTTCACTGCTGTCACGCTGTTCTCCGGCTCTTCCCCCTCATTTTCATTGTCAACAGATTTACGTTTCGTTTTAATAATAAACCTATCCATGTCGACCAGACTGCAAAAGTATGCCGTAGTAGCATTAGGAAACTGTCGATCGCTCTCTGGCTGACCACTCACGTTAAGCGATTAATTGCCTTTCTGTTCAACAACTGCTATACTGCCATCTATCTGCCGTCCAGGGAATAATAGATATAACGTGACTCAGGCCTGCATTAAACACATTGCTTTGAAATTCTGTCATTGTCATGTAAAATTATTGGAAAGTCACCGGGGCTCGCGTGCGGGCTGCGCAAAGAGTAACACTGAGCTAAATGATCCTTGGTATGACTGTTTTAAAACAATTCAGTTAGCTTAGTAGACCCTGCCCCTTTCTGCATCTCTGCTAAAATGTTTAAAGATTTAAAGGAATGTGAGTCTAATTCAGTACATTTAGTTATAGTTTGCTTTTAGTCAACCAAACTTGCCAGCAGGCATGCCAGCTAAGATAATTAGACAAGCTAACTTGATTGACAGGCTGAAATGGCTTCTTGGTAGGTAGTTACATGATTGGACGATTGGGAACCTATCTGGGCTAGCTAAAGCCAACTTCATGAAATTAGGTGGCTAGTATTATTACAGAGAAACAACAAATGAAATATTAACAGGACAAATCTGAGGTGTTCGTGCACGCTCTGATCATAATCCTGCTACATACTCAGACTCGCATTGCCTCACCTTACACACCTACCACTCACTCCTATCTGATCTGAAATGGCACAGTCCTAAAATCACATTTTGTATGTACACTCAGTACACTTTTGCCTCCAGAACAGCCTTAATTCTTTGGGGCATGGAAACAATGCTCAATTGGTATCGAGGGACCTAACGTGTGCCAGGAAAACATTCCCCACACCATTACACCACCGCCACCAGCCTGTATCGTTGACACCAGTCATGATGGGGCCATGGACTCCTGTTTGTGTACGCCAAATCCTGACTCAAATCCTGACAGGACCCAGGATTCGTCGGACCAGGCAATGTTTTTCCACTCCTCAATTGTCCAATGTTGATTGGAGCCGCTTCTTATTGCTTTTAGCTGATGGAAGTGTAACCTGGTGTGGTCGTCTGCTGCAATAATCCATCCGTGACGAGGACCAACGAGTCGTGCGTTCTGAGATGCCATTGTACTGCTACGTTATTTGCCTCTTTTTGGTCCGCCTGTCAGCCTGCACGGTTCTTGGCATTCTCCTTCGACCTCTCATTAATGAGCCGTTTTCACCCACAGGACTGCCGCTGACGCAATGTTTTTAGTTTTTCGCACTATTCTCCGTAAACCCTATACTGTTTTGTGTGAAAAGCCCAGGAGGCTGGCCGTTTCTGAGATACTGGAACCGGCGCGCCTGGCACCGACAATCATTTCGTAAGCGGGGTGGTGTACCTAATGTGTGTCGGTATACCTGTGTATTTACCCTCTGCTCCCTCTCTGTGTCCCTCCCAGGATCTCTGATGTCAGTGAACCCTGGCGTGGCTCGCTGGATCAAAGAACTGTTCTGCCATAACGAGAGGGTAGTACTGAGCGGAGAGTGGACACACGGCTTCTTCTCCCTCACCGCCGTAGGAGCCACCAACGTGGGCTCCATACGCATCTACTTTGACAAGGTTGGTTGGAGCTAAAACCCACTTAGGTTGGGTGTTTACTAGAGCCTATTCTGGTACTGTTATAGTATTTACTCACGCACTCATCCATTTTGTGCCGGCTGGTGCATAGTGCTGCATTAATGTCTCTCTACGTCAGAGTATTTAGTAGGGTTGCACATTTTGGGGAATATTTAGAGGTGGAACTTTCCGTTGGAATTAACAGGAATATATGGGAATTAACGTAAATGTATAATATTAATACCATTTAAATGTAGATGTTTTTTGCATTGGATATACAGTATTTACCATATCATATGGAGAAGGAAACCTTTTACCTTATCATAAGTAGACATAATTGCAAATTATTAAATCCTTCCTATAGAAATAAAAAAGAACTAGTTGCATACACAGCTCGAGCAAGACATTCATGACTTCTCTGACTACGTTCCTCCATTGAGTCAAAAATACTTCTGATTCCAGGAAGACCATGATCTGTTGCTATCGATAAGGTGTCTGATTCATCATTTTCACCTCAAGTTGAAGTAGAGGGACCTTTGTAAGAGGTTGCTTGTTTTGAGCGCTGAGGGAACTTTATGTACTTGGCCAGATGATTCTGCATCTTTGTTGCATTCTTCACATATGATTTGGCACAGTATTTGCAAATGTACAAATACTTCCTTCTACATTAGCTGCAGTGAAATGTCTCCACACATCAGATAGTGCCTGTGGCATTTTCCTCTAAAGAAAAGAAAACCCAAATACAATTCCATGTACAGATAAATAGTTAAGCAGTTAGATTAAACAACTCCTTTGTAAGATTTTTTTTTTTTAAATGAAAGATGTATGGAAACAGATGAATTAATACTCCTCAGTTACCTGGCTCAAGCAAGCTAAAACCCACATGGTAGCAAAAACTAACTATCAGAAATTGTTAACAAGTTAGAAATGATTTAAACTCACTTTTCTGTAGGCTACTATTTACTAGTTAACAAAAAGTCATGTATAGTTGAAGTCGGAAGTTTACATACCCTTAGGTTGAAGCCATTAAAACTCATTTTTCAACCACTACACAGATTTAATGTTAACAAACTATAGTTATGGCAAGTCGGTTAGGACATCTACTTTGTGCATGACACAAGTAATTCTTCCAACAATTGTTTACAGACAGATTATTTCACTTATAACTCACTATATCACAATTCCAGTGGGTCAAAAGTTTACATACACTAAGTTGACTGTGCCTTTAAACAGCTTGGAAAATTCCAGAAAATTATGTAATGGCTTTAGAAGCTTCTGATAGGCTAATTGACATCATTTGAGTTAATTAGAGGTGTACCTGTGCATGTATTTCAAGGCCTACCTCAGTGCCTCTTTGCTCGACATCATGGGAACATCTAAAGAAATCAACCAAGACCTCAGAAAAAAAATTGTTGACCTCCACAAGTCTGGTTCATCCTTGGGAGCAATTTCCAAACGCCTGAAGGTACCACGTTTATCTGTACAAACAATAGTACGCAAGTATAAACACCATGGGACCACGCACCATCATACTGCTCAGGAAGGAGACGTGTTCTGTCTCCAAGAAAATAAACGTGCTTTGGTGTGAAAAGTGCAAATCAATCCCAGAACAACAGCAAAGGACATTGTGAAGATGTTGGAGGAAACAGGTACAAAAGTATGCATATCCACAGTAAAATGAGTCCTATAGTGAAATAACCTGAAAGGCCACTCCACAAGGAAGAAGCCACTGCACCCTTTGCAACCCTAGTATTTAGGGACCTTGGCATTGTTCATACATAGTTCTGAATGAGAGCAACAAAGTTAGTGGTCGCACTATTGTTTCTTTAACATGTATTTGCACAACAATTCTATACTATTGACTAGCAGTGTAATTATAGTGTACGTACACATTTTTTAACTAGCGTTAAATGTATTGCTGATGGTGATCTCTTTCTCTGATGTTGTGAGGACAGAGACAAAGGTCAGCTGCTTAACCTATTAGGACATAACAGTACATGCAGTACAAAGTCGGTGTGACATAAAGCTGAGAGTGGGCCAGCCTGACTCAGGGTTTCTGAGCCATATTAAACTTCTTATCACTAATAAAAAGCATGAGCTGGCTCGCACCCAGAGAAAATTATTTAGTGTAGAGGTCGTGACTAACAGTGAATATACTGTAAGGTATAAAAACAGAGTCTGCGTCCTGTCTCACTTACCTGTACGTCAGGCCATTTCCCTAAGCTGCTGACACACTGCGTATAGTCCTATTTAATCTCCCCACTCACTGTGTGTAACCTTTTCACTCATGAAGTGAGTTCCAAATATCTCTTAACGGTCGCCCCAGCGCGAGTTGTTCTATGCACGTGATGTCAAAATGCACTCACTGTTCCAAAATGTGATTGTCGCGCTGCCTGCTAATTATCTATAGGCTACGTTTCATCTTTCAATTTCAAATTAGTTTTATTTTCTAACAACAGTTTGAATTGAGGTGCGTTCCTCAATAATTCACATAGAAGTGGCCCATTTCAGTGTTGCAGACAATTTTATGTTTGAGTCTACTGAGCCGGACAAATGTCCCTCTTCGAGGCGAGCCCTTCCCCATTTTTTTTCTGCACATCAAGTATGCAGACATTTGCGCAGTCTTGCACGAACTGCCACATTTTCTGGCTGGCGCTCGCATTGTTGCATTGTTGTTTTCCTTACAAATAATAACTTTGGACGTGTGCGTTCCTATCAAAGTAAGTGCCTTATTTTCTGTATATCGTGTTGTTGTGTCTACTTAAGCAATAAGGCCCGAGGAGGTGGTATATGGCCAATATACCACGGCTAAGGTTTGTTCTTATGTACGACGCAACGCAGTGTGCCTGGATACAGCCCTTAGCCATGGTATATTGGCAATATACCACAAACCCCCAAGGTGCCTTATTGCTATTATAAACTGGTTACCAATGTAATTAGAGCATTACAAATAAATGTTTTGTCGTACCCGTGGTATACAGTCTGATGTACTACGGCTGTCAGCCAATCAGCATTCAGGGCTCAAACCACCCAGTTTATAATGTAGCGTACTGTATGTATGAAGCATAAGGCCAGACAAAATTGATTCACAGTTTAATGGATTTTCCTCCCTGAAAAGTGGGGGGGTAACAAAAATTAGCCATTAAGTGGATAAGGAATAACAGTACTTTACCACATTGTCCTAGGCTATATGGTCATGAACAATAGGAGAAATATTCCTTTTCAGATTATTATTATTATTATTATTATTATTGATACAGAAATTAGCCTAACAAATTCAAGAATTATTGACAATAAATAATTGTAATCAAATTAAAATGTTGATGCATAATAATGAGTTAATTACCTGAATGCATCTCTATAGCCTAGGCGTTAACAACATATTCATTCAAATATGATTAGGGCTCTCAGACTAGGCCTTATAGAAAGAGGGTCAATCAAGTTAGGTCTGCCAAATTAATGTAGCATTGGAAAAAAAAAAAAACATTCCAGCCATTGAGTCTAACCTATCATCATCACAATAAAACATGTTGTTTATAACATGCACAATTAGAAGCATCAATCTATATAGAGCAAGTGTGACTTAATTCGATCCCAGTAACTTTGCTCACTGCATCCTCCTTCGATTGTCTCGTCTGGCTGCCACGAAAAGCCCCCACCTTCTGATCTGCACGAAGTGTGTGTGTGCCACTGGCGATGTACTTTGCTGGACATGCTAGATGTTCTCGGCGGCGCATCATCACTTCAAACTCATTCCGTCGAGGTGTTATCGTTTGGCCTTCTACTACTGGTTGTACCGGTAAAATATAAGTTATGAATCGCAAATCACCATACAGCTGACACACTTTTGATTTCACCAATCATTTTGACTTCAATTTGTTGTCCAAAGTACTATCAGCTTGCACTGCATCTTTGCTGATGAATGCCTTGATCTCTGGTTCAATTACATTTGTTGTTTTGTCTATTAATCGCTTCTAATAGATCTGAAAATGATGCAATAATCATGAAGTTAACCGACTGTTTGTTTATAATGAGGAACGTCCCACGTTTAACCTGGACATATAAATAGTAGCAATTTGCCCTGCAGGTGCGAGCGTGTGTTTCACTGTCCAATCCGAGGCTCGACCAAGATATTCACGTTTTCAAGTACTGGTGACAAATAATGCATTCTGATTATTGCATAGATTGTAATGGACACCTGTGATGTGTGCGAAATACCTTTTTGGTATTTTGTTGTACTGATTATAATGAGCTAATGCTACGCTATTCTCCAGCTATGTGTGGCGCCATGTTTGTTGACATTATACAATGCATTCTGGGTGTCACGTAAACGTCTGTCAGACAGAAGATGTTATGAGATGAAGGAATGGTTCACTCATCTTTCGGGTGAACTTCCAGAAGTGAATAAAAGGAAGTGAATTAGCGTACACTGGGCTGCCTCCTTCGGACAGTAAACAGAGAGGAGCACAATAAGGGGACGTTCTGCTCGCTGGCACAGCCTGCTGTCTCCTGTTTCATATGAAATAGATGGGGACAGGAGTTTCTCCTTACCATGTGACCAGACCTGGAAAAACTCCCTAGGATTAGGACCTCCATTTTTCCTGGTCAATTCATCAGGTGGGAAGGGAGGAAAAAGTAGGGGTGGGCAGGAGAGGCGAGGCGAGACGAGAAAGATGAGATAGGAAGGGGAGAGATGGGAAGGGGACAGATGGGAGGAAAAGCGAGGAGGGGGCCAGCGATACAAGCTGTTTCCACCTGGGCGTAGTCAACAACACCACAGGAGGATATGACCTCATTCAGCTGCGCTGCTCATCGTCTAATGGGGATTAGTCAAATTTAAACTATTCTCCTCAAATCCACCCCTCCTTTTTTTACACATCACATGGATGTGGACACTGAATTTATTGGGGGGATCTGCTATGAAACAATGCTCTATGATATATATATATATATAATTTATTATTATTATTATTATATATTTACTAAACTGACCTCTCTCTCTCTCTCTCTCTCCCAAGGAGCTGCGGACCAACAGCCCACGCTACAGCAAAGGCTCGTACAATGACTTCAGCTACTTGTCTAACAACAACCAGGAGGGTGTGAGCATGAGAAAAGGGGAGCACCTGGGAGAGTTCAACCTGGGCTCCACCATCGTCCTGCTCTTCGAGGCGCCACACGACTTCACCTTCAACCTGAAGGCCGGCCAGAAGATCCGCTACGGAGAACCCCTGGGGACTATGTGAGCCAAGATGGCTGACCAGAGAGACACTTTCTGGGGGAAACAGACTAAACTAAAAGAAACTGATGGACACTCTAACGTGTGTGTACAGATCCGAAGGGGAGGCGTACAGGCTAACTTGCAAACTGAGAGACACACACATACTCATTCATACGCTGACATTCAGTACATGCGCTGTACATTGAAATTGAGAGACGTACGGCTACCATACGATGCACTGACTAACTCACAGCAAAAACTCACAAGCCACCACTGTTGCTTTACTAACAAGGGGGTTTCCCCGTTCCATCGACTAGTTTCAATTAACTCTACTTATTTTGACAATTGATAACAACCTGTACCTAGACCAACAAAAGTAAGATAAGTATAGGTAAACCAGCAAAAGCAAGATCGTTTACAGCAATTAGTTACATTTTCGTTCAATAAGAATAACAACATAGCTTTTACATTTTATTAGCCTCTTTTTATTTTCTTTTGATACATTTTACCCATATTGCCTTTTGTCAGGGGTCTCCTCGTCAATGGGGACTTCCTCTGAGGTTTCAGACACGAGCAGCACTAGCCTGATTTTAAAGATCTGCTTAGTGCCATGTAGCCCAACTCCTATGGCCGTTGGCCATACATCACAATCAGATCTGGGACCAGGCTAGCGAGCTGCGAGACACATCCACACACACACAGGTAACCCCTGTCACACACAGCCACTATCATGTGGACAGGCTTCCCTATACAGTATACACACCACGAAGAAGGAATGTACCAGAGACCACATATACATCTACCCTCTTTCCCTCCTCCTCTCTTGATACTGAATGCCTTCCTTCTCTCCTTCTGTCTCTCACACTCTCCGTCCGCACTGCTGTCCCTCTTCTGTCATCCCCAGAGAAGGTGCTTGTGTTGGGGTGATTCTGGACTCTTCCCTCCCTGTCATGGAGGTAAAGACTGGCACGATTCCTCCCAGTCAAATGTGTCTAGGTCATATTCATTAGGCACCTACCAGAAGAAAACTGTCTGAAACCAGGCAGGAGTACCTGGCTTATATTCAGATTAAAACATAAATAAAGTTTTGCTACGGTGTGCCCTAATGAATACTTCCCTGTTGTATTAAGCCCATGGTGTACGATCTGTGCCATCCCAGCCATGCATTATTAATCATCATTAGAGTGGTAGCGCTGCCTGCTGCCAATTACTGCTCCTGTAACCCTAACCCTAAATGACTGCTAAAAGGGGTATGTCACATTGTTTAACATATGATAATGAAGTGAGGATGACTTCAGCGATTTCTGTGAAGATGATTATGATTTATGATGGCGTGTGTTAATCTAACCCAATTAATTAATGGACTAAATCCTGATGTATTCCTCTGAATGGAGCCATACCTTTTATGCTGATATAACGCCATCATTACAAAAACATAAACATGCCTACGCACTGGTGGTAGGATCATGGGAGATTATGTGCAAACTGGTACTGGCAACTGTTAGTTTTTGTCTTCTGCTGTTCGGTTGAATTGGAAAAAGTTGTTAAACTGGAAGTTATCTGCCAGCGATAATAATATTAAAATAAGTTGGGCTAAACCTTTTGTTAAGTGTAAAATGTATGCTGATATCGATACTAACGACTGTGACACCCTTGGCGGAACATTCAGATACCCAGGGCTGAGCTATTTCAAGATTAAATTTTTTTCCTGTACTTCTGTTTAGATTTTGTGGTAGTGCCAACAATGCTAAGTATTTTTTGGTTATTGTTTTTCGATGTATTCAAAAAAAATTGCTTTGAACAAATGTGGACTTTCTGGCGCTTTTTGTGTTTCTGCTACTGAACTATTGCTCTGTTTCAGGGGTAGAGAACTCTGACTCTGACCCCTCAGTAAAGGAACTCTGAAATTCGACCTCTAGCGTATGACGACGAGCTGGGGTCACAGACGTGATGGACCGAGGAGATGCCGGTGACACCAAACCCCTTGGCTACGTCGTTGTTCCACAAATCGTGTCGTATACAGAAACCAAACACCAGGGTCTGGCCTGGCCACTGCCTGTTGCACACTTGTTTTTATATGTACATTGTGATATACTTGAATCATGTGACTCATTCAACACTGCATAGATTTTAATCTCAAATGTTTTTTAGAAGCAAAAAAAAACGTCTAATAAATTTTTGCGTATTCTTTAAAAAAATATATATATAAAAAAAAAGGAAAGTGTATGCTTGTGACAAGAAAATATGTACTTCACACATTATATTATTAGAGTTGATCTGTGGAGCTAATCCCCTGCTCAATATTCATGTTAGAGGAGTGATTTCATTGGAGCACAAGGAAAAATCTCCCAAAGGTCATATTGGGTAATGGGAGCAATGGTCTGATATGTAAATTAGCTTGAGGTAGAAGTTACCCTAAACCACAGATTTAGGATCAGATTCCCCTATCCAAATGCTGATAGTAAGAAGGATGAAGAAATGACTATCAGTGTAGTGAAACAACTTGAACTAAGCTCTCCCACACACACCAGTGTGTTTTAGTGCTTCCAACCCCTTTTAAACATGAGCTACAGACATGTTTTTTTGCATTGGATTCTTCTATTTAGCCTGTGCAATTAATGCCGGCTGAGCTAGAGCGGTGTTTGTGAGGGTGTTTTCACAAAAAGTCCTCTCTCTTTCTCTTTTTTTTAAAGCTGATCTCAGTCCTCTTTAAAGTGAACTCTGAGGTAAAAGCAAATTAACTCTGTTCTCTTTGTATTCACACTGCCCTTGCTTTTGAATGAGGACTCAACTCTTTTGCCAGTTCACTTCACTTATTTAGTGGTCCAAGTCCTCTTCATAGTATTCACATTGCTATGTTTAGAAAGGAACCAAGATCTTTTTCCAACATTCACTCAATGCACTGGGTTTTTACAAAGTGCAAGAAAACCAATTCCATCAGATCGTGTTTTCGGACAGCTTGATATACTTACTTACATTTTGGAAGCTAATTGCTTGCATTTACTTAAGGTGAGACATAATTGTAATAAGATACTGTTAACATGTACATATTATTGGTAACAGAATAAATGGCAGAAGAATAACTGCAGAATAAATTATGTAATTGAAAGTTGTACACCCAATGTAGGCTACTTTCCCTTTAAGAGCTAGAATAGAGTTTGTAACCTATGTTGTGATTTAAACAAAATGTTGTTTTCTCACACTATTCAAACCCCACAATTGAATAAACAGCCTATGAAGCTCTTAGCCTTTAAATCACATATTGTAAACAAATAATCTGAACTAAATAATGACTAGAACCTGGGGAGCTTTGTTCACATTGCACTAAACCAGACTGCAAAATTCAAGCAAGCTGATCACCTCTCAAGATGGTCTCAGTTCGGTTCCCTTAGAGTGCTCTTTTGAGGGGTCTGAGTTCCTTTGGAGTGGTCACATTTGCTGAAAGGGATCAAGTGTGGATCCCTCCAAATTAGTAGAATTAGTGGCTGAGCAATTTCTATAGACTAACATTGGCAGTAGAATGGCCTTACTGAAGAGCTCAGTGACTTTCAACATTGCACCGTCATAGGATGTCACCTTTCCAGCATGTCAGTTTGTCAAATTTGGGATGTTATTGTGAAGTGAAAACGTCTAGGAGCAACAACTGCTCCGCCGTGAAGTGGTAGGCCACACAAACTCACAGAACGGGAACGCAAAGTGCTGAAGCACAGAGCACGTTTAAAACTTTGTTGGGAGCTTCATGAAATGGGTTTCCATGTCCGAGCATCCGCAAACAAGCCTAAGATCACCATGCACAATGCCAAGCGTCGGCTGGAGTGGTATAAAGCTTGCCACCTCTGGAGCAGTGGAAACGCGTTCTCACGCTTCACTATCTGGCAGTCTGACAGACGATTCTGGGTTTGGCGGATGCCAGGAAAACGCTACCAGCCCCAATGCATAATAATGGTCTGGGGCTGTTTTTCATGGTTCAAGCTAGGCCCCTTAGTTCCAGTGAAGGGAAATCTTAATGCTACAGCATACAATGACATTCTAGATGATTCCAACTTTGTGGCAACAGTTTGGGGAAGGCCCTTTCCTGTTTCAGCATGACAATGCCACCGTGCACAAAGCGAGGTCCATACAGAAATGGTTTGTCGAGATCGGTGTGGAAGAACTTGACTGGCCTGCACAGAGCCCTGACCTCAACCCCATCGAACACCTTTGGGATTAATTGGAATGGCGATTGCGAGCCAGGCCTAATCGCCCAACAGCAGCCTTCCCAGAAGAGTGGAGGCTGTTATAGCAGCAAATGGGGTACCAACTCCATTTTAATGTCCATGATTTTGGAATGAGATGTCCACATACTTGTAATGTAGCTCCCAGAATTTTAGGCCAATTCTGAAAGTGAAAAACTGAAATATGTAGACTAGCATACTCAATAGCATAAATGCACAAAAAAAGTACCAAACCTTAGTTACTGTAAAGTAAAAAGCATTGACCAGTAAAACCACTTGAGGGAAACAAAGGGTCATAGAATTGTTATCTTATGACGTGTGTGTGAGCGTGTGCGTGCTTGTTCGTGTGTGCGTGCTTGTTCGCGTGTGTGTGTGTGTGTGTGTGTGTGTGTGTGTGTGTGTGTGTGTGTGTGTGTGTGTGTGTGTGTGTGTGTGTGTGAGTGAGTGAGTGAGTGAGTGAGTGAGTGAGTGAGTGAGTGAGTGAGTGAGTGCATGTGCTTGTTCACTTTGATTCGCTTAACAAACATTGCTAAGAGGAATGTTTGCTGAGCATACAAATGTAAAGGTTATGGGTGAAACCAGAAGAAATAGCCACTTCAATGTGTTTCATATGGAACCAGGTAAATGTAACACTGGAATGAACCTAAATTCCACAATACCCATACAGGTACTGTAGCTATGTCATCAATCCTGTTCAAGTTGACTGTAGTATCATGGTTTAAACTTGACTGTCCTCTATAGACCACTCCATGCAACTCAAAAAGTCTCAAATACAACAAACATACAACAAACAAACAGGTACAGTATTGTTTATGTCATCATGACATACTGTACCTGTGTGATTATAGCTTTGAGTGGTCACACTCATTTACCAGCTACATTATATTGCAATGGGCGGTGTAGATTAGCAGCAGGCTACAGATACTGATTGAGAGACAAAGAGAGAGGAGGGACCTGGTCACCATGACAAATGCACCTGTGTTGAGCAGCGAGAGGAATGGCATTCCAGGACTGAGGCTGCAAGTCATCACCACACCCTCTCAGGGTTTCAGGCAGCTGCTATGTTCTCAAAGGGGTGGGGTCAGGTGGCTCCCAGGTACAACAACAGCACTCCACCTCACCTGAGTGTGTGTGTGTGGCCGTCTCAGTCCTTACTCTGACACACACTGCTACAGGTGTGGCTCCTTTTTCCAATAAAGACACACAGAGGGAGTACACCCAGAAGGATCTTCAAGAGACAACTATTCAACCTTTAAGTGCTCACTGGATTGAATGAACCACCTAAAGACCGGGGGAATTTACATGGGATATCATACAACACTTGACTGCTGAGGAACTCCACAAGCTGAAAAGGTAAGCGTGAACAATCAGTGTTTGTTACTGGTGAAGTGTTTTAGTGTTTTTTAAAGATCCATATAAAAAACGTGTTTCAGTGTCAACGTAACATATTATCATGAAAATTATTTGGGAAAGAGAATTGGATAGAACAATTCTAACAGTAAGATGGGTTAATGGATAAACCCTAAATTGAGAAAGATCCTGAAGCAGACGGAACGAAAAAACTGTTGTGACTCTCCTCAGAATTTCTCGAATGTCAAGCAGAACAAAATCAGAGCTTTTGTAGTTTAAGAATTATAACCTTACAGTTGTTTTTTCAATCTGTCTTTTACAGGAGTATTCTTGGAAAGCCAGTTCAAGTCACCAGAGAAAACCAGAACAAATGGTGACAGCAAAGCTTAACGTTCAGATCCGAGTCTCAAAGCTTCAGTACCCAGTCTGAGATCTAAGACGTTGACAGTCACACACACTATCTGCCTGTGTTTCGTCCTCTCAGCCTTCTATAACCAGCCGTCATGAATCTGTCTCTGGACAGCGGTTATGGAAACGTGACCATCCCTCGGGCCAAGCTACATTCTGCAGAGGACAACACGATCATCATCAACCCCATGACCCTGAGAAGTACCTACAGCAACCGCAACTCCTCCCTCAACCCGTACGGTGCCTTTAAACCCAGTGGGGAGTCGCTAGCCCCCTCAGAAGTTACCAAGGATGGGGACGATGATGGTAAAGCCTCAAACCCCCCTCGCAACACTGGCCAGACCTCCTACACACTGACGGAGGACACGGAAGAGGAGGTGGGAAGCTCTCGGGTCTGCTGCCTGCGCTGCCGACGGAAGTGAACTGGCAACCTCCACCCAGATCAGGAAACAGTCAAACAACACCCGGCTGCAAAGGGCTCTGGGTATATGAACTAAGACAATCAAGGGACGCTGTCGGAAGACACTGTCCAATCTAGTGTTACCAGCTGGGTTAAAAGCCAAAGCCATTACTGGCGATGTGTAGTTTTTGAAGGATTCATCAGTGGTAAAATGTAAATTTTATTCAATTTCCAAAAGGGATTCTTCTGAGATTGGACGCAAGATGTCCTCACAGCCACTATGGCAGAATCTGCCTTTGAAACAGAAGTGTTTTACATAAGCCTTTCACTTACGACATTGTATGCTTGCTTTTTTTCTTCTAGTCAACAAGACTGATATATTTAGCTATGGATATTTTGTTAAATATCTATACCCTAATGTCTTTATGCCTTATTAGTTTATCTGTCAGTGTTTTGAATGATGTCAAAAAGGCCACTCTTGGGTGGATGATGCAACTAGCCAGTGTTCAGGGAGTGGTAGGGAAATGTCAAGGAATTAGTATGCAACAACTCCCAAGTGGCGCAGTGGTCTAAGACACTGCATCTCAGTGCTAGAGGCGTCACTACAGACAACCTGGTTCGAATTCAGACTGTATCACAACTGGCCGAGATTGGGAGTCCCATAGGGCGGCGCACAATTGGCCCAGCGTCATCCGAGTTTGGCCAGTGTAGGCTGTCATTGTAAATAAGAATTTGTTCTTAACTGACTTGCCTAGTTAAATAAAGGTTAAATAAAAAAATATATATTTAAACAACCTTCTACTTCCTCTATCAAACAACCCATCACAGAAGATGACATGCTAGGCCTTTGGCTTGGCACGGACAGACCTGACCAAACCAGTGAGGTGGAACTAGAGAGGCAGCTAGCTCAGAGGCTGGGTTAGTTTCTATGGGCCTTACTGAGTCCAGTCTTCCCATACCACACCCTAACACACCACTCCGTCCTGCTGGACTGGTCGCTTTGCTGCTGATGGTTTACAATGCTGCCTTTGTGTGACTGGGTCGCAGGAAACCAGGCCACAGGCTCCCGCAGCCCCAGCTCCAACCCCAGTCATTCTGCTCTGTGTATGTGGTAGACAGTACCTCACTGTCCCTCCTGGCCAAAAAAGAGTTGAAAGCGAGGCCTGACTGGATGAGCATTGAAATGCGATATAGCCATGCTTTTGCTGTCTTGTTTGTATGATTTATACAACCACTGTACGTCCATAGTTTAGCCTTGTGTAACTATTACTGCAACTCTACTCTGCATTGTTTGTTTTTTAGAAAATAGATTGAATTTTTAGCAAGCTTGTACAGCATATTAGGGTCAACTCATGAAGTGGTTCCATGTATGAAAGCCCCTCTTAGTTCAAGACCCTAATCCCCCAGCAGGATTACATGAAGACACGTGCATGAGTTAGAACTTCACTGCATGAACTGTTGTTGTTTTCTCCAGTCAGCAGTGGACTACAGCTACTCAGTAACTAGGAACCAGATGTATGATTGATTCTAGGACACTATGTATGATTGATTTTTGTAATGGTAATGTGGAATAAAATGATAAAATAAAGAATGTACAAATTATATATGGGACTGTGGTATTATCTATACTGAACAAAAATGTAAACACAACATGTAAAGTGTTGGTCCCATGTTTCATGAGATTAAATAAAATATACCAGAAATGTTCCATATGCACAAAAAGCTTATTTCTCTAAAATGTGCACTAATTTGTTTACATTCCTGTTAGTGAGGATTTCTCCATAGCCAAGGTAATCCATCCACCTGACAGGTGTGGCATATCAAGAAGCTGATTAAACAGCATGATCATTACACAGGTGCACCTTGTGCTGGGAACAGTAAAATGTCACAAAAAAATGTGCAGATTTGTCACACAACACAATGCCACAAGTTTTGAGGGAGCGTGCAATTGGCATGCTGACTGCAGGAATATCCACCAGAGCTGTTGCCATGTTCATTTCTCTACCATAAGTCGCCTCCAATGTTGTTTTAGCTAATTTGGCAGTACATCCAACCGGCCTCACAACCGCAGACCACGTTTAACCCCGCCAGCCCAAGACCTCCACATCCGGCTTGTTCACCTGAGGGATGGTCTTGAGACCAGACAACCAGACAGCTGATTAAACTATGGGTTTGCACAACCGAAGAATTTCTGCACAAACTGTCAGAAACCGTCTCAGCGAAGCTCACCTGCGTGCTCATCGTCTGACTGCAGTTTGGCATCGTAACCAATTTCAGTGGACAAATGCTCACTTTTGATGGCCATTGGCATGCTGAAGAAGTGTGCTCTTCACAGATGAATCCCGGTTTCAACTGTACCGGGCAGATGGCAGACAGCGTGTATGGCATCATGTTGGCGAGCGATTTGCTGATGCCCCATGGTGGTGGTGGGGTTATGGTATGGGCAGGCATAAGCTACGGACAACAAACACAATTGCTTTTTGTTGTTGGCAATTTGAACGCACAGAGCTACTGTGATGAGATCCTGAGTTCCATTGTCGTGCCATTCATCCACCGCCACGTTTAACCATGATAATGCACGCCCCCATTTCGCAAGGATCTGTACACAATTCCAGGAGGCTGAAAATGTCCTAGTTCTTCCATGACCTGTCACCCATTGAAATTGTTCGGGATGCTCTGGATCGACGTGTACAGTTCCTGCCAATATCCAGCAACTTCGCACAGCCATTGAAGAGGAGAGGGGCAACATTCCACAGGCCAAAATCAACAGCCTGATCTACTCTATGCGAAGGAGATGTAGCATGAGGCAAATGGTGGTCACACTAGATACTGACTGGTTTTCTGATCCACACCCCTAACTTTTTATTAAGGTATCTGTGGCCAACAAATGCATATCTGTATTTCCAGTCATGTGAAATCCATAGATTAGAGCCTAATTTATTTATTTCAATTGACTGATTTCCTTATATGAACTGTAACTCAGTAAAACCTTTGAAATTGTTGCATGTTGTGTTTATATTTTTGTTCAGTGTACATAATAACTGCATTAGTATTGTTGTTAGGTATAGGAGTTTTTAGAGCTTTTCCTGGTCAGGTCACCCAATATAATTATTGTTTGACCCAAATGATGGTGTGTGTTGCAGTCAAACACTGACAGATAAAGGTTACCCCTGTCTTCTTTCTACCCATGACAAGGTTGAGGTGTAACAGTCATAGGACAGTGACGGCAGCAACAGAACCGGTTTAGGTTAAACTTGCTGTACTTCTCAGAGCAGGAAGAAGATGCTTCATGTTTTCAAAATAATAGGTAGACATTGTGCAGGTACACACTTGTAAATAAAGACAATGGGTAAACAGATGGAGTTACAGATGCAAATTATGACTAAGAACTTCATCACTGAGTCAAATTGAACCTAGCACGTCTACTGTCATTCACATTATGGGTGATTATAATTACGATCATCATTATGTCATACTGTACTGAAATACACAACTTGTTCAATTTATGAAGCTACTACCCCACTTTCGTTCACACTTACAGTAACAATGTCAATTGTTAACAACAAACCATTTTATTACTGTGTCTGTGGGAGTACAGGTATACATTCCTGTCCTCAATGGTCTTCAATCATCTCAGTGAGCTGTCAGAGTACCAATAACAGGCAATGGTCTTCAACTCATCTCAGTGAGCTGTCAGAGTACCAATAACAGGTAATGGTCTTCAACTCATCTCAGTGAGCTGTCAGAGTACCAATAACAAACAGGTAATGGTCTTCAATCATCTCAGTGAGCTGTCAGAGTACCAATAACAGGTAATGGTCTTCAACTCATCTCAGTGAGCTGTCAGAGTACCAATAACAAACAGGTAATGGTCTTCAATCATCTCAGTGAGCTGTCAGAGTACCAATAACAGGTAATGGTCTTCAACTCATCTCAGTGAGCTGTCAGAGTACCAATAACAGGTAATGGTCTTCAACTCATCTCAGTGAGCTGTCAGAGTACCAATACCAGGTAATGGTCTTCAACTCATCTCAGTGAGCTGTCAGAGTACCAATAACAGGTAATGGTCTTCAACTCATCTCAGTGAGCTGTCAGAGTACCAATAACAGGTTTGAGTGCATTGCTCGGAATCTTGTGTCATAGAACAATTAATGCTCCTGTTCCGGCTCACACATTCCTTCAGAGGTTGTGATTCCTGAGTCATACGTAAGAGTTCTGGAGTAGAGTGTACTATATATGGATGTATTTCCATCCCAGTCCCTGCTAGTGGAACAGGATAGGCCACTGGCGTGTCTGTTTTCTATGACAGGCATGCCTTACAAGTCTCTCCACCAAGATACTTACTGGAATAACTGGCCCTACCAGCCTCAGGTGCTCTCTGCCCATAGGCTCCCACCCTTGGTCGGGTCAACATTGAATGTCCTCTCCTCTATCAGTGGCGTAGCACAGTTTCGCAAGGCCCCCCACCAATTTTACACATTTTGCCATTAAGCTGAGAGAAAATGTTGCTGTTTTAGAGCTAATTTCCTGCTAATCTACAAATTTTGCCATTAAGCTGAGAGAAAATGTTGCTGTTTTAGAGCTAATTTCCTGCTAATCTACAAATTTTGCCATTAAGCTGAGAGAAAATGTTGCAGCTGCCTCAAGCTAGCTACGCCAGTGTCCTCTATGTTTATGTGTACATGCTGTTAGATCAGGCACTGTAGCTATCAGTGGCATCAAGATTAAGAGGTTCTTCAAGTGCTAGTGAAAACCATTTGTATCCATGGCAACACGAGTGTATTTGTTCTACTTCCCCACAGTATTAACAGAGTTAGGTCATAGCTAGAAAATAATAACACACCAGCAAACATCCACCAATTTCGATGTACTTCTCGTGACATGCACAACCTCATACATTAGATCTCCACATTTCACAGTAATCATACAACAACACAATAATATACAACGTTATTGCCCCTGTAAGGGAAGTTAGTTTTGCTTGAGCACATACAACCCAGAAAGATAACATTTACCAACATTTAATGTAGGAGTAAATAAGATAAGTCCATCAATGTAACTGGGTCGTTCAACGAAATGATTGCCTTTTTTTGCGTCCCTTTGATATTTTAAGTAGAAATTGTGCACCAATATTACATGTTAAAAACCTATTAAACGTGGTGCACTTTAATATACAGTAGACCACATGGAGAATTCAATAAATATGAATACATTTATAATTGTGCCCCCTCTGTGACTTCTAGGAAGATTTTAAGCCACTTAATGTCAAAATGTTTTACATTTTCACCACCATTGTATTCATTGTTGTTTTTGTTGCTTTGACAAAGTAATTTCTGAAGGGTATTATTTATTTAATGTGATTAGTGGTTCATTTATGTCTGTCCCTCATTTTAAAGTCAACCCTGTTGCGTCAACCCTCTCGTTTTAATATGGTGAAACTATTCCTTTTTAAATATTATTTTCAAAACAAACATGGAAAATCTAATAGTCAAATAGTGTAAAAGCAGGTGAGCTGGTTCTATTCTTTTTTGGCCAATTTCTGGTGTTTTGTGTTAGAAAACTGAGCGGGTCAAGCACAACAAGCCAACCCTCTTACCCATGGATAGACAGGCTAGAAATGCTTTAAAGGTCCAATGGTATCTTCACGAGGTCAATATCAAATCATTTCCGGGTAACAATTAAGTACTTTACTGTGATTGTTTTCAATTAAAATTGTCAAAAATCAACAAAAAAAGCTTCTTAGCAAAGGACAATTTCTCAAGCAAGAATTTTGCTAGGACTTTCTGGGAGTGGTCTGAGTAGATCACTACCATCCAGGCCCTCATTGAATGATAGCACCAAAGCTGCTTTCCACAAATGTGGAGTTAAATAAAAGTTAAATAAAAATGTGTGTTACTGAGCCAGCAATGAAGGGCGCTGCATACTTAAAATACAACGATAAATTAAAAATAGATAGATAGATAGATAGATAGATAGATAGATAGATAGATAGATAGATAGATAGATAGATAGATAGATAGATAGATAGATAGATAGATAGATAGATAGATAGATAGATAGATAGATAGATAGATAGATAGATAGATAGATAGATAGATAGATAGATAGATAGATAGATAGATGATAGATAGATAGATAGATAGATAGATAGATAGATAGATAGATAGATAGATAGATAGATAGATAGATAGATAGATAGATAGATAGATAGATAGATAGATAGATAGATAGATAGATAGATAGATAGATAGATAGATAGATAGATAGATAGATAGATAGATAGATACTTTATTGATCCCCGAGGGGGACATTTCTTAAATAAAATTATACAAACAATACAACAAATAAAAAATAGTGTCTGAAAGTGTATAGTATGCATTTGTTGGAACAAAGAATTGGGAAATTATATTATTTTATACTAATAATGTTATATTATACAAGTAATGTTTTTTTCTCTAAAAGATAGGACTTATAAATGTGTGGCACCTTTTAAGATTCTTATAAATAAAATCCATTTAAATGAATATCAGCATAAGGAACAGTTTTGTGGCCTTCCATGGCTTCCTGTTTCACTTGGTTATAAAAATTAGGTAACACGTGTAAAATCTCTTTGTCGTCCATCACCATGGGAAAATATAAAGAACTCCTAAACAAAAAGAGACAAATAGTTGTTGACCTTCATAAATCAGGCAATGGGTACAAAAAACAGTTTAAAAAAACAATTATAACACTTACAACTACTAGGGCAATAATTAAGAAGCTCCATGCCAGTAAACTTGCCTGGTATTGGACGCAAGTGTATCTTGTCCCCACGCACAATGAGGAAGACGGTGCTATGGTCAGATGACATGAAAATAGAGCTATTGGGCCACATACACACAAGTAGTGGGTTTGGCATCGAAAGAAGGATGTATAAGCAGAAAATAACCTGATACCTATTGTAGAATATGGTGGTGGAGATTTGATGTTATGGGGGCTGTTTTCCTTCCACTGGTCATTGGGTCCTTGTTAAGGTCAAAGGCATCATGAGCTCTACCAAGTACCAGGACATATTAGCCAAAAACCTGGTTGCCTCTGCAAGGAGGCTGAAACTTGGCCGAAAGTGGATCTTTCAGCAAGACAATAACCCCAAACACACATCAAAATCCAGAAAGAAATTGTTAATTGACAACAAAATCAACATTTTGCAGTGCTATCTAACTCACAAACAACAGTAACCCCATGAAAACCAGTGGTTTGAATTGAAATGGGCAGTCCATAAGTGCGGACTGAAGTATATTATGGACCTGGAAAGATTCTGTATGGAGGAAAGGGCTAAGATCCCTCCCAATGTGTTCTCCAATCTCATAAAACGTTTTAAAAAAAGGTTAATTGCTCTTATCCTCGAAAGAGAAGGGTTATTGAAAACAGGGGTGACAATACTTTTTACACCTATCTTTTTTAGTTTTTTTGTATTACTTGTTATGCAAAATCTCTTTCTCTGAGCAATTGTATTAGTATAAATAAAATGTAGCATACAATATAGCTAACTATTTGTATTATTTATTTTATACAGTATTTTTTGCTCATCTTTATCAAGGGTGCCAATCATTTTGGAGGTGACCATCTATATCAAACATTAACAGTGCTACTAGGCTATTACTTTAAGGTTGAACAGAGCGGCTTCAGTGAAAATATCTATAAAAAATCAAGTACAACGTATTTCCATCACATAGGAGACAGTGTATAATGGAATTATTTATATGTCTGTTATTTCAAGGACTGTTCCACTATAAAAAATATCCCAATTGAATCTACTACAATAACCTACATTAAGCTAATAAGCTACCTACAATATACTCTCTGGGATAACTTGGTGAAAACCGAAACTTCTACAGAAGTTCAGAGAGACAGGGAAATATTCAGAAGATCAAGATAAGAATCAGCTGTTTTCATCCTACTCATCTTTCATAGACCTGTTTTACTGTCACACGCAAGGAACGCACTCTACAACAAACAACAGTAATTTCCCTCAATCGTAGGTTGCAATGGTCAGTCTTTGTGTGGACATTCCATTTGTGGCGGTCATCTTCCACAACTCGGCAGTCTACACCCATGAACAAGCTGTGAATTGGCTTGCAATTTAAATCTCTGGCTGTCTGTCTAATCTTTGCTACCACCTAGTGTCTCAACACTGTTGTTGTTTTTTCATGACAGTCCATTTACAACATTTCTGCAATTAAACAATGCTTTGTACTAGAAGACGTGTCCATATTGTACATTGATTAAACCTAGAGTTTTCAACAGACAAGAAGGAAGTTTACAGTATAGACAAGATGGTATCCTAATGAAAACAACCATTGGTTCCTTGTTCCAGCCCCTATCACTTTGGTGTTTTCAGATCACTAGGAACTGGATTGGTGTAAGTTCCATTGCAATATAATTGCTTACACTTACCCAGTCGCTAATGGGGGCTAGTGGCTAATAGGGGCTAGTGACTAATGGGGGCTAGTGTAATTTTCAGCCTGGACAAGGCAATGTCACATTGTCAAGGTTACTTTAGGATACCTACAGTATTTTGCTGGGGGACTGAGTCATATGGACTCAGCTGGCCATCCCACAGTGTTGACAACTGGCTCCTGTGAGTGCTGGTGAATGGAGAGTGTACTGGTGAATGGAGAGTGTACAGTTTGTGCTTGTCTATTGTTGCCAGTGTAAGCTGATCTGCTGCCTGCTCCCTCCATACAGGAACGTGAGCCTGGGTCGGCTTTCACCGGGTCAGACTGTTGGGATACTCACAAGAAGAAGTAGGAGGTGGAAAAGGGAGGAATGTACTAGTGACATAACCAGCATCCCTCTGTGTGTGTGTGTGTGTGTATGTGTGTGTGTGTGTGTGTGTGTGTGTGTGTGTGTGTGTGTGTGTGTGCGTGCGTGCGTGCGTGCGTGCGTGCGTGCGTGCGTGCGTCTGTTTACGCGTACCTGTGCATGTGTGTTTGATTGTATACATGCTAGGGCAGAGAGGCCGAGGGCCCTACCCATCAACCCCATAGATGGAGATAATAAGCTCCCTCTCCCCCTGAGAACCCCACTGTTCTCTGTGGCCTCTAATATGTAACACGCTCCATTGACAGGCCTTTGAGTGTGAGTTCACAGGGAAGGGCAGCCTGAAATATTAAAGGGCCTGACGAGCTGCTGCAGGCTCACATTATTTGCCATTCATTAGAGACGAGAGCAGGTTCTGTGGAAGAGTAGAACAGAACAACAGAGGAGATAAAGGCAGGAGGACCGACCCTCCAGGGGACTATACTAGGGATACACAGGGATTAGGCAATAAGGTTATCTCTCTAATATCTGATCCTATAATGTACATCAGTAGTGTAGCATTAGTTTTTCATAGTGAAACATAGTCAAGGAATACTACACTGGGCTGGTCCTGGGAAGGAGGTTGCTTTGAAAACAGAAGCCATGGCAGTACTCCAGAGAACTACCAAGGACCTTTAGGGGGTTTGGAGGTCAAACTAGAAGGTATGTCATGTTTTGTTACAGGGGTTTTCAGTTCTGTTAGGCATGCTTTTGGTTGAGGCCAGTTTTCTCTCAACAGGTAGTATAGAAGATCTGAGTGAGACTGACAAATTCGGTTTTATAACACATTTTTCTCACTGAGTTGATCTTATATGTCCAAATGTATTGAATACAAGAACATTCCTATCAGATTGTTAGCTATAAGTTTAAAAATACTTAAAATAGTATGCATGTTTCAATTAATTCAATTAATTATTAGTAGTTCCAGACACAGCAGAAAGGGAGACACCCTGCCTAACACATCATGATAACTATCTCCCCTTTTCAGTGACAGTTTCAGCCAGTAAATAGATAGATTAACCAACCTGTTGTGCCTCTGTTTAAAGGAGGATTAACCTGTTGTGTCTCTGTTTACAGGAGGATTTAACCAACCTGGTGTGCCTCTGTTTACAGGAGGATTAACCAACCTGCTGTGTCTCTGCTTACAGGAGGATTAACCTGTTGTGCCTCTGTTTACAGGAGCATTAACCAACCTGTTGTGTCTGTTTACAGGAGGATTAACCAACCTGCTGTGCCTCTGCTTACAGGAGGATTAATCTGTTGTGCCTCTGTTTACAGGATGATTAACCAACCTGTTGTGTCTCTGTTTACAGGAGGATTAACCAACCTGCTGTGCCTCTGTTTACAGGAGGATGAATCGGTTGTGCCTCTGCTTACAGGAGGATTAAACAACCTGCTGTGTCTCTGCTTACAGGAGAATTAACCAACCTATTGTGTCTCTGCTTACAGGAGGATTAACCAACCTGTTGTGTCTCTGCTTACAGGAGGATTAACCAACCTGTTGTGTCTCTGCTAACAGGAGGATTAACCAACCTGCTGTGTCTCTGCTTATAGGAGGATTTACCTGTTGTGCCTCTGTTTACAGGAGGATTAACTAACCTGGTGTGTCTCTGCTTACAGGAGGATTAACCAACCTGTTGTGTCTCTGCTTACAGGAGGATTAACCAACCTTTTGTGTCTCTGCTTACAGGAGGATTAACCTGTTGTGCCTCTGCTTACATGATGATTAACCTGTTGTTCCTCTGCTTACAGGAGGATTAACCTGTTGTGCCTCTGCTTACATGATGATTAACCTGTTGTGCCTCTGCTTACAGGAGGATTAACCTGTTGTGCCTCTGCTTAAAGGAGGATCATCCCACAACTGACTGAACGGACAGAGAATGTTGTAACAGAAGTTCACAGCTGACATCAAACATCTGGGTCTCAATCCTTTTCTTGAGTCTAAATGTATTATCAATTCCATTCCTCTATTTTCCTCTCTTTGTATTAATAAAAAAATCATTTGGCTGCATGTGTGTATGATTATTTGAAACACTAACCATAAAGTAGTAGTAGTGGTAGTAGTCAGGGCCCTTGACAATTCAATCTAACCAGGTAAAACTCTGGGCCATAGCAATAACCACCATTCATAATCTGTTTTCCTGTACAGGATGGATGAGGAAGAGGAATCCCCAGTTCCTGATGCCCCAGACTTTATTACCCTAGAAGCCCCAGCAGAGGCCCCTGACCTAGAGGCCCCAGTAAATCCTCCAGTAGAGGGCAGTGTGGAGGCCGGAGGAGTTCAGCCATCCAGAGACAGCCGTAAACTGGACTGTATCATATGCTACTGTGCCTTCAACCTGACTGAGAGGCTGCCACGCAAGCTCTACTGTGGTCACACCTTCTGCCAGGCCTGCCTAAGACGCCTCGACACCATCCTCAATGAGCAGGTGGGTCTGACTGACTGTCACGACACCGGTCCCACCATAGGCTCACACAAACGCAGGATCTATCTCAATGGACTAGGATATGCTAGTAAAAGATCTTTGATAAGATATTCAATGTTTTTGGACCACTTCCAGAATAGTTCAAACAGACTGGGCCTTTTCCCAAAACTTGCAGTAATTTGGCAAGCTATAGCTCACTTGTTCCCTTGGTGAAAAGGAACTTTGTTGAAGATCAGCTAATACGCATAATCTCAAACAAATTTTAAGATGACCAAAGCTGCAGAGCAATGGATTGCATCAATATCGTTTTCTAGGGAGGAATTCTGTATTGAGCACAACAGTCAGACCACCTAAAAGAGGTGTTTTCAGTTTGACACTAACATGTGTCCCAAGTGACAACCCTTACCCTGCCCGCTCTTCTACTCCCAGCAGATGTGGATCCCCTGTCCACAGTGTCGGCAGAACACCCCCCTCCCACGCGGGGGCGCTACAGCCCTGGACCTGGACCTAGCGGCCTTCCTGGGGGTCAAGGCCGAGATGGAAAACCAGAGGTCCAGCCCCCGGCAGGAAGGAAAAGAACCAGGCAACCAGCTGGAGCACAAGCCCTCTTTTGGGAAGCAGTCCATCGTAGAGCAACCTCAAGCCACCTGGAACCATGGAGGACTGGCTGAGCCTCGCTTTCACCGGAGCCCCTGCTGCAGGCGCATCTTCTGCTGCTGGTGGTGCTGCTAGGCTGCTCAGTCATGTATGAATGACAATGACTGACAGGAGTTGGTTCAAGCATCTGTCCAAGAGTTTTCCCATTACAATACCTCCTGCAGCTGAATATAGGAATGCCCGTGCTTCCAAGGATACAAATCGGAAAATACCTAGGGCTTGACTGCCTGACTTGACCAAGAAAAACTCCAGGCCCTAGTTATGCGTGTGATTTACACTACTGGGAAGAACAGTGGTCAGGAGACACTCGCCTACAACCCAAAGAACCCTCTGCTGACTCATTTCAAATATGCAACTGGACAAATGGGCTATTGGTACCTTGTGGGACAGTCAACTGTTGAAAGGATCATTATATGCACACCTTGTTGAGTTATAGTATCATTTATAAGTGTATTTAATGTATGCATGTAACCATTTCGTCAAGTGTAAAATAATGAAAGATATTATGGAGTTTATGTTTTTATTAAAAACAAAACAAATGGCAATTGGATCAACTTCTGACTGGTGTTTAGAAATCACCTAAAACATAATGTTATTAAAAAAAAGAAATCTGGGAGAAAGGACAGAAGGTATGCCCACAACATCAATAGCCTCAAATGTTGTTCAATAATAATTGAACCATCTACTAAATGTCAGACAAATTCAGAATATTTAGGATGTTCAGACTCATCCATCAATCGAGAAGAAGTTAATATTTTGCAGATCTTGGTTCAACATTCTTCTATTTGCATGGCATTAGTCAGGTATTACGATAGAAATATAAATGTACCATAGTATGTCATTCTACTTCTATGGTAGTACAGGTATGGTAGTTACTACCATAGAAAAGGAATGTACCATAGAATGGCATTCTATTTATATGGGTGGTCCTCCCTCCCCTCCTCACTCTGACATCCAGAGCTTGAAGGTGCGGTCGTAGGAGCAGGTGGCGATGAGCTGTCCGTCAGGGGACATGTCCACGCCCATCACCTTGCCCTCGTGGCCTGCCAGGGTCTTCAGGGGGGACCAGCCCGGGTGGGTCCACACCTTGGCTGTGTTGTCATAGGCCCCAGTCAGGAGGAAGTGACCGTTATTGGCTAAGAGAGGGAGATTGATGGAGGGAAATGTGAGCACAGAAATATTGCAACAGAAAAATAAACTCAAACTCTGCATATGAACAGCTAGACTTTTAGTCCAGACTTTAAAAAAATGTTAAGACAGTGTTATTACTAGTCCAAAATTATGTTCACAAACACAACATCAGTTCTTAAGTGTCTCATAGAACCGGTTGTTGCATCTGCCTTATTTTCCATTTAGGAGGTTATAACCAGTTATAACAGCACAGAACAAGCTGCTAAACTTTCTCAGTCCTCCAAAAGGGTTTGTGATAGATTGAGCTGATTATAGGGGTTAAAGCAAAAAAATAAAAAATGACTGAAACTAAAGTTGTTCAAAACTTTTTCGCTTGAGGGCCACATTTGGGATTTCAAAATAAGGCTGTACAGATGTTTTTATGTCCGATTTGTTTGTCAAAATCGATTTGCTGACCAGAATATATAGGTCCATTATCATTTCTATATAGTTTTAGACGTTCAAACCTAATGTGTCATTAGCTTAATTAAAAGGAGGCCTCTGGAATCTGGAGAAACTCACGCTGGAATTTGACAGAGGACACCAGGTTCTGATGGGAGGGGATGGTGTAGATGCACTTCCTGCGACGCAGGTCCCACACCTTACATGTGTTATCCCCGCTTCCTGTTGCTGCGTGGTAGCTTAACGGAGGAGAAGAGGGTTTCATTAGTGGACCTATAAAACACACTCCGGCTTATCATCATCAATAAGTAGGGCCAGGAGTTTTGCGCCATAAGATATGAATAACACAGTATCTTCCGTGTCATTTACCCGTTGGGAGAGAAGTCGATGCTGTAGATCTCTTTGAGGTGGCCCTCCAGGAACATCACACATCGCCCGGTCCGAAGGTCCCAAATGCGCCCAAATGAATCCAGACCCCTGAGAAAGAGAGATTAATATTGTGTGCCGAGGCAAACTAGGATTCAACCAACAGTACTGCTGATGAGCGGTATATAGGGATCTGTCATTATTTCTACTGTAAATCATTCTGTGCTGAATAGCACCAGTCAAGATGCTTTACGGCAAACAATAAGATCTGTACACAAACACAACGTCAGCTCTAATGTGTTACATGTAGCCGGTTTGTCGCATCTGTCTTAAGTTTCATTTAGGAGGTTATAACCAGTTATAACAGCACAGAAGGAGCTGCTAAACCTTCTCAGTCCTCCAAATTGTTCAGATAATAGATTGAGTGGATTATACGGATCAAATCGATGTGCACTGAAAGAGTAGTGTGTGTGTGTAAGGCAGCATGTTATTATTATACATCCCTGTATGATTCAGACCAAGCCAGCCACAGAGGTTATTGTTCTGCCAAGCCTCTAATTGAGATAACTGGGTGGACATCTACTAGCCTTCATTGAACAGACTATTGAATCAGACCATTGTTTTACGATAGCGGCCATTACCTTTAATAGGAACATCTAGATCTGCTCTATGATCTGACAGCACTTCAATTACGGGGTAGATTAAAGCCTTTTTGGGGAGGACACGGATCCCAGTTATTTGAAGCCAAGGTTTGTTGTATAAATAATGGGGTAATACTCTACAAAAGTGACCCAACATTTGCTAGATTTGCTGGCAACATACATTGCTGCAGCATGTGCAGAGACTACCAAAAGGGAACACAGAAATGTATGTGATTTTATTTAAGTTTCAGAGATATCTTCAACGGTATCTCCAATAATTACGTATTGTAAACTAATATTGACAACTGACATTGACTTTCATAGCATGTCCAGTGAGATCTTACCCAGTAGCTGCCAGAGATCCATCAGGGTGGAATTGCATGTCATGGACTCCTTTACTGTGTCCCTCTTGGTGCAGGATCTCTTCCTGGGCCTCCAGGTCCCACAGCCTCCATGAATTATCATAGCTGCCAGGGAGACGGGAGAGAGGATTGGCCAGAGTACGATTTATCACGTTTGGTTTATTGTGTTGCCTGGATCAAGTTCTCAACTGACGTGCCGGGTTAAATAATGCTTCAGAATAAATTCACCCACCAGGTGGTGCCCAGGAACCTTCCAGAGGGGTGCCAGGCTACTCTTGCCACCCTCATGGAGTGGCCCTCGATGTCAGCGACAGGTACATCACTGTAAAGTGAGGGGGTAACATGGTTACAACACATCAACATGCATTTTAAAAATCGCCACCCTTCAATTTAGCAGTTCACAAATAACTCAACTGCTTATGATGATACCTGAGGAACATTTGTGAAAAACCTACACTGCTCGCTTTTGTCAACGCCGCACCCTATTCTGCTGAATAATATTTGATTAACCTTTAGGTGGTCTCCCTTATTTGACAGATGGCGATAAAAGACAGACACACAGTACGATAGCAAACAGAGCAGACCTGTCCAGACTCCAGAGTTTGACGGAGCCGTCGGCAGCACAGGAGGCCATGTTAACATCAGAGTCCTCCAGAGTCAGAGTGGCCTGAGGATGAAAACAGATGGCCCCCACGTGGGTGCTGTGGCCTGAGGGGAGGGAAAGAGAAGAACACAAGAGAGGGATGTATTAGGGTTGGAAATACTTACAATTATTACAAACTACAGTAGCCCAAGCAAAGAGTAATGGAAAGGGATAAGAAAGGATTGAGCAAAAGAGATTCTTCTTACCCCGAAGGGTACGGACAAGGGTACAGTCAGGAACATTCCACAGTTTACACAGGCCACTCCTAGAGAAAAAAAACAAGTCAGGAGGGAAAAGTCACAAATACCTTTTTGATGGCAAAATTTGAAATTCAAAATACACCCAAATTCATTCAGTACGTTTACATGCACACTAACAATTTGATATTAATTATTTTGGGCAGTAGGCAGAGTATGGAAATACTCATGTAAACACTTTACTGCGCGTATCCGGCGTCAAAATATAAATAAGCATACGCCGATTAAAACACCCAGTCCCAGCATCGGGGAGCACAAGCCTCCCTCTTATGCGCAAGTAAAGTGAGTTAGAAAAAACTGACAGTATGCATCTTAAGAAAGTTCTCACATACAAACTTTATATGTCGAAACTCGAAATCAAAAATAACATGGTCACTGTGGTACGTTTTGATTGCCGAATTTCTGCATTCATAAAAACTTTGATCAGTAGCCTGATTTCCATGTAAACAGGGTAATTAGGGACATCGTTCTTCTTGCAAAGTACGTAAACATTTTAAACAAACTATTATATTAATCTGACTATCCACAATAATCGTGTTATTGTGTGCATGTAACCATGCTCACTTCTGCCTGTGTGTTGCACTGAGAGAGGATTGAGAGAAGGGACTCACCAAGATGCAGTCACCAGCATTTTGGAGTTGGGGCTGAACTGGCAAAAGGATATAGGTCTGTCGTCACCGATCTGACTGCAGAAGTTATTCAGGTTCTGGATAGGCAGAGAAAATCATGTCATTCTGCAACTGGTTCTCACAAACAAGACAGGTCCTTTAATACTTTTTGGAGGACAAACCCTGAGTGTCTTGTGAAGTTCTTGTGTTCGGACTGTTCGTGTAGATTCTGGGATCTCCCTGTGAGCTCTGGCGTCTTCTAACCTTTTCACGGCCCTGTTGAGACATCACAAACATTTCTATAAATAGGATTTTGCTGCAAAACTACCCTCAGTTTTCTAAGACAACCTTTGAAACTATCATTGTCATCATGGTAACTAAGGTCCAACATTAGAATCAAGCTGTACCTGGGCAGAGAGTATCTGGCCAACCAGAGCCTTGCCTCCTTAAGAGTGGTCGGTCCCTCATGGTACCACGTTTGCTGACACTGAAAGAGGGGAACAGGAGAAGATAGCAAATGTGTGTATCTCCATATTGAATGAATACTGACAGTAAAAGTTGTAGTAGTGAGAGAAAGATATAGGAGAGTCAAGCCACATATCATACCTCCTCTTGGGAGCGTTTGGATTTCTCATCGTCCTTCTTAGATTTCTTCAATGCATCTGGACCCACTACAGAGAGGATATTCCTTAGCCTGGCAAAGAGAGCAAGTACATATTGAGCGGGAGAGAGATTGTGAGCAAAGACTAAAGGTGGACATGATGCAAGTCAAATATAACTATCGATAGTGTGTTAATGCATTTAGGCAATTCCTCAAAATGGCTGTTTTAATTGGCGAGTTAACATGTTGTAAAAGCATCAAAGGGTCACGGATGTGTAGATTGTTGTCCAATTGTTGATCCACACATTCAAATATTAGAAGGGGTGGACAGAGCCTTGCTTGTGTCCCTCACCTCTCTCGTCTCTCAGCAGGCCCCTCCCCAAACAGTGTGATTGGTTCCCTGAGGGCCCGTAAGCAGGCTTTGACCTCTGCATCATCTGTGGATACTGTGATTTGTCGCGCTCTCTTTCTGCGCTCAAAATCAGCCAATACCTCAGACTGGCGCTCACTCACACGTTCCTCAATCTCAAGGGACTCGCCTGAGGGGAGAAGAGATGGCAAGTTAGATGATACAATCACAAACTCTTCATAACTCTTTTCAAATACAGATTTGTGTTCGGTATACTAACCACTGGAGATGTTGATGTTGCCAGCCTCGATTCCTGCTTTGACAGAATCTTTGCTTGATCCAGAGGCCTCTCGTCCTAGCCTCTCCCTCTCCTTCTCCTCCAAACTGCCATAGAAGATCCTGGTCTTCTTGGCCAGCGGCGCATCTTCATCGTCAGACATCTCTGGTCCTTATATTGGGTCCCACTGTTTACCAAAATGATACTGACCTGGAATAGACAAGAAATTGACAGATACATGAATGAATGAGAACTTGATAGCCAACCACCTCAATCGCTATAGCTAAATTGGGCAAAGTGTAAACCTTCTATACCTAGCAATTTGCTGACCAACAATAGCCAAGTCCCTAATCAGTCAATCGAAAAGGCTAAGATACATCGACAAACCCTTGGTAGTTTGTGCTGCCTTCCTACACAAGAGCACGTTGACATAGCCTAGCTAGCTAACCTAGCTAACTAACGTTAGCAAACAGCACTCAACAGTTTGCCAACAGCTAAAGCATCCCCCAAACATACAAAATGCTCAACATTACGGTGATTACGTTAGTTGTATTTCAGTCTTGTGATTGAAATAACAAATCAACTACAAAAGAACAGTAACTGGCTAAATCAAATTACATAAGTGGAAGCGGCGTTGTATCTCCGTCTGGGCACAGGAAGTTGTTTATCGAAAAGGTTGCTTTAAAATATCACAGCGACATCTAGAGTAACGGAGTCAAACCGAATATATTCATCTATGTCGAAACAATGGGCGTGATCGAAAAACATCCAAACCGTGATGTATCATGGGTAACACGGTCAATATAAATATATATTTTTTTTATGCTTTATTTCAAATGACAAATTGAACAATAATCAGTTTGAAACACATTGCATGAAAGTATCATAACCACAGGGATTACCTTAAGTGCATAGTTTAGTCAGACCAAATGCATCCAAGAAGATTAGACATTTTTTAGACATTTTGGATGTCTAGGATTGTAATTATAATTGTACATCCGATTGACGACATATTGACAATCGGACTTAACATCTGTAAAGTAAAACAACATTGCTTCTATCAATCTTAATTAGCATTTTGTTACTAAGATAGATCTTCATGTCAATCACAAAATCACAAAATAGGTGTTCAATGGTTTCAGGTTCAAGTTTTAAAAAAATGCATATACTGGTAACATCAGGAATATATTTGGAAATTAGGTTATTACATGGGTAGAATTTATGGAGAATCTTGAAGGAAACTTCCTTAACACGGTCAAGAGATTGATCAATGTTAGTCACCGCCTTTCAAAGTACGTTGCATTATGGGTATATGTCAGATTTGCGATGACATGTTGACTGCATGACCTTTACAACAACCATGTGATCAAAGGTCATGAACTTTCGACTGCAGTCCACTGGCCCTCACCAACTGCAACTTGAAGTCGGAAGTAAAGAATTGTGGGAGACAGCCTTCTGTTTTTTGGAAGCAAAAGGCACTACATGCTCATACATGTCGCCGACTATCATTGGTTATTATCACTGCATGTTTACTGTTTAGGGTGGATTACTATTTTAGAGTTTAAATATATCTTTATCCTTACAATCTAATTACATAGGCCTACATGTGATCCACATTTCTAACACAAATAAATGAAATATCCTACTTGTGAAATATAGCTAATGTATTTATCTAGATGTTACTGTAATTGTGTCTAATGTTATAGCCTACAATTGTCTTGTCTGTAATATTGTTGTCACCAAACAAATTCTAATTGGTTGATTGTCTATTAAGTGTGAATACAACTGAATCCATATTGTAGGCTACACATGGGTTATTGTCAGGTATTTTTACACTGGCAATTTTAGAGGCTTAATCTGTGCCCAGGAAACCGGCCCTTAATAAGCAAGTAACCCAGACACCAGTCATGGGGTAAATACCAAGTGCATTTAACTGCTTGGCATGTTGATTACCCAGTAACTTATATGAACTGATGTACATGTAGTCTGATACTTTTCTGTACAGTGAGTGTTTTGTCTTTCATGTGATTGAATCAAATTATGTTCTTTACTGTTGCTGAAACATTAATTGAGAATTAAAGAAATACACTGCAGGCGGTAGTGATGCTGACATACAATCAATTACCATACAGTAAGAATCTTTGTGGACTCCAATTGAATCACATCTGTTACAATTCCATGTTGCACAATCACAAATAATAATGAGGAATGTACAAGTAATGGTAAACAACAGAGCATATCCCATATGCTGTAAAAACACTTACAGTTGAAGTCGCAAGTTTACATACACCTTAGCCAAATACATTTAAACACAGTTTTTCACACATTCCTTACATTTAATCCTAGTAAAAGTTAGGATCACCACATTATTTTAAGAATGTGATATGTCAGAATAATAGTAGAGAGTTATTTATTTCAGCTTTTATGTCTTTTGTCACATTCGCAGTGGGTCAGAAGTTTACTTACACTCAATTAGTATTTGGTAGCATTGCCTTTAAATTGTTTAACTTTGGTCAAGCGTTTTGGGTAGCCTTCCACAAGCTTCCCAAAATAAATTGGGTGAATTTTGCCAAGAGTGTGCAAAGCTGTCATCAAGGCAAAGGTGGCTATTTGTAGAATCTCAAATATAAAATATATGTTGATTTGTTTAACACTTTTTTGGTTACTACATGATTCTATATGTGTTATGTGTTATGTCATAGTTTTGATGTCTTCACTTTTATTCTACAATGTAAAAAACAGTGCAAATAAAGAAAAACCCTTGAATGAGTAATATTCCAAACTTTTGGCCCCCAGTGTAAATGTTTCAAAATTCACCAAAAATGTACTTTAGCTGATGAAGATTATCTCATAGAACAAAACATATAAGATCTCATAAGCCTGTGTTTAACACATAGCTTATTTTCGGCATTTATCCCAAAACCCTATTCTTTCCCCATTCATTTTCACACAGGCTTTGTCCAACAAACCATGGCGGAGTTAGTGCCTACAAAAAGACGACATTACTATTGCATTTGCAGATTATAGTTGGTGGGGATTTTAATATGGTTTATTATAATGAGACTGATAGATTGTCCCATAGGCCTAACATTGGTGTAAACAAATTGGTGAATTTTTGCCAAAAACTGGACTTAATTTACATATGGAGAGTTGAAAACCCTGGAGAGAAACAATACACATGTAGTAATAGAACCCGACATCATAAATCAGTCTTGTTGTGAAGATTGATCCATTATGGACATCCAATATGGGGTTGCTCAATTAAAAAATAACAAATCTCCAGGTTGTGATGGATTAACCTCTGAATTTTACAAAATCTTCTCTGAAGAAATAGCACAATTTTTACTTGAAACCTCTAAAGAGGCTACAAAGACCTGCCTCTCTGAAACAAGGGGTTATTACTCTTATACCTAAACCACACAAGGATATCTTAATTATTGATAATTGGCGTCCAATCACACTCCTCAATAATGACTACAAAACTATAGCCTCAATCTTCGCGAAAAGGTTAAAGTCGTGCTTGAATGATCAGATTGATGAATGTTAATCAGGGTTTATGAAAGGGCGTCATGTATCTAATAATCTAAGGCTGGTGTTGGATTTGGTTGAGTGACTTCCCTGTTATCTTATTTTTGGACTTTCAGAATGCATTTGATACCGTAAGTTACAATTTTATATTTGATTGTCTTAAGCATTTTAAGTTTGGTCATTTTTTTATTGATGCTATTAGAACTCTATATAATGGTAGCAATAGCTGTATCAAACTCTGTCATGGAACATCCTCAAGGTTTAACATTTACAAAGGAATATGACAAGGTTGCCCAATCTCACCTTTTATATTTCTGTTAGTTTCTCAAACCTTATGATTATTAGTTTATCAAAGTAAATTTGAAGGTATTACATTCCATGCCAGAGAGATCAAGTTATCCCAACTGGCGGATGACACCTTACATTTTTAGAAAAATGTGTCACAAGCTAGATTAGCATTGGATATTGGGAAATAGTTCTCATAATTTCAGATTTGGTAATAAATCTGTCCAAATGTGAGATGTTTGTTCTGAAAGGAGCTGTCAATCCAGCAGATTGTAACATCTCTGAAAAAGATACTGTAACCTACCTCGGTGTAAAGATCACCAAACATCTTATGGCTGTGAATGATCTTAATTTGAATCCTTTAACTGAATCTATCAAAAATAAATTATATTCATGGTTAGGGAGGGATTTAAGTCTTCATGGGAGGGTGCTTTAATCCTAAACTGAGGGGATATCTCGTGCATCCTATCTTTTTTCATCTATTGACATTCTCAAATCCACTTGCTATACCTTAAATAGGCTATTGTACAACTTCATATGGAAAAACAAGCCACATAAGATAAAAAAGAGATGTTATCACCAACAGGGTTTGTGATGGAGGTCTAAATGTCATAGACTTCACTCTCTTTAATCAGATATCAAAAGTCAACTGGGTTAAAAGGTACTTTTAAAAAATCCTCATAGTTTCTGGAATGTTATACATCATTTTGTTTTTCAGAAGCTCGGAGGGCTTAATTTTTTACTACAATGACCCTATATTGTGTGTAAACAAGATGTTATTTTACCATAACTGGTTCTCGAAAAACATTGTCCTTGTCAGCCAATTAGTCAGTATTAGTGGGAATCTATTTACACTGAGATAATTTATGGAAAGATACGACTTTGAGGTTTCAAGCAAGGAATATGACACTGTTATAAAAGCTATACCAAGTGGGATAAAATCTTTACTTCAGAATAATGCATATTTTGGAACACCTCTTATTGTAAGCGATATCCAGGGGAACGGCATAGGTTTACTAGATAAGAAATTAAATAATTGTTTATTAAAGGATATTTTCTACTGGTATTCTATTCCTTCTGCTATATTTTGTTGGGCTTCATCATTTGATGTGAACTGTGCCGTGAATGGCTCAATCCACACAAATTAATGGTGACCAATAAAGTAAAGGAGATCTCCTTTAAGATTATCCATACATTCTAACTGTGTAACAGCTTGATTTCAAAATATTTACCTGATGTTACTAGTGAATGCAGTTTTTGTGAACTAAAAACTGAATCAATTGAACACTTATTTTGTAATTGTTTACATAGTGAGGTAAAACTATATATTGGCAACAAAATGCATACAACCATTGAAATATCTAAATTTTACTACACTGATTCTACAATTGAACGTCAGTATGTCATAAATCTCCTTTTTTATTAGGAACATTTTTCATACACAAATCAAAATTTACAAGGAAAAGCCCCTTTTTTTATTTTTTTTATCTGATTTGGAAAACTATTTAGAATCATTAAAACCTATACAATATATAATGTTGATTTTTTGTATTTTTATCTTCTTTATTTCTTTGTGTAATCCCTCTGGCTGTTCTGTTTTTTGTGTTTTATGTTGTGTTACTGTTAAAAAAAAAATATATATATATATAGCCATTTATATATTAGGTAAATTCCCGCCCTATCTCAGCTCGCTGGTCACCATAGCAACACCTACCCGTAGCATGCGCTCCAGCAGGTATATCTCTCTGGTCATCCCCAAAGCCAACACCTCCTTTGGCCGCCATTCATTCCAGTTCTCTGCTTCCAATGACTGGAATGAATTGCAAAAATCCTTGAAGCTGCTTATCGATCACTGCACCTGTATATAGCCCTTCTGTAAATAGCCCACCTTACTACCTCATCCCCATATTTATTTGTTTACCTTCCGCTCATTTTGCACTCCAGTATCTCTATTTGCACATAATCATTTGCACATTCCATAATTCCAGTGTTAATGCTAATCTATTATTTACTTCGCCACTATGGCCTATTTATTGTCTTCCTAACCTTCCTGCATTTTGCACTATATTTGCACTCTGTATATAGATTTTCTATTGTGTTATTGACTACGTTTGTTTATTTCCCATGTGTAACTCTGTGTTGTTTTTTTGTCGCACTGCTTTGCTTTGTCTTGGCCAGGTCGAAGTTGTAAATGAGAACTTGTTCTCAACTGGCCTACCTGGTTAAATGAAGGTGAAATAAAAACAAATGTCCTCCATGGTTCGTTGGACCAAATAATGTATGTGGTAAACACAGGCTTATGATATCTCATATGTTTTGTTCTATATAATAATATTCATCAGCTAACTTGTGTGATTGTTTAAGCATTTATGTAATAAAAAAGAAAGCACATAAAGGCGGACGAACCAGAGGTAACTCATTTCCGGGTTTTATGACTACAAGATGGCGATCTCTCTGTCGAACACCCAAGCGGGGCACTGCTGAAAAACGACTTTACCCAGAAGCTCTTCGTTCATGTAAGGCGGATTCTACAGAGCGTGGCTAGCTAGCTAGCTACTATCCAAATAAACAACAACAAAATCTAAGTAAATATGAACGATATGCCTGTTTCATTGTGTCTCAGATACAAAGTATTGACGTGGGGAGCTCGCTATTTTGCCAAATGTGGTCCGTCACTGTAGTATTTGCTCTAGTTAACCAGCTAACGCGTTACTAACTAGTTAGCCAGGTTGCTAGATAGGAGTAGGACGTTGCAGAGATATGAGTGTAATTAATTTATTTGGTAGCCTAAATCAAATAAAATGTTATGTCACAGGCTTCGTAAACAACAGGTGTAGATTAACAGTGACATGCTTACTTACGTGTTATTTTTCAACAATGCATACAGTAAGTGATTTAATGCTACCTATTGCACTCAGCACTTGACTTAACACCTTTCTTTATCTTTAGCCAGCTATACAACAGTTTCATAGGGCACTTGTGTGAATAAGTATTTATTGATTCTACACATGTGCTTCCCAGCTTGTGGGTAGAAGATGCTGCGCAGAAAGCCCACTCGTCTGGAACTGAAGTTGGATGACACTGAGGAATTTGAAAGTGTCAAGAAAGAGCTTGAGGTGAGTAGCCACACCATAATACATAGTCTCTATAGTATTTGCAGGTATAAATGGCCATCTTATTAGTGTATTAACAATGCAGTCACCATGAACATTAAAATAAAAACTTGATGATTAGCAGAACTTCCATGTGTAACTACCACCCACACTTATTTTCTCTTTCAGAGTCGGAAGAAACAGCGAGATGAGGTGGATGTTGTTGGCGTGGCGATGTCGAGTGACATGGTGGGGGCCAGTAGTGGTACAGGGGATGGAAAGACGCGGGAACAGATGATCAATGAGAGAATAGGCTACAAGCCCCATCCTAAACCCAATACCTTGCCATCACTCTTTGGAAACTTACAATTTTAGGTTCCCAATAGACACATTAGAGACCGCTAAAACTGTTGGCCCCTCCAGCATTGGTGTGTGGTTTGCAGTGACTGCTCTTGACATGGTCAGGGATATTTGTTTACCTGAGAAGTATATCTCTACAAGGAAAATGTGTACTTTGAGGATCACTTTGCATTTATAAGTCTAAAGTAATGTTGCTGCATTTACCTGTAAAGTTATGACTTGCAATTCAAAGTGTGGCCTTTTGTACAAATGTAATGTTTGATTGGTGAAGTTGTGTACAGTGGTTTCTCTCCTTTATTACAAACATCCAAACTTGCTAGTCCTAGGAAGGTGAAGGTAGCATCTGTGGGAAGATGGATGAACTCAGTTGTTGCTTACAATGGTATGATTGTACTTTTATTTGCCTTCAAGGCTGCGTAATGTCAAGGATAGGAGAATGAAACAGAATCAAACAAATATAGTTCTTGAATGATACCATTTATTACTTGTTTTCTCTAGAAAGGATTACAGCACTATAAATATGTAAAACTATACAGACATGTTCACACTGATGCTGTGCTGGAGTAGTGGTTAGATTACCACAGTTTTGGCCAATTCGCTTCAACACTCAATTTGTACAGTAGACTATACCAATACATCCTCTTTATACATGATCCCATGTGGTAAAGCAGAAACGGTTATATGTTCAAGTATACACTATTACGGTCACTGGCTTGATTGCAATTTGAATGTGTGTCTTAAATCCATTTATATCAACTGGGAATTTGACCCCCAAACCAGGCACAGCACAATGTCACTCAGGCAACACAAATGTACTAGTCATTTATCTCAGAAATGAAAAAAAAGTACAACACTAAAGACATACCTAAAAGTGAAATATTTTCTCTTTAGGTTCTACTTCATAGAAATCCCCCTTCTGTCAAAGTATGTACCGTCTGTAGTGTGTGGCCTAAGCACTGATAGGTCACAAGAAGTGCAGAAATCATGTGTTACATGGCCAGTCTGAGAAAGCACTGGATCCAGCCTCCTACTTTCCCAGAGTTCTCTGCTTGTCCTAGTGACCTGAGAAATTGCTCCAATAAGGACACTAGTATCCATGTGTGGATATGCGCTACTTTAACCATACTGAATGAACGCACAAAAAGTTACTCCCAAGTTATAGCAGGGAATCCCACTTTATCAAATCATAAAGTTAACAATTTTTAGGTTGAGGTTTTTAGGCACCTCGTGCTCAGATTAGACCCATTAATCTGTTAAACATCAATTAGTTTCTTGAAACAAGCCAATTTAAGATAGTGAAGATTTAAAAAGGCATTCACTTGAATTTATACGTCAAATGTTAACTAAAATATCTTAGTTGGAAGTGATACTAACAGTGGGTTTGTTTGACATGTACATATATATTTTTTACATTGGCTTAATGTGCAAGAGCTAATTTTGATTGTACATTTATGGGTCAGATCCAGCCTACTCTTAAGTGAAGCGTCATTGGTATATACTGGTTTTTATTCATAAACTATCCAAAATTGAACATTGCACAGCAGTGTGTATCATGATGAGGGTTAAGGGTCATCACTCTTTCTGCTGCATTATACCCTAATTAATATTATCACGTACAGTGTACTGTACTTAATTGCTCGTCCATTGGACAAACTTCTTTAAAATGGGGCTGGCACTTATCAGTAGACTACAGGTCCTGTCTACAGTTGGCCTAGGCTGGCACAAGTTTTCCTCCTTTAAGGCAAAGTGTTTAGTAAGGCTCAGTCATACAGCCAGAGCTGACCCACCATCCCCACACAATCTCAAGTATGACCTTTGATTCCTGTAGTGAGACACTGATTATGTATGGCCCCCAGCCAGATTGTCAGATGGAATGCAGATGACTTGGCTTCAGAATGCTTTAACTAGGGCCTATTCATATAACTACTCACTGCTTGCTTCAGCACACTGTTCTTCAAGGAGAAAGTTGTTGTAAATGTCACAAATGCCCGGTGTGTGCAGAAGGTCCGATGCTATAAGGATGAACGTGAACTGATAGTTGCGCAATAATACAAATACATACTGAGAATGGCACGACTGGGGGAAGAGTGGATGTTTAGCTCTTGACAGAGACATGGAAATTGAGCTAGGAGGGGTCTGTTGGTATAACAGCAGCAAGCATTTGGAATACCAACATGTTACCGTGACACGGGTAGTCTTCTAGAGCTAACAATAGGACAGCCTTTATTTGTCACAAATGTAAAAGCTCATGGTCATAATTCACATTTACCATCAAGCAGCTTTAGTGTGACAAAGTGAACTGTCCAAATGTGATACATGCAGAAAAAAACTATGTATGACGATGGGGATTGAAAGGAGAATGCCTGTGTGTATGTGGGAGGGTGTGTAGAGACCAGCTGGGGGTGTTAGTGACAGTGTTCGGTGATGTCGACAACCACAGCCTTTTTCCAGCTGAATAAGAAGTATCCCACCCCGGCCCCCGCTGCCACGGCGATACACAGGTAAGCGTTGTAGGTCATGAAGACCAACATAAGGAAGTAGCTGACCACCACCTGGATGATGTGTAACACCGTCTGCAGTAAGTGGGACAGACTCAGCATCCGCTGGCTGCAGGGGAGAGGGAAGGAAACAGTATTATTAAAAGAGTTATGTTTTCAATCAATTCATTCACAGCACTGCAAGTCGGGTGTTAGTGGCTACTTAAGACATTTTAAAATGTCTGTGGGGAATGTTGTGTCATTAACAAACAGTAGGGCAGGGCAGCAGGTAGCCTACTGGTTAGAGCATTGGGCCACTCTCCGAGGGTGTCTCAGGGAGAGTTGGGATAGGCAAAAAACACATTTCCAATTCACACATACATATTAATACACAGGTGTACATGTGTGAAACAGGACAAATATAAGCACCCACCAAATTATTATAAGGCTTTAGAATGTCATACTACAAGTTAATTTGGAGCCATGTGTAGAGATCTCACATTTGGGGTGTAAATTGGAACACTTCACTGCAGTACTACTGTGTGTCCATTAAGTGAAGAGGCCTGTTCCACATTTGGTCTCACTCACCCTACAGTCTTGTGGGTCTCCATGAGCATGGTGCCGTCTGCTCCCGGGACAGGCATGGAGTTGTAGCGCACGTTGACCTGGTTCCTCCTCAGCAGGAACTCCCTGCCGATCTTCAGCCCCTCGTAGAGCACAGCCAGCAGGAAACAACCAATGCAGGCCCCTGCCATCTCTGAGAGAGGAGACATGGTCGAGATGTTAATGTTGGTTAGATGGCAGGGATAATAATGAACCGTTAATGGTCATAAAATACTTTTTGCATTTCAAGTCTACAAATGCATTCTGGAAACACATACACTTACCTCCAGGTGTGTTGATGATAAGACCGGCAAACAGCAGCTCCACGTTTGTGTAGCCAAAGTAGAAGGTCATTTGCTTCAGAAGAGGAATAGAAAACAAAAAATGGTATTACACACTACAGAGCCAAGGGCTTTACCGTGATTCAGCTCACACAGCAGAGAGAAATGTCAAGCAGGCCGTTTGAACTAGAGTTTAAAACCATTCATCTTAAATCAGATTTGCAACTTTGTGAGAGGTGGTAGAAAGTGCAGTGACGGGGTGCCAAGCCTAAGTAAATCCCACACTAACAGAGAGAAATTAGTGTGTGATTTATTTTTCTGCGTCCCAGGCCCACTTACCATCATCATGCCCCCTCCTCCACTGTGTACTGCTCCATGCCCTCCTCCATGGGAGTCGGCCCCCATGGGAGGAGCCATGGTGCCAGCCATGTTGCCGTGGTCGTGGTGCTCATGGTGTGTGTCCATGTTAATCTGTACTGTAGGATTGCAAGAACCAGGAAATACAGAGACAAAATACAGGTGTATTAGTGTGAACCTGAGACGGAAACAGAAATCAGCCCAAAAATAAACAAACCCCACCCCAATGTTCACTCAAAACAATGTAGGCACTGAGCATATTTCAGGTCTGCTGAGTGCAAACTTGAACATTGTGAAAATTCTGTGCAACTTCCAACATGCGTTTACTGCAAACACAGAGGCTGTACCCGCTTTAAGTTACAGTTTTAATAGTGGCCAAGTAGGCTACTGTGGCTATTTGATCATAATGTAGGCCTACCATCAAAAACAATGGAAAATTCCATCCCATAACATTTTAACATGGAAATAGCTGTTCTATCATTCACCCTACAGTAGCAGCCAATATGAGGTGTTCAATGTAGGTCTACATTCCTTGAGACTTTTGAAAAAAAAAAACATGCATGACATTAACCTGTTTATCCACTTGTCCTTCAGACAAGGAGGTGACTGAAAATGTTGTGTTGTTTGATGCAAGAAAACACTGCATTATTATTCCCATTCCATTATTACAGAGAATCAGACAAATGACCCTAACCTGTCATAATACCCATAAAACCTTGCAGTCAAACAGGGAAATGGTTCTCATGTTTTTTCCACCATACATTTTTGCTATAGGGGATTTTAGAAACACTTAAAATAAGGGCTGTGTTTGGTGTAGGCTTACCCTTCGTGACGTTTTGATAACCATGTAATTCTCTTTAGGACAAGGTGATTTATATCAACATAGTCACCTGTATTTACCCCCCCCCCCCCAAATAAAATGCTAATTATGTGGCTATCATAAAGAACTACAAAATGTCATGATTATCTGGACGAGACTGCCTGATTCGAGGCAAAGTTAGTTCATCCAGAGAGTCTTATCTAAATGTTAGCAAAATTAGGTAATTAATAAATTGGCCAAACTTTTTTTTTTTTTACAATTCTGTGAATTGTCTTGTGCAAGTTTTAAATTGACAATACCTGTTAGCAAAGGTGTCAGCTAGAGATGACGTGCAGGAGCTTGCAGAGATTTGTAGTCTTGCATGATTTCTATGTTGATGCTAATTAGAATTTTTTCGAAACAGAGTAAATAGAGCCGAATACATTGATAAAAGTCACCTTGTCTGAGAGATTTACATGGTTATCAAAACATCACACCAGGGTAAGCCTACACCAAACACAGTCCTTGTGTTTCTAAAATTCCCTATGGGAAAATTAAAAGGTGGAAAAACGATTGGAACCATTTCCCTGTTTGACCGCTAGGTTTTATGGGTATTATGACACCTCCACTGTGGGGCTCTATAGGCTACTTAGCTTATTCAATCCCATCTCAAAATGCAACACTGCCCCTTTAAGACAAAAAAAAGTTCTTTACGCTTTTCAAAGATGTCTAGAAATGTACACGTTTTGTGCTTTTGCAGGAAGCAATCACTCCCATATTGCTGAATACAAATTATCTATAACTGGGCTAATAACTCACTAACTAGCAAAGAATATGAACAAAATGTGCACACGTGGCTACATGCAGCTCTCGCTTTGATCTCAAAACAAGCGCATCTACTCACGACTGCTCATGCAGTAAACACAGTCCAGTTCAAAGTAAATGGCACAGATCCATATATGGCAATGTTCTATTTGCATATAGGATTACTGCAGCTCTGATTGGTTATGCCACAACGGTCTGTGTAGAGTACTAGCTGAGTCCTTCATGGCAATGCAATAGAAATCTACTCTGATGCGTTCTGCCTACAACAAAATCTCTTGCATAGTTCGTTTTGCATAGTTAGTTTTGTTTCCGTATGTTGCATTGAAAGTGGCTAATATTGCGTTTATTCGATCACAACTGCCACAGTAAAGGGAAAGGTTGATAGTGTTAACTAACAGGCAAAACTCTAGAAAGTTGAGCGAAGTTAAAATCTTGTGCTTCTCTCCGTGGGCTGATATTTCTTCTGCACAGGTCCGTGTTTGACTCTGTGAGCTTAAAGAGGGATAAAGTGGGTAATCACTCAGATTTGGAGTAGCCTGGTCCTTGGCTTGGCACCGTGCCACCAGCCTGAGGACAAGCCCCAGATCCTCTCTAATGCTCCTTGGTTAGCACCGATTAAAAAGTTAAGACTGTAATTAAACGAGTCAGTCAAAGTCTCCAACGTGCTCCGTGTTTTTGCTATGGAGAGACGGTGATGGTGTGGTTCAGTTGAGAAGTGAACCTCTCAATGAACCTCAGGCTACTGTATGGAACCCACTGGTGGAGAATGCTGGCTGGGGTCTATTGTAAACGCTGATCAAGTACGTGCAAAAGGAAGCACAGTATCCAGACTAAAAATGTCAAGATAACAATTACAGGCTAATTATAGCTGCATTTGTTGGATCAAATTGAGGAAAGAACAGACACATATTAGTCTACAGATAGAACAACATGGTCCCAAGAACTGTGATGCCAGTTTGGACCACTGTGTGCCAAGGCTATTTCATACACATCCAAATCTACTAGACACGTCACTTTGAAAGTACCTTCAGTCCCTGCTTAAGAGGGAGCAATCATTAGAAGAGGAAGAATTAGCCACTTGACTCGAGAGCTCCATCAGGACCCTTACTAATATAAATGGCCAAACACCCCGAGGCCACATCCGTAAAAAAAACTGCCTTTAAACCCAATAAATTCCCACTTAATGGACATCAATGTCAATAAATTAGAGAAAAACAAGATACACGAAAAGATGTGGAACCCCTAGAGGGAGAAACCAATGACATCAGCAGGCAAGGAAAACAGACATGGAGAATCTAAATAAAAAAGACACAAAATCACTTAACCTGATGTGTCCGGTCAAAAAATATGTTGCCTTATATTGTTCTGCTCTGCTCAGTTGCTGCCACAGTGAGACGTTAACCATTCCCAAACATAACGCTCACCAAAACAAACAGGCAAGACTCAGGTAGACATCAGCGGCAGTCGGTGCCGTTTAAGATTAGGGAGGACGATTATTTAATTTATTTATGAGCATGACCTTATCACTATTACAGCATATTGGATGACTGCTCTGGCTGATCTGGGGTGTAAAGATTAGTCCAAACAGTTGTTTTGCAACTGAAATTCAGGTAGGGCCATCCCGTTTCATCCCGTTTGCTTCCTTTTAAGAAACAAACGTTTTGCAACAGAATCGATGAATACACCCCAGATCCCGCGCGCACACAGTTCACTTTCATAGCAGTCACATACAGCATAATCACTTTTCTGTTGTATAATTCCTTCTAGAATCTACGCGCTCTCCTCCTCTCACCGTTTTCCTTCGCTTTTGGACTCTCCAAGCCAAACTTGTATATAACCGTGGGTATAAGTGTGTTATAAAAAAATACTCCAATCTGAAATTAAACAACTTAAACCAGGTAGAAATTATAATAAACTCAATATTATAATTCTAATCACTATTTTCAATATAGAGCAGCACTATTGTGAGTTTATCATTCTTAATCAAGAAAATGGGCTAAATGTTATTATTGACAATGAAAGAGGTGGGTACGTTGTTCCATTGTCATATAATTGCTACATTTATCAATATAGTATAGAAAATTGTCTTCCAGTTTGTATATGCTGATTGTTTTTCACAATGTGAATATTGGTTCGCGACTGAGACAACCTGGTTCAATTTGGGTCCAGAGGCAAAACCAGTTGAGAACCACTGCTTTAAAGCAAGAAAAGAACAGTCTAAAGTCGAGCTGCACCCTTCAGAGAATTTTCATTACAATTGCACTCCACATGAGGTTGTAAAAGCCATTGTGAAATGTTCCTGCAAGTTATGGAATTATAAACCTGTGAACTCAGTGATCTTTAACAAAAGCAAATCCTCACTAAATGTTTTTGTATGTGAGTGGAATTACTCAGAAACAAATTTAACTCATGAAGTAGGCTACGAAATGTAGGAAGATTAGGGCAATTCTAGATCTTGTGGCATATTTTGGTTACACTATCCCTAATTCAATGGAATTGCAACCCTCTGCATGCACAGTGCATCCCTTAATCACATTTACAGCTGAATCTCAAGATCTTGCACACTAATGAGATGCTATTGAGCCCACACTACTTCACCATCTGAGCCAATGGCTACATGCTTTCTAGTAAGTTTTGATTACAATACTGGGTGGGGTGAATATATTTTATATGATTTTTTGTTAACAAGTAAATAGTAGCCTACAGCAAAGTGTGTTTAAACTGTGTTAACAATTTCTGCTAGTTGTGTGGGTTTTAGCTTGCTTGAGCCTGCTACCTGATTAGTGTTAATTCACCTGTTTCATACATGTTTCATTTAAAAACATGCATCTTACAAAAGGAGTTGTTTAATCTAACTGATTAACTATCTGTATATGGAATTGTACATTTGGGTTTTAAAAATACTTTTTTACAGGAAAATGCCACAGGCACTATCTGATGTGTGGAAACATTTCACTGCAGCTAATGTAGAAGGAGAAACTGTGTACATTTTCAAATACTGAATGTAGTCAGAGAAATGCTGATGAATGTCTTGCACGAGCTGTGTACGCAACAGGTTCACCTCTGATGCTCACAGGCAATGTGTATTGGAAGAGATTTCTGAATGTTATTCATCCAGCATACACCGCTCCAACCAGACATGCTTTATCTACTCATTTGCTGGATGCAGAGTTCAACAGAGTTCAAGTGAAGGTCAAGCAAATCATAGAGAAAGCAGACTGTATTGCAATCATCTCTGATGGGTGGTCGAATGTTCGTGGGCAAGGAATAATTAACTACATCATCTCCACTCCTCAACCAGTATTCTACAAGAGCACAAACACAAGGGACAACAGACACACTGGTCTCTACATTGCAGATGAGGTGAAGGCATTAATCAATGACCTTGGACCAAAGAAGGTATTTGCACTGGTGACAGACAATGCTGCAAACATGAAGGCTGCTTGGTCTAAAGTGGAGGAGTCCTACCCTCACATCACACCCATTGGCTGTGCTGCTCATGTATTGAATCTGCTCCTCAAAGACATCATGGCACTGAAAATAATGGATACACTACAAGAGGTTAGGTATGAGAAGGGTCATCAAGTTATAGCAGCAATCTACCTCACCAAGCAAAGTGAGAAGAATAAAAGCACCACATTGAAGCTGCCCAGCAACACCCGTTCGGGTGGTGTTGTCATCATGTTTGAGAGTCTTCTGGAGGGGAAGGAGTCTCTCCAAGAACTGGCCATATCACAGTCTGCCAATATGGACAGCCCCATCAAGAGGATCCTCCTGGATGATGTATTTTGGGAAAGAGTGGTAAGCAACCTGAAACTCCTGAAACCTATAGCAGTAGCCATTGCACGGATTGAGGGAGACAATGCCATCCTGTCTGATGTTCAGACTCTGCTTGCAGATGTAAGAGAAGAAATCCGTACTGCCCTGCACACTTCACTGTTGCTCCATGCAGAGGAAACTGCAGTTCTGAAATGCATCAAAAAGCGTGAAGACTTCTGCCTGAAGCCCATACATGCCGCAGCGTACATGTTGGACCCCAAGTATGCTGGCAAGAGCATCCTGTCTGGTGCAGAGATCAACAAGGACTATGGTGTCATCACTACCGTGTCTCACCACCTTGGCCTGGATGAGGGCTAGGTTCTTGGCAGTCTGGTGACGTACATTTCCAAGCAAGAGCTTTGGGATGGAGATGCAATGTGGCAGTCGTGCCAACATATCTCATCAGCCACCTGGTGGAAGGGACTTTGTGGATCTGAGGCGCTTTCCCCTGTTGCCATCATCTTCCAAATCCCACCAACATCAGCCGCCTCAGAGCACAACTGGTCCTTGGGAACACACACACACCAAAGCATGCAACAGGCTGACCAATACAAGGGTTGAAAAACTGGTGGCTATCCGAGCAAATTTGAGGCTTTTTGAGCCTGACAACGAGCCATCCTCTACAAGCTTGGAAAGTGACAGTAAAGATAAGGCCTCAGAGTCTGATGTTCAAGAGGTGGACATTGAGGAGGTCCAGGGAGAAGACATGGAATCCTGAGAGGAAGACAACCAAAGCTTTAGTTTCATTTTACAGATGTACAGTTGAAGTCGGAAGTTTACATACACCTTAGCCAAATATATTTAACTCAGTTTTTTACAATTCCTGACATTTAATCATAGTAAATAATTCCCTGTCTTAGGTCAGTTAGGTCACCACTTTATTTTAAGAATGTGAAATGTCAGAATAATAGTAGAGAGAATGATTTATTTCAGCTTTTATTTCTTTCATCACATTCCCAGTGGGTCAGAAGTTTACATAAACTCAGTAATTGGTAGCATTGCCTTTAAATTGTTTAACTTGGGTCAAACACAATAAGTTGGGTGAATTTTGGCCCATTCCTCCTGACAGAACTGGTGTAATTGAGTCAGGTTTGTAGGCCTCCTTGCTCGCACACGCTTTGTGATGGCCAATCCAATACCTTGACTTTGTTGTCCTTAAGCCATTTTGCCACAACTTTGGAAGTATGCTTGGGGTCATTGTCCATTTGGAAGACCCATTTGCGACCAAGCTTTAACTTCCTGACTAATGTCTTGAGATGTTGCTTCAATATATCCACATAATTCTCCTTCCTCATGATGCCATCTATTTTGTGAAGTGTACCAGTCCCTCCTGCAGCAAAGCACCCCCACAACATGATGCTGCCACCCCCTGGCTTCACGGTTGGGATGGTGTTCTCCGGCTTGCAAGCCTCCCCCTTTTTCCTCCAAACATAACAATGGTCATTATGGACAAACATTTCTATTTTTGTTTCATCAGACCAGAGGACATTTCTCCAAAAACTATGATCTTTGTCCCCATGTGCAGTTGCAAACCGTAGTCTGGCTTTTTTATGGCGGTTTTGGAGCAGTGGCTTCTCCCTTGCTGAGCAGCCTTTCAGGTTATATCGATATAGGACTCGTTTTACTGTGGATATAGATACTTTTGTACCGGTTTCCTCCAGCATCTTCACAAGGTCCTTTGCGGTTGTTCTGGGATTGATTTGCACTTTTTGCACCAAAGTACGTTCATCTCTAGGAGACAGAACGCGTCTCCTTACTGAGCGGTATGACGGCTGCGTGATCCCATGGTGTTTATACTTGCGTACTATTGTTTGTACAGATGAGTGGTACCTTCAGGCATTTGGAAATTTCTCCCAAGGATGAACCAGACTTGTGGAGGTCTACAATTTGTTTTCCTGAGGTCTTGGCTGATTTCTTTAGATTTTCCCATGATGTCGAGCACTTTGAAGGTAGGCCTTGAAATACATCCACAGGTACACCTCCAATTGACTCAAATGATGTCAATTTGCCTATCAGAAGCTTCTAAAGCTATGACATAATTTTCTGGAATTTTCCAAGCTATTTAACAGGCACAGTCAACTTAGTGTATGTAAACTTCTGACCCACTGGAGTTGTGATATAGTGAAATAATCTGTCTGTAAACAATTGTTGGATGAATTACTTGTCATGCACAAAGTAGATGTCCTATGTAAACTTCCAACTTCAACTGTATGTTGAAAAGGTTTTTTTTTTTTTTTTTTTTTTTATTGAAAATGCGATGGATCATTGGGGATCATTCAATATTCCCTTTTGTTGTTCAGTGAAATCATCCCATGTGAAGAGTCAACTCATTTAATTAAAGTTAAAATTCATAACAAAATATTTTTTTAAATTTATATTGGAAGGATTTAATCATTTGCAATTATGTCTACTTATGATAAGGTAAAAGGTTTAAGTTACTGTCTCCATATTTTATTTAACTAGGCAAGTCAGTTAAGAACTAATTCTTATTTACAATGACAGCCTAGGAACAGTGGGTTAATTGCCTTGTTCAGGGGCAGAATGACAGATATGATATGGTAAATACTGTATATCCAATGCAAAACACATCTACATTTAAATGGTATTAATATTAATTTGCATATATTTCCATATATTCCCATTAATTCCTAAAATGTGCAACCCTAAGGAAGATAGTTGATAGTTACAACAATGGTGAAAAGGCCTTTGATAAAGTATGACTAGAATTTGTATACACTGAACAAAAATATAAACGCAAAATGTAAAGTGTTGGTCCCATGTTTCATGAGCTGAAAAACAAAAATCTCAGAAATGTTCCATACGCACAAAAAGCTTCTCAAATTGTGTGCACAAATTTGTTTATATCACTCTTAGTGAGCATTTCTCTTTTGCAAAGATAATCCATCCACCTGACAGGTGTGGTATATGAAGAAGCTGATTAAACAGCATGATCATTACACAGGTGCACCTTGTGCTGGTGACAATAAAAGGCCACATTAGAATGTGCAGTTTTGTCACACAACACAATGCCACAGATGTCTCAAGTTGAGGGAGCGTGCAATTGGCATGCCAGAGAATTTCATGTTCATTTCTCTACCATAAGCTGCCTCCAACCAGGTTTTAGAGAATTTGGCAGTGCGTCCAACCGGCCTAACAACCGCAGACCACGTGTAACCACACCAGCGCAGGACCTCCACATCCATTCTTCACCTGTGGGATAGTCTGAGGCGGGGAGATTGGCTGGGCCTGGCTCCCCAGTGGGTGGGCCTATGATTTCTTATTTGAACTGTAACGTAGTAAAATCTTTGAAATTGTTGCATTTACATTTTTTTTCAGTATATACAGTCATGTGAAAAAGTAAGTACACCCCCTGGAAAGTTTTTACATATTTGGACAGATGGATATGTAATCTTCACAATCAACACAGATAAAGGTTACCCAATTTAGTTATGCAATTAAAACAAACAAAAATGTATTTTCCTTATGGGGAAAAAGTTAGGACACCCCTACCTTTACCATCACATGAAATAGCTAAAATTAGAATTAGGTGTACCAAAACAAGTGCAAATGATTAGAAAACAGAGAGAAACTTAGGGGGGTCCAGCCTTCCATAAACATAAGAAAATTGGTCTGGTTTGGTCTTAACCATATGGGTGTGTGGTAACACATCACTCAAAACATCAAAAGACCTACCCAAGGCCCTCAGAAGAAAGATTATTGATGCCCATGAGTCAAATCCATTTCCAAGCAATTCAAAGTATATCATTCCACTGTCCGACGAAAATTCCAGACAACTGGCAAACTACCTAGGACAGGTCGTCCCACCAAAGTTAGCCCAAGAACTGACCGAAAGATGCTCATAGAAGTCTCTAAGAACCCCAGGGTAACATCAAGGGGTTAAGGGTGGCTGAAGTGTGATATATATATTTTTTTGTTAATTAAAAAAATATTTTGGGGGATTGGACATGATGCAAACAATTACATTGATAGAACCCACAATCTATTTGCAATATTAAAGCTGATCTAGACCTTTAAATAAAAATAATAATAACAACAATGGTGATCAGTATTTAGTTATGACTCGCATACGACTGCTCTCAAAGTACTGTGGGTAATAGCCTAAACCCTGCATATATTCGCTTACTCAGTTGAGCTATATATAAAAACAGGAAATACATAATAAACAGTCCATGCTTTTTTCCCCCAGAACAGTCAGACTGTTTGGCGCATACAGAATTAAAAACTGCTGAAATACATTTTATACATGGAAAATGTATATAATTAGCCTAAACATTCTTGATTCAATAATTTATATGAAATTGTTTTATTCCAGATAAAATCTCACCACATGTTAAAACTTACCCAAATGTCTCACCACATGCAGTGCCTCTGTTACAGCCAAATCAATGACAAGATACTTGTCAATATGTGTGTGTTCATGCAACCTATCAATGCGTACAGGTGTGTAGTCTGATCCCGAGTGTGCTTTCCTGCTCAAGTCTGGGAGAGTGAATGTGTGTCGGAGTGGGAAAGTGAATGTGTCTTGTGCACTAAGCTGCTCTCTCATGACTTCCCTCCTCATGTGACCGTTCATCTGCCTCATTTCCTCTAATCCAGCCAATCACATGAGTCCCCCCCCCCCCCCCCAAAGAAAAGGGTCATTTCAAAAAGAAAATACTTTAAACACATCCAAAACATAGCCTACAAGTGCTGGATAAAACATACATTAGCTGAAGAAATAATGGGATGTCCATTCATTTGTTTGCTGCTCAAACAATCTTTTATATTTTATAAAAATGTCCTTTGACCAGACAAACAGTCAGTGTTATCAGTGTTTGGTAAAACCCACATCAGATAGCCTATACTGCAACACAAAACTTTCCTGATCAAAATAATTGATCATAAACTGAATGCTGATAAATAGAACACAACTAATGATGCCATTTCCTGTGCTTGTACAGGGAATTGTTAAATCAGACTTTATGGTGCCCAAACTCTGAGACAAAGATAAAGGATAATGGATACACTGCCACGTGCAGCGAATAATACAATGCCTTTAGAAAGTATTCACGTCCCTTGACCTTTTCCAGATTTAGTTGTGTTAATTGTAATTATTGGTCAACGATCTACAGAAAATACTCTGTAATGTCAAAGTGGAAGAAAAATGCGAGGCATTGAAAAACCTCCATGGTCTTTGTGGTTGAATCTGTGCTAGAAATTCACTATTCGATTGAGGGACCTTACAGATAATTGTATGTGTGGGAGATGGGGTAGTCATTAAACAATTACTGAACACAGAATGACTCCATGCAAATGTATGTGATTTGTTAAGCACATTTTTACTCCTGAACTTATTTAGGCTTGCCATAACAAAGGGGCTGAATAACTTAATGACTTAAGACATTTCAGCTTTTCATTTTTTATTAATTTTGAAAATGTTCTACAAACAAAATTCCACTTTGACATTATGGGGTAGTGTGTGTAGATCAGTGACACAGAATCTCAACTTTAAGCAATGTAACAACAAAATGTGGAAAAAGTAAAGGGGTGTGTGAAGTGTTTCTGAAGGCACTGTACATGTAATGTACTAAAATGAGTTATAGTGTAACCGTGACAGAACAGTCTGACCTCCAGCTTTGTGGAACATGAGGTAAAAGTGCATGTCATGTCAAGGCCAATGTAGGCCTATTATACGAAAGGCAAAAGGCGCTGATTAAACTGGCTCATAATAATCCACACCAAAGATTAAAATGACTGAAGCAGTGATGAAATGTGCAGTAAATAGCACAGAGTACAACATTAAGGAACGGAACAGAGTATCAACAACCACTGACCAACAAAACATTCCGCGATTTTGCAACTCAAACATTGTGATTAGAGGTCAAAGGTGATGATTACTCAGTGAAGCCTACTATTTACTCAACAGTTTGTGTGAGTGTGTGCATGTGTACTGTAGCTTTGTTTAGAGAGCGAGATTAACTATCTTCGGCTCTTGCCTTTAGTAAAAGCCGCATCCTCAAGTTCAGCACCTTGATGGAACAAAGACAAACTGAGAAGAGAAGACAATGTTCAAAACCATTCTCTGCCTGTGTCTGTCAATGTGGCAACATGCCCATTTGGAAAGGCCTGCCTAATTCACTAAACACTTCAGTGGACAGTAAAGATAACCTTTGACCTGCAATTTGAAAGTGTGCAATTCATCAGTCTTATCTAAATAAATACTGTATGATATCACCATCAATGACCCTAACTGGCCTAATCCTTTCACATTTAATTACTTAATTTTGTCACATGCTGCATAATTGCCAGTCTTTAAACACATTCCTAATTAATGCACAAGAGCCACTACTTGATGCAAATAGAGAACAGTAAAGGGTAGCTAGCTAATTGCTAAAAGAGTAAATTGGCAAAGTAGGCCTACTTTCATACTTTTAAAACAAGATGGTACAGAACAATACAGGTTGAGGTACAATAACCAAAATATTGTCATTTCAAACATACAACTTAAATTTCTCCATTAGATTCTGATCATCATTATATATTTAATTTACAGGTGTTGTTTAAGCCTTCTTTTATTTTACCTGTAATTTCTGTGTTATCATTCCACTGCTTTATGTACACTATAATTGCAGGAATCTAAGAGGGCCATTCATGGAATGTTGTATATGACTAGGGTTAGGCAGATGTTCATACTGTTCCTGTACCCTACCGGGTATACGGTATTACCAACAGTGCACACAAGGGGTGCTATAACTTTTAAAATGTAAAAAACAGGGATCTTGATCAAGGGGGATTGATTTTTATCTGCTGTAACTATGATGCTCCCCCCTAGCTTTAAGAGTAGTCTCAGAAACAGCTCAATGGCTTTTTTATGTTTGTATGACTACGAAACCCTGCTACAGAACAGAAGACATTCAGATGTCAATCAATAATCAAGATCAAAACAATTACTAACAACCCATTTCAACTTTTAAGTTAAGCTTGGCGGAGGTCAGATAAGTTGTACTCAAATACACTTGTCCCCTGCGGCCATCTTTCATCATCAACTAGTCTAAGAATAAGTCTGTCTGTAAAGTAAACCTGTTGTTGAGAATGAGAACCCTTACCAGGCAAACAAGGTTCAGTCATGTAGGAGCAATGCCAATGGGAAAGAGGGCCAACTACAGCAGCATGGCTGAAGGACAACCTGGTCCATTGGATACTGTCACTATCATACTGATACATAGAGACAATAGGGCACTGTTTCACTCAGACCCACTCAAACATTCCTCCCTTTCACATATCTGAGAGTAAATGACAATATAAGAAGGTCAGTTAATTATGAGTGACCCTGTTATTCCCCAGTTATTCCCAGAGCAGTCGAATTGAAAGAGAAATCCAAAAGTGCGAAAAGCAGATTGTTAAAACAGCATCTCAATCGCATAGATTTTTGTGAATTGGGGTTCAAGTCTTATGGCAGAGTTTTCCATGGCTGTTGAGTGCCACTCAATAGCAGACTTCCCACAATAAGATACACTACTGTTCAAAAATGTGGGGTCACTTAGAAATGTCCTTGTTTTTTAAAGAAAAGCAACTTTTTGTCCATTAAAATAACATCAAATTGATCAGAAATACAGAGTAGACATTGTTAATGTTGTAAATGACTACTGTAGCTGTAAAATTGCAGATTTTCTATGGAATATCTACATAGGCATACAGAGGCCCATTATCAGCAACCATCACTCCTGTGTTCCAATGGCACGTTGTGTATCTGAAGCATTAGCATTTTTGGGTTCGATTACAGGCTCAAAATGGCCAGAAACAAAGAACTTTCTTCAAACTCGTCAGTCTATTCTTGTTCTGAGAATTGTAGGCTGTTCCATGCGAGAAATCAAGGAATAGCCTTAATTTCTCAGAACAAGAATAGACTGACGAGTTTCATGAGAAAGTTATTTGTTTCTGGCCCTTTTGAGCCTGTAATCGAACCCACAAATGCAGATGCTCCAGATACTCAACTAGTCTAGAGGCCAGTTTTATTGCTTCTTTAATCAGCACAACAGTTTTCAGCTGTGCTAACATAATTGCAAAAAGGTTTTCTAATGATCAATTAGCCTTTTAAAATGATAAACTTGGATTAGCTAACACAACGTGCCATTGGAACACTGGAGTGATGGTTGCTGATAATGGGCCTCTGGACACCTATGTAGATAGGCCTACTCCATAAAAATAAAAATAAACTGCAGTTTCCAGCTACGTTTCCAGTCATTTACAACATTAACAATGCCTACACTGTATTTCTTATCAATTTGATGTTATTTTAAATGGGAAACCTTTTTTTACATTTCTAAGTGACCAGAAACTTTTGAACGGTAGTGTATATATTATGATGTGATATGAATGTAGAGGGATTTATGTTTCTAGAACTGTACCGCAATTGAGAATCGATTCACGTTTAGATGGAATATTTGGCTGTTTTAGCTTCCAGAGCCTATTCACCCTTTAAAGAGCATGTAATGTCCTTGGACTAAGGAGTAACATGAACCTCCTTTAGTCCAATATAGGGCCAACAACATACATAGATTTCACTTTAGCATATACATTTTTTTACCTTTATTTAAGAGGGCAAGTCAGTTAAGAGCAAATTCTTATTAACAATGAGGGCCTACATCGGCCAAACTTGGACGACGCTGGGCCAATTGTGCGCCGCCCTATGGGACTCCCAGCCTTAGACTGCTGCGCCACTTGGGAGCCCAAGTGATCTGCGAGTACTGCCCATTTGAGATATAATAATGGTTCCATACATTTCAAGTGGTTGACCAGCCAATACCATTTTTACTGTACTTTTGGATCGACATAAATAATGACCACCAGGTCAAGGAACTTTCTGGCTCTAGAGGCCTCCTTTTTTACGTGTTATATTGGGGAGAACTGTGACAGGTCATGTGTTCGAAGCTGGAATAGCAAGGAAAGCGGCATACTACTGTACTGCACCGTCCTACTGTACTGCACCGTCCTACTGTACTGCACCGTCTATACTAGGGACCGCAGTACAATTGGTTCTATGTTCAACACAATGCTCTGAAAAGGCTGCAATTAAATTAGCCTAAAGAAATAAGGATCTAGATGCTTTTGCATACTTGTTGCCTAATTTCTAGTTGTGGAACAGGTAAGACATTGAAATAGGGCATATTGCATGTTCGTGCTTGATGACAAGTTAATGAGCATGACAATGTGATAGACCGTTGCCAACAAAACAGATTTCTAGCCACTGACTATGATATTCAGACGGTCAGTTATTGTTGAGAAACACTTAGCTTTTGTATATAGCCTACTTGTTTCGCAATATGATAGTATGTTGAAAAAGAGCTGAGTAAAACCTTTATGTAGTGGAGAGACTAAGGTCAATTAGTATTTGGGAAAAAATTTGAATTTTGTGTACTGTAGCTGTGTAGCAAATACAAAAGTTAAGTGTTTCTCAACAATAACTGACCGTCTGAATATCATAGTCAGTGGCTAGAAATCTGTTTTGTTGGCAACTTGCTAACGTTATATGGGGTTGTCATTTAAAATATATATACAATGGGATCTCGAACATATGCACATTTGATTGAAATCCTGAGATGGCTCAAGTTGCATAATAAAAAATAAAATACTTTCATAACTAACAACCTAACTAAAGAACTTGAGAAGTCACTGAAATTGCTACCCAGCTAGCTTACCTAGTAGCTACAGAGGTCAAACACATCAGAAAACACGATACAGTTCAATTTAAGACTGGGAATGCACGCAGACGCTTACCTCGCAATATACTGAACACGGTGCCAGCTACGACAGTACAGCACGTTTAGAAACTCTGTGCTTCCAGCGTGGTTTTTCGGGGCCTAGATAACTCACAATATAATCATTAACTATTAGCTTGAACTTCCAGACTCCAGTTTACTCTATTGGCAAAACGCCGGCAGCACAACAAGCTGACATTTGACAAAGCAGGAAAATGTAGACGTAGCACGGATGTTTTCATGTGGCATCAAATCAGACGAGCTGTTCAGGACAGGCAATTCCGCCGCCACCACATGGCAGCCCGTAAGCCGACATAACGGCTTATAACATCTCATGTGTGTATTTGACATTGATGTAGTCGTCAAAATACCACTGAATGTAATTTTTCATTCACAAATATTCTCAAAAAAATGTGTGTATTTTCGTGGTGATCTCTTCACTGGCTGGGTTGGGTGGCAACCTGGTCTCAGAGTATTTCGTATTATTCTGTATGTAAATCAAGACTCGCCATTTAGTATATGTTACGTTATATATGGTATGTATTAATTTGTGGAAGTCCATCACCCATTTCGTATGATATGTTATGAATTACAATTTGTATTATATTTTACACATTTGCTAAACAATATGTTAGGAATTTGCCAAACGTATGTCACAAATTCTAATTAGGAGGCTAACGTTAGCTAGCAGGCTAACATTAGCTAGGCTAGGGGTTAGGTTAGGGTTAAGATTAGGAGTTACGTTAAATGGTGAAGGTTAGGGGAAGCTAATAAGTAGTTGAAAAGTTCCTAATTAGCTAAAAAGCTAATGTCCATGATGAGAACATAATCAACATGGTCCAATTAATTAATATCCTGATATGGAAATTAGATACCCATCCAATGTCTTTTTAACATTCACAAGACTTGTTTTGTATTTTTGTGATGGTTTTCTCAAAATAGAACCAGGTAGTAGTGAGTGCATAGGCTACTAGAATGAGATGTGTTTTTGCAGCATATGGGATATCCTCTGTTTGCCATTACTTCATGCCCTTGTACCTTCATCGTTATTATTTGTGATTTTGCGACATGGAATTGTAACAGGCCACAAAGATTCTTACTGTATGTTAATTGATTGCATGTCAGCATCACTACAACCTGCAGTGTATTTCTTTCATTCTCAACCTTTGTTACTTTTGTCAGTAAGCATGTAAAAAACAGAATTTGATTAAATAACATGTACATCAGTTTGTGGTTAAACATTATGAAAGGGATTATACCAGGGGTACTCTAGTACTATTGGAGAATGTCCGGTCACAAAATGTCCTAGGTGGCAAAGGTCCGGATATATATTGCAATTTAGAAAGAGAAAATGTTGCAGTTTTAAAGCTAATTTCCCACAATTCTACACATTTTGCATGGAGCAGGGATTTTTAATTGCCAAGTTAAATATAATTTCCTGCAATTCAACAACATCTTATGTGTTTATATGATACCAGGGGTCAAAGCCCAACAGAGCTCCCATTTTTATATGTATTTTTTGGTCTGGAGCTGGACTGTGGTACTCCAGTTGAGTATGGGTAGGATTAGACTATACATGTACATCAGTTCACATAAATTACTGGCCAAACAATATGCCATGCAGTCAAATGCACTTGGTACTGTCCCCACAACTGGTGCCAAGTGAGTGGGCAGGCAGGCTTGGCCCCCCTGCCCAGTCATGTAAAAGCCATAGATTAGGGCTCAATTAATTTATTTCAATTGACTGATTTCCTTATATGAACTATATCTCAGTAAAATCATTGACATTGTTGCATTTATATTTTTGCACAGTATAAATTAGGAACACCGCATATGGTCATTTCAGCAATTGAGATTAGTCACCAGAACACTTTATTACAGTTCCACAATGTCACAATGTCTGTGAACAGAAGAATGTCCACTATACATACAGGATATTATATTCATAGAGGAGATGAATAAACAAAACAGACAGCAGATAAACATTTAAACAAAACATTGATTTTCACAATTTAATTTCTTTTTGGACAAAACTTCTATTAAATTGGAAGAAGTACTGTATTTTGGTTTCCACAAAAAAATAAGAAGATATCCATATAAATAAACATCACATTGCATAGCAACACACACACACTAACCATCAAAGAAACATCTTGATACTAGAAGCCAATAAGACGGAACCACAGAGACATTGCACTGCATCAGACCAACAACTTCTGTCTGGTTTGATTAACCAATTTAGAGTCTATATTCTTTATATTTGACTGGACAAATGTATAGCCTACCTATGTGAATCTTTCACCAATCTGATGATTCTATTTCTAGAGAAAATAGACTTATGAATAGAGCATTCAAGTGAGCAGGCAGAGAACGATGTTAGCGCCATTCATGGGTGTAGTAGATGCATCAATGAAGTATGTTAACTGATGGCAGTACAATGGGAGTGTCTAAGTTCTTCCTTAGTTTAAGGGATTGTGATGAAGGGAGAGGGTCTAACCAGCAAAACGGTAATTGGCATGGATCTCTGGCTTAATGTCACACACCATCTTCAGCAGATTGCCCAGCACCCCTTCGCGGTTCCGCTGGTAACTGGTTTGGATGCTGCTCATCTTGCCCACGGTCTCTTTGTCCACCTCCACAGCAGAGTTACCATGGGATCCAAGAGCCTAATGGAGAAATGGGAGAGTAATTAAGGGCCACCTTACAAGACAAACCACTTCACAAACATGTATTAAGTAGGGCTGTAGCAGTCATGAAAGTTTGACAGCAGGTAACTGTCCTTGTGTAGCAAGCAAGTCAGGAAATGTCCTCTTCCCCTGCTCCCTAGTAGCTACAGCTGCTCGCTCTGTGCCCCTTTCTCTCCCTTTCTCCGTAGCTCTGGTTAATAAAGTAGCAAAAACAAGTAGCTTTTCTGCTGCTTCCCTCACTCGGCTAGCTACCAACTAGAGTTCCTTATGACTAGGAAAGCATATTACTCGTGTTTCTCCTTTGCCAATTCAAACTGTCCCCACATGTGACTCACCGCAGCCTCCTTGGTCTTAAACTCCTTCTCCCTCTGCATACGGTACTGCTCAATCTCTGCCTGGGCTTCCTCCTTGGCCTGCTTCAGCCGACGGTTCTTACCTGATCAAACACAGAAACAATCTGCAGTTAGGCTTAGCAAGTCAAATGCATTGGAGCGGACATTGAATTCCTAGTCCCATCAAGTCTACAATAACTATACAGTCTTGTGTTCTTATTGGCAACAGGAAGTGGGAAATCCTATTGTTAGGGAAATGAGACCTAGTGAAACAAATGTGAGGAAAGACAATCAAGTAGCCTCTGTTAGGGCACATTTCCCAAGCCCAGAGTCCAGTCTACTGTTCAGTAGAGAATCTCCATTTAAAGTGTTTTTTAGTCAACTAACTTAACCAACTATTAGAGTAAACTGGGGGGGGGGGTTAAGGCTCTCTGTGATCAAGTAATGTTACTGACAATTTACTCACTGGAATATAACTGTCAGACAGACAATGCTGTCAGACAGACAACGCTAAAGTGAAATCTATGTAGATTGTTGGCCCTTCACTAAAGGAGCTTAACGTTACTCCTTAGACCAAGGACCTTACATGCTCTGTTTAAAGGGCGAATTGGCTCTGAAAGGCAAAACAGCCAAATACTCAATCTAAACGTGAATCGATTAAATTGCGGTATGGTTCTAAAAACATAAATCCCTCTACTTTCATATCACATCAAAAGCTAAATGCCAATTGTAAAACAGTGTGAATGATTAGGCCCAGACTTGATTGACATCCATCATGTGCACGACACCCTTGGGATTGTGCATAGACCTTTACTAGAAATAATAGATAACTAGCTACCTAACAAACAGTTAACACAGGTGGCAATAGTTCGCTAGCAAACAAACCACAGACTTTAAGAGTTAGTAGATAACGTTAAAGTTAGCTTGTTATCAGACGTTACTAGCTAGTTAGCTTGGATTGAAGCAAGGCTTGTAACGTTAGGCCTCACCATCTCCACATTCTGTCGTTATGAATAGATACATTGATTGGCTATCAAATCAGGGTTATATTAGAGTAGCTATTTATTGATAACGTGTTAGTTATGACATTAGCTAGCTAACGTTACCTTCCAGCAAAATGTTAGCCAATCAAGCTAAAGTACGATACTATAGTTAACTGCTAGCTAGCTTATCTTACCAAAGACGTTGAATATCAACATATTTTAACTTACGTTTACGGGCTTCTGCTACCTTTTCTGCAGCTCGTTTTTCAGCTTGCAGTAGCTGCTGGATACCCTGGGACTGGCTAGCCATTATTCGGTTCGGAAAGAGATGTCTAGACGAACAAGAAGATGGAGTTCCAGCTGCTGGTCGTTGAATTTACTGCAGTCAGCTGACAACGCGTCATATCAATGTCAGGCTCAAATCACGTGACAGAGGGTGCTGTCAATTGCCCTCCTGGCGTATCCAAGATGTTTTATTTTTTTTATTCAAGCTTTATTTAACTTGGCAAGTCAGTTAAGAACAAATTCTTATTTACAATGATGGCCTAGGATCAGTGGGTTAACTGCCTTGTTCTTATTTACAATGATGGCCTACCCCGCCCTATGGGACTCCCAATCACGGCCGGTTGTGATACAGCCTGATACAGCCGAGATGCATCCAGCTGCAGCACCGCAGCAGCCTGTGACTAAATCTAGCCTGTCACTAAAACCAATACTATAGCCATGGTCGTGCATAATCCCACCAACATACATGTGAACTCTTTACCTTTCCTAGATTCCTTTCCTCCTTTCCTAGCTTTCTTTCCTTTAATCTCTACTGGCTGTGGTTAATCCCTACGACATACATGTAAACTCCTTTTCTTTTCTAGATTCCTTTCCATCTTTCCTTGCTCCCTTTCCTATCTTCCTTTCCTTTCCTCGCTCCCTTTCCTTTCCTAGCTTCCTTTATACTGGCGGTGGTTAATCCCTACCACATACATGTGAAATCCTTTACTTGACTTTCCTCCTTTCCTAGCTCCCTCTCTTTTCCTCCATACCTAGGTTCCTTTCCTAGCTCCCTTCTACCTTTCCTGTACTGGCCGTGGTTAATCCTAGGAAAGGAGGAAAAGAAAGGGAGCTCAGAAAGGAGGAAAGGAAGGGGAGCAAGTAAAGGGAGCTTGGAAAGGAGATAAAGGAATATAGGGAAGGAAGTGAGGACAGGGAGGAAGGGAAGGAAAGGAAGATAGGAAAGGGAGATAGGGAAGGAGAGGAAATTGAGGTAGGGAAGGAAAGGAAACTATGAAAGGAGGAAAGGAAGCTAGGATAGGAGGAAAGGAAAGGGAGAGATGAAATTAGTAAAATAAAGGGATCTAGGAAAGGAGGAAAGGACTCTAGGAAAGGAGGAAAGGAATCAAGGAAAGAAAAGGTAGAGTTCACATATATGTGGTAGGATTAACCACGGCCAGTAAAGAGGAAAGTAAAGGAAGAAGGAAAGGAAGTTAGGGTAGGAGGAAAGGACATTAGGGTAGGAGGAAAGGACATTAGGGTAGAAGGAAAAGAAGATAGGAAATTAGGAAAAGAAGGAGAGAGGAAAGGAGGAAAGGAATCTAGGGAAGGGGCTGCAGTTGGATATTGTTGTTTTATCCCTTCAGTGGGTGCAGGTGCCATATTACATCAGTTTGGGGCAGAAAAGTCAAGCCTGAGTAGCAGTAGTAGCTTCCCCCACTCATAACAAACATTGTTCAAGTATTCCTTGACTTTCAATAGCATGATATTTTTTGTTTAACAAATAGGGTTTCTTCACACATTGTGTACATTCATTCAGCATGCATTTGAATAGGCCAGAAACAAGCATTTCTGAAATAGAGTAGAAATCTAAACTGTGAGCAGAATGCAGTTTATACTGTAAAAAACACATTATGGATATTGTAGGCCAGCTCATGCCTTTTACTAGCCTGAAAAAACAGACCAATTTTGCTGAAGCCAGGAAATAAAGGGATATATTCCCATAATAGTCCCAAAAGTGCAAACTCCAATGTAAATCAAGCACATCTAAAATACTTTCAAGTATAGACATATTATTTGACCTACAGTACCAGTCAAAAGTTTGGACACAGCTACTCATTCCTCATGTTCATTCCTCTACCATAAGCTGCCTCCAACGTCATTTTAGAGAATTTGGCAGTACGTCGAACCGGCCACACAACAGCAATTTCCAAACGCCCGAAGGTACCACGTTCATCTGTACAAACAATAGTATGCAAGTATAAACACCATGGGACCACGCAGCCGTCATACCGCTCAGGAAGAAGACGGGTTCTGTCTCCTGGAGATGAACGTACTTTGGTGCGAAAAGTGCAAATCAATCCCAGAACAACAGCAAAGGACCTTGTGAAGATGCTGGACGAAACAGGTACAAAAGTATCTATATCCACAGTAAAACGAGTCCTATATCGACATAACCTGAAAGGCCGCTCAGCAAGGAAGAAGCCACTGCTCCAAAACCACCATAAAAAAGCCAGACTACGGTTTGCAACTGCACATAGGGACAAAGATCATACTTTTTTGGAGAAATGTCCTCTGGTCTGATGACACAAAAATATAACTGTTTGGCCATAATGATCATTGTTATGTTTGGAGGATAAAGGGGGAGGCTTGCAAGCCGAAGAACACCATCCCAACCGTGTAGCACGGGGGTGGCAGCATCATGTTGTGGGGGTGCTGGTGCACTTCACAAAATAGATGGCATCATGAGGAAGGAAAGTTATGTGGATATATTGAAGCAACATCTCAAGACATCAGTCAGGAAGTTAAAGCTTGGTAGCAAATGGGTCTTCCAAATGGACAATGACCCCAAGCATACTTCCAAAGTTGTGGCAAAATGGCTTAAGGACAACAACGTCAAGGTATTGGAGTGGCCATCACAAAGCCCTGACCTCAATCCTATAGAAAATATGTGGGCAGAAAACTGAAAAAGCATGTGCGAGCAAGGAGACCTACAAACCTGACTCAGTTACACCAGTTCTGTCAGGAGGAATGGGCCAAAATTCACCCAACTTATTGTGAGAAGCTTGTGGAAGGCTACCTGAAACGTTTGACCCAAGTTAAACAATTTAAAGGCAATGCTACCAAATACCAATTGAGTGTATGTAAACTTCTGACCCACTGGGAATGTGATGAAAGAAATAAAAGCTGAAATAAATAATTCTCTACTATTATTCTGACATTTCACATTCTTAAAATAAAGTGGTGATCCTAACTGACCTAAAACAGGGAATTTTTACTAGGATTAAATGTCAGGAATTGTGAAAAACTGAGTTTAAATGTATTTGGCTAAGGTGTATGTAAACCTCTGACCTCAACTGTATATGTACACAAACACATTTACAAAAAAATGTATGGGTGATTGGAAATTATGCAGACAATTACACTGATGGAAGCTACAATCTGTTTGCAATGTTGAAGCTGATCTACCTCCTAAAATGCTGCTGTCCTGTGGTTACTGTACTGTAGGTCTACCCATCAATTCAATATGGAACTCTGTATAATTCACTGACTATACTGCAAAATTCACGTGAGCTCCGTTTGCTCTTCACTGGCTGTCTGACCCTCCTGGGACCCCTGTCACCGTCTGATCCTGCTAAGACATGAGCATAGTGTTGTGTACCGACTGCACTCTTGGGAAACTGACAGATCAATAACGTTACATTGATATTCTGACCAATACAACTCACATTGCACTGAAAAAACGTCAGAATATCAATCTTCAATCGTTTGGCCGTTGGTTTCATCGTTTGATTCAGGTCTAGTTTGATTGAGGCAAAAATAATAGCTAACGTTAATGTAAGCCAGCTTTTGGCCAGCTCTCTCTAACAGTACTTCAACTGGCGAAAGCTTGCCAAGTTAACTTACTCCTGAAATGTGACAAAACAAAGGCTACAAAACATGTCCATACTATCAACTGATGTTAGATAGTAATAATCTACAGAACAATCTGACGGATAACTATAGGCTAGAGCTGACCTGGCTGTGGTAGCTACTCACTAGCGTACCTTACTCATTTATTCATTCACTTCAGTTGAAAGGGGTTGAGACTTTAGCCAAAGTTACGTCAGTTACAATACTAGTTGCGCCCCTGGAGAAAGAATCACACACACACACACACACACACACACACACACACACACACACACACACACACACTTTATCTGCACCTAGTGGCCTGGAGTATAATTGTCAGAATATTATCATAATATAAGATACACCCAAATTGGCTCCAAAAAGAGACATTCACTTTATTTATTGACAAGGTTTCATGTTTGCTATTTGTTTAAAAAAAAAAGTAGCTCACTAGTGGCCTTATATCGATTGTTGGGATGCTTGACCTTATGGCGTCACTACAGACAATCTGATTCGAATCAAGACTATCACAACCGGCCGTGATTGGGAGTCCCATAGATTTTTCTATTCACATGTATTTTGTCACAAAAACAAACACTAATGCAATATTTGTTTTCAATCAAAACCTTGACTGATTGGTTTTCTGTACAATTCCAGTGAAATCCTGAGTTTTTAGATTGTGACAGAAGTGGGAAAACAATTATTCAAAGCACACCAAACTGGAGAAATTTAATTTCTTTCTAAACAGTCTAAATAAGTGCCACAATTTCACAGTACAGTTAAATCAATCCCAACAGTTTGTGACCACTTTTATTTACACAATTTCCCCAACATTTTACATTCAGTGCAAATGTAACTTAATTCGTAGGAGATTGGACAACGTATTGGGACAGTTTGCCAGTCCCACATTATGCTGATTCCAGGACTTAAATGTTTGTAGAACATGCTTTTTTAGTCTAGAAGTTGGCTCAATCTGAGTCTGGGAAACTAGCCTTTGAAATGTCTTTCTAACCAGGTATTTCTCCACTTGGCTTTGTACATTACTTGCGCTATCAATGTAGAAATAATGTATTGGACTTCTTCGCAAAGGGGTGAACATAAAATGGTAAAATCACTTGACCAAATCAAGGATCTGTTGGAATGAAAGCCAGCATAAAGTTCACACCATCACACCATACTTTAAGGATTTGAACCAATCTTTCCATTGGACAGAAAAGTTGATTGGCATATAGCTCCTCCAATGAGCTGGCCTTTCGGAAAAAAAATCAGTTTCTGCTGATTGCTATATCACAATGTTTGAATTAAAAGGGGTATGAAATTAATTAGACATCGTATTAACACCCAAACCCCTTAGTTTCGTATAAATATGTAGCCTATCTGAAATGAACGACTTATGTCTTCACTATGTGGAGATCATTGTTTTCACTGAAGTACCCTGCAGGCGACAAAGCTTCCGTCTGCTGTAAAATGTAGAAACTGTTTAAACGGCGTGCCGAGTGTCTGCGGGTTTTCGCTCCTCCCCTCTACTTGATTGATGAATTAAGGTCACTAATTTGTAAAATACTCCTCACCTGGTTGTCTAGGTCTTAATTGAAAGGGATAAAAAAAACAAAAAAACACTGACACCAGGCCCTCCATGGAATGAGTTTGACACCCATGCCTTAAAAAAAGGACCTCCTTACTTCCTACTAATGACTGCCCTGATATCATCCTGATTGGATAAGTAAGGGTCAATTTTCCACTCAGTCATATCAGGGTTGTGATTACTTCAACGAAGGCAGGAGAGAAAGGGACGATAATCAGGTATTGAACTAGGCCCTTGGCATGTCTCTAGTGATTTCATATGGGTGTTCTGTCTATCAGCACCCTCTCCCCTACCCCATCTCAAAACACAAAATGTATTGTATCATCTTCCCCAGTCTAAGGCATATGGAGTCAATTCAGTCACAAAAAGCATTTGCGAAAATTTTTACAGCTGGTTGTGAAGCAGAAATGTTATATTATGTTATATACACAGTTATAATCCAGATATCTAAAATCCCAAATCTAAATTGTGTTGCTACAGTATAACAAAATTGAAACCCAAGTACAACCCCAAAATAAAGAAATGTAAAGACTTAATACATTTTCAACATTTGAAAATAAAATAACTTTTAGTCTCGTCCCTCCATCAGCACCAGCAAAGTGGTGTTTTCACCAAAGAGACAGAACGAAAAGTCATGTCTTATGTCATAGGGTCATAGTTCAATGACAGCCCTATGTGTTTTGTTTCTTACAAGGCGATCATTCCGGAAAAAAGGTGATCCAATTTTGTTGTACTGTGAAAATTAGCAGCATGAGAATAAGCTATAACACCACTGATTATTATAAAAAGCTAAATCAACACGAAATATGAACAAACTCAATATCTTAAAAAAGGACTACAAAAAGCAGGACCAAAAGAACGTTTTTTCTTCCAGTTTTGAAATTTGCTTTCTTATAAATTTCTTATAACACATACTTACATTTATATATTATATTAATATATCTCTGCCAGAAAAGGGAACACAACTGACATTTTGACAATTCTTTCTGCATTAGCTAATGAAACTAGCATGGGAGCTAGCATGAGAATTAGCAAAGGACCTAGCATAAGAGCTGGCATAGGAAACTAGCATGAGAGCTAGTAAAGGAAACTATCATAAGGGCTAGCATGAGGAGCGAGCTAGTATAAAGAACTATAATGAGGTATAGAATGGGAAACTAGCATTGAAGCTAGCATGAGGACATACATTAAAGCTAGCTGAAGACCTAGCAAGACAGCTCGCATGGAAGCTAGTCTGAAAAAGGCCTAGCTGTACCCTAGCACATAGCATGAGGGCTAGCTAGAGTTGAGTTGCAATGGTACGCAATGTTTGGAACAGTCTGTTGTGTGGACAGGGGTGCTGTGAGTCCTGTGAGACTCAGAAGAGGATAGGTTTTTCAGCTGTCTTCTCCTGGACATAGCCAGTGAAGCGTTTGAGGAACTTGGGGTACTCCCTCTTGGCCACAGCCCTCAGAACTGAGGCAGGTGCCCAGCCTCCCGGGTTCACTGAGACAGACAGGAAAAGGAAATACACGTTACACAGGATATCACAGAGAACAATTTCATTCACAACACATATTTAATTAGGGCTGTCAAACGATAAAGAAAAATAATCAAATTAATCACACGGTTTTCTGTTAACTACTTGCCGCAGCACAAATATCTCCTATAGTCACCCCTGGTGGAGTGGGTGCGTACACCGCTAGGTAAGCCTTGCTGCTATTTGCTAGAGAGATGGGTAAGATGCGTTTCGGTAAAAATAAAAAATAGACCCAGGGGAAAAAAACATTATCATGGAGGTTACCCTACCGACCAGTCATAGGTACTGGCGACAAAGCGCCTTGTAACTTAGCTGGGAATGGGACAGACAGCTCTGAAAAGCGGACCCCTTCTGTGGTAACGGATAGGGGTGATTCGTAATCAAATCTAATTCCCAGGAATGAAAAGCGCTAAGCTGGAGAAAGACTGCTCATTTCAGGGTTCATATGAACCACAGAGACTGTGTGGGATAATAGCATGGTCGTGTCCAACCCTGCTTGTTCCCTCAACTCCGCTACCAACCACCTACAGACCCATAACCTGTATCCTTAGACACCTCATTAGGGACTGGTCCGCTACAGGCAGGAATCCACAATCAATCCCAGCGATGAGCCCCCTATGCGGGAAGGGTGCCTCCTTGTGGACATAGAGGAATTTATTACTCCCCCCTGGGGAGATTGATATAACCCTTGAACCCTGTGAACACCATGGAACGCTGGGTACCAGAGGGTAATTAAACATGGACAAACTTCCAAAACACGTTGTGCTTCCGTGAGACTGTATAGCCACAGCATGAAGCCCAGCTGACTAAGTATCCTGTTTTCTGTAATAAAACGTGGGGGCACTGTCATCACAGCTATGTATTTCATTCACCGGACGTTAGCCAGGAGGCTCTTTAGTCTAAGCTAGGCTAGCTAGCCTCTGACCGCAGCACAGTCCATTTTGAATAACCAAGCGACTTAACGCTACATATACTAAACAAAAGAGCTACCCAAGCAACTCTACCGCGGGGAGGCAGGAATAGCTAGTAGTAGCAAGCTTGCCTCAGCACTTGCAGGCTTGCCTAACATTTATTAACCCTGACCTTATTATTCTGAAACGCAAGTCACTCATATCCTAATTGAATAATACATAGTTACTGGCAATGTATTACATGGCTTTTGTAATACTGCTTATTTTGTCCGTTCTAGCATGGCCATCTCTAGTGCCTATTAGAGTGGTTAAAAAGGTGAGCTCACCATTGGCGACGTAGGTGATTTTACAGATAAGGTTGTCTCTGCTGATCTCTCTGTCACCCTCTGGTGGGCTCACCAGGGTCTGGCATATCATGGCAATGTTGATTTTGGCACGAACACACCTGTTGGTGGGCTGCAGGGCGACAATGACATGGAGGAAGTTTATTACAAGCATAGGAGATTCTTACCTAGTTTAATATTTTAATTCACCTTCATTTTGTTATAATTTTTTTGATATTTGGGTTGTCTCATGGAGATAAAATGATTTATTGCTTGACAGACACCTGGCCAAAGATAGACCTGAATAGGAGTTTAACTAATCAATACAACGTCAAAAAATCTTTCAGCTCATAAGCAGTAGGATGGTTAAAATGACCTGGGCGTTGTCGTGGTCCACGGAGAAGTTGCAGACCAGCCAGGTGTCTGGGTCATTCTCGTTGTTAGCCAGGATCTTCCTCATAGCAGACAAGTACAGCACGTCTCTCTGGGATGCTGGCCACACCCTCTGCGACACACAGTCCACATGTCTGCTTTACTTTACTGCACAAGTCTTCAGGTTTGGCTTTGTCTCTTTCCTTTACAAAACCCTCAATCTCTTCTCAGAGCCCATAGATTGTACGTGTTTGTGTTACATGTTCCCTCTTACCTTGTGTGTCTGATAGACGATTACAGCGTTGTCCGATAACATCTCCACAACGTTGAAGTTCTCAATGGTAGCTGAAAAAATGAAAAGAGGCAAGAACAGAGAAACAGATTAGGACATGTGCACTAGATGACTCAATTAAAAAAAAAAACAGAAATAAATAAGGAACATGGCAAGAAACGACAGAATCGAAAATACTGCTCCACTGTATGCATTTAATTGTTCAGATGAGACTTACTCTCCCAGTCGTTGCGTACATTCGTGTCCCAGAAGTAGTGACACAACTCATGTCCTGTGACTCCCTTCACAGAATGGGTGGCCTTCAGGGGGTCCAGGACAATACCATTTTCCTCTACCTCCCTCCTGTACACCTACACACAACAGAGAGGGGTACCGTGGTTAATACTTTACTTCAACTATGTGATTGAAGACAGAATGGCTTGGTTGAAGTGTTGGCGACACACAGGTACTCTTTCACATCAGGCTCTTTCACATCAGGCTCTTTCACACAAGGCACTCTCTCGCTTCTTTCCTCCTACCTTCATCTCTCCCTCCTCCACCACCAGCTGCCAGTTGGCGTCTCCGCCCATATCCTGCAGTGAGTAGGTCATGTGATTCTGCACCACCTCCTCCACCTGTCAAAAAACAACCAGGAAGAGGAACAGGAGGGGCAGATGGGGTTAAATGTCGGATTGAAATAGTAGCTCACTGACAAACACAAACGTGTTAAAGGAAAGACAAACCGCCAATTGTACTGTGATGTAGCAGCTATCGCATGCAAACTGCAAAGGCCCGTCAATCTCTGTACAAAAATACAAGGACAAAAGGAAACAGCACACTAACTAAATATAATGTAGTGACTCGGGGTGGCAACCAATAACATGCTAGACAGATGCCTGTGGGGTGAAAGTGCAGTAAGTCAGCCAGTGGTGGAAGGGGTGCGGTGGGGGGAAGAGACTATCAGAGGACAGTGACTATGGGGCTACAGGGAGGATGATGGAGGAAAACAGGAGAACACGACCAAACAAAGAGCGAGGTAAGGGGCAGAGTGAGATAAGAAAAAAGAGAGAGAGGAAGAGAGCATGATGGAGATTGTTCAAGTAACGTGTTCAGGACAAAAAAAAAGGTGAATTACCTTGTCAGCGAATCTGTGTGATCCTATGGTGGAGTAGACATCTCCTGGAGGAACTGGACTGGACCTCTGTTTCCTCGATTTCTCGGTGTGAGACTACACACACACACAGACACACACAGACACACACACAGAGCCAGGATAAAACACTCAATGTAATACGAAGATTCATCATTATTATAGAATTAGATTTATTCTCAATCAGTAGAGGTGGAGGGTTTTTGCCCTTGAGCCTGTACCTGTTCCTCCATCTTGTCTTGTCTGTCAAGAGCTGCTTCAACGGCATCGAAAAACTCATCCTCATTGATCAGGCTGTTAGGCCCCTCCTGGAGGAAGAAGATGGGGAAGAGGAAAAGAAGGATTAGAAAAGGAAAAAGTAACGTGACATTCATTACCAACTGAGAATGGGAATGACCAATGTATTTTTCACCTGGCTCAAAACAATCATAGAACTGACCCAATCTTCTCACCTCGTAATCAGGGCCTCCGAAGTGAGACTTCTTCTTGAGCTCAGAGAGAGCAGAATGGTAGCCCTCCTCGATCCTCCTCCTCTTCTCAGTCTCCTTGTCTAGTCTCTTCTGCCAGCTGTCCTCTCGCTTTACCATGAGGTCGATGCAGTGGGACAGGGTGGACAGGATCCCAGCTGTGGTGGCCTTAAACGTGATGGCCTCGCCCTTAAAGTCTATCCCATTGATGCCTTTAGGGCTCAGAGATCGGAACACTGCACAGAGGAGAGTAATGTGTATGTAAAAATTGATGTTTTAACATACGCTCTGTGTTTTGACATTTATTTCAGACAAATCGTATTTCAGGTTTACTACTTACGTAAAAATTATTTTTTATTTTCAACAATAGTTTTCAAAAACACTTGAATAGCCTCAAAAAGTTTGAACTTGTAAGCTATGTAACCTTCTATAGAAGAGATTCGGCTGTACTCACGCTTCTCCTTGCTGCCGTTGTTGTTGTTGTTGTGGATGAACTCTCCGTCTGACCGAGTGTTGGGGAAATCATCCTCATCCTCCTCCACAACTAGAGAGAGAAGGAGGGAGAGAGAGAGAGAGAGAGAAAAAGAGGGAACAAGAGAGCGAAAGAGAGAGATAAGCAATCGTCATACAGTAGTACACTTATCCCTACAAAGCCCCTGCAAAGAGTCACCGATAGAGCCAGAGCAGTGCCAAGAGTCGCCTATGCAGCCACCCAGCACGGCACGTTAACAGAACTCTACTGTCCTTAGAACCACAACAATGGCCTGGCCTCTTCTTCGGGAGTAAGGGATGGATGGATGGACGAGGAGGGGGCCATGAGAGGAGGGAAAGAGGGTGGTGGGTAACAAAGGAACAGTTTGATTGTTTGTGGTCATCCAGAGCCGTCGTTCGGCACGGTGACAAAGCACAAACTCTACCATGAGCAAATGTTCTTGCAGCAGAGAGACAGAGACAGAGAGAGACAGAGAGAGAGAGAGAGAGAGAGAGAGAGAGAGAGAGAAAGAGAGAGAGGAGGAAAAAATAAAAACTAAAGGAGAATGAAACGACTGCATCTCGATGAGGGGGCTGACGGAACACATTCCGTTGAAGATTCTGCAAATGTTTCCCCAAAGCTCTAAATATTTTCATGATCCACACACATGCTTATCATTTCAGCTGGGAACACCACTTATTGTTTTGAGGCATTTCGAGGTAGTTTGTAGTAGCTGTTGTGGTGTCTTCTGTTCATTTGCAAGTTTAGCAGCCTGCAACCACCAGGACTATTAGGAGATGGTCCCCGGAGGCGAATGAGGCCCTACAGGACTGCTTTGAAACAACAGACTGGGATGTGCTCTGTGAGGCTCATGGGGAGGACATCGATGGACTCACTGACTGCATAACAGACTATATTAATTTTTGTGTAGACAACACTGTACCCACCAGGAAGGTACGCTGTTTCCCAAACAAACCCTGGGTCACCAGCGACCTGAAGGCCCTGCTGAATGAGAAGAAGAGGGCCTTCAAGGAGAAGGACAAGGACAAATTGAAATGCGTCCAGAGGGAGCTGAAGTTGCGGATTGCTGAGGGGAAGAGAGTGTATAAGGAGAAGATGGAGGACAAGCTGAGGCAGAGCCAGGTGAGAGAGGTGTGGAAGGGTATGAGAAATATCACTGGCTTCAAAAAGTCAAACAGTGGGCAGACGGAGGGGACCCAGGACAGAGCCAATGAGCTGAACCAATTTTTTAACAGGTTCGATACTGGCCCTGTCCACCTCTCCTCCAGCTCCCCAGACCACACACCCTCACGGCTATCCCACCCCCACTTTGCTCACAGCACCTCTGCTGAGACAATCAGTGACCCCACCTCCGCCCCTGCCCCCCCTGGACTGATCCTCAACACCCCCCTTCCCCCCACCTCCCCACCTGGGCTGGCTTTCACCACCAACCAAGTGAAGAGAGAGCTGGAGAGACTACACCAGTGGAAAGCGGCGGGCCCTGATGGCATCAGCCCAAGGGTGCTGAGGGTCTGTGCTGACCAACTGTGTGGAATACTCCAGCGTCTTTTCAACCTTAGCCTGAGTCTAGAAAGGGTCCCTGTGCTGTGGAAAACATCCTGCCTCGTCCCAGTGCCCAAGAAGGCACACCCCACTGTCCTGAATGACTTCAGACCTGTAGCGCTAACATCCCACATCATGAAGACCCTGGAAAGGTTAGTCCTCGCTCACCTCAGACCCCTGGTGTGTTCATCAATGGACCCCCTGCAGTTTGCATACCAGCGCAACATCGGGGTGGATGATGCAATCATCTACCTTCTGCAGAGGGCCTACTCTCACCTGGACAACGCAGGTTGCACTGTGAGGGTCATGTTTTTTGACTTCTCCAGTGCCTTCAATACCATTCAGCCCCTGCTACTGGGTGAGAAGATGAGGAGGATGAAAGTGGAAGCACCCTTAGCCTCCTGGGTCACGGACTACCTGACCGGTAGGCCACAATTTGTGCAACTACAGAGCTGTGTGTCAGAACGGGCAGTTAGCAACACAGGGGCCCCCCAGGGTACGGTCCTGTCCCCCTTCCTGTTCACCCTCTACACCTCAGACTTTAGATATAACTCTGAGACATGCCACCTACAGAAGTTATCGGATGACTCTGCTATTGTAGGGTGCATCAGGGGTGGGCAGGAGGAGGAGTACAGGAGCACAAATCAGTGACTTTGTGTTGTGGTGTGAGCAGAACCACCTTCAGCTTAACATCAGCAAAACTAAGGAGATGGTGGTGGACTTCAGGAGAACCAAGGCACAACTGACTGCAGTCCCTATAAAGGGGATGGATGTGGATATGGTTGAGTCATACAAGTTCCTGGGTGTCCATATGGACAACAGCCTGGAATGGGCTGGTAACACCGGGGCCCTGTACAAAAAGGGCCAGAGCCGACTCTACTTTCTGAGGAGGCTCAGGTCCTTCAACGTGTGCAGTAAACTACTGCATACCTTCTACCAGTCTGTGGTGGCCAGTGCCATCTTTTTTGCAGTGGTGTGCTGGGGAGCAAACATCAAAGCCGGTGATGCTTCTCGGGTAAATAAGCTGATCAGGAAGGCTAGCTCTGTCCTGGGGATGAGCCTTGACACTCTAGAGGAGGTGGCGGAGAGACGGATCCTGGCCAAACTGCTGGCCATCATGGACAACGTCACCCACCCTCTGCACGCTATGGTTATGACGCAGAGGAGCACTTTCAGTCACAGACTGATCCCACCACGGTGTGCCAGAGAGCGCTACAGGAGGTCCTTCCTGCCGGCGGCTATGAGACTATATAATGCCTCACCGGGGTGCCGTGCCGTCGGCAACATAGATCTGGAACTGTTGGGGTGCTAGGACCTAGTTTAACAATTATGCATCCATCCGTGAGTAACTCTGGTCCGTCAGCACTCATCCACTCAGGACCTATTTATTCATACAGGTCTGTATATACATACTCATGTACAGTTGTTATATTATATCACATGCAATATTGTAAGTAATTATTGGACGTAGGCATTCACTCAGGAATGCATATTAGTATCCTGCCAGTTGCACCTTTTCTCATTGCTTTTAGTATATCGAATGTGCAATAAGTGCAGTTGTCTGTAATTAAACCCTGTGCACTAAGGACTGTATTTTAAGGGAATTATTACTATTATTACCCCAAATGATATCATACACACATTTAGCTATTTAAGTATCTCTTCCTGTCATTTACCTGTACAGTTTGTGTAAACATGCAAGTATTCACTTATCTGTAAATATAACTGTATACCTAACTGTACAGCTAATTTAACCATGCAAAATTTTCACTTACTTGTTAATTTACCCAGTCTGTCTATTAAGTAAACTATTATTACCCTCGCTCATATCATACGCATTTTTAGCTACTGAAGTATTTCTCTGCCATCGACCTGTATAGTATAGTTAACCATCCAACATCCACCAATGTATAGTGTACATATTCAGCCAACCACTCATACTATGCAATGTCCTTTTATAGCTTTTTTTTTGCACTCCAGATATCTTGTATTTCTATACTTTTTCATACTGCCGCTCTATGTATCGTGTACCGTGTATCTGTCTTTTGTGTACTTTCGTTGTGGCATTTTGCACCTGCCCTGTGTTTGTTGTAGCTGCTTCACAACGAAATTTCCCCCCCGGGGGAATCAATAAAGTACCTACCTACCTACCTACCTACCTACCTACCTACCTACCTACCTATCTATCTATCTATCTATCTATCTATCTATCTATCTATCTAAGCAATAAGTAGGAAGGAACCCATTGGTTTTGCTGTCCCAGAGTGCATGTGGAAGTATCTACGGCTACACAAAGGATCGTAGACCTGTGGCTGTCCAGCACTTAAGATTTTATTGTCTGACATAAGCATCTGATTGATTGACTGATTGATCCATTGATTAATTCCTCGTCTTACTTTTGTCTCTCTGAAGCTCGTCCTTGGAGACAGCGTCGGAGCAGCCGTCAAAGTATTTCTGCAGCGTGTCCACCTGTCTGCACAGGATGTCTCTGAACGTCTCCATCTCCGCCAGCTTCTCTCTCAGGCTGTGACCCTTCGGACCCAAACAGAGGAACGCACGGTCAGCAAACACTCTGTGTGTGTGTGTGTGTGTGTGTGTGTGTATTTGTTAGGTCAAGTCTCACCTTGAAGGAGGATGTGGATGTGGCGGAGTAGCCGCTGGTAGCAGACGTGAGAGACAGCATGGAGCCATGTCTCCTCAGACTGGACTCTGACCCATACCCAGACTCAGCCTAGACACAGGGAGGGAGAGAGATATTAACAGATAAGTAAGTATATATTGAAAACAGATGACATCATTATCAACTTAACACATTAACAAAATATGAAATGTCTTAGCCGTCAATCTGCAGCAGCAAGGGGGGTGACATACAATCACCATATCGCATCACTAGATCTACCATCACATGTAACCATCTAAACTCACCGTCACACAGTCAGACAGACCCATGGTATATTCAGTCACAAACACTCAGATAGTAAACTTACAGATCCACAAGCACCTTCGCCGCTACTTGTCAGACTAGGACAGAGTATGAGGTGAATGTTAAACTTTCCATCTTCATGTATCCCAACCCTCCCTCTATCCTTCCCTCCCAATCACTTCATGTGTTTCTGACAAGTCATGAATCTTCTGTGATATGGTATCTGACACATTTTCCCATACGCTTTCATCTTTGTACATGTCATTCACATGTCTTTTCATATGTCCACGGTTCTACAGCTCTGGTAGACCAGGCTTAGCCAATACAGATTGTATGAGAAGATGTGTTGTAACACTGGTATATTATACTTAAAAACTAAGTCTAAGTTATATGAGAATCACATCCTCTCTCACCATTACACAACCACTCCTGTGTTTCAGGAGTGTTTGTGTGCAACAAAAACATCACCCTGACCACACAGAAAGTTCTCCATGACCCTGACACAGCAACACAGTGTGACCGTGGCAACAGGGACCATGACAACCATGGAACGGCGTCACAGAATGGGGTATCGGATGACTTCCTCTAACTGATGATGGAAGCCCTCTGGCCTCCACAGCTCTCAGACTTCTTACATAACCCTGATACCTAAAACAGAGGAGAGAGCGAGGTAGGAAAAGAGGGAAGCTCTGTCTGGAGAGGACATAGTGATTCACCCTGTGATTCACCCTGTGAAATAGCACTCAGGAAAGAGTACAGCCACTGTGTGGGGCCCACCACATGGTCAAGGGTTCAAGTGGAACAGAGCACGTAGCGTGTAGCCTAGTTTATTATTTGCGATGAAGACGAAAACATGTGCTTTCATTCCTCACCACCAGATGGCAGACTGTTCCCATTGCTGCTGCCTAGCCCTGCATCATCCACCCAGAGGTTACTATCTGTCAACAACCGGGAGTAACCATTTTCCTGCCGCCACCACCAGGGCTTTCATTACTACTGACGCCCTCTCAGCTGTACTCATTTCTACAATGACCGTTCAATACAGCCCCTATCCGCCAAATCACAGAGTTGCTATTGAATATAGTGCCGTTTCTTATCTGGTTGGTTGATAAAAGATCAAATCAACCCACAGGATCAAAGCAGCGGTGTGTTTGATATCAGTCTACACAAACACATTCAACAGAAAGATGGGGAAGGGACAGACGGAGAGAATGAGACGGAGAGATGGAGGAGGGAGAAAGAGTGTGTAACGCCCCAAGTCTGGATGGAACTTATACATACACAGCTACAGTATTAAAAATGTGTCAATGTGTGTGGTCTTGCAGTGTGTGTGAGATGTGGACTGGTTATTTGAAACCAGCCGTCTCTGTAGGTGAACTAACAGACACTCATATTTAACACGACAGAAGTGGAACTTGAGAACCAAAAGTTTACATTTTTTCTGGTTTGCTTTCCATACAATCACACTTTTACTCATGTAGGAAAGAGCAATACAAAATATTACTTACTATAAAACAAAAACATTTCAGCCCTCACCAGACTGTTTTTCCTCTAGAGAGAGTTGACACTTTGCTGTGAGTCTGAAGAGTGAGTCTGAAGAGTGAGAGTGAGAGTGAGAGAGAGAGAGAAAGAGAGAGAGAGAAGGGGACAGAAGTGCCTCACAGGCCCAGAGTTTTTGACTGGTGACTCATTGTGGGCAGAAGGTGTAGTGTATGTGACTCATTAATTCCTGCTCTGGCTGAGTCAGAGGGTCACCCTGGGGCTGGGAGGAACAAGGGAAAGGGGGAGGAGAGGAAAGAGTGAGAGAGTGACACAGAGGGGTTTCCCAAAACCCACTGCACTGCCAGGAATGACTAGCTTGTCAGGAGGGAAGGAGAGAGCGAGGGGTGGAGGAAAGGAAGGAGGGAGAGGTTTAAGCCTTCTGCATGCTTTGGTTCAGAAGACCTTCGCTTGAAAAACATGAAAAAAAATTTTTTATTACCGTTTGTCCATCTTGAGACGTCATAGCCAGTATACACTACCTCAAAATAGTCTGAATAAATCCAAGATAACTCAAGAAATCTGTAATTCATCTTTGCGCAATTTTACATTTGGTGCAGTATTTCTCAAGTGAAAAAGTGCATGAAAACAATTAAGCTGCGTTCGAATACTCATACCAACCTCACTATTGTGACGTGAATTGAGTATGCTTATTGGTCATAGTATGGATATCGTTAGTATGCCAAAAGTTCCCAGATGCCATACCACATTCACCAAAGTATAAACGCATTGTACACTTTTTCCTTACTTTTAAGGCCAATAATAATATTTGTAGAAAATAGCGAAAAATATGGAGCCAAAGTCTGACGAGAGAGGATACAAATGCACTGCTTTAATGAATTATGACAAATGTTAAGAAAATGTAATTAAGTCATAACTTTTCAAATAAGTTGCGCTACGCATTATGTTGGCTGACAATGTGTCGGCTACGCTATCCTTACGAACCGCATAGTATATCATTACAGCAGTAGGTACTACCGGTATGTTAGCTAGCTACCTCGTTAATTAGTGGGCTCCCAAGCGGCGCAAGTGGCCTAAGACACTGTATCACAACCGGCCGTGATTGGGAGTCCCATAGGGCGGCACCCAGGGTGGTCTGAGTTTGGCCGGTGTAGGCCGTCATTGTAAATAAGAATTTGTTCATAACCGATTTGCCTAGTTAAATAAAAGTTAAATAAAATAGTTGGCTACTAATACATCGAACTTGCCAGTATATTAACTATATGCTAACTAACTACCCAATGTTTAAGGACTTGATTATTCACGTCCTTCTTAGTTAAGTGGTATAGTCGTTGTGCGTTCTCAATGGACATAAATTCGCTCTGGCTATCAGTAGCTTGCCAGTTAGCTTGTGTGCTTGACTGCCGTTGTGATGGTCAGAACGCTCGGATCAACCCTACTCCTCGGCCAGTGTGTGCTCTGAACGATCCGAGGGGAAACGCTCAGAATTTACAAATGGACAATCTGACAACGCTCTGAATTTAAGAACGCCCAGAGCGCACTGACACTCCAGATTTAATTTCTGAACACAAAAATGTCTAGCTAGTAATTTGTTATGCTAACAAGCTAGCAGAGCAAAAATATAGTTCCGGTAGAACTATATAAACTAATATTATATACTCATTAAGTATGTAGTATACAGTATGTTTGTATGGGTATTCGAACACAGCCTTAGTCGCTCATTGAATGACAAACACTTCATTCAAGAATTCCTACTGTTGACCATTCCCCGAAGATGGGGTGTAGACTATGGCTACCGACTTCGGCATGCTGAAGACCAAAACAAATAAAAACGTCAAAATGTCGTCATAATATACGCACAAACTGTTCAGAACGGTTTCGGATGGGAAGCATGGGGACGCCTTAAAGGGATACTTCGGGATTTTGAGAATGAGGCCCTTTATCTTCTTCCCCAGAGTCAGATGAACCCGTGGAAACCATTTTTATGTCTCTGCGTGCAGGTTGAAGCATTGGCTCGCGAAACTACCTCCAACTTCCTTCATACTGCCAAAATCCCAAAGTATAAGGGTGTGGTGGCTAGTGGCTACTTTGCCTTCAAGGACAAATTCAGCATTATGTTCTAAAGCATTAGTGTCTGACTCATTAGCCTCAGACACCACATACAAATACAATGTTCACTATTTAAATATGTTCATAACATGCTCATAGGACAAGGTCTACTATTTGTTCTGCTGTGTACTGTGATCTGGGCTCTCAAAAACACACCCTTCCCTTCACACTATCTGCAACCCCACAACTAGGCTTGGGTGGTATACCGTATATCGTGGTATTTGGAAAAAGCCACGGGATGGTGTTTCAAAACCGTCAAAACAATTTATTTGACGTTTTTTAAATACATTTTGAATATTTGAAGCTACTTTTTAAAGTTGACACACGCAGTCAACTTGTGCAATACGTTAGGAGATAAAGCATATTGCGTTCTTCATTTCACCGGTCACATTATTTTACATTATGAAGCTTACCGTAGTTGCCCAGAACAGTTGAGCCAGTCACGTGAGACTGCAGAAGCTGCTGAGTACATAGCGTTCTATATCTATCGGTGAGTCTCTGTTGAGCGGCGCACATGAGGAGATGAAGTTACACTTGTATGCAATTCACTACTAAATGTCTTCCATTAAATATCTTAAAATGGCTCTGGATGAGTTGTCTGTACAGTTGTCGTTTTGTCCCAGGGCTTCCTACTATTTTTTTTTGGTATTTTTTTCTTCTCCGCTCTACTCCGTAAACACATGCTGCTCTTCCTTCAGAAAAGCATGCATCACAACTTTGTTGACTTGCACAATTTCTCTCGTTCACGCTCGCTTGTAAATGTCCACACGCACAGAAAATTACATTTGGTAGCTACTAGCTAATCTTGTATAACTTTATGAGATTGATTTGCTCGTCTTTGCAATAAGTTTGTTTTCGGTCATTAGCATTTAGCTAACAGTGTATGCGATTTCACTATTAGTTTGTGCTAATTTTTTTAGCATTCTGTTAATCGAGCCCCAATGGGCTTTTCTTGCCTGTAATTCTGTAAATACCAGGATAAGAGAAGGACAGTATGACTAAGAAAATCTGGACGCCTGCTCACAACCCATTACATCAGCAAATCTCTCTCACTCAACAGAGCGTCTGTGGAAAAGATTAGAAACTGGATCAGTGATGCAGAGCCCTTTGCAACCTATTACTGCATGTGTCTGTGTGCCAGTGATAATCCCTTCCTGAGAACTGTTTCTTTCATACCGGAGTGTAAATAGGTGCCACTCACTCCCCCTTATCGGACCTGCTTTTAAATGGTGGATAAAGCGTGCACGTGCGTATGCACACACACTAGATTAAGGGCACTGTGCTATATGGTAGTAGAAAACACAGTAACTGGTTTATTATAGATAGACTTGCCATTAAACACACTGCTGCTGGAGGGACTAGTGATGTCCTCTGGATGACTCCACTGTCTATCCTCCCCTCTCTTAGACTCTGATAAAAACACACACACAGGTAACACACACACTCATACTCACAAATACAACTGTAACAGGGAGTGCTAGGTTGATACAAAATGGCTGAAACAACTCAACCATCTACACTGAACAAAAATATAAACGCAACATGTAAAGTGTGGGTCTCATGTTTCATGAGCTGAAATAAAATGTTTTTATTCCATACAAAAATCGTATTTCTCTCATTTTGTGACCGAATTTGTTTACATTCCTGTTAGTGAGGATTTCTCCGTTGCCATGATAATCCATCCACCTGACAGGTGTGGCATATCAATAAGCTGATTAAACAGCATTATCATTACACAGGTGCACCTTGTGCTGGGGACAAGAAAAGGTCACAACACTGCAACAGATGTCTCAAGTTTTGAAGGAGCATGCAATTGGCACGCTGAATGCAGGAAAGTCCACCACCGCTGTGGACAGATCATTTAAAAATAATTTCTCTACCACAACCCACCTGTCATTTTAGAGAATTTGGCAGTACGTCCAACCGGCCTCACAACCACCACGTGTATTGCGTTGTGTGGGTGTGCGGTTTGCTGATGTCAACATTGTGAACATAGAGCCCCATGGTGGCAGTGGGGTTTTGGTATGGGCAGGCATAAGCTACGGACAATGAACACAATTGCATTTAAATCGATGGCAATTTGAATGCGAAGAGATACCGTGACGAAATCCTGAGGCCTATTGTCGTGCCATTCATCTGCCACCATCACCTCATGTTTCAGCATGATAATTCACAGCCCCATGTCGCAAGAATCTGTACACAATTCCTGGAAGCTGAAAATCTCCCAGTTCTGGATTGTAGTGTACGACAGCATGTTCCAGTTCCCGCCAATATCCAACAACTTTGCACAGCCATTGAAGAGAAATGGGAAAACATTCCACAGGCCACAATAAACAGCCTGATTAACTCTACATGAAGGAGTTGTCGCACTGCATGAGGTAAATGGTGGTCACACCAGATACTGACATTTTGTTCCCCCCACGCCCCTACCTTTTTTTAAAGGTATCTGTGACCAACAGATGCATATTTGTATTCCCAGTCATGTGAAATCCATAGATTAGGGCCTAATAAATTGACTGATTTCCTTATATGAACTGTAACTCATTGTAAATTGTTGCGGTTATATTTTTGTTCAGTATATGTACCACATCCCTGATCAGACTCTGTGAAACCATGACATGACCACAATGTGACCTACATGATAAGGACTTATCTTATTTTCATTTGATCTGGCACTTATAGGTGGACAAAATGTGACAATAAGAAACATGCAGCAGAGGTAAAACCCTATCACAAAATACACACAGAAAGACATTGAAAACTCCAGTGTTGTGTGTGTGTGTGTGCATTATTATAAGTCTTACCTTGTGTAGTTCGATGGAGTTGATCCATTGGTGTCTGTGTTCTGGGTCTATGGCCCTCATGTACCACACACTGTCGTTAACACTGATGTCCAGCCTGCACTCATCAAACTCATGGGGCTGAGAGAGAGAGAGAGTGAGTGAGTGAGTGAGTGATGAAGGGATGTAGGAAAGAGAAAGGGAGAAAACATGTTTTTGTCAATATACATCAACAAAACACAACATTACATAGGTCATAGTACTGGGAACAACATAAGACAGCAAGGATACTTATTTCCGATTCACATGAGTCCAAAATCAGGACAACCTCCATTTTATGAGGCAGGCTAGAGACACACAGACAAATGAGCTTTTGAAGTGGCCGATCAGCAGGACTGAACAGACCCCTAATGTCTCTCTAGTGGCCTCACTCTCCCCATTGCTCGTCTCTGAGCAACTTCTGTGCTAGCACCACCTCTGTGTGCAGTGTGTGTGTGAGTGTGTGTGTTTGGCAATTATGAGCCATTTCAGGCCCTGTGAAGGACGCCTCTGCAGTGAGAGTTTAGGACCCCAACGCTAAATCACAAAACCAGGGTTAATCACAGCCAGAGGACGGTGTGTGTGTGTGTGTGTGTGTGTGTGGGGGGGGGGGGTTGGTCAAGGGCAGCTTAGGACAGCGAGTAAGGAAAATGTCCACATCACCAAGCTACAACTTAAGATGGCGCCTTCATTTACCCTAAATCTTGTCCAATTTCTGAACGTCAGACATTAGGATAATTAAAAGTGGCCTTACAATCGTGTTCTGTAATTCATGCATTAGCAGAAATCTGCATGCCTCAATCCCACATAAATTATAAAGACTGACATTAGGCTCATGTCGGAGAGCTATGAAAACATCTGACAAACTTTGAGGGTGTACTAAATGTTAGCCCCTCCAGACTAGTACCTCGTAAAATGGTCAATTTATTTTACAACACCCCACTTCTAATACCACACCTCACACTGGCAGATTGAGTCAGATGTAATGAGAGAAAGTGTGTGCATCACAGCAGAACTACTTCTAGCCCATCCAGCCAGCACCAGCTCTGTAGAACGGGGCTCAGTGGAGGAGTCTAATTTAGCTGTGCTGAAACCTGGACGTAAGAGCGGACATGACCAGATGCTCAGTTTGGGTGAGAAATAACGTTATAGTAAATGGCATACAAACACACGTGTCTGTCCATGACTAACTCCAGTCTCGTTGTTCAGTAGCCTCAGCCTCACATCCACACACACACATTTAGCCAAACCTTGTCTGTGAACAATTTAACAGATTTTCAACATGCTTATAGAGAAGGGCACTAAACATGTACTGCACTGACACAATGACTGACGATTGGCTGAAAGAAATTGAGACGATTGTGAGAGCTGTACTGTTAGAATTTAGTGCAGCCTTTGATAATATTGATCATAGTCTGTCATGGGAAAAACTTAAGTGTTATGGCTTTACATCCTCTACCATATCATGGGTTGAGAGCCATCTATCAAATAGAACACAGAGGGTCTTCTTTAAGTTTCTAATGTAAAACATGTAAAGTGTGGTATTCTGCAAGGCAGCTGTTTTGGTCCGTTACAGTTCTCTATTTTTACTAATAATCTACCACTAGCCTTAAAGAAAGCCTGTGTGTTTAAGGAGGGGAGAGGAGGTCTCTAGGGTAGGGCTCTAGGGTATAATCATACCTTCCTTCTCTCATCCTGGGATTTATGGTATTACCAGTTTAGTACACACGGTGGTGCCAAAAGACAATAAAAAGCCCATTGGCCGTCTATTAGCAGAACGCCAATCCATTCACCTCACAGGTGGATGGATTAGCACAAGTAATAACGAATTTCCATGGAGGCTGCTAGGTAAATATGCTAAATATGCAAATGAAAATAAACATTTCAAAGACAGGCAATCCGGCTTATAAAGTTATACATGTATAGGTAAGAGCTACCGAATGTAGTTTTTGGAAGCAAATGTGAACGAGAGACATTGTGCAATGAACAATGTTTTGATAAATGTTTGTCTAAAGGAAGAAGAGCACTAGCTCTGGAGCAGCATGTGTACACGCTGTGTCTGTATGGAGTCGCTAAGGCAACGGTCCTGCCTGCTCTGCTCGAAGAAGATGAGGGAGGAGCGTAATAAAATCAAAAGATAGCAGTGGTAATGCATCCAAAAGGCTTTGACTTCTCAAACAGGACAGAAAGCCAACACAATATGACTCCCCATCCCCTTATTAATTCAGCCACTTACTTCGATAACACAACCCCTAACTTTAACTTGCTAGTTAACGCAGAATTCTTTGTTTTTCAAGTAGGAAAAAAATATTAAAACACAAGAAATATCTTTCTGCATTTTGTAAATGCAGATTTAAAATGCTTCTTATTGTGATTTCTGCTCGGCATCGGATTAATTTTGTGCCTCAGTTGCACTTCACTCGGATGAGAATTCACGAACAGGCATTCTATCAGCAGACAGCGCTCTGACTTACGCAAGATTAGCTTTAAGAAAAACATTAGGAAATGTAAATTGGCTACATTCTATGATAAACATTAGAAATATGATGGCCAGTCACCGTTGCACCTCTTGTCACCTGATGAAAATGATGCCATTTTCTGCCAAATGTGTTGCACTGAAGTATTTTCTGAAGAAAAAAAGAAATTAAGAACGCAATCTGCTTTATCTCCTAACGTATTGCACAAGTTGACTGCAGGTATTTACTTTAGTAGCTACAAACATTAACATGTATTGAAAAACGCCAAATAAATAGTTAACGGTATACCACCCAAGCCTACTCTAGGGTGCTAGGAATGGGAGCCGAGGGGTTAAACTGGGAGGGTATACTTGGAAGCAGGGTTAAAATAAACACCCATTCTTCTGGAGAGGCAAAGAGTGAATACGCTCTCAGGTATACGCGCACACACACACACACACACACACACGAGTGAATACTTAGTTACACTCTCCTCCAATGTTTTCTCTTTAAGTTCTGTCTGAAGCATGCAGGGAGGAGTCCAGAAACTTCTAAATGACAGGTTTGAGGCCGAGGCCTCCTTCACTCCTCTTTTTCCCAATTCAAACTTCCCATTCTGCTTCTTTCTAGTTAAATAAAAGGTTAAATAAATAAGTGCAAGGTGGTTGGTGACGCGCTGAGAGCCTGCCTACCGTGTTGCTTATGCACTCGATTGGCGAATGTATGACGGGCTTCAATTAAGAGTTGAGAAATAAAAAAAATAGTAGCAATATAAAGCTGGGATCCTCCTCTTGTTAACCGTGGTCAGCAAAACTGTTTTCAACATGCGATTGCATTTAGAATTGTCGCACAATGACTGGGCTTCAAATAAGAACACGGTTCACTCCAGCAGCATCCAGCTGTTCACGAGCTGCACTGTCCAACAGGTGATATTATTCAGCTCATAGGCTACTAGGTTCTGTAACATATGCTGTGCGTGTGTGATAAAGAATTTACATGACAAACTAACGAAAATACACACGCATCAATTTAATTCCACTACATTATGCAAATGAACCTATAGACCGATAAGCATGACGCTCCAATATATTTTAGGTGGCTAACCGATTAACGGTAAACTGTTAACATCCCTAAGAGAAACCAATTTAAACATTTGCAGCCCACCACATATCTACATAGATAAAACATGAGTTCCTTTATTTCTGTATGTTTCCAGCATTTCACAGACAGTATTACTATGGCGTACACAACACTGGGCATAAATCTGTGTTTTCATAATACATAACAATGATACAATTTCAATTAAATGTGTATAATAATGCAGGACTGAATCACTTCATTGAATATATCGATTGTTCCCTGGACGGCAGATAATGGCAGTATAGCGCAGCTGTTGAACAGAAATGCCGAAAGAGAACGCAACTGCTCAGCTACAGCGACCAACACATATCAGTTTGCTAGCTAATTTTGCAGTCTGGTCAACATATACATTTCTTTTATACAATAAATCGCTCCATCTATAGACAATGAAAATGAGGGGAAAGAGCTGGAGAACAACGTGATAGCTATGAACGAACAACCACCGGAGAACCAGGAAAATCAGGAAAATCGTGGCGGGGAAATGCAGCTAGCTAACGTCAAAATGTTTTTTTGGCCTTAGCCAAAAATAAGCAAATTAAGGGACTACAACTCTCAGGCTTGACCATAACAAGACGCATAGAAGACATCGGCAAGCAACTGATTACTGACATATCTGTGGTGTCGTGTTTTAGTATTGCTCTTGACGAAAGCACTGATGTAAGTGACATTGCCCAATTATGTGTTTGGGTCCGCTTCCCTAAAAACGAGTCATTTAGAGTGGAACGTTTATGTTTACTGCCCCTTCAGGTACAAACACGAGGAGATGATATTCTGAAAGCCCTTGTTACATTTTTTGCTGATACTAATATTAGCTGGTCAAATCTGTCATTGGTGTGCACTGACTGCGCCCCAAACATGCGAGGGAAGAAGGGACTCATAGGCCTGAATCAACGGCAATTCCACAAGTTGCTGGAGGAATACCAGACAGAATACGTCGACTTAATATTTCACAATGAGGTGAGATGGCTGATCCACAGTGGATATTAAAGCTTGTTCTTAACTACTGAGGTACCCTTAATATGGGTCTTATACATGTGATGTAGCCTAGTTGATGTGTGTATACATGTGTGATGTGCTGTACATAAAATCAATTGGATGTGCTCTATTGCTCTAAATGATTGTCTCAACCCAAAGTGGCCCACTTACAAAAAATTGTGAGTAACACTGCTATAATGGAAGAGACTAATCTAGCTGAATGAGAGAGAGAAGGAGAGGACAGAGATGACTACAGGAAGTCATGGAGACCAGACCAGAGGAAGAGATCCACTTCCTGTTTAAACTAACACTAACACTTTCAACACCTCCCCCCCATAGCCTGTCTGTCGGTCTCTGTCTTTGAAAACATTTGAAAATCAGAGAGGTGCGGGGAGCTGCCTTATTCGACATACACGTGAGTTAACTGCCTTGGGCAGGGGCAGAACGACAGATTTTTACCTTGTCAGATCGGGGATTCGATCCAGCAACCTTTTGGTTACAGGCCCAACGCACCTACCCGCCAGGCTACCTAGTGTCCATTTGTTGTTATCTTAAACAGGGTAACCTAACTCCTAAAACACACACACACACACACACACACACACACACACACACTATTCCCCATTGTCCTGGGAATAAACAAATGGACCATATTAATTCCTGGACCACCCAAATGAAAAAAATTGGCCAAAGTCCCCAAAAACCCAGCCAGTAACTTGGTAGTATTTACATGACTACTATTTTCATGTTTGCTTTTGCTAGTACGGCTATGAAAAGCGAGAGTGACAATAGAAAATGGGCTTTCTTTCAACATCGTTCTCAATGGCCGGAATGTGTTTGCACGTGTGTGTTTAGCCAGTACAGCAGACTAAACTGAGCTTGAGCAACTCCAGTTTAAGTTCTAACAGTAAACTCGCTCTTTCTTTTTCACAAACTGGTTGACCAACACACACGTCTCCCTCTGGCTCTGTTCAGTCTTTTGTATGCACTGGCTAAAAGGTGTTAGCATGCTTCAGTTCGGCTGGCGGATAGTTGGCTAGGCGAACAATTGTGCTCGCATACTCCCTTAAGACATTCGCTTCAAAAACTAGAAAAAAGCAGCAATTGTACCGTTTGTCCATTTTGAGACACCGTAGCCAGTATACACGTAGTCAGAATTAATCTAAGATAATGACAGATTTCTTGAGTTGATTTTGACGTTTTTGCAGAGATCTTAGTTAATTTTACATCTAAGATGTTTGGTGCAGTATTTCTAAATTTAAAAAACGTGCATAAAAACGAGTCGTCTCTCGTTAAATGACAACAAATACTTTACTGAAGAATCCTTACTGTTGACCAATCACAGACAAAGGGGCGTAGACTTCGGCTACCAACTTCGGCTTGCCTCAAGAAAAAAAATGTCACAATATATACACAAAGTCATCTGAACTGTTTCGGCTGGGAAGCATGCAGACACTTTAAGCAGTAGCCTGACTACGAGCAGTCAAGTTTTAATAATAGCATTCAGCTGAAAGTCTAAGTCCCCACTGAATGAGAAAGAGGAATATAGTAGAAAGAGAATGGGAGTGAAAAGAATGAGTGAGAGAGAGGAGAGAGAAATGATGAGAGCGAGAATTAGAGAGGAAATACCGATGCTGCAGCTCCACAAGGATCTGTAATGTTTGACCACTCAACCGATACACTGGCTCAAGTCTTGGATTTACCACACACTCACATGCACAACCACACACACACACACACGAGAGGTGATAAAAAGCTAGGCCTACATGGGTCATTAAATCGGTGCAGAGCAGCAGCAGCAGACAGAACCATTGTCAGCCCCCTCTATGGCTCTGTTGAGGCAGAGTTCCCATCTATGAGTTTCTCTCTTTCCCTGGGTCATTTATTTCTTTGTTTTCTCCCGATTCCCTCAGGGAACAGACACACTGCACGATACGATTTAATCTGAAGCGGAACCCTGTGACCTCTCTCTCTCTCTCACACACACACACATCTACGTCAGTGTCTTGCGGTGACATGCTAACATGTCTATTAAAACTGCCAGGGAAGTAAAGCCACATTTCTTCATGTCCTAACCTGACTGGAGAATGACAATGTATGTATATGTATATATATATATATATATATATATATATATATATATATATATATATATATATAGCCTGCGGAACCAGCCTCAGGCAAGCAGAAGTCCCATCTATCTTCTACTTTAGTGAGAGTGACAGAGCGACACACTGTGTAACGGGGGAGTGTGGACCTTCTTTGGGAGTCACTCAGTGATTTCAAGGCAAGAGGAGTATGTCAGAGCCACTTGCAGAGTCGCAAGTGCTGATATTTTATACCAGGGATGCAAACTGGTGAGGGCCCAAAAAGGTGACACTTTTTTGTTGCACTGAAACATAAAACATAATTATCAGCTTTAAAATGTTAATTTCTAGTGACTTAGGCTGAATCCCTTCTTGAAATGCAGGTTTTAACTCATTAAACAACAAAGAATATGATCTATATGATCAGTCTCTGTGTGTAAAATAAAAAGTGGTTAATGTGAACCTAACTCGCAGCTAAAACATTTAAGGAAAGCAATCCAATGTTATTTGTTGCCTAGACTTGCAAATTACACTCAAGTCCAGAGAAAACAACAATACATTAATATTGCAGTTAGCCATGTCAGCCTTTAAAATAGAACGCTTGTGACCACACACACATCTAAACATTGCTCTTTGGGGAAAAAAACGTCTTAAAGTAGAAATAGAATGAAACAAACAGGCATTCTATTTTTTCTCTATTATAGTGGCTACGATTAGTGGCCACTATAGTAGACATCGATGAAGTGCACAAGGCTATATGTGTGCAAAAATATCGTTCACTGAGTAAAAACAAAAATAACCCCCCCTAACTCACACACAATTGTATGTCAAGTTCAACACAACAAAAGCAATAGCTTTGGGCTACACTGCACGTTATTACATTATACACTTTCTGCCTGTGGACATCTGTTCTACAATGTGCCAGCAGCAGAGCATGAGACCCTTTGTTGGCATAACGCTTCATCACCTTCTCACCCCAGTCTCCGAGGTCAGGCTTCTCACCTACTCTTCGTTATCGTTCAGCGGACGTGCTGCTGTAACTGTCAAACTGCCTTTCCACTCGCCACTGTCTTTCTAGAGCGCGCAGTGATACTTTTACTAGCAAGTTGGTCGTCTCTTCTCTCTTCAGTCGTGTGCTGTATTCTGTTGTTATGTGAACGATTGGCTGAGCCTTAGATAGAGACCGTATTGGTCCAAACATGCATTCCTCGTTCACTTACAGCCAGTAAGGAGAGACGTATACAGAAAGGGACAGACATACAGGGAGAGGGAGAAAATGTTTAATGAGTGGGGGGGGGGGGGGGGACTTGTGCATTCCAGACTAAATGCAATCAGTTCAATTGAATAGAGCTGAGAGCAGTACTGCCAACCATCATCCACTGCCTAGCTGGCGAGTAGGGCTGACCCCATTTAGTCGACTAGTTAACTTTGTCGACAGAGATTTCTTTAGTCGAGCAGTCCGCAATTATTATAATTTTTTCCATGGTGTACAAGTCTGATTCGTGCCCGTCTCAGTGGACTAAGCCATTGTGGAGGCCACGGGGATGGCACAGTCCATCACTCTAAGATGTGATATATGACATTGTATATGGCTATATTATGCAAAACTAAGGGTGCAACACTAATAAATCGAATATTTTATAACTAAATTGATTTCTCCCGCGTTGTATGAGGTCGCTGTCCATGGTTCTGAAACAATCTTCCATAGAATTGGAGTCTTTCCCCATGTTGCTACATTATGGCGTCTTTCCCTATGTTGATATATTGAGAGCAATGCGTCAGAAGCAGCAGCAGCAACGAGGAAACAGCCCTTGTCTTAAATAAAATCATCCATATATATATCTACAGAAATAAGACCGAGCTAGCTTCTGCTGCCTGTTTGAGTGTTTGTTTAATAGCCTACTATTTCACAGATTTGGCTGTTTTTAGTCTTTGCTATGCTGTAAATGTTTTACTTTTATTTTTTTTCAACAGACTGGGGCTCCCAAGTGGCGCAGCGGTCTAAGGCACTGCATCTCAGTGCTATGGGCATCACTACAGACCCTGGTTCGATTCCAAGTTGTATCACAACTGGCCTTGATTGGGAGTCCCATAGGGCGGTGCACAATTGTCCCAGCTTCGTCCGGGTTTGGCAGGGGTAGCCTGTCTCTGTAAATAAGAATTTGTTCTTAACAGACTCGCCTAGTTCATACATTTTTTTTTTTACTTATAATTAATTTATTTGGCAGAAAAAATCACATTGCAATCTAACAGCACCTGTTTGTAACATAATATACGCTCCTGTTTCCTGATCTCCTTATTGTTATTATTACAATTATGATAATCATTATAATAATAAGTAATGCCGTTATTATTAGTAGGCTTTGTATAGTAGCCTTGTATAACCACTATCGAGCTGTAGGCCTGTTTAGTCTTAATACCGTAACTTACTTAGGCCTATATTTCAATATATAGGCTACTGTATCAATCAATCATGCAACCATCACACAGCATACAAGACCTTTTAGGCAATCAAGCATTTTAGTATTCAAATTAAACAAAGAGAGCTTCGAATAATTAGCCTAAACAATTAATAAACAGCAATTCAAGAATGCATGCAACTGCTTTTAGTCAGACTCTGGTACACTTATTTATTTAGTGTTGTTTACACTGTTACAAATGCTCAGAAAAAAGTATAATATTGTAATCTAACAGCAACTGCTTGGCACACATAACTCAAACACTCCTCCTGAGCAACCAATCAAATGTCTTCCACAGATCTGACTTCCCCTTTTCCTCCTGAGCAACCAGTTTATTTTTCACGTCCTCCACATCCATTTTGCTGTCACGTGTTACTGTGTTCCTATTGGTCACATGCATGCGATGATTACCTGTTTCAGGTAAAAAGAGCAACGGTTGAGGGAATCTTTTTGTCGGGGACAGCTCTACTGGCGAGTGACACACAGAAACATTTTACATTCTAATAATATTGTGCCAGGGGTCATATAATAATTTCGTGTTTTTTGTTTTGTTTCCCCTTGTTGATATCTTATGATCAAATGGAAGCTTCCGTTATGGAAAGTCTACTCCCCAGGTCTGGAACATAGACTAAATTACACACACAGTGGAAGTTAATATTTACAGTAGTAGAGAATGGATGAAGCTGAATAAATACAGACTGAATAGATTGACCACTCTGACCAGCCTGGGAACAGTCACTCATTCATCCTGCTGTGTGTGTGTGTGTGTGTGTGTGTGTACACACAGGGGTGGGATATGATAATGTGCTTGGCAAACCACTAAACTGCCAGTTACAGGACAGGGATGGTTCATAGGGTTCAAATTCCTGAGGACCCGGTCTTCCAAAATTCATCAGTTACCATGACAACCTGACATTTGAACCCATCCTTTTTTCTCATTAATTTCATCCTCCTCCTATGGTCAGTGGATGACATGAATGGATTGATAAAAGCTACTATAGCTTTCCCCCTTTCCCCAATCTAATAGTGTTATGGCTAGATCGGTGCTAGACGACACCCGCATAGTGGTTGTTTGGCGGTGTCGGAGGTGGAACTGCGTTAGAGCTGTCAAATAGAGCTGTCAAATCTACAAGTGGTTCCCGGCGTTATAGCTAAAGTGGACATTGACTGCACAAAGTTGCATTAAGAGAAATCCCATTTAGCCTTGTTTGCAAGGCGGCAGGTAGCCTAGCGGTTAGAGTGTTGTGCCAGTAACCAAAAGGTCGCTGGTCCGAATACCTGAGCCAACAAGGTAAAACAAACGGTCAATGTGTCCTTGAGCAAGGCACTGAATCCTAATTTGCTCCAAGGGCTGACCCTGTAGGTAGGCGGTAATTGTAAATAAGAATTTGTTCTTAACTGACTTGCCTAGTTAAATAAAATAAAAAAAAATTCAAGAATAATTTGAACACTGGAATGTGAGATGTAATCTACACCTCAATTAAGCTGATAGAAATCCTCATTATTTCGTTGAAGGATTTTCAACAGGCATATAGCATACAGTTTCTCTCTCAACTTTTAAGGCGACTAGGACAGCTGTAGCTTTGTGACAATCACAAGAGCAGCTGCTCATCAATTTGACAGCTCCAACACAGTTAAAACTCAGACACCGCCAAAACATCAGCAATGCTTGTCAGCTATCGCAGGTTAACGTTCGATCTGATTGAATCTAGGCCTTAGATCAGTGATTACTTCAAGGAAGGAAGGACGGAAGGAAGGAAAGGAGGAAGGAAGGAAAGAAGGAAAGAAGGAATGACAGAAGGAAGGAAGAATGCATTGTGAAAGGATTTGAGTAGGGCTAAAGATTATCCCAGCTCAGACGGTTGTTTTGAAACCAGCAGTCACCTGACGAGCTACATACCCTCCAGCAGTCACAATCAGGAGTTTTATGCTGTTGTTTTTAAATGAAAACGGTTTGATCTGCTCAGTCATACACTCAGCTATAGCTCTGGGCCCGGTTTCTGGGGCACATTTTGGATCCAATGCACATCTCAAGAGTTCATGTAAAATGTATGTTCATGTTAATAGTTGATCCCTCACTAGCTTGTTACACTGTCCATAAAATACCACTTTCAGATCTTTCACATACCCACCAATTCAACTGGTACTCAAATGGAGTCAGAAATCAACAAGAGCTCAGAAGTATGTGCTGGATCGTGATCTTGGCACAGTGCCAGACATGTCAGGTCATTCTCTGACCCAAATGCACTTCCACACGCCGTGCTGTGCCCTGCTATGTGTGTGTGTGTTGACTTGGCAGGCAGCTTGAGTCAGGAGACACCACGGTGCCCCTAATCTTTGCTCGGCTGGCTCCATCCCTCTATCCCCCTCTACATCCTTCATTGCATCCATCCCTCCATCTCTATGCCCTGGAACATTGCCATATGTGCTAGCCTGGTCCAGATCTGTTGGCCAATGTCCTAAAGCCAGAATGTTCCTCAGACTGTTGTTGTAATGCCGTAAAATGGCAGAATTTGTCTTGTAGGTTTGAGCTTGGATGTCTACTCACAAGGAGGACAGCCTTGCTGACACACAGTGACCCTCTATAGCTGCTCTCTATTGCACTCTTCCTAACAGTGTATATTAGAAACAATTAATAGTAACGTGGAATAGTATTGCCTATTATATGTACTCAGTGACAAAAGCCTTGTTGAGGCAGAGGGACCCTCTACAGCCGAACAGTCTCTCTGTCATCGGACAGCTTTTGACTTCATCTTTAGCATTTAGAAAGTAGTATAGTAACATACTAAAGTACATAAGAGGTTCCCAAACGTTTTCCCATTTTATTAGCATATGCGCCTAAATATTTCGCTGTGCGACCAGACATTTTTATTTCGGCGCACCTAATTATTACCTCAAATATTCTTCATAGTGCTACTAAAAGGTCTTTAAGTGCGCTTAATTCTTCAACTTAGATGCACACGTGCTCCTTGTAAAAAAAGGTCAGCGTAGAGCCCTGCTAGGGGGCCCGCCCCACAGTGAACCACTGGTCTATAGAACAGTGTAGTATACTCACAGTGATGACAGCCTTGCTGAGACACAGTGACCCTCTGCAGCCAAACTCTCTCTCGTCCTGAGACTTGTAGTAGCTCAGAGTGTTGTTCTTCAGAACCACCCAGCGATCCTGCCAGCCGTGGATGTAGTTAGTCCACTGAAGGAGAGGAGAGAGGGAATGTAAAATAAAGTTACTTCACTATGAGGGAGGAATTTACAAAGTGATGAAGTTATAATGAGGATGCGCTCCATAGTCTGGGACACAATACACTGTTTTTCCCCCCTAAAGCAACAGCCATTTAAAATCACACAATGGATAGGTGATGAAACACTAGGAAGGGAGAGGCATGATTAGGACAGACAAACCGTAAACTTACTGTGCTTTGAACTCAGTGGCTAAGTCTATGTCATTCATATCCGATTCTTGACTCATTTGTGGTAAGAATCTGCGGCAAGCGCTCATTCACACACACACGCGCTCTTCCTCTCTCACAGACACACGCTCTTCCTCTCTCAGACACACACGGCTGTATAAAAACAATAGAATGTAAGGAATGTAATGTTCATCCATCTAAACATCATGTAACACGTGTAAGGGGCTTACTATGATCGCGCAGGTGAGTTTAGCATGATGACGTGCAATAAACTCCAAACCATAGAAATAAAATGAATAGAACGGGCCGTTCCCATTCAAGTCAACGATGGCATAATGGGTGGACTGGTGGCCATTGTTATGTGCACCCATACTAGGCTAGGTTGAAAATATACAGGTTGCGACAACGTAATAATTCCATGCAGCAGCGTTAGAAAAACACATTTATTGGAGCACCGCTGCTAACAAGCAATGCTGGTCCCATTTTCGCAAAGAGTTATGGCATATTAGAATCCTGTTGTCTTAACCTTTGTCATCTTCCAACTTGCCCATAGGAGCCAAGCAGAAAGTGCACCCATCAATCTGTGCTGTAATTTGTTGAATGAACTCAACTTACATTATACAAAATGCACAGAACAAAAATATAAATGCAACAATTTCAAAGATTTTACTGAGTTACAGTTCATATAAGGAAATCAGTTAATTTAAATAAAATTAATTGCGCCCTAATTTATGGATTTCAGATGACTGTGAATACAGATCAGGTCATATATACCTTACAAAGTTAGGGGTGTGGATCAGAAAACCAGTCAGTAACTAGTGTGACCACCATTTGCCTCATGCTGCAGGATATCTCCTTCGCATAGAGTAGATCAGGCTGTTGATTTTGGCCTGTGGAATGTTGCCCCTCTCCTCTTCAATGGCTGTGCGAAGTTGCTGATATTGGCGGGAACTGGAACACGCTGTCGTACACGTCGATCCAGAGCCTCCCAAACATGCTCCGTGGGTGACATATCTGGTGAGTATGCAGGCAATGGAAGAACTGGACGATTTTCAGCTTCCAGGAATTGTGTACAGATCCTTGCGACATGGGGCCGTGCACTATCATGCTGAAACGTGAGGTGATGGTGGCAGATGAATGGCACAACAATGGGCCTCAGGATCTTGTCATACTATCTCTGTGCATTCAAATTGGCATCGATAAAATGAAATAGTTTTCGTTGTCCGTACCGCTCGCCCACTTCTCCAGCGTGCCAGTGGCTATCGAAGGTGAACATTTGCCTACTGAAGTCGGTTACGACGCCAAACTGCAGTCAGGTCAAGATCCTGGTGAGGACAAAGAGCACGCAGATGAGCTTCCCTGAGACGTTTGTGCAAACCCAGAGTTTCATCAGCTGTCTGGTCTCAGACCATAAGCCGGATGTGAAGGTCTCGGGCTGGTGTCGTTACACAAGGTCTGCAGTTGGGAGGCCGGTTTCGACGTACTGACAAATTCTCTAAAACGGCATTGGACAATCCTGCAGTCAGCCTGCAAATAGTACGCTCCCTCAAAATGAGACATCTGTGGCATTGTGTTGTGTGACAAAGCTGTACATTTTAGAGTGGCCTTTTATTCTACAGAGCACAAGGTGCACCTGTGCAAGGATCATGCTGTTTAATAAACTTCTAGTGGCTAGATTATCTTGGCAAATGAGAAATGCTCAATAACAAGGGATGTAAACAAAAAACATTTTAGAGAAATAAGCTTTTTGTGCATATGGAACATTTCTGTAATCTTTTATTTCAGCTCATGAAACATGGGACCAACACTTGACATGTTGCCTTTATATTTTTATTCTACATTACCATGAAAATGATTGTGTCACAATACCAGGCAGCCATTTCAAGTGTACCCATGAGTTTACCAGTCAAATTGTCAGGGTTAGAGATTACAGACCCGGCAATCTCTTTAGAATGACAACCCCACACAGCTTTCAAATAGATCAATCAGGCAATAACTGATTCTGTAAGGCTTAACGTTAGCTCTTCAAAACCCTTCTCTTGTACATAGTGTTTTAAGCAGATGTATTTACCCACAGTTGGCTCTGAGGGGAGGGGAGGGGGAAACAAACACTGCTTGGTTGAACTAGCCTACATCAGTAATGGCCAAGTACCCTCAAATCACCAAACTGTTCCATTATTGTCTCTTATGAAAGGGGTGTCAAATTCAATCTTATTGGTCACATACACGTGGTCAGCAGATGTTATTGCGGTTGTAGAGAAATTCTGGCGCTTCAAGCCCCGACAGTGCAGTAATATCTAAAAAGTAATATCTAACAGTTTCACAACATATACCCAATACACACAAATCTAAGGAATGGAATTAAGAATATATACATATGGACATGGACTAAGATACAGTAGAATAGTGTAGAATACAGTATATACATATGAGATGAGTAATGCAAGATATGTTAACATTATTAAAGTGACTAACGTTAACGCGTTACCTTGCTGAGGATTCCACCGAACTCGGCGATACCAACAACGGGCTGCCCGACTCCCGATTCCGAGGTCTCCACATCTTCATCGGAACCAGAAGAATTCCAGCTCTGGTTATCCGACATTGTTGTTGTTTAACTAGCTAGCTCGCGAACAAGCTAACGTTATCGCACAGTCGATGAAATTAATACAGATAATTATCAACACATTAAAGTATGACAGCGCAATATCATCCGCGTGACACCTCCGTGTTAGGAAAGACACATCTAGCTTTAAAAATTGTCCTAAACAATTATTTCAGCGCTAGTGTTCGTCCAAATTGGCTATTCACCTGCAAGGCTCAGTATTCCTCGCCAGCCTGTAACGTCAGATTATCTAAGGTGTCGCACAGGACTGGATCTAGCGATGAATCGCACCCGCCCATTTATGTTAGTTCTTCTAGCGGCAAGCGAGGTGCAGTTTGAAATACTCCAAACACGAGTAGCTCGTTGAAATAAATAATGTCGCTCTTCTAACGGATTTGGTCATGTAACCCCTAATTTATTACGACGAAAACGCTTTATATCAGTAGATATGTATTACCAAACACCATGCACACGGCTGTGGAACTCGAGAGCGAAGCGCGTGCTAGGGCTTGTGTGAAAGGGGCGCTGGCTGCTGGGCTGACGTCAATTAAACTATTAACGAGAAAGAAAACAAGCCCCGCCTTCGTGTACTACGTAGTAAATAGCATGGCATATCATGTCAATGACTATATATGCATTATTTCTCATTCCCATGCCATGCTCCTTTGATCTTATGTGTATATTATCAGACAGACAGACAAGCATGTCTGCCAAGAGGTCTGAATTTTCATGGCACAGGTGGGAGTGACTAGCCCTGAGGGTCACCTGGTCAAGGGTCAAGCCCTAGTTAGCTGTTCCCCACTTATTCGCTACGATCTCAGTGAACAAACAGGTTTTGTACATTTTAATTTCACTTGAGATCAGTGATGACCTGGTGTGAATGGAACAGTATACCACTATTTATTGATGACAGTGAATTAGTGTGTTTGTGTTTCAGTAACAGCCCATTAGAACAGACCCAAACCTACACCTACCTGTAGATAGATAGATAGATAGATAGATAGATAGATAGATAGATAGATAGATAGATAGATAGATAGATAGATAGATAGATAGATAGATAGATAGATAGATAGATAGATAGATAGATAGATAGGTACTTTATTGATCCCCCGGGGGGAAATTCCATTGTCAAGCAGCTACAACAAAACACAGGGCAGGTGCAAAATGCCACAACGAAAGTACACAAAAGACAGATACACGGTACATGATACATAAGCGGCAGTATGAAAAAGTATAGAAATACAAGATATCTGGAGTGCAGAGGAATACTTCAGTAGCTAAAAATGTGTATGATATGAGCGAGGGTAATAATAGTTTACTTAATAGACAGACTGGCTAAATGAACAGGTAAGTGAAAATCTTGCATGGTTAAAATAGCTGTACAGTTAGGTATACAGTTATATTTACAGATAAGTGAATACTTGCATGTTTACACAAACTGTACAGGTAAATTACAGGAAGAGATACTTTAATAGCTAAATGTGTGTATGATATCATTTGGGGTAATAATAGTAATTCCCTTAAAATACAGTCCTTAGTGCGCAGGGTTTAATTACAGACAACTGCACGTATTGCACATTCGATATACTAAAAGCAATGAGAAAAGGTGCAACTGGCAGGATACTAATATGCATTCCTGAGTGAATGCCTACGTAGGTTAAGTCCAATAATTACTAACAATATTGCATGTGATATAATATAACAACTGTACATGAGTATGTATATACAGACCTGTATGAATAAATAGGTCCTGAGTGGATGAGTGCTGACGGACCAGAGTTACTCACGGATGGATGCATAATTGTTAAACTAGGTCCTAGCACCCCAACATCGGGGTGCCGATGTTGCCGACGGCACGGCACCCCGGTGAGGCATTATATAGTCTAATAGCCGCCGGCAGGAAGGACCTCCTGTAGCGCTCTCTGGCACACCGTGGTGGGATCAGTCTGTGACTGAAAGTGCTCCTCTGCGTCAAAACCATAGCGTGCAGAGGGTGGGTGACGTTGTCCATGATGGCCAGCAGTTTGGCCAGGATCCGTCTCTCCGCCACCTCCTCTAGAGTGTCAAGGCTCATCCCCAGGACAGAGCTAGCCTTCCTGATCAGCTTATTTACCCGAGAAGCATCACCGGCTTTGATGTTTGCTCCCCAGCACACCACTGCAAAAAAGATGGCACTGGCCACCACAGACTGGTAGAAGGTATGCAGTAGTTTACTGCACACGTTGAAGGACCTGAGCCTCCTCAGAAAGTAGAGTCGGCTCTGGCCCTTTTTGTACAGGGCCCCGGTGTTACCGGCCCATTCCAGCCTGTTGTCCATATGGACTCCCAGGAACTTGTATGACCCAACCATTTCCACATCCATCCCCTGTATAGGGACTGCAGTCAGTTGTGCCTTGGTTCTCCTGAAGTCCACCATCATCTCCTTTGTTTTGCTGATGTTGAGCTGAAGGTGGTTCTGCTCACACCACAACACAAAGTCACTGATTGTGCTCCTGTACTCCTCCTCCTGCCCACCCCTGATGCACCCTACAATAGCAGAGTCATCCGAGAACATCTGTAGGTGGCATGTTTCAGAGTTATATCTGAAGTCTGAGGTGTAGAGGGTGAACAGGAAGGGGGACAGGACCGTACCCTGGGGGGCCCCTGTGTTGCTAACTGCCCGTTCTGACACACAGCTCTGTAGTCGCACAAATTGTGGCCTACCGGTCAGGTAGTCCGTGACCCAGGAGACTAAGGGTGCTTCCACTTTCATCGTCCTCATCTTCTCACCCAGTAGCAGGGGCTGAATGGTATTGAAGGCACTGGAGAAGTCAAAAAACATAACCCTCACAGTGCAACCTGCGTTGTCCAGGTGAGAGTAGGCCCTCTGCAAAAGGTAGATGATTGCATCATCCACCCCGATGTTGCGCTGGTATGCAAACTGCAGGGGGTCCATTGATGAACACACCAGGGGTCTGAGGTGAGCGAGGACTAACCTTTCCAGGGTCTTCATGATGTGGGATGTTAGCGCTACAGGTCTGAAGTCATTCAGGACAGTGGGGTGTGCCTTCTTGGGCACTGGGACGAGGCAGGGACCCTTTCTAGGCTCAGGCTAAGGTTGAAAAGACGCTGGAGTATTCCACACAGTTGGTCAGCACAGACCCTCAGCACCCTTGGGCTGATGCCATCAGGGCCCGCCGTGTTGTCATATATGTGGGAAAGCAGTGATTTATGTGGTCCTAGTAATCAATCAATCAGTCACATTTATTTATAAAGCCCTTCTTACATCAGCAGATATCACAAGGTGCTTATACAGAACCCCAGCCTAAAACCCCAAACAGCAAGCAATGCAGATGTAGAAGCACACACACACACACACACACACAAATAGCCTACCCACCGACAACATCCCTTACTCAATTTTTAAAGCCCTCCCTCTAACCGGCAATGACATCCCCAAAGCCCCAAGTTCATTCATCTTCTTGTCGCACCCCCTCCCTCTCTGTCCCTCCCTCACCCTACCAGTCATATTGGTGGGAACACATGAGCTGTCTCACAGGAAAGCCAGAGCTTTAAGTATAAGTCACAGTCATGTGATAATCCATGCTCGCTCGGCTGGGCTGCTATCCCTGTCACACACACACACACATGCACACACACCTGTGTGATATTCCTATCCTCATTCCTTCCTCTCCTCAAGTCTTGAGATGAGATGGCCTACGCTATGCTATGCTACGCTACACTACGATTTCTAGAATGTCTTTGCTAGATGGATCCCTCTGATTCTATTCTACTTAGAACCATAATGTGTATCACAGTGATATCACAGTGGTATATCACAGCGGTATGCAGCCAAGCTTAAGTGTATGTGTGTAGGCCTTTGTGTTTACATTTCCCATAAACACTGATCTAGGGTCAGTTTTGTGGATTTAAAATGGGCATTTAGAGAGGGTAAACTGATCCTAGTTCTGAGCCTAAGGGAAACCTCTCCTCTACTAGCGGGTCACCAAGTGGCTGTGACATGGGTTCCATAGTTCTGACTTGGAGCTCAGTGTGATCATGAGACCCGTGAGAGGAAACCACAAGACCTCCATTAGCTGGACACACACACACACACACACACACACACACACACACACACACACACACACACACACACACACACACACACACACACACACACACACACACACACACACACACACACACACACACACACACACACACACACACACACACACACACACCTCTGTTAGCCAAACAACAATACCAGCCCTCTTCCCTAGAAGCAGCAGATTGCTTCCAGCTCTGTGGATTCTAGGCTAAGCTCAGCATAAGTTAGCAGCGTAAACTCCCTGCCTTAGAAACGCTACCTCCCTGCCTTAGCAACGTTAGCTCCCTGGCCTGCCTTAGCAATATTAGCTCCGGACCTTGCACAAACACAAAATACCCAAATGCAGTATATAGAGAAAGTATATAAAGACATTATGTAAGGGCATAATGTGTGGATTCAAAATTCAAAAACAGGCTAGATAATATACAGATCCACCTATATTACAGCATGTTAGATAGATAGATAGATAGATAGATAGATAGGTACTGTAGTAGGCCTATGTATTATGCCCATTGGCTCCATTCCTTCCTGTTAGTCAGCCTATAAAAGACTCAGCCTGTCTGTCTGCCTGCAGCCTACTGGGAGCATATGTCTCTACTGTAGCGAAATGCTATGATTTAACAGCAGACTTGTAGATTTCCTCAGTGAAAACAGTGTACTGAGCAAATCTCAAATTGACCTTTTAACCAAATTATCGTATGACAGACCACCTATTCACCTTGCACACCCTAATTGACAAACAAACCAAAACAAAGGCAAAGTCTTATCATGCTTTGTTGATTTTTAAAAAATCATGAGGGTCTGGCATGAGGGTCTGCTACACAAATTGATGGAAAGCGGTGTTGGGGAAAAATGACATTATGACATTATAAAATCCACGTACATGAACAAATTGACACACACATATATTTCCACAGGTCCGTTGGGTGAGACAGGGATGATGCTTGAGCCCCACCCTCTTCAACATACAGCGACATTCGGAAAGTATTCAGACACCTTGACTTCTTCCACATTTTGTTATGTTACAGCCTTATTCTAAAATTGATTAAAAAATATATAATTTAAACTGCTTTTTCATTTTTCTTGCAAATTGATAAAAACAGAAGTATCTTATTTACATAGGTATTCAGACCCTTTGCTATGAGCTCAGGTGCATCCTGTTTCCATTGATCATCCTTGATTCTTCTACAACTTGATTGGAGTCCACCTGTGGTAAATTCTATTGATTGGACATGATTTGGAAAGGCACACACCTGTCTACATAAGGTCCGACAGTTGACAGTGCATGTCAGAGCAAAAACCAAGCCATGAGGTCGAAGGAATTGTCCGTAGAGCTCAGAGGCAGGTTTGTGTCGAGGCACAGATCTGGGGAAGGGTACCAAAACATTTCTGCAGCATTGAAGGTCCCCAAGAACACAGTGGCCTCCATTTTTAAATGGAAGAAGTTTGGAACCACCCAGATTCTTCATAGAGCTGGCTGCCTGGCCAAACTGAGCAATCGGGGGAGAAGGGCCTTGGTCAGTGAGGTGACCAAGAACCCGATGGTCACTCTGACAGAGCTCCAGAGTTCCTCTGTGGAGATGGGAGAACCTTCTAGAAGGACAACCATCTCTGCAGCACTCCACCAATCAGGACTTTATGGTAGTGACCAGATTGAAGCCACTCCTCAGTAAAAAGGCACATGACAGCCTTGGAGCTTGGAGTTTGCCAAAAGGCACCTAAAGGACTCTCAGACCATGAGAAACAAGATTCTCTGGTCTGATGAAACCAAGATCGAACTCTTTGGCCTGAATGCCAAGCATGACATCTGGAGGAAACCTGGCACCATCTTTACGGTGAAGCATGGTGGTGGCAGCATCATGGGGATGTTTTTCAGCGCAGGGACTTTGAGGGACTCTGAGCTGCACTTCCTAACCCACTGCCAAATGTATAACCATATTAGAGACACATATTTCCCTCAGATTACACAGACCCACAAAGAATTTGAAAACAAATCCAATTTTGATAAACTCCCATATCTATTGGGTGAAATACCACAGTGTGCCATCACAGCAGCAAGATCTGTGACTTTTTGCCACAAGAAAGGGCAGCCAGTGAAGAACAAACATCATTGTAAATACATCCCATACTTTTGTTGATTTCTTTTCCTTTTGTACTTTGAGAGAGAGAGAGAGAGAGAGAGGAGCAGTGCAGGCAAGGCTGAATGTTTGTAATCCAAAAACTATTTTCAGGCCAGAGTTCATGGTTGAAGTGTGAGACACATCACCTCTCTAAATTCTTAAGTCATCTCTAGTTGTTGTGGAACTAAAAATCCTCCCAAAATATCATAATACTGATAAAATAGCCAAGGGGAGTGTTTGTAAATGGTCTGTTGTATAGTAGTAGAGTGGATGAGATTAAGGATCTTATTCAATCGCCATGAGATGCAAATCACCCTGGACTCCCTGGCATTTTATTCAGTTATGGGCTGTGAGTCAAGAGCTGGGAGCCAAGAGACAGCAGGTTGATTCAATCACACCCCCACTCTTATTGCATATTCCTAATTTGCTGGCTGTTGGGCACAGTGTGTGTGTGTGTGTGTGTGTGTGGTTGGGGGGGGGGGGTGTCCGGTGGGTGTGATGTGCATGTGTATACAAATCAAATAGTATTTGTCACATGCGCCAATTATAACAGGTGTATAGTGCCTTCGGAAAGTATTCAGACCCCTTGACTTTTTCCACATGTTGTTACAATACAGCCTTATTCTAAAGTGGATTAAATAAAACAAATCCTCAGCAATCTACACACAATTCCCCATAATGACAAAGCGAAAAAAAACAGGGTTTTAGAAATGTTTGCTAATTTATTAAAAATGAAAAAAAGAAATACCTTATTTACATAAGTATTCAGAAATTTAGCTCAGGTGCATCCTGTTTCCATTGATCATCCTTGAGATGTTTCTACAACTTGATTGGAGTCCACCTGTGGTAAATTCAATTGATTGGACATGATTTGGAAAGGCACACATCTGTCTATATAAGGTCCCACAGTTGACAGTGCATGTCAGAGCAAAAACTAAGCCATGAGGTTGAAGCAATTGTCCGTAGAGCTCAGAGACAGGATTGTGTCGAGGCACAGATCTAGGGAAGGGTACCAAAACATTTCTGCAGCATTGAAGGTCCCCAAAAACACAGTGGCCTCCATCATTCTTAAACAGAAGAAGTTTGGAAACTCCAAGACTCTTTTTAGAGCTGGCCACCCGGCCAAACTGAGCAATTGGGGAAGAAGGGCCTTGGTCAGGTAGGTGATCAAGAAACCGATGGTCACTCTGACAGAGCTCTAGAATTCCTTTGTGGAGATGGGAGAACCTTCCAAAAGGACAACAATCTCTGCAGCACTCCACCAATCAGGCCTTTATGCTAGAGTGGCCAGGCGGAAGCCACTCCTCAGTAAAAGGCACATGACAGCCCTCTTGGAGTTTGCCAAAAGGCACCTAAAGACTCTGAGACCACAAGAAACAAGATTCTCTGGTCTGATGAAACCAAGATTGAACTCTTTGGCCTGAATGCCAAGCGTGACATCTGGAGGAAACCTGGCACCATCCCTACGGTGAAGCATGGTGGTGTCAGCATTATGCTGTGGGGATGTTTTTCAGCAGCAGGGACTTGGAGACTAGTCAGAATCGAGGGAAAGATGAACGGAGCAAAGTACAGAGAGATCCTTAATGAAAACCTGCTCCAGAGCGCTCAGGACCTCAGACTGTGGGCAAAGGTTAACCTTCAAACAGGACAACGACCCTAAGCACACAGCCAAGACAACGCAGGAGTGGCTTCGGGTCAAGTCTCTGAATGTCCTTGAGTGGCCTAGCCAGAGCCCGGACTTGAACCCGATTTAATATCTCTGGAGAGACCTGAAAATAGCTGTGCAGCACCGCTCCCCATCCAACCTGACAGAGCTGAGAGGATCTGCAGAGAAGAATGGGAGAAACTCCCCAAATACAGATTTCCCAAGGTTGTAGCGTCATACCCAAGAAGGTCTGAATACTCTGAATGTACTGTAGGTCGACCTTAACGTGAAAGTCTTACTTACGAGCCCTTTACCTCTAGAAGATCATGTCCCGCCCTCGGGACGGTTGAGCTAACGTACACTAATGTGATCAGCTTGACGTTGTAAGTAACAATAGCATTTCCCAGGACATAGATATATCTTATATGGGCAGAAAGCTTAAATTCTTGTTAATCTAACTGCACTGTTCAATTTACAGTAGCTATTACAGTGAAATAATGCCATGCTATAGTTTGAGGAGAGTGCACAGTTATGTACTTGAAAATGTATCAATAAACCAATAGGCACATTTGGGCAGACTTGATACAACATTTTGAACAGTAATGCAATGGTTCATTGGATCAGTCTAAAACTTTGCACATAGACTGCAAAGTTGCGCCTGGACTCCTAAGTAATATTATGGCCTTTCTCTTGCATTTCTCTTGTTTTTTTCTTTGTATTATCTTTTACCAGATCTAATGTGTTATATTCTCCTACATTAATCTCACATTTCCATAAACTTCAAAGTGTTTCCTTTCAAATGGTATCAATATCCTTGTATATCCTTGCTTCAGGTCATGAGCTACAGGCAGTTAGATATGGGTATGTCATTTTAGGCGAAAACTGAAAAAATGGATCCGATCCTTAACAGGTTATTAACCAACTTACTTAAAAAGTAAGTAAAAAAGTAAGTGAGAAAGGTAAGTAAGAAATAAACGAAAGGAAAAATAGTAACACAATAAAATAACAATAACGAGACTACATACAAGGGGTACCTGTACTGAGTCAATGTGCAGGGATACGGGAGCAGCTGCTCTGGGAGGAGAGAGGCTCTGTTACTGTTTTATGTTTGTGTTGAACTCCAGATACTGCTTTCACAGATACACATACACACACACACACAATCTGCCGTGTGGAGGGAAGACCCATCATTCTCTAAGACGTATGTGTGTGTGTGTGTGTGTGTGTGTACCACCGGCCCTCTTGGCACACTATCACTCCAAATGCCTCTGCGTGTGATTGCTTGTATGTGTATATGTGTATGTTTGTGTGTTTGGTTTTACTGTCTTTGTGGGGACCAGAAGTCCTCACAAAGACAGTAAAACAAGGACGATTCTGACAAGTATGGACATTTCGGAAAAAAGGCTATTTTAGGTCGGTACACAGCAGGTACATATAGGGGTTAGGGGTTAGGGAAAATAGGATTTTGAATGGGAATCAATTGTCTGGTCCCCACAAGGATAGCAAAACAAACATATGTGTGTGTGTGTGTGTGTGTATATGTGTGTATTCAGCATGTGTGTGTGTATGTGTATGTGTGTGTGTGTGTATATGTGTGTGTGTTCACTCACTACTACTCAAATACAGCTACCTATATACAGCTATCTCTCTCTCTCTCTCTCTCTCTGTTTACTGACGATGGCAAGGCTCCGTCTGTCAGCCTCATTCATCCTCATCACACACACACACACTTTATTTATACTCTGCTGCCGTTAGCAGCGACCGGGCAGTTGCTAGGGCGACCAGACAAACGGAGCGGCCGTTTAGTCAGACAGGGACAAGTATAGAATTTCCCTGAGGAGCGAGGTGAGCATGGAGGGACAGGTGTGTGTTTGTGTATGTCTTTGTGAAGAGAGGGGCAGAGGCTGCAGATGGCTGCTATGGTAGCATGGAAACCATCATTTGCCATCTGTCCACTCAGACTAGCCAATCAGATCAATTTCTGTGGACTCATACATTATGGATTCTTGATAGTAATTTCTACGTCTCTGCTCTGCCATCATTGGTGAAGGGAATGTTTGGCCAATATGACCCCAATGTCTGACCAGAACAAGGGGGAGACAAAGGCTTTTGATTGTCGTTGTAATACATTTTTTCCTAGATACACACACACACACACACACACACACACACACACACACACACACACACACACACACACACACACACACACACACACACACACACACACACACACACACACACACACACACACACACACACACATATCTGGTATAAGAACCAATATGTGAGTACTACCGGCATAAAAAAGGAACGTTTTACACTAGATAGAATAAAAGGTTTGAAGATGTGGTAATAGTGTATGTACAGCTGATAATTCTCTTTTCAGTATCATTTAGCCATGTATCTGGTGTGTATCAGTCTGACACACTAGCACATCTACTATACCATAGTATGTGTGATCGTTGTACGGTCCTATCAGTGTCTCTTTCCTCATCTCCATTTTTCTCTTCATCTCTTTTGTGTGGTTTGGAGATGGCCTTAGATTGCTGCTCCGTGTGGGCCAGAGAGAGAAAGAAAGAGATACATGGTTTTAATCTCCACTGGTGAAGGGTATCTCTTCCTCAATACCCTGCTGACTGATGGAATCAATCCCTTTTTGTCCACCAGTCTGCCTTGAGTATTACTGGACAAAGCAACTCTAGATTGATTACCAATATTCTCCTCCAAACCAAAGTTATTTTCTACTGATTCATCTAGGTCTTCCATCCCACTGATCTGTAGAAATGGCTAAATGGCCATATTTGTTTTTATTTTACAATTCATTTATATGATTTACCAGAAGTAAAAGTCTGAATGCAAGGATGACAGTATTGCTTCTGTTTAATGTGAGGACTTAGGACTACTTCAGTAAGGTTGGAGATCTCATTGTGATTAACCCAATTGTTATAAACAATGTTCTCACTTAGTACCTCACGTTATTGACGAGCTCCCCAGTCCCTGCCTGTGACAAGCATACCCATAATGTGATGCTGCCACCATAATACTTTAAAATAGAGGGTTTCACTCTGTGTTGTATTGGATTTGGCCCAAACCTGTAGTTTTTCATTTAGGCCTCAAAATAGTTTTCTTTGCTGTGTTGTCCTGCAGTATTACTTACATTTCTTGTTGCAAATATCATTTATTATTTGGAGTGGATTTTATTAACACAGGTCTCCTTCTTTGCACTATGTCATACAGGCCAGAAATGTGATTGAATGCAATATTGTTGATCATCTGTATTTTCAATTATTGTTGTGGCAGCATCATTTTATGGGTATGCTTATCACCAGCAGACACTGGGGAGTTTGTCAGGATAAAAAAAAATATTAAAAGAGCAACGCCCATGTAAAATGTTAAAGGAAAACCCGCCGTAGTCATCTGAAAACCTAACCATGGTTGAATTAAAATAGTCAGCGGGACAATTATGCAAACTTGAATGCCAAAGACACACCAGAATGGCTTTCCAAGGGGTGTTGAGTGTTCCTGAATGTCCCTGACTCAGTCCTGACTTAAATAAGCTTGAAAATCAGAGACAAGGTTTGAATATCGCTGTCCTTCAATTTTACCGTTTTCTTTTCTTTAATTATCTATTGTTTACATAATACTTATTTTTTACTTAAACTGCACTGTTGGTTAGGGCTTGTAAGTAAGCATTTCACTGTAAGGTCTATAACTGTTGTATTCGGCGCACATGACAAATACACTTTGATTTGATTTGATTCCCAACCAAATTAACTAAGCATGAGACATTTTGACAAAAACAATGGATATATGTTGCCCTAAGAGTTGTGAAAAGTTGGCAGAATCGTATTCAAAATTATTCACAGAGGTAATGGCTGCCAAACGTGCTTCCACCAAGTATTAACTATGGGGTGTGAAGACATACGTAATCGAGACATCATTGTTTATTAATTTAAATTAAAAAATATATATAATCACTTTGAAAATGTGGAGTAGGTTGTGTATATTGGTAGGAATTTAATCCCTTTACAGATTTATTTTGAAGGCAGCAAAATGTGGATGAGGTGTGTAGACTTTCACTAGTGACTGTATGCATTCAGTGTTCCTGCAGTTTGTCATTAAGGCTCCTCTGTGGTGATGTATGATTTGTGTACACGCATCCACAGGACACACACACACACAACGTCAGTACGAAGGTAAGACAATGGCCTTGGCCACAGCGGGCCTGTTGATTAGACGTTGTGTCATTGATCCAGCCTCTTTGGCAGCAGCAGCAAGCAGCTCAGCCCACAGTATTTCCATGGTGTCAACTAACTGTCACAGCACAGTGACCAGCAGCACACCCTTTCATAACAAGACACTTGGTAATGCCCTAGCTAGTGGCCTCAGGAGCAATTTACAGATCCAAATACAGTAGATCTACTTCAACACATTAGTTAGGAAGGGGCCAGAAAGCAACCAGATAAAATACAGTAAGCCAATTAACTTTGATTTAGTTTCACTTTTATACAGTTCTGATGTATTTACAGTTGTGACATACTTATTTAATTAATATCTTGTCAATCAATTCTAATCTTTACAAAATCTCAGTTAAATTAACTGGCCTTGTTACACTGTGAACAGTAAGAACCCAGTAAAGGTGTTATAGTTATTCGTGTCATCATAGACGACCCTGTTAGCCCAGAGCTGGATGTAAACACTGTCTCCCACCTCCAACTGCACTACTGCTGCGTTGCTAGCGCTTTCGTGGACGTTCATGCTGTCATCAGTGTTCCATGTAATAACCAGCTGCTTACTGTTCTTCATTAGAGATACAACAGAGTTGGGACGGCCAGAGTTGTTGCTGTACATGGAGTAGCGGAAGAAGTACACCCCTCTGACCATGGCTGTGAAGATACCTATGAAGGAAGAAAAATGATATTACCTGATTGACAATGCAAACGTGTTCACACACGCACACACGCACGCACACACACACACACGCACACCCACACATGCATGCACACACACACCCAATACCTGTAGCAGGATTGTAGCTGCTGCCAGTGTTGGAGAAGACTCTTTTGTACTGTAAAGGGGTATTGGTGCTGAAGGGTCCAACGATCCCCCCACCAGAGTCTATTAGAGCTACAGAGAAGGCCACCTTTGCCTGAGCTGGATAATTAATGAATGAATTAATTAATTAACAAATACATAAATGAATGAACGAACAATCAAGTAGATATCAAGAAGGACATTGATAGATGCCACATTGAGGAAGAGTGGAACCTTGCTCTTACCAGCTGATAAGGTGTTCTTCAAGGCTTTCAGTTCTTCCTCTTGAGCTGAAATAACAGCAAGTATTTAATAACAAAACCTCAACCTTACAGTGCAGTAAAGGCTAAAAAAATTGTAATCAATAAGACAAAGTTAAAATAACTTAAATAAGAATAAGTGTATGAAGCTGTATAACACTTCACAGAACACTTCGCTTGTTACATCTACTTACCTGTATTCACTTTCTTCAGTTCCTCCACCTGACTCTCACTGGCCTGTAGCTTGGTCTCCACAGCTCCTAGTTTCTGTCCCATGGACCCCAAACTTTCCTTCAGGGCAGCCTGCGTCTGGTCCATGGATCCTAGTCTCTCTTTCATGGCTGCCAGTTCCCTGAACAGGGCGCAGGTGTCGGGCAGACAGACAGCTAGACTAGCCCCAGTCCCCTGGTACCCCTCACTGTCCCCATGATCACCCACTGCCCCGGACAGGCAGCAACACAGAGACAGCAGTAGCAGGGCTAGAACTCCCTTCATTCTGCAAAATACTTGAATGTTCTGTGTAGTCTTAAAGAACTGAATGTTCTGTGTAGTCTTAAAGAACTGAATGTTCTGTGTAGTCTTAAAGAACTGAATGTTCTGCGTAGCTCGAGTGCTCCTGTTTATACTGTCCCTCGCCCAGGGTTATAAAGGGGTCTGGAAAAAGAGAGGACTATGTCACTCAAAGTTATGTAACTAACTCTTAACTCTCTTGATAATATTGTATGTGTGTGCAGGGTTGTGAAATTCTGGAAACTTTACAACATTAGAAATATATGTTTTAGATTGTTTTAATGTGAGATCATGGTATCCACAAGATACTAGTAATGTTATTGGATCATTATTCCTACACACAACATTTTAGCTGTGCGTGTTTCGTTTGTCTGGAAAAAGGTATATTCATCTGAAATGTCAACAAAATAAATGTTATAGCTATAGTTTTGTGTGTGTGGGCGCTGTGTGAGGTGCATAGTGTACATAGCGTGTGAATTCCTTTGATGGTGTGTAGTTGTGGGGAAAAGGGACGTGTCCTTTTGGTGTGGGAGGGGTTACAAATTGGCTGTGCTGATTGGTCAAACCTACCCACCGCCACTTGACTGACATCCAGCTGATTCAGAGAGAGCGCAAAATCGAGTTTATTCATCCCCCAATTGCTGTCTGCAAAATATACAATGCAGTATGATACAGTAATGTAATACTTGTCATGAGCACATATGACATCCTTATGTCATAGTATGATTTTATAATAATCCTAAATGATCATCAGCTATTTTAAAGTGCACCATATGGGGAATAATAAGGTGTCATGTCATTTGTGTCCGATTACCATATGCTACTTGCGTTCTAAATAGTTGGCTTTTTGGGTATACGAAAATATAACGTTTTATAGTAGGCTATGTGAAATTTCGTAAATTGATTATTCTTTAAATGGCAGGATGTCATAGTCATTCCGGCTTTTCATCAAGTAGAATTCGTTGCACACCATTGAGTAAGAGAATAGTATTTTAACACTCATATGTGTTTGACAACAATGACAAATGGCGGGGAACAAACGGGATTGTGCATTAGATGACGCCTTCTCAGTATGAATTAGAAGTATGTTGATATTTGTTGCTTAATGCATACGTTTTTACTAAACAGTACTTTCTAAATAGTATGTAGTACTATTAGTACACAGTATGTCGATTTAGTAAGTAGTTGGCAAAACAGATTTCAGACACAACCAGTGACTCTTACCTGTCTGACAGTGGATGTGGTGCCACCTAGTGGGTGAGAGCCGGTAAAGCCAGTGTGTAAGGAGAAGATCTGTGTGCCAGTAGCGGTACACCTGCTGGAAGTGCCTTCATCATCTCCTCTCCCTTTCATTCTCCTCCACCTCAGAACCAGTGGAAATCCCTATCTGAGAGATGCAGGGCAGAAAGCAAATAATTAACAGTGATTAATAACATACCAATATTCACAATCAATTATACATTTTCTATATGTAACCTTTATTTAACTAGTCAGTTAAGAACAAATTCTTATTTACAATGACAGCATACACTGGCCAAACTCAGACAACGCTGGGCGCAACACTGGACCAGTTGTGATACACTCTGGATTCAAACCACAGTCTGTAGTGACATCTCTAGCACTGAGTTGCAGTGTCTTAGACCACTGTGCCACTTGTGAGCCCTGATTGCTATGTTGTAGCATTCAGTAAGTTTTGTCCTCACAGTCTGACAATAGAGTGGGCGCATCAGGGTGTGTGGGAGCATCTCACACCCTAACTCTCCTCCTCATCCCATGTCTTTAGTAAACATAAATTGTCATCAGTTTCTAGCTAGGTCTCTTTTGAAAAAATAGTTTTTCAACTGAAAGAGATTATTGTGGTTTAAATAAAGATTAAATCAGTAGTATAATCAGTAGAGGCCTGAAATCACTGGTGTCTGTGGTGAGTGTCTGTGTGTGACAGAGTCAGAGGGGAGCGCAAGGCTGAGCTCAGAGAAGGACGCCAGCAAGGGGACCGAATCACATCCACCAGCCTCATCACATGGCGTAGGGATACTATCTGCAGAGAGGAGAAAAAACACTAGCATAGATATAACCAATCTTTTTATATGGACAGCTGACAAAAAATAAATACAAAAAAAATAAGGAAAATCGAAATGGAGTCTGCAATGCTAGACAGATGTCTGCGACCCAGTGATACGAATACGATTGTGCTGAGTGGGTGATTAATGAGGAGTTAATTAAAGGTAATGAGGAGCTAGATTAACCACAACCACACTGACTGCCCCCTCACACTGCAGGGCTCCGCTGTCTGGGAGACGAGTGTGTATAGGAGTGAGTGTGTGTGTGTGTGTGTGTGTGTGTGTGTGTGTGTGTGTGTGTGTGTATGCACGAGGGTATGTTATGACACGCAAGTCTGTGTGGGTGAGTATGAGTGTGTGAGACAGAGTAAGATCCTGTTCAGGCACAGTGGTGCGTAAGGCCAGTGAGTGGGTGTTGGTGTGGAGTACAGAGGGTTTGTCACTGACAGGGAGCACTGTGACCTTCCCCAGGCAGCACAACCCAACCAGGCCCAGCCCACTCAGCACTTTGCCTCTCCCACTGAATTATACTCCTCATCCGTGAGAACAGCTCCCCTAACACACACACCACTTAACCAGACCGCCTGTCTGCACGCAAGTACAAAAACCAATCACCCAGCCTGCAAGCCCAGAGAGAGAGGGGACCAATATGGTTGAAGGAGAGTTGCCTAGCCCAGCAACCGTCAGTGCAGTGGAAGGTGGAATGGAGCATAATGACAGATCTAGTAACAACTAAATTATCAGAGCTTGTGTGGTGCGCAAAGAATGACTCTGTAAGGATTCGACCTGAGCAAAATGAGACCACTCTCAAAAAGGGATTGGCTGACTTCCTACTTTTCTTGAAGTACCTTAACTCTAACTAATCTGTATGTCATTGGATAAGTGAAGTCATGTCTCCACAGTATTATACACTACATGACTTTTAACGTGGCACCGTCAGTCAGTTTGTCAAATGTCTGCCCTGCTAGAGCTTCCCCGGTCAACTTTAAGTGTTGTTATTGTGAAGTGGAAACGTCTAGGCGCAACAAGTGAAACGTCCAGCTGCGAAGTGGTAGGCCACACAAGCTCGCAGAAATGGACTGGTGAGTGCTGAAGCGCATAGTCGTAAAAACCGTCTGTCCTTGGTTGCAACACTCACTATTGAGTTCCAAACTGCCTCTGGAAGCGAAGTCAGCACAAGAACTGTTAGTCGGGAACTTAATGAAATGTGTTTCCATGGCCGGGCAGCCGCACACAAGCCTAAGATCACTATGCGCAATGCCAAGCATAGGCTGGAGTGGTGTACATTTTCTCTAACACTAAACATACAAATAATAAGTATTTTACAGTTATAAGGAAGGTAAAATATTATAGTTATTAGTTTTAGAATTTGATTATGCTATATTCATAAAGCATTTAAGTCATTTCAAGACTTTTTCATAACATTTTGTTGAATAGGAAATGCATGATCAATTATTTAATCTTTTCACATTTTTATCATATTTGTACTGTGTACTTGAGCTTGTGTCCTCAAAAGTGATTACACTTCAGCAATTTACAACTATTTTTACTAGAAAGCTGAGATTTGAACCTTTGAGTGTATAGAATTACTAGTTATGGTTTATGGCTCTCTCATGATAATTCATTACTTTTGTGGATTACTTAGATTACATTTTCGATTTAGTTACATCTAACTGGTTAAACTAACTTGTCAAAGAGAGTCTAGCCATGTAAAGGGTTAAGTCTACCAGGAAGTGCAGAAAAACAGCTTGTATCAGTTAGGGAGGAGCATGTTAGTGTCACGATGCTGAAGTGAAACTTAAGAGACGGAGTGTGTATTGCACAGTACACGTAAGCACAGTCTTGCATACTCTTCACATATCTTTTTTGAATAACTACATACAATCTCCAGGCCTCGTTTGATTCTACAAACAGAAAGAGCTGAGAAAGCAGCCCCAGTTATAGAAAGGTGAGTATTACATGGTGTCAGTCTCTGGCCATAGAGAAACCTATTTGCTTCTCTATGTAGCCATGGTCAGAGTCTGACAGTTCTTTTCTTTCTGTTTCTGGTGGTGGTTTGCCTTGGATCCCTAATTAGAGGCAGCTGTAGTGCATCGTCTCTAATTAGGGATCCTACATAGGTTTGTATGTTCCACACCGGGGATGTGGGTCGTTATCGTTATGTATATTTCGCAAGTCACTGTGACAGTAAGTGTGCTACGTTACGTTTCATTATCGTGTTTGATTTTGTACTTTTTTGACGTTTGTTCGTTCGTGTCTGTTTGTTTAGTAGTTCGGTTGTTTTGTTGAATATTCAGTAAAGAGAATATGTCGAACTACTATCCCTGCGCTGCGTCTTGGTCCCTCTATGCACCCTCTCGTGACACATGGACAGATGAAGAACTGACTAACTAGTGTTTATGTCTTCACCTGTTTTCTTTGAGATTATTTCAGGACTATTCCTTGTGCAATATGGTAAGATATCTATTAGAGTTGGCCAGTTAGTGTATCATAATGCCACCCTGTGTCAGGCTCTGGCCATAGAGAAGCCCATTTGCTTCTCTATGTAGCCATGGTCAGAGTCTGACAGTTCTATTCTTTCGGTTTTCTGGTGGTGGTTTGTGTGGGATCCCTAATTAGAGGCAGCTGTAGCGCATCGTCTATAATTAGGGATCCTACATAGGTTGGTAATTTTCACACTGGGTTGTGGGTCGTTGTCGTTATATGTCGCAGTCACGGTGAAAGTAAGTGTGCTATTTGTTACGTCCATTCATTTCATGTTTGTTTTTGTGAACGTGACGTTTTGTACATTGTGTGTTTGTTTGTTTTATAGTTCGTTCATTTTGAAACTTTATATACATAGTATATTAATAAAATGTCAAACTATAATCCCTGCGCTGCGTCTTGGTCTGTGTATGCACCTGCACGTGACAGAACGATCCACCACTACGAGACCAAGCAGCGTAACTGGGGAGAGACGGAGAGAGAGGAAGTGCCGCGTAATAGACGGGGCGCGAGACGGAGAAGAGCCCGTAAGCAACCCCAAGGTAATGTGGAGCATGGAGAGGCCGAGGTACCAATGGCTCAGAGCAAGGAGCGGGAGGAGTATTTAGAGGAGTATTTTGGAGGAGTTCTGGAGGAAATGAGGGAGATAGAGGAAGAGGTCGAAAGGGAGATGGCGGAGTGGTCCAATCCTGATCCGGTCGTCTTCTCCACTCCCGTGCCGGAGCAGTCCGCTCCACTGGTGCCCAGTCTGGGTCCGGTTGTCGGCTCCACTCCCATGCCAGAGCAGTCCGCTTCACCGATGTCCAGTCCGGGTCCAGACCTCTGCTCTACTCCCCGCATCCGACCTCCAGTGAGTGCGCCCAGCCAAGTGCTTCCAGTGCCGGCTCCACGCACCCGACCTACGGTCCTTATTCCCAGTCCGGTACCTCCGATGCCAGAGCAGTCCGCTTCACCGATGTCTAGTCCGGGTCCGGACCTCTGCTCTACTCCCCGCACCCGACCTCCAGTGCGTACGCCCAGCCAGGTGCTTCCTGTGCCGGCTCCACGCACCCGACATCCGGTGCACCTCCCCAGTCCGGTACGTCCCGTGCCAGCTCCCCGCACCCGACATCCGGTGCACCTCCCCAGTCCGGTACGTCCCGTGCCGGCTCCCCGCACACGGCCTCCAGTGCGTGCGCCCAGCCAGGTGCTTCCTGTGCCAGCTCCACGCACCCGACATCCAGTGCGCCTCCCCAGTCCGGTACGTCCCGTGCCGGCCCTCCGCAGCCCGGAACCTCCAGCAAAGGTCCGCAGCCCGGAACCTCCAGCGAAGGTCCGTAGCCCGAAGCCTACAGCGAAGGTCCACAGCCCGGAACCTCCAGCGAAGGTCCGCAGCCCGGAACCTCCCACCGTCTGCTCCGCTCCTGAGCCAGAGCAGTCCGCTCCACCGGTGCCCATTCCGCGTCCAGCCGTCTGCTCCGCTCCAGGGCCAGAGCAATCCGCTCCACCGGTACCCATTCCGGGTTCAGCCGTCAGCTCCGCTCCAGGGCCAGAGCACTCCGCTCCACCGGTACCCAATCCGGGTTCAGCCGTCTGCTCCGCTCCAGAGTCAGAACAGTCCGCTCCACCGGTGCCCATTCCGGGTCCAGCCGTCTGCTCCGCTCCAGGGCCAGAGCAGTCCGCCTTACCGGTGCCCAATCCGGGTCCAGCCGTCTGCTCTGCTCCAGTGCCAGAGCAGTCCGCTCCACCGGTGCCCAATCCGGGTCCATCCGTCTGCTCCGCTCCAGTGCCAGAGCAGTGCACTCCACCGGTACCCAGTCCGGGTTCAGCCGTCTGCTCCGCTCCAGAGCCTGAGCATTCCTCCCCACCGGTGCCCAGTCCAGGCCCGGTTGTTTTCCCAGATCCATGGCCGGAGCCGGGTTGCCCCACCGGTGCCCAGTCCGGGTCCGGTTCCTTGCCCAGCTCCATGGCCGGAGCCGTTTGCCCCACCGGTGCCCAGTCCGGGCCTGGTTAATGGACCCGCTCCATGGCCGAAGCCGTTGGCCCCACCGGTGCCCAGTCCGGGCCCGGTTATAAGGAAGGGGCATAGGAAAAAACTGTCCACTTCGCCGGAGCCAGAGCCGCCCCCGATGGACTAGTCTTCCCTCCCTATTAACCCCCCCCTTGTATTTGTGGGGTTTTGTTTGGCGTCCGGGAGTCCGCGCCTTGGGGGGGGGATACTGTCAGGCTCTGGCCATAGAGAAGCCCATTTGCTTCTCTATGTAGCCATGGTCAGAGTCTGACAGTTCTATTCTTTCGGTTTTCTGGTGGTGGTTTGTGTGGGATCCCTAATTAGAGGCAGCTGTAGCGCATCGTCTATAATTAGGGATCCTACATAGGTTGGTAATTTTCACACTGGGTTGTGGGTCGTTGTCGTTATATGTCGAAGTCACGGTGAAAGTAAGTGTGCTATTTGTTACATCCGTTCATTTCGTGTTTGTTTTTGTGAACGTGACGTTTTGTACATCATGTGTTTGTTTGTTGTATAGTTCGTTCATTTCGAAACTTTATATACATAGTATATTAATAAAATGTCAAACTATAATCCCTGCGCTGCGTCGTGGTCTGTGTATGCACCTGCACGTGACACCCTGAGAACTAGAGTTGAAACAATTTTGGAAGCTACATTGTATTTGTATGTGCCTTTCCAAGACACTTTACATAAGCTTATGCACTATGACCAACATAATGTCTTGTGAGTGGACTCATTCCATTAAATGTCTCATGATTTCTCCTTTGGTCTCTGTCTAGATATGGCGTCCTCCAGCAGTCTCCTGTTTGAAGAGCAGTTCCTGTGCTCGATCTGTCTGGATGTGTTCACTGAGCCTGTAGCCATTCCATGTGGTCACAATTTCTGCAAGGCCTGTATCAGAAAGTACTGGGATACCACTGACCTGAGCCAGTGTCCAATGTGTAAAAAATCATTTGATAGGAGACCAGATCTTTTTGTCAATACTTTCATTTCTGAGATGGCTGCTCAGTTCAGGATGTCAGTTCAAGTGAAAGCTACCAGCAGTCCAGACCACTGCCCGACCGAGCCTAGAGAAGTGGCCTGTGACGTCTGCACTGGGACGAAGCACAAGGCCCTGAAGTCTTGCCTGGTGTGTCTGGCCTCTTACTGTGAGACTCACCTGGAGCCTCATCACATAGCCCCAGCCCTGAAGAGACACAGGCTGATCAATCCTGTGGAGAACCTGGAAGACAGGATGTGTAAGGAGCATGACAAACTCCTAGAACTCTTCTGTAGGACTGACCAGACGTGTGTTTGTATCTTGTGTATAAAAACAGACCACAAGAATCACTACACCGTCCCTATAGAGAAGGAGTATGGGGGAAAAAAGGCTCAGCTGGAGAAGACAGAGGCAGAGGTACAGAAGATGATCCATGAGCGACGGCAGACGGTAAAGAAGATCAAACATTCAGTAAAGCTCAGCAAGAGAGACGCAGAGCGAGAGATAGCAGACAGCGTGCAGGTCTTCACTGCTCTGGTGCACTCCATTGAGAGAAGCCAGACTGATTTCATTGAGGTGGTTGAGGAGAAGCAGAAAGCAGAAGAGAGGCGTGCTGAAGGCCTCATTAAAAATCTGGAACAGGAAATCACCGAGCTACAGAGAAGAAGCACTGAGCTGGAGCAGCTGTCACACACTGAGAACCACCTCCACCTCCTCCAGAGCTCCCCATCCCTCTGCAGTCTTCCTCCCACCAAGGGCAGGTCTAAGATCAGTGTTCACAGTGGTCTGGGTGTGGGCACTCTGAGGAGAGCAGTGTCTCAGCTGGAGGAGACACTCGTTAGTGAAGTGAAGAAGTTGTGTGATGCTGAGCTGAAAATGATTCAGCAGTATGCAGTGAATGTGACTCTGGATCCTGATACAGCAAATATGCATCTCATCCTGTCTAAGGACAGGAAACAAGTGAGGCAGGGAAACCCGCTTAAAAGTCTCTCCGACAGCCCAAAGAGGTTTGACCCATCTGCCGCTGTCCTGGGAAAGGAAGGCTTCTCCTCAGGGAGATTTTACTATGAGGTGCAGGTGGATGGTATTAGCTGGGATTTAGGAGTCACCAGAGAGTCCAGCAGTAGGAAGACAGACTTTATACTGAGTCCTGAGTCTGGATATTGGACTATGTTGCTGAGGAATGGAAATCGGTATCAAGCTAATGATGTCTCCCCTCTTCCCCTCCTCCTGAAAGAGAAGCCCCAGAAAGTGGGTGTGTTTGTGGATTATGAGGAGGGTCAGGTCTCATTTTATGATGTGGAGGACAGATCTCATACATATTCTTTCACTAGCTGTACCTTCACTGAGAAACTCTATCCATACTTCAGCCCTCACTTTACTATTCGTGGTAGAAGCTCAGTCCCTCTGATAATCTCTCCTGTCAAGCAAACAGACTGAGTTTTAACTTCAAAATCTAACTTGTAAAATAAGTCAATCTTATCTGTTGGCTTATTTTACAAGTTACCTCCCACCCATTTCAATAACTCAAAGAAACTGGGTAGGAGGTAACGCAATGGGTATGTCTGCAAGAACACAAGGAGATGGTCACTTTTTATTGAAACGGGCTTGTTGGTCTTTTGTAGGCTTCAAATGATGAGAAATGTCACAGCTGACAGGTAATGAAAGATGGTGATGTAGATGGTGTAAGAACCGACGCTGGAGATGAAAAGCAGGTACGGGGAGTTAACATTCAATAACACCGACATGGAACAGAACAAGATAGGACCAGAACAGCGTCAGAACCGGGTGACAAAATACAAATGACAATATACAATTAATGCAGCAGTGGGGAACAGAGCCAGGTAGCCAGTTACAGCTGCTTATGCCGTGTTCAAATACAGCTGGGAACTTGGAAATCAACAAGCTCTGACTGGGAAAATCGTTTTGAATGGTCTTCCAACTCGGAATTCCAAGTTGGAAACTCAGGCATCTTTCTAGAACTCTGACTTTCCAACACAATCCCCATTTCGAACCAGATAATGAATTGATAAAGGCATTGTAAACAGTAAAATATGCTTGGAGTCTTCACAGATAATTAAGTGATAATGGCCGAGAAGCCGGTGTTATTGGCATGGGTGTTGTTAGGCCCAAGATGAAGTCTCCGCTGTTAAAAACGAAATGTTACTCTTAAAGAAATGTGAGATAATGTAGATTGCGCAGTCAGCTGGAACAGAGTAAAGAGGCATTTTAAAGTGATAGATTTAGCCGGTGGTAACTTGTAGTAACTTTAGGCTATTTTTAACAAGGATGCATGGCAAACAAATGGCGAAAATGAGAAAGTACCAAGGAAAATCTATGCGTTTAAGGGATTTTAGATGAGGCCGAAATTCAGCACTACTGAGGGGACAGCACAGCTCTGTAGAATTTATACCATTCATGTACAGGGAGACAGTTTGTGCAGCCACAAAATAAATAAATGGTTTAAACCATGTGAGGTGGGGTTGTTTGTTTAATTTGGAAGCTTTCATTTTCATATGTACCACAGTAAAACATATTCACCACAATTTTTTCAAGACAAATTCAAGAACTAATCTATTATACCAGTTTCTCAAAGAGGGTTCAGCCATTCTACCAGGAAGAACAGTCAAACTGCATAACAGTATCAGATGGGGAGTAAGGAGTATGTTAACGTCACTTTTCTTAAGTGAAAATTAAGTCAAGACACAGAGTGTGTATTATTCACAGAAGCACGGTCTTGGAACCTCTTCAGAAACCTACTACATACAAATAATCTCAGAGCCTCGTTTGATACTACAGACCCCACTGGGCACATACGTCAATTCAATGTTGGTTCAATGTCATTTCATAAAAATTACGTGGAAACAAACTTGATTCAACCAGTGTGGGCCCAGCGGTACAGAACCGAGAGAACAGCCACAGTCACAAACACAGGTGTCCAGATATTGCGTCCGTCAGCAGTTTCCTGTCTGAAGAACAGTTCCTGTGCTCGATCTGTCTGGATGTGTTCACTGAGCCTGTAGCCATTCCGTGTAGACACAACTTCTGCAAGATCTGAATTAGAAAGTACTGGGATGCCTCTGACCTGTGCCAGTGTCCCATGTGTAAAAAATAATTGGTTAGGAGACCAGATCTCTTTGTCAATATTTGTATTTCTGAGATGGCTGCTCAGTTCAGAAAGTCAGTTCAAGACCATTGCCCTACCGAGCTTAGAGGAGTGGCCTGTGATGTCTGCACTGGAACGAAGCTCCAGGCCTTGCAGTCCTGCCTGGAATGTCTGAACTCTTACTGTGAGACTCACCTGCAGCCTCATCACATAGCCCCAGCCCTGAAGAGACACAAGCTGATCGATCCTGTGGAGAACCTGGAAGACAGGATGTGTAAGGAGCATGACAAACCCCTATAACTGTTCTGTAGGACTGACCAGACATGTGTTTGTATCTTGTGCATGAAAACAAGACTCACAAGACTCACTCACTACACTATCCCTCTACACCAGCGTTTCTCAAGCCCGGTGCACTTTTTTGCCCTAACACTACTCAGCTGATTCAGATCATCAAAGCTTGATGATAAATTGATTATTTGAATCAGCTGTGTAGTGCACCCCTTGGGGTCCCGAGGACCGAGTTTGGGAAACCCTGCTGTACAGGAACAGTGTGAAGAGAGGAAGACAGAGGCAGAAGTGCAGCATATGATCCAGGAACGACTGCAGAAGGTTCAGGAGATCATACACTCAATAGACCTTAGCAAGAGAGAAGCAGAGCGAGAGATAGCAGATGGTGTGCAGGTCTGGGTGTGGGGAACCTGAGGAGAGTTGTGTCTAAGCTGGAGCAGACACACTGGAGTGAAGTGAAGAAGTTGACGTGTGATACTGAAATGAAGAGGATTCAGCTGTGTGCTGTGGATATGACTCTGGACCCTGATACAGCACATTCAGGTCTCATCATGTCTGAGGATAGGAAACAAGTGAGGCATTTAGATAGAAGACAGAATCTCCCTGACAACCCAAAGGCATTTTCTTCATGTACCGGTATTCTGGGAAAGAATGGCTTCTCCTCAGGGATATTTTACTATGAGGTGACGGTCAAGGGGTAGACTAACTGGGATTTAGGAGTCAGAGATTCAGAGAGTCCAGCAACAGGAAGGTGCAGATTGAACTGAGCCCTCAGAATGGATACTGGAGTGTGTGGCTGTGGAATGTGAATCAGTACAAGGCCTCCTGTTTGCCTCCAGAGAGAGAAGCCCCAGAAGGTGGATTATGACGAGGGCCAGGTCTCATTTTATGATGTGGAGTCCAGGTCTCAGATCTACTCTCAGATCTACTCACCTTCACCGAGAAACTCTATCCATACTTCCACCCGTATAATAATAATGGTGGTTAAAACTCACCCCTCCTATCATCTCTCCTGTCAGTCCCTGAGTTTTAAAGGCACACTTCTCAGTGAGCCATGAACATTTGTGTTTGTAAACCTTTGTAGTTACATTTGCAGAGACCTTACTTTATCGAAATGTACAGATCAAATCAAATCATGTTTTATTTGACACGTGCTGAATACAACAGGTGTAGACCTTACCGTGAAATGCTTACTTACAAGTCCTTAACCAACAACGCAGTTTAAGAAAGAGTTAAGAAAATATTTACTAAATAGTGTAGGTAAAAAATTATGAAAAGTTACACAATAAAATAACAATAACGAGGCTATATACAGGGGGTACCTGTACTGAGTCAATGTGCGGGGGTACAGGCTAGTCGAGGTCATTTGTACATGTAGGTAGGGGTAAAGTGACTATGCATAGATAATAAACAGTGAGTAGCAGCAGTGTAAAAACAAAGGGAGGGGGCGGGGTCAATGTAAATAGTCCGGGTGGCCATTTGATTAATTGTTCAGCAGTCTTATGGCTTGGGGATAGAAGATGTTAAGGAGCCTTTTGGTCCAAGAGTTGACGCTCCGGTACCACTTGCCGTGCGGTAGCAGAGAGAGCAGTCTATGACTTGAGTGACTGGAGTTTTTGAATTTTTTTGCCCTTCCTCTCACACGGTTAACGTGTATATAGACATTTTGTATAACGTGTGTATATTCTTACATGTCCATAGCTAGATGTCTAGTGCCAGGTTGCTTTGTGTACTGCAACGTGCTGTGTAGAATTTATGTGTTTGAAGTTATCTGATTATATGTATTAATTACGTGTTTGAATCTACAGTTACCATCTAATGTCTTACTGAAGTGTGTATATTATGCTCATATACTTACCTGTACCTGTATGAAGCCACCCACTGTGAGTGATGGATATTAAAGCCAATGGACTTCCCCTGGCTGTGTTTCTTTGTTAGCGACAGCATTACATTAAGACTAGTATCTGTACACCATACGAAAGTACAGGTGCAGAGGTGAGTTAGTCTGGCTACCAGTCTCTGTAACATGCCACTCCTTACTCCAAAGACAGTAGCGGTGCACATTAACAAACAACCACCAGGCTACACTGCTGCACTGTCTTCTCTCTCTGCACCCTCCCCTCACTTTCTTTCTCCCTCTCTCCGCAAAAGCACTTGCATGTTCCCCTCTAGTTTTTATAGCCTACAGTTTATTCGCCGTTAGTCAGCACCTCTACCCTAAATCATTTTCTCTAGTTTCTAACCACTGAATGACAAACGAAAAGAAAAGAAGGCATTTTAAATTCGCCAAGCTCGCAAGGAGGTCAATTATCATCAGGTAGGCCAAGAAGGAGATCATTTATCATCAGGCTGGCCAAGAAGGAGGTCAATTATCATCAGGTAGGCCAAGGAGGTCAATTATCATCAGGTAGGTCAAGAAGGTCAATTATCATCAGGTAGGCCAAGAAGGAGGTCAATTATCGTCAGGTAGGCCAAGAAGGAGGTCAATTATCATCAGGTAGGTCAAGAAGGTCAATTATCATCAGGTAGGCCAAGAAGGAGGTCAATTATCATCAGGTAGGTCAAGAAGGAGGTCTGTACCGGTCTACAACACATCCTTCCTTCTTTTACTCTTTTTTAGTCTCTTTCTCATGCTCTTCTTTTCTCTGGGCCTTTCAGTAATTCATCAGAGGCCACTCCCACACAGAGTACCGTGTTCTGGGGATTCACTCACACGTTTAACGTGTTAGTGTCTAACACACTGCAAATACACACATACACACACTTGAAGGCAAAAACACATACTGTACACACAACGTACACACACCAATTTAAAAAGGACTACCTACCTCTTCCACCCTGGTCTTGTGGTCCTCAGCCAGTTTTAGACAGATCTGTTCTGACCTGTTGTGGTTCTCCTTCTCCACCCTTTGCCTCCACCGTGCCCTGACCAGGCCCTGCCACCCGACCCACACACACACCTCTCTAAACCCAGCCTGCCACCCTGGGCCTAGGGCAGGAGGATACACACAGACCAAGACACAGAGACAGAGCCAAGATTCAGGATCAAAACAGTTGTATAGTCAAAGTTGAATACTGTAGGATCGTTCCATATGATTTTTTGTACTTACAATGTTTTTTTGCAATACAAAACATTCAACGACGACAAAATACAGATGCTCACAAACATCCACATCATCACCCCTGCTCATCACCCCTGCTCATCACCCCTGCTCAGACCCCCATCTCCAGCGCCCGCATCAATATCCGCCACACGGTACCATTTTGTTTCTCTCCGTCGTCCAGGCACTTGCAACATTTAGATAATAAAGCATTTGACCATTCCATTGTGTTAACGATGGAGGATTGCTTGATTTCCAGTTTTTAAGTATACATTTTTTCAAAATGAGAAAAGTATTGCGCAACCCATCGGTATCTCACTTCTGACAGCCAACTTTCTAACTCCGCCCATAACTTTTGGACTTTACAGCATTTACAGAAGGCATGGATTGTTGAGTCATTGTTAGTTTTACACTTAAGAAATGACTCTGACCTTGTGCTGTAGCATTTGTGAATTTTGTCTCTTGTGTAATAAATTCTATACATTAATTTATACTGAATTAAGCGTACATTTTTGTTAGCTGTAATTTTGGTAGTTATCTTTCAACATTCCGTCCGTCTTGTGGCAGTATCAGTTATTTTTAAGTCTTGGTTCCAATAGTTTTTTGTTTTTTTTGTAAGAGGGTCCACTTCTACCATGGGCAAACATGTTTTGAAGATTTTGTTCAAATCTAAAGGGGTGCAGTCAGAAAGAGATTTAATTAATATGGAACGACCCTATAGTTAATTATTCTATATTATATTAGTTCAGCAGTGTGTGTGTGTGCATATGAGTATGTCTGCTTTGCGTGGCTGCCTGCATGCGTGCAATCTGCTGACCTCCAGGCCTGTGAGGTTACACTGTGTTGTGTGTGCTCTTTAACTGTCTGTGTGGACTGAGCTGAGTTTGTGACCTCTCCTCTGCAGACATTCTAATTCTTACCCAATCTTAATTAAATTACCAAGCAGAGGACACAAGATTAACGACCAGAAGACCAGGAGAAGACGGCTTGACGACATCCCACCAGATCGTTACGGACAAGGTATTAAATCCAGGCGCTGTATACAAGCAGCACAGGCTCAGAAGTTAACTGTCTTTGGTGACCTGGTCTGGGGAGAGGACTACTGTATACCACTAGAGGGACCTGAATATAACTTTTTACATCGCTAAAGAAATCACCAGCCACACATTTGTCTGGTAGTCTGGTCAGGTTATGGCTACCACTGATCACTGCTAAAGACACTAGACCCTTGTTCTAGCCAAAACCTTTTCTTCTCCAAGTTGAAATTATGCTAAGCTATAATGTGCTATTGTTTGAGGATAGTGCACAACAACAAAACACTTTTATCACGGCAACTGGTTTGGTACATTCACCTCTGAAAAATAATGTACTTACATTCAGTAATCTTGCTCTGATTTGTCATCCTGAGGGTCCCAGAGAAAAATACATTTTAGCTTTCCCTGTATGGCCTTTCTCTTGCATTTCAAAGATGATGCAACAAAAAAAAGCTGGGCTATAGCAGCCCATTGGATTCCATGAAAATGTGATGCCTAGTGTTAGGTTGCAAGTAGATGGAGTACAGCTACGACCGGAAGTGACTTTTAGTGGCAGGTTAGGAGAGCATTTTAGCTAACCCTTACCCTTTTCCTAACCTTAACCTAATTCTCCTAACCTGCTGCGTAAGTTCTCCTAACCTGCTAGGAAAAGTCAGGATCGGTCATAGATAGCTGTATACCACCTAGTAAAAAACATCTATCCGGGAGTGTTGTGTAATCCAATGAGTTTCTTCCTACGTACGTTTTGTGCTAATTAAAATGTATTATACAATTTCCAATTATCATTAGGCTATTTGCTGATGTAAAACAAATGTTAATTGTATGCATCCCATTTTGAGGTGCCTATGTCCTATGGGACCATTTCCTGTTTCAGGCTATTTAACCCATTTGCTCTGATCAATAGGGTTGATTGATCTATAGGCCTACTGCTTTAACTGTCAGGTATTAACTTGAGCTTTACTGTCAAGTGGGCTAGGCGGGCAATGGGAATAGGCCTACACAAATTAATTGGAACTTGAATTGAATAGTGGGGTATTCAATTCTAATTGAATAAGACTATTTTGTCTAGATCCCGACCAATGTTATTTTGGGTCAGATACCGATTCCGATTATTTTGGGGGACAAAACTTACCGATACCGATATATCTGCTGATATACTGTTTTACAGTAGGGAAATTAAAAGTGTAATTTTTCCACACTGAATTATCATAAATTGCCATCCAAAAGAGCAATTGTCCAATAACTATGTTTCAAATGTTGATTTCATACAATGTGACAATAATGACACATCATGAGAATTGACAAATTTTAATCCTATTTATTGAATATTGGTTATCGGTCGAATTATCAGCCAATACCGATATAGCGGTAAAAGGCCAATAATATCGCTAAACCAATATATCGGTCAGGCTCTAATTTTGTCTTTGCTCTCAGCATTTAAACTGTTGGCTATTTTCACTAAAATGGCGAATGGCACTTGTCCCTGTGATCTACGGTGAAAATGATGGTTAAGGGTGAGTGAGTGTTGTGGGCCACTGTTGTCTTTGGCCGCGGAAAATCTGCTCAGTGCTGTCAGCTGCGATTCTGCCTGCAGCTTCTGTCCATAGGACTTGATTGTCGGGGTCACAGTGACGTATCGGAGCCTTTCCTCCTCTCACTCATTCTGTCAAAACAACTATTGAAGATATGACACAAAGGGAATGAGGACAAAATCAGCCACTTCCTGCACAGTTTCACAGCTGAAACGATAAGTAGTGGTTAGGCTAGCTAAAAATGGCCTGGCCTAGCTAAAATATTGTTGGCATTGTTGTTTACAAAAAAAATTTGCAACAAGCAAGCTAATATTCTAAATCCATGGCAACATGAGTTTCACCGATGACCATGTCAAAGATTTTTAAAACTGGATGTGATACATAAGCCTACACTCCTACACAGCTGCTTGTCTGGACTCATCTATCTGAGGTAAGGCAGGGATACCACTGGAACAATCCCTAAGGAGGCCTAGCCATACTAACATTACTAGACCCAGGCTTTGTCTTTTGCTGCTGCAGTTACCTGCCTAATAATAGATAAGGGTCTGAAACTCTTTATTGTGTAAGTGTCTGTGTTATTGTGTATTTTCCAGCATTGTCCTGTACATATTAGTCAACTCAGCCAGAGATGGCAGCCATTGATTTCAACTTACAATAACCACGTAATTAAGAGGTGCAGCTAGGCATGACCTGTGGCCGTTTATGTGTGTGTGTGAGTGTGTGTGAGTGTACCATACCATTACAATTATCCCCACAGTAACACCAGAAAATATGAAAGAAAAAATGCTTCAACCCTTCCGTTGCCATGGAAAAATACTTCTGTCCCTGCATTTCCGCTCATCCACTCTGAAATAGAATAGTGCTTGAAGCACTTAGATTATTGTTGATGGTCAAAGTTAATCCTTCTAACCTCTTCACTTAATTATCTGGCATGTTCTGTTATAGATAAACACCTCAACACTCTACTTCTGTCTTCTCTAAAATATAAAGTGAACTAAAGGCCATGTCACCCCTGACATGTCACCCCTGTAGAACGTCTATTGGTTTCTATGTTGTGTTTGTAGTATTGTTATAGTAAACAGATACATTTTCGCATGAATGAAACACCCTGCATAAGCAGCCATATTTCTAGATTACAGTGCTATCGATCGCTGAGTCTCTCTCGATCATTCAGACCCTCAGCCAATGCCAAGTAGGTCAGAGGAGAGGACGCTTAGGCTAGACTGGGAAAATATCCAAGTATGTAGGCCCACATTGTGCCATTTCGTTCAACTAGGCCTACTGATTTCCAGTTGATTGATTTTACTCTCTAGACGGTTTACGTTGATTTCATTGCAACTACAAGAAATGTGTGTGTGTGTGGAAACAAAGTGAGTGAGTAATGCAGAGACAATATTTTGCCAAGCTGTTGAGTAGATTTGTCATGCTAGCGTTTAGAAGTGTTGGTAATCTGACCATATTCTCCAATGTGCACCCCTTCTTGTTCCTAGCAAGACCACCTCATTCATCAGGACAGGAATTCAAAAGAGATTAAAGAGATTGAACAGTATCTAAATGGCTATAGCCTAAATGAAAAAGAGATGGGCTGTACTCTTACAACTAAATTCAAAATAAATACATTGTTTATTCTGTTTTGAACTTGGACTTGTTTAAAGCAGACCATATGTAACACAACTGAAAGTAACTACAAGTGCACAGACTAACATTGTGGATAGACAGAGTGTGGATGACTAAAATAACTAGTTAAATAACAGTGACTCAGACAGAGAGAATAAAGAGGTCTTGAAACACCCTCATAGATGCCCTCTACACACACACACACACACACACACACACACACACACACACACACACACACACACACACACACACACACACACACACGCACACACACACACACGCACACACACACACTCTCACACACACACACACACACACACACACACACACACACACACACTCACACACACCCACACACACCCACACACACGCACACACACACACAAAATAATTTTAAAGCTTATTTTCCCTCACACACCTCTTACTCACTTATCCATAGCCAATACCGTGACAGATGTAACTAGCTGAGATCTTTCATTTTTCTACTTATTGCACACTTTTATTCAAGTGCACATAACTTCAACTAAGTGCTTGAGGTCAAATTTGACCAAACAAACTGTGTGTGTGTGTGTGTGTGTGTGTGTGTGTGTGTGTGTGTGTGTGTGTGTGTGTGTGTGTGTGTGTGTGTGTGTGTGTGTGACCAGGAAATCAGACCTGCTGTCAGGGGACTGTCTACTGTCTACCTCTTCCTTATACGGGACAGATACGGTAAAATAGTCTGGAATGGTTTTGGCAGTCACTTCTATATGAAAGTTTTCATTGCAACCTCGCTCAATTACACTCACTTGATCTGCTAATTGACTTACGATCTGTTAGTTAGAGCTTGTGGTGTGGTAACAGCAACAAAGGCTTTACTCATAGTAGTTAGTACCTGTTACCCTATCACTGCTTTCCTGATTTCAGTAGCAAAAACATAAATACGGAATAAATACGGGAAATCCTTATGAATTACGAATAGCACAGTGGGAAAGATGACTGGAGTCTCTAAGAGGAAGAGAGAGAGATGGGGGAAGGGGGTGGGGAATTCACAGAAGGAAAGGAATGCTCTCTCTTTGGACTGTGATAATAAAAAGCCAATTTCCCTGTGGAAAGAGAGTGAGCTTGATAAGATGTTAAAGAGATGATTCTCTGTGAGAGGGTGTCAGAAAGAGACAGGGAAGGGGAGTATTCTCTGTGAGAGGGGACTCCCTCTTTCTTTCTGTGCCCTTTTAATTCTCTCTTTCTCTCCCTCTCCCTCCCCCTCTCTTTCTCATTCTCTCTCTCTCTATCTCTCTCTCTCTCTCTCTCTCTCTCTCTCTCTCTCTCTCTCTCTCTCTCTCTCTCTCTCACTCTCTCTCACTTTCTTTCCCTCTATCTCTCCTCTCCACTCAGCATGGAGGTGATCAGGCCTGATTTAGATGTCACTGAGGATTTATCCTCCAAGTGATACTGAGAGAGGGATGAGGGAGAGGAGAGGGAGTGGACGTGTGCCACATAAGAGCACACGCAGTAGAAAATTAAACACGCTCTGCGTTTCCTGGCTCGTGATTACCGCATGGCGGACTCTTCCGCCCACTCCAGTCACGATGCACAGGGACCATGCTGGGTCACGTCTCACCACAGGAGACAGACACACACACACACACACACACACACACACACACACACACACACACACACACACACACACACACACACGTCCCCAACTTCAATGGATAAATCTCACTATTCTAATGGGGCTTCTTTCTTGTCTCCTCTCCTCCTACTGCAGACTTGAAGACACATCTCTCACCTCCTGACCCCACAAAGAACATCTGACATGGCCAATCTGACTTTACAGGCCATCATTTCACAGATTACGATGATGATGATGATGATGACGATGAAGATGATGACCAGGAACATTCAACATCGTCTTGGTAAGCAACTCCAGTGTATATTTGGAATTTGTCTCCCAGTGTCTGTTGGAAAGCAGATTTTGCCTGAGCTTAGCTCTATTCCATTTCTTTTTTTCCTAAAAAAGCTTCCTAGTCCTTGCCGATGACAAGCAAATCAATAACAAGATGCAGCAACCACCATGATTGAAAATATGATGAATGGTACTCAATGATGTGTTGTGTTGGATTTGTCCCAAACATAACGCTTCGTATTCAGAACAAAAAGTACATTTCTTTTGCCACATTTTTTTGCAGTTTTACTTTAGTTATTTTTTGCAAAAAGGAATATTTTTTATTATGTACAGACTTCCTTCCTTTCACAGTAGGTTAGTATTGGGGAATAACTACAATGTTGTTGATGACACAACGACAGATATAGGGGACCCAAAAGCGGACACGGAGGCAGAGATATGATTGACTGTTTAATAGAAAATATAGGGCGAGACAGGTTCGTAGTCAAGGACAGGCAATGTTCGTAACAGGGAGTCTGAATGGCAGTCGTCCAATAAGGGGAGTCAGGCTCGTAGTCGTAGTTCAGGCAGCGTTCGGTACCGGGAATCAGAAGACTGGCAGTGCAGAGGAGTAGACAGGCTCGTAATCCGTAATGCAGGCAGAGTTCGTTTGGCAGCAGATCAGATGGTCGAAGGCACATGAGGGGGCTAGACAGGAACGTAATCCAACAGGCAGGTAGAGGTCCAAATACCGGGAAACAGACTGGCAGAGTTACTAATACAAGAGAGTGCTGGAAACGACTGACTAAGCAAGACGATCTGGCAAATGCCAACAGCACCCAAGATGCTAAATACACAAACTGATTAATGATGGTGATAGGGTGCACCTGGTGTGGGGAGGGGACAAACACAGACAGGTGAAACATATCAGGACATGACAGTACCCCTCCCCCTACGGGCGCCACCTGGCGACCGACCCGGGTGCATACCTGGCTGACCGGGATGCCGGCGATGAAAGTCGGCGATGAGCTCCGGGTCGAGGATGTCCCTGGTAGAGACCCAAGACCGCTCCTCCGGCCCGTAGCCCTCCCAGTCAACCAGGTACTGGAAACCCCGGCCCCGGGGACGGACTCTCAGGAGGCGACGCACCGTCCATGCAGGTTGGTTGTCAATAACCCGAGGAGGAGGGGCAGGCCTGGGAACAGGAGACAAAGGACAGTGAGATACAGGTTTTACACGGGACACATGAAAGGTAGGATTAATGCGGAGGGACCGGGGCAACATGAGGCGTATAGCTGATCGATTGATAACCCGGGAGATCTGATAAGGGCCGATGTATCGGGATGAAAGCTTGCGACTTTCCACCCGAAGGGGCAGATCTCGGGTGGACAGCCACACCCTCTGGCCAACACGGTAGTGGGGAGCCTGGGTCCTGCGACGGTCGGCCTGCCGTCGATACCTGGTATTTGTCCGTAGTAGAACAGCCCGGGCCTTTCTCCAGGTCCGACGGCAGCGCCTGACAAACAACTGGGCCGACGGGACGCCAACCTCCTCTTCCTGCTCCGGAAACAGCGGAGGCTGGTATCCCAAGGAGCACTCGAAGGGCGAAAGCCCAGTAGCGGAGGAAGGCAGGGTGTTGCGGGCATATTCCACCCAAACGAGTTGCCGGCTCCAGGTGGTGGGATTGTCCGAAACCAGGCAACGTAGCACCGTTTCTAGGTCTTGATTGGCCCGCTCTGATTGGCCGTTAGACTCTGGGTGGAATCCTGAGGACAGGCTGATAGAAGAGCCAATAAGGGTGCAGAAAGCCCTCCAGAACTGGGAAGTGAACTGAGGACCCCGGTCGGAGACGATGTCAATGGGTAATCCGTGGATCCGGAAAACGTGCTGTACCATCAATTGGGCAGTCTCCTTGGCCGATGGCAACTTAGGCAGGGGGATAAAGTGTGCCGCCTTCGAAAATCGGTCTACTACGGTGAGGATGGCGGTATTGCCGTCGGATAGTGGCAGACCTGTGACAAAGTCCAGGGAGAGATGTGACCATGGACGATGAGGGACAGGGAGAGGCTGCAGGAGACCAGCTGGGGCCTGGCGGGACGTCTTGCTTCGGTTGCACACCATGCAGGCCGAGACAAAAGAGGGGACATCCACCCCCATGGTGGGCCACCAAAATCGTCGCCGTATAAACGCCAGGGTCCGACGAGCGCCGGGGTGGCAGGTCAATCTCGACGAATGACCCCATTCCAGGACTCGGGATCGAACAGGGTCAGGTACGAACAGGCAGCCCGGCGGACCCCCTCCTGGGTCAGGGCTCAACTGTTGCGCATTACGCACAGCCTCTTCAACGCCCCAGACCAAGGACGTGGCCAGACAAGAGACAGGGAGAATGCGTTCATTTCCTTGGACCGTAGCAGTAGGGCTGAACACACGGGAGAGGGCGTCTGGTTTTGTATTCTTTGAGCCAGGCCGATAAGACAGGGTGAAATCAAAACGAGTAAAAAACAGAGCCCACCTGGCTTGTCGGGCATTGAGTCTCCTGGCTGAGCGTAGGTACTCAAGATTCTTGTGGTCTGTCCACACAATAAATGGTTGTTCCGCCCCCTCCAGCCAATGTCTCCACTCCTCCAATGCCGTCTTGACCGCCAGCAATTCCCGGTTGCCGACGTCATAATTTACTTCAGCAGGTGTCAGACGACGGGAGAGGAATGCACATGGATGCAGCTTCTGATCGTTGTCTGACCTTTGCGACAACACAGCCCCCACGCCGATATTGGAGGCATCTACCTCCACTACAAATTGCCGGGCTGGGTCTGGGTGAATCAAAATGGGGGCTGACGTGAAGCGCTGTTTGAGGGCAGTGAAGGCCTGGGCTGCTTGGGGTGACCACACAAAGCTCACTTTAGTTGAGGTCAGGGCAGTGAGTGGAGCCGCCAAAATGCTGTAATTTCGGATGAACCGTCGATAAAAATTGGCAAACCCCAGGAAGCGTTGCAGATCCAGGCGTGAAGAGGGCTGTGGCCAATCAGTGACGGCTTGGATCTTGCCAGGATCCATCCGGATGCTACCCGCGGCCACTATGTAACCCAGGAAAGGAATGACAGAGCGATGGAACTCGCACTTCTCTGCTTTTACAAACAGCTGATTTTCTAATAAACGCTGGAGAACCTGTCGTACATGTGCTGTGTGTTCCTGGGCAGAGTGGGAGAATATCAAAATGTCATCCAGATACACGAAGACAAAACGATTAATCATGTCCCGGAGCACATCGTTAACCAGAGCCTGGAAGACAGCGGGAGCGTTAGTCAGCCCAAATGGCATCACCAGGTATTCGTAGTGTCCACTAGCCGTGTTGAACGCCGTCTTCCATTCATCCCCTTCTCGTATCCGTACCAGGTGGTATGCATTTCGGAGGTCCAGTTTAGAGAAGATCGTGGCTCCCTGGAGCAGTTCAAACGCGGAGGCCAGAAGAGGGAGTGGATAACGATTCTTCACCGTGATGTCATTAAGACCCCGGTAGTCAATGCATGGGCGAAGAGTCTTATCCTTTTTGGCAACGAAGAAAAACCCTGCACCAGCAGAAGAGGAAGATGGCCGAATAATCCCAGCCCTGAGGGAGGCCTCTACATAATCTGCCATGGCCCTCGTCTCCGGACCGGACAAGGAGTACAGACGTCCACGGGGGGGTGATGTGCCTGGATGGAGGTCTATGGCACAGTCGTATGGCCGATGAGGAGGTAGCGAGGTAGCCCGAGACTTATTGAAAACCTCCCTTAGATCCCAGTATTCGGAGGGGACAGATGACAAATCGATGTCCGCCGTGGCCTGTGAAACCTGTCTGGTAAGAACATGAGGTGCAGCTCTCAGACAATGAGCAAGGCAAAAGGGGCTCCAGTTTGTAACAGAACCGGTAATCCAATCAATGTGAGGGTTGTGTTTAACAAGCCAAGAATGGCCTAACACAATAGGAGCGTTAGGGGAGTGTAAGGGCAGGAACTGGATCTCCTCCCTGTGGTTGCCAGACAGGATCAGAGTAACGGGCACCGATATCTGGGACACCCGCCCAATAGAACGACCGTCCAGGGCTGTGGCCTCGATGGGTGTGCTTAGAGGGCGTGAAGGAATGCCTAATTTGACCAGAAGGGAGTTATCAATAAAACAGTCGTCAGCTCCTGAATCCATAAGGACATTTACTTTAAGGGTTTGGGAATTCCAAATAATAGTGGCAGGAAAAGGAAAACGAACCGGGGGTACCCATGGGGTTTTAGTTTGACTCACCCGTATTCCTGCAGTTACTGATGAGCCCGCCCTTTTTAAAGGACAACCGGCTGCATAATGTCCTTTCTCCCCACAGTAGAGGCAGCTGCGACTGTCTATCCTGCGTCGACGTTCCTCGGGCGTCAGCTGTGCCCTCCTTATTTGCATGGGTTCAGATGTAAGGACCTCGGACGCCCTCAGTGGTTCCCGGAAGAATTCGGGTGGTTCCGGCAGTCCCGGTGACGCTCTACCACCCGGTCCGCCGAAATGCGGAAGTGCCTGAGCAGGACGACGATTTTCTCTCTCCCGATTTCGTTCCTGAAGTCTACTTCCTATACGCATGGCAATGGAGATGAGGCTGTCTAAACTGGGAGGCACCTCTCGGGCAGCGAGTTCATCTTTGATGGGATCACATAATCCGTCATAGAAGGCGTCGAGCAGAGCCTCGGAATTCCATGAGCACTCCGCTGCCAGAGTACGGAATTTAATTGAGTAATCTGACACGCTGCTAGTCCCCTGATTTAGATGTAGCTTCTGACGTGCCGCTTCTCTTCCGGATACTGGAGCATCAAAAACTTTTTTTACCTCCGTAGTGAACGCTGCTAGACTGAAACTAACGGGAAGCTGCTGGTCCCATATCGGCGTAGCCCATGCCAGGGCTCGCCCCGTCATCATGGTTATCATATAGGCGACCCGTGACTTCTCTGTGGGAAAAGAGGATGGCTGCAGTTCGAAGATACGCGAACACTGGGACAAGAAAGGACGACAATAACTTGAATCACCAGAGAACCGTTCGGGGGCAGGTAAGTGCGGCTCTCTAAGGGATACCGGGGAAGGTGTTGGGTTGCTGGGTATAGGTGGGACAGGAGACGGGAGGGAAGCGCTCTGTGCCGGTAGTGCCAGTGTTAATCTCTCCAAGTGTTGGAGTAGACATTCGGTGGCTCGCTGCTGGTTCTCTCTCTGCTCACGGAGCTCTTCTGTTATTGACCGTAGCACCTCCTCGTGTCGATCCACAACAACCCCTTGGTGGGCTATCGCGTTTTGTAGATGTGTCAACTCCGCTGGGTCCGTCATGGCCAGATCGTTCTGACACAACGACAGATATAGGGGACCCAAAAGCGGACACGGAGGCAGAGATATGATTGACTGTTTAATAGAAAATATAGGGCGAGACAGGTTCGTAGTCAAGGACAGGCAATGTTCGTAACAGGGAGTCTGAATGGCAGTCGTCCAATAAGGGGAGTCAGGCTCGTAGTCGTAGTTCAGGCAGCGTTCGGTACCGGGAATCAGAAGACTGGCAGTGCAGAGGAGTAGACAGGCTCGTAATCCGTAATGCAGGCAGAGTTCGTTTGGCAGCAGATCAGATGGTCGAAGGCACATGAGGGGGCTAGACAGGAACGTAATCCAACAGGCAGGTAGAGGTCCAAATACCGGGAAACAGACTGGCAGAGTTACTAATACAAGAGAGTGCTGGAAACGACTGACTAAGCAAGACGATCTGGCAAATGCCAACAGCACCCAAGATGCTAAATACACAAACTGATTAATGATGGTGATAGGGTGCACCTGGTGTGGGGAGGGGACAAACACAGACAGGTGAAACATATCAGGACATGACAGTTGATCCATACTCAGTTTTCTCCAAACACAGCCATTAAACTCTGTAACTGTTTTAAAGTCACCATTGGCCTCATGGTGTAATCCCTGAGCCGTTTCCTTGCTCTCCGGCAACTGAGTTAGGAAGGACGTCTACCTTTGTAATGACTGGGTGTGTTGATACACCATCCAAAGTGTAATTAATAATTCACCATGCTCAAAGGGATATTCAGTGTCTGCTTTTTTATTTTTACCCATCTACCAATAGGTGCCCTTCTTTACGAGGCATTGGAAAACCTCCCTGGTCTTGGTCGTTGAATCTGTGCTTGAAATTCACTGCTTGACTAAGTAACCTTGTAGATCATTTGATGTGTGGGGCACACATATGGAGTAGTCATTCAAAAATCATGTTAAACCCCATTAATGCACACATACAGTGGGGAGAACAAGTATTTGATACACTGCCGATTTTGCAGGTTTTCCTACTTACAAAGCATGTAGAGGTCTGTAATTTTTATCATAGGTACACTTCAACTGTGAGAGACGGAATCTAAAACAAAAATCTAGAAATTCACATTGTATGATTTGTTTTGATAATTAATTTGCATTTCATTGCATGACATAAGTATTTGATCACCTACCAATCAGTAATAATTCCGGCTCTCACAGACCTGTTAGTTTTTCTATAAGAAGCCCTCCTGTTCTCCACTCATTACCTGTATTAACTGCACCTGTTTGAACTCGTTACCTGTATAAAAGACACCTGTCCACACACTCAATCAAACAGATTCCAACCTTTCCACAATGGCCAAGACCAGAGAGCTGTGTAAGGACATCAGGGATAAAATTGTAGAACTGCACAAGGCTGGGATGGGCTACAGGACAATAGGCAAGCAGCTTGGTGAGAAGGCAACAACTGTTGGCGCAATTATTAGAAAATTGAAGAAGTTCAAGATTACGGTCAATCTCCCTCGGTCTGGGGCAACATGCAAGATCTCACCTCGTGGGGCATCAATGATCATGAGGAAGGTGAGGGATCAGCCCAGAACTACACGACAGGACCTGGTCAATGACCTGAAGAGAGCTGGGACCACAGTCTCAAAGAAAACCATTAGTAATACACTACGCCGTCATGGATTAAAATCCTGCAGCGCACGCAAGGTCCCCCTGCTCAATTCAGCGCATGTCCAGGGCCGTCTGAAGTTTGCCAATGACCATTTGGATGATCCAGAGGAGGAATGGGAGAAGGTCATGTGGTCTGATGAGACAAAAATATAGCTTTTTGGTCTAAACTCCACTCGCCGTGTTTGGAGGAAGAAGAAGGATGAGTACAACCCCAAGAGCACCATCCCAACTGTGAAGCATGGAGGTGGAAACATCATTCTTCGGGGATGCTTTTCTGCAAAGGGGACAGGACAACTGCACCTTATTGAGGGGAGGATGGATGGGGCCATGTATCGCGAGATCTTGGCCAACAACCTCCTTCCCTCAGTAAGAGCATTGAAGATGGGTCGTGGCTGGGTCTTCCAGCATGACAACGACCTGAAACACACAGCCAGGGCAACTAAGGAGTGGCTCTGTAAGAAGCATCTCAAGGTCCTGGAGTGGCCTAGCCAGTCTCCAGACCTGAACCCAATAGAAAATCTTTGGAGGGAGCTGAAAGTCTGTATTGCCCAGCGACAGCCCCGAAACCTGAAGGATCTGGAGAAGGTCTGTATGGAGGAGTGGGCCAAAATCCCTTCTGCAGTGTGTGCAAACCTGGTCAAGAACTACAGGAAACGTATGATCTCTGTAATTGCAAACAAAGGTTTCTGTACCAAATTTCTGATGTATCAAATACTTATGTCATGCAATAAAATGCAAATTAATTACTTAAAAATCATACAATGTGATTTTCTGGAGTTTTGTTTTAGATTCCGTCACTCACAGTTGAAGAGTACCTACGATAAAAATTACAGACTTCTACATGCTTTGTAAGTGGGAAAACCTGCAAAATCGGCAGTGTAGCAAATACTTGTTCTCCCCAATCCATGCAACATATTATCTGACTTGTTAAGCACATGTTTACTCCTGCCGAAACAAAGGGGTTTAATGCTTAAACATTTCTAAAAACATAATTCCACATTGACATTATGGGGTATTGTGTGTAGATCAGTGACACAACATCTCAATTTAATCCATTTAAATTCAGGCTGTAACACATGAAATGTGGAAAAAGTCAAAGGAGGTGAATACTTTCTGAAGGCACTGTATTCTCATATTAACACAAGCACACACTCTGCTCTCTGCTTTTCAATCAGATAGGAAACACATATAGTTCCTGAGCGGGAGGTAGTTGACAGGAAAATGGAGCTAATGGATGACAAGAGGCATAACTCTCGTCCTCTCCTTCTTTCGCCTCTCTCTCTGTTTCTCTTCTTCCTTTCTCTCTGAAGATTAATATTCTACATCACTACGGTACCGCTGTTTACTCCCTATCTAGCATCACACCCACTACGTCTCACCCCAACTTCTTCAGTCCCTCCCAACACTCTCCTCCCACTATCCCCCTATCCCCCCCCCCATGTCTCCCCTTGCACCCTCATCTGTCTCCCTCCTCCTCCTCCTCCTCCTCCCCCCACCATCCATCGCAGTGTGTAAATCAGATGCGAGTCTCAGTGAGGACTGAGGAGTGGTCAATACCTCATACAGCTGCTGTCATTTTGCTGCTAGTCATATATTAACTCTGGGCCCTCAGTGTTCTTAACCTCTCTCTCTCTTTCTCTCTTTCTCTCTTTCTCTCTCTCTGTCTCTGTCTCTGTCTCTGTCTCTGTCTCTCTGGCAGTGTACTACTGCATGTTCTCTAAATAGCCCTTTTATTATTGGTCTGTTTCCATCAAGTATTAATATATTCACTAGATGACTGACGGGGGCGATGTTTTGAAGTCACCACACCTCCATCTTGGCACTCCCCCACCATTATAAAAACTACACTATATATACAAAAGTTTGTGGACATACCTTCAAATTAGTGGACTTGGCCACACCTGTTGCTGACAGTTGCATAAAATCTCCATAGACAAACATTGGCAGTAGAATGGCCTGACTCTCAACGTGGCACAGTCATAGGATGCCACCTTTCCAACAAGTCAGTTCATCAAATTTCTGCCCTGCTAGAGCTGCCCCCAGTCAACTGTAAGTGCTGTTATTGTGAAGTGGTAGGCCACACAAGCTCACAGAATGGGACCACAGAGTGCTGAAGCGCGTAGCGTGTGAAGATCGTTTGTCCTCAGTTGCAACACTAACTACCGAGTTCCAAACTGCCTCTGGAAGCAACGTCAGCACCAGACCTATTCGTTGGGAGCTTTATGAAATGGATTTTCATGGCCGAGCAGCCATACACAAGCTTAAGATCACCACGTGCAATGCCAAGCGTTGGCTGGAGAAATGTAAAACATGCCGCCATTGGGCTATTTTTCATGGTTAGGGAAAGGCCCCTTAGTTCCAGTGAAGGGAAATCTTCATGCTACAATGACTATCTAGATGATTCCGTGCTTCCAACTTTGTGGCAACAGTTTGGGGAAGGCCCTTTCCTGTTTCATCATGACAATGCCCCCGTGCACAAAGCGAAATACAGAAATGGTTTGTTGAGATCGGTGTGGAAGAACTTAACTGGCACTGACCTCAACCCCATCGAACACCTTTGGGATGAATTGGAATGCCAACTGCAATCCAGGCCTAATCGCCCAACATCAGTGCCCGACCTCACTAATGCTCTTGTGGCTGAATGGAAGCAAGTTCCCGCAGAAATGTTCCAACATCTAGTGAAAAGCCTTCCCAGAAGAGTGGAGGCTGTTATAGCAGCAAAGGGGGGACCAACTCCAAATGAATGACCATGATTTTGGAATGATATTCGACGAGCAGGTGTCCACATGCCTTTGGTCATGTAGTGTATTTTGGATGCATGTATTAATGTTGTCAGGCTCTGGCCATAGAGAAGCTTTGCTTCTCTATATTTCTATGGTCAGAGTCTGGCAGATCTATTATTTCTACGTCTGTGTGGTGTTGTGTGTGGGATCCCTAATTAGAGGCAGCTGCTATGCATTACCTCTAATTAGGGATCCTACTTATATGTCTGTGTTCCACTCCCTTGGCATGGTTCATTGTTGTATGTTGTCTCGTGTTCGTGCTACGTGTGTTTATTATTATATTTGTTATATTTGTATAGTTCGATGTCCAGTATAGTTTATTCATTAATAAACGATGTCGAACTATCGCTACGCTGCGCCTTGGTCTCTCTACACACCCGAACGTGACGGAATGAACCACCACCCGACCAAGCAGCGTAAATCGGGAGCAAAGGAGAAGAAAGGAGGACAGTGACGAAATCGAGGAAAAGGAGGTAACGGAGCCCATAGTCAACCCCAGGAAAATTTCGGGGGGGCTATGGGGGTGGTCTGGGTTTGAGGAGGACAAGCCAGTACCACTCTCCATTTGGGAAACACTGTGCCCGAAATACAAGTGGGGGGCGCAAAGTGTTGAAGAGGAAGAATATTTGGAGAGACATTTTGGAGATGTTCTGGAGGAAATGTGGGAGATAGCGGAGGAAGTTGAAAGGGAAATGTCGGAATGGAATAGTCCGTGTCCAGTCGCCTACTCCACTCCCGTGAAAGAGCAGTCCGCTTTACCGGTGCCCAGTCGGGGTCCGGCCGTCTGCTCTAATCCAGTGACAGAACAGTTCGCTCCAACGGTGCCCAGTCTGGGTCCGGCCGTCTGCTACACTCCAGTGCGCCTCTCCAGTCCGGTACGTCATGTGCCTGCTCCCCGCACTCGCCCTGAGGTGCGTGTCATCAGTCCGGTGCCATCAATTCCGACTCCACGCACCAGGCCTCCAGTGCGCCTCTCCAGTCCGGTACGTCCTGTGCCTGCTCCCCGCACTCGCCCCAAGGTGCGTGTCATCAGTCCGGTGCCATCAGTGCCGACTCCACGCACCAGGCCTCCAGTGCGCCTCTCCAGTCCGGTACGTCAAGTGCCTGCTCCCCGCACTCGCCCCAAGGTGCGTGTCATCAGTCCGGTGCCATCAGTGCCGACTCCACGCACCAGGCTTCCAGTGCGCTTCTCCAGTCAGGTACGTCCTGTGCCTGCTCCCCGCACTCGCCCTGAAGTGCGTGTCATTAGTCCGGTACCACCAGTGCCGACTCCACGCACCAGGCTTCCAGTGCGTGTCTCCAGTCAGGTACGTCCTGTGCCTGCTCCCCGCACTAGCCCTGAGGTGCGTGTCATCAGTCCGGTGCCATCAGTGCCGACTCCACGCACCAGGCTTCCAGTGCGCGTCTCCAGTCAGGTACGTCCTGTGCCTGCTCCCCGCACTAGCCCTGAGGTGCGTGTTATTAGTTCGGTGCCACCAGTGCCGACTCCACGCACCAGGCTTCAAGTGCGCGTCTCCAGTCCGGTACGTCCCGTGCCGACTCCCCGCACTCGACCTCCAGTGCGTGTGCCCAGCCAGGTTCCTCCAGTGCCGGCTCCACGCACCAGGCCTCCAGTGCGCCTCTCCAGTCCGGTACGTCCCGTGCCGACTCCCCGCACCCGACCTCCAGTGCGTGTGCCCAGCCAGGTGCATCCAGTGCCGGCTCCACGCATCAGACCGTCGGTGCGCCTCACCAGCCCGGAGACTCCCGTGATGGTCGACAGCCCGGAGCCTCCCGCGATGGTCGACAGCCTGGAGCCTCCCGCGATGGTCGACAGCCCGGAGCCTCCCGCGATGGTCGACAGCCCGGAGCCTCCCGCGATGGTCGACAGCCCGGAGCCTCCCGTGATGGTCGACAGCCCGGAGCCTCCCGTCACGCTCGACAGCCCGGAGCCTCCCGTGAGCCTTTATTCATTAATAAACGATGTCGAACTATCGCTACGCTGCGCCTTGGTCTCTCTACACACCCGAACGTGACAAATGTCTATATTTGTTTTTGCCACATTTATTCTATTACAAACACCTTAATGCATACTTATAAATTATATTACGTGAGCTAAATATATTTTTTTAAATACATAAAAACATTTTCCTTAAAATATAATTTTTTTAAAGTTATAATGTTACTGTCCCCACTACAACAACAAACATACTTAAATACATGCATTTTTGTCCTTGAAACATTTACTTGAAAATTCCTTGGTCAGGAAGGTGACGAAGAACCCGATGGTCACTCTGACAGAGCTCTAGAGTTCCTCTGTGGAGATGGGAGAACCTTCCAGAAGGACAACTATCTCTGCAGCACTCTACCAATCAGGCCTTTATGGTAGAGTGGCCAGACGGAAGCCACTCTTCAGTAAAAGGCACATGACAGCCCGCTTGGAGTTTGCCAAAAGGCACCTAAAAACTATCAGACCATGAAAAACAAGATTCTCTGGTCTGATGAAACCAAGATTGAACTCTTTGGCCTGAATGCCAAGAGTCACATCTGGAGGAAACCTAGCACCATCCCTATGGAGAAGCATGGTGGTGGCCTGAATCATGCTGTGGGGATGCTTTTCAGCAGCAGGGACTGGGGCACTCTGGAGAGACCTGAAAATAGCTGTGCAGCAACGCTCCACATCCAACCAGACAGAGCTTGAGAGGATCTGCAGAGAAGAATGGGAGAAACTCCCCAAATACCTGTGTGCCAAGCTTGTAATGTCATACCCAAGAAAGCTGTAATCGCTTCCATAGGTGCTTCAACAAAGTACTGAGTAAAGGGTCTGAATACTTATGTAAATGTTGTTTTTCAGCCTCCCCACACTCTTAGAAAAAAAGGTGCTATCTAGAACCTAACAGGGTTCTTTAGCTGTCCCCATAGGAGAACACTTTGAAGAATGTTTTTTGGTTCTCTGTAGAACCTTTTTGGTTCCAGGTAGAACCCTTTTGAGTTCTATCTGGAACTAACAAGGGTTCTACCTGGAACCAAAAATGGTCCTCCAATGGGGACAGCCGAAGAACCCTTTTGGAACCTTTTTTTCTAAGAATGCATGGCTGTCCAGTTTCATTACCCACAGCTCAGTCAAAGAGACAGGCAGAGCCACTGAGAGATAGGCACAGCTGTCACTGGGTCCATTACGGCACAAAAAGGCTGCAGTGCTCAATTACACTTGGAGCTGTGTCCTATAAATGACAACAGCGGGGAGATTCACTCTGCCATGTTGCAGAGTAGTTTCACTGACAGCCCTTAGGACTGTAAGGAAGAGGGAGTGACTGAGAGATCGGAGTGGCCCGGGGCTGGGTCCATTATGGCTCAAACTGCTCAACTGTTTCACAGTTGATTCACCATATGCAATGACCCAGTAACAGGGCTCCATTTTGTATTTTTCTACAGGTCCCAGACAGACAGGGGCACTGTTGGTCTGAAGCCACCACTAATGTTCTTCAACTAAAGCCAACCTCTCTTTCTCTTCCATTGAAGCGATGACGTCACTCTGCTCAGTCCAGTAACACATGTGTGTGAGTAAAACACAACCCAAGACCCCAGCAGTCATTCAGTCACGCTGGATGGATTTCTCTGCGTGCGTCAGTAAGTTAGACTGCTCAAGTCTTCTCTCCGGTACCTTTTTATAAACCCAGGTGACTCACCTTCATCCGGGTCAACTAAACTCTCTCCCACACAACAATGCAGTGGAGTCTCAGTCCGTTGCCATGGTAACCCAACCCCACAAAGCGCAACGCGTAAGGTAATTGGTGGGATAAATAAGGACATGTTGTCTGGGTTGCTGATCCTAAATCTGTGTCTAAGGCGCGCACACACACACACACACACACACACACACACACACACACACACACACACACACACACACACACACACACACACACACACACACACACACACACACACACACACACACACACACACACACACACACACACTCGGCCATGCAGAGACTTAATAACACAATGAGATTAGAGAGATGCAGGATCACATATTACATTACTCAACTGGTTACACACGGACAAAGAGAGGGAGGGAGATAGGGAGGAGGGGGTAGAGAGAAAGAGAGGATAAAGGGAGGTTAAAGGGGACAGCACAGAACTTAGAACGAGAAAGAGGATGGCAAAGTAACAAACAACTGAGAGACTGAAGAGGCTCATATCGAGAGAGACAAAGGGAGAGATGAGAGAGGAGAGAAGCAGATTCCGGATCTGTAAAGTGTCTTACTCTCCAGCTGCACAGAGAGAACACTGGCTTCTGTCATCTACCCCCTCTCCTTCTCTCTCTCCTTTTATCTCTCTCTCTCTATCTCTCCCACCACTAGCTCACAGAAAAAGGCAATTATCGTCAGTGTCACTATCCATCTACTAACCAACACCTTAATGGAAGATGACAAATTATGGTGCATTGGACATCACAGCCCTCCACCCACTCAGTGTGTGTGTCCGTGTCCATCTGGAAAACAACTAATTCACTGAAAAAACACCATTACAGAGGAACAATACTTTCCTTGTGTAGTTTTGTAAACACGATTGATTAGCCAATATTACTGTTATACAGAATATGAACCTTTAAGTTCACATTACCCCATGGCAAACTTTGCAACATTTTGCTTAAGGTAACCTGCACATGGACCCATTGATTCTCTACCCTATCAAGGCTGTACTGTTCCATCTCTTCTCATCTTTTTCTATAGATTTCTTTTCTGGGCACATAGCTACTCAGCAGTACTTCTGAAGACATTTCCCATGGTGTAGAGCCTTGCATGTTTGATTCAGCCAACTGATGGTACATACAGTAAACATAAAACCTTGGCTATGTGCTTCAAGACTACTTCAAAAGAAACTACAAAGAGAGGAAGAGGAGGCTAGAGAAGGGCTGTGGAAAGAGTGATTCAAAACACCATGTCTGTGTTTTCAACACATAGCATGTAACATGTCAAGTCATCTTTGGGTTGTTCGAGTAATCTTTTGTGGTAGACATGGACAAATGTCAAAACAAGTAGTTAGAAGTTTGTTCGTACGTGCAAAAATGTCGGCTTCAGTGTAAGGTTGAGTGACAGGATCTTTCCACATCAAAGTCAAGTGGACACTCTTGGAAGCACGTTTGATGTGCTTTTAGAAACAGGTAAAACTGTCAAATCAACCACCACCTTATGGTAGATGCACAAATCCCCAGCTGAATCAATAGGAATCTGTAAGGGCCGACGCAGGAGATGAGAAGCAGGTACAGGGAGTGAAGGTTTAATGCGTGACAGACATGAAACATAACGCGAACAGCGTCGGGACAGGAATACAAAACACAATTAATGAACAAGCCCGGAACACCACAAAGGAACAGACAGATATACGGGGGGCAATCAACAACATGAGAGAGTCCAGGTGAGTCCAATGAGCGCTGCTGCGTGTGACGAGGGTAACAGGTGTGCGTAATGAGGGTGGCAGGAGTGTGTAGTGATGGACAGCCTGGCTCCCTCGAGCGCCAGGGAGGGAGAGCAGGAGCAGGCGTCACAGAATCAATAGTAGGAATTGTGTATTCATTGTATGGTGGTATGTTTTAGTGACTGTACAGTCTTGTATGAATATAGTAACCTCCCATTGACTATGCCCCGTATGGGACACAGCCATGGTCTTCCCCCTCCCTGTCTAGCCCCCTGACACAGAGGCCCTGCACCTAGCTGCCTGGCTTCAGAGCCATACGAAACATACTTTATGTATTTCTGAGCACCTCCAAATCGTATTATACCTTCTAATAGTCTAGTTACTTTTTAAAAGGACCCATGAGCACCAACATGTGAAGTTCATAGGAGCATGTCAAATTGGGTGTGAAAAGAAAGCTAACAGTCTATTTTTTTTTTTTTATTAAGGCATATATACATTTTTCAAACATTTTCCAGCAAAGACTTAGATTTCTGTTCAAACAGATTGAAAAGGGGTCTTAGACAACCTTTACCAGCAAAAGTCTTAAAAGGTATTAGAAATACATTACAAAAACACAATAATGTTGAGGTAAAAAACCCTGCCAACTAATAACAACACTTATATTTAGTTTTGTTAAACTTATTTGCCTTCTTTAAGAAACATTGCCTTGTGCCTTGTAATTCCGTTACCAAAAACCCACATATCTTTAAGATATTTTATAATGAAAGTTCACAGAAGTAACAATTAAAGGTAGACCTACCAATTAGTTAAAGTGTTTTTACTGATAACACGTTTGTTAATAAATTATTGAGTGATTAATACTCTGAATTCTGAATTCAAATTGATAACGTAATTACTGGAATTACAATGGGAAATCATAGCAGTCACAAACCACAGTTTTTGCGCCACTTGTCCCTACCAAGTGGCGCAGCGGTCTAAGGCACTCAGTGCTAGAGGCGTGGTTCAATCCCCGGGCTGTATCACAACTGCCCGTGATCAGGAGTCCCGTAGGAGGGCGCACAGGTTATTTTATTTTTTATTTTTTATTTCACCTTTATTTAACCAGGTAGGTCAGTTGAGAACAAGTTCTCATTTGCAACTGCGACCTGGCCAAGACAAAGCAAAGCAGTGCGACAAATAACAACACAGAGTTACACATTAAACAAACAGTCAAAAAACACAATAGAAAATCTATAAACAGAGTGCAAAATGTAGTGCAAAAATGCAGTAAGGTTGGGAGGTAGGACAATAAATAGACTATAGAGTAGAAATAAATTACAGAATTATCATCATTAACACAGGAATGAAGGATGTGCAAATTATGATGTGCAAATAGAGATACTGGAGTGCAAGATTAGTGAAAAATAAACAAAAATAAATATGGGGATGAGGTAGTAGTGTGGGCTATTTACAGAAGGGCTATATACAGGTGCAGCGATCGATAAGCAGCTTTGACAGCTGATGCTTAAAGGTATTGAGGGAGATAGGAACCTCTAGCTTCAATGATTTTTGCAATTCGTTCCAGTCATTGGCAGCAGCGAACTGGAAGGAATGGCGGCCAAAGGAGGTGTTGGCTTTGGGGGTGACCAGTGAGATATACCTGCTGGAGCGCATGCTACGGGTGGGTGTTGCTATGGTGACCAGTGAGCTGAGATAGGGCGGGGATTTACCTAATAAAGACTTATAGATGACCTGGAGCCAGTGGGTTTGGCGACGAATGTATAGTGAAGGCCAGCCAACGAGAGCATACAGGTCGCAGTGGTGGGTAGTGTAAGGGGCTTTGGTGACAAAACGGATGGCACTATGATAGACTACATCCAATTTGCTAAGTAGAGTGTTGGAGGCTAGTTTGTAAATGACATCGCCAAAATCAAGGATCGGTAGGATAGTCAGTTTTACAAGGGCATGTTTGGCAGCATGAGTGAAGGAGGCTCTGTTGCGAAATAGGAAGCCAATTCTGGATTTAATTTTGGATTGGAGATGGTTGATGTGAGTCTGGAAGTTGAGTTTATAGTCTAACCAGATGCCTAGGTATTTGTAGGTGTCCACGTATTCTAATTCGGATCCGTCGAGAGTAGTGATGATAGTCCGGTGGGCGGGTGCTGGCATTGTTCGATAGAAAAGCATGCACTTAGTTTTACTAGCGTTTAAGAGCAGTTGTAGGCCACGGAAGGAGTGTTGTATGGCATTGAAGCTTGATTGAAGGTTAGTAAACACAGTATCCAAAGAGGGTCCAGTTGTATACAGAATGGTGTCATCTGCGTAGAGATGGATGAGAGAGTCACCAGCAGCGAGAGCAACATCGTTGATATATATAGAGAAAAGGGTTGGCCCAAGAATTGAACCCTGTGGCACCCCCATAGAGACTGCCAGAGGATCGGACAATAGGCCCTCCGATTTGACACACTGAACTCTGTCTGCAAAGTAGTTAGAGAACCAAGCAAGGCAGTCACTTGAGAAACCAAGGCTGTTGAGTCTGCCAATAAGAATGCGGTGATTGACAGAGTCGAAAGCCTTAGCCAGGTCGATGAAAACGGCTGCACAGTACTGTCTTTTATCGATGGCGGTTATGATATCGTTCAGTACCTTGAGCGTAGCTGAGGTGCACCCATGACCAGCTCGGAAACCAGATTGCATAGCAGAGAAGGTACGGTGGGATTCGAAGTGGTCAGTTATCTGTTTGTTAACTTGGCTTTCGAAAACTTTAGAAAGGCAGGGCAGGATGGATATTGGTCTATAACAGTTTGGGTCTAGAGTGTCTCCTCCTTTGAAGAGGGGGATGACCGCGGCAGCTTTCCAATCTCTAGGGATCTCAGACGATACGAAAGAGAGGTTGAACAGGCTAGTGATAGGTGTTGCAACAATTTTGGCTGATAATTTCAGAAAGAGAGGGTCCAGATTATCTAGCCCAGCAGATTTGTAGGGGTCCAGACTTAGCAGCTCTTTCAGAACATCAGCTGTCAGGATTTGGGTGAAGGAGAAGCGGGGGGGGCTTGGGCAAGTAGCTGCCGGGGGTGCAGAGCTGTTGACCGGGGTAGGGGTAGTCAGATGGAAAGCATGGCCAGCCGTAGCAAAATGCTTATTGAAATTTTCAATAATCGTGGATTTATCGGTGGTAACAGTGTTTCCGAGCCTCAGTGCAGTGGGCAACTGGGAGGAGGTGCTCTTATTCTCCATGGACTTTACAGTGTCCCAGAACTTTTTGGAGTTAGTACTACAGGAAGCAAATTTCTGTTTGAAAAAGCTGGCCTTTGCTTTCCTAACTGACTGGGTGTACTTGTTCCTGACTTCCCTGAATAGCTGCATATCGCGGGGGCTATTCGATGCTAATGCAGTGCGCCACAGGATGTTTTTGTGTTGGTCTAGTGCAGTCAAGTCTGGGGTGAACCAAGGGCTATATCTATTCTTAGTTCTACGTTTTTTAAAAGGGGCATGCTTATTTAGGATGGTGAGGAAAGCACTTTTAAAGAACAACCAGGCGTCCTCTACTGACGGGATGAGGTCAATATCCTTCCAGGATACCTGGGCCAGATCGAATAGAAAGGCCTGCTCGCAAAAGTGTTTTAGGGAGCGTTTGACAGTGATAAGGGGTGGTCGTTTGGTCGCTGACCCATTGCGAACACAGGCGATGAGGCAGTGATCGCTGAGATCCTGGTTGAAAACAGAGGAGGTGTATTTGGAGGGCAAGTTAGTCAGGATGATATCAATTATGGTACCCATGTTTACGGATTTTGGGTTGTACCTGGTGGGTTCCTTGATAATTTGTGTGAGATTGAGGGCATCTATCTTAGATTGAAAGACAGCCGGGGTGTTAAGCATATCCCAGTTTAAGTCACCTAACAGTACAAACTCTGAAGATAGATGGGGGGCAATCAATTCACATATGGAGTCCAGGGCACAGCTGGGGGCTGAGGGGGGTCTGTAACAGGCGGCAACAGTGAGAGACTTATTTCTGGATAGGTGGATTTTTAAAAGTAGAAGCTCAAACTGTTTGGGCACAGACCTGGACAGTATGACAGAACTCTGCAGGTTATCTCTGCAGTAGATTGCAACTCCACCTCCTTTGGCAGTTCTATCTTGACGGGAAATGTTGTAGTTGGGGATGGAAATTTCCGAATTTTTGGTGGTCTTCCTAAGCCAGGATTCAGACACAGCTAGGACATCCGGGTTGGCGGAGTGTGCTAATGCAGTGAATAAATCAAACTTAGGGAGGAGGCTTCTAATGTTAACATGCATGAAACCAAGGCTTTTACGGTTACAGAAATCAACAAATGAGAGCGCCTGGGGAATAGGTGTAGTACTGGGGGCTACAGGACCTGGGTTTACCTCTACATCACCAGAGGAACAGAGGAGTAATAGAATTAGTATTCGACTAAGGACTTTAAGAACTGGACGTCTAGTACGTTGGGTACATAGAATAAAAGGAGCAGATTTCTGGGCGTGGTGGAATAGATTCAGGGCATAATTTATAGTCAAGGATATAGAAGGGTGTGAGTTCAGTGGAGGTAAACCTAGGCGTTGGGTAATAAAGAGAGAGGTTGCATCTCTGGAGACACCAGTTAAGCCAGATGAAGTCTCCGCATGTGTGGGGGGAGGGACAAAAAAGCTATCAGAGCCCAGTTGAGCAGGACTGGGGGCTCTGCAATGAAGTAAAACAATAATAGCTAACCTAAACAACAACAGACAAGGCATATTGAAATAAGAAAGGGGCAGAACATAAAATAAATAAAATGACAGTTAATTAAGAGGGCTAAGACAACGACGGGTAAAGGCGATGAATGGACAAAGAGGGTCAGTTAGAAAAAAGTGATGTACCACACACAGGACCTGAGGCCTGGTAGTTAAACATAAATAAATACCATAAAGGGGAGTGTTTGGCCGGTATAGGCCGTCATTGTAAATAAGGATTTGTTCTTAACTGACTTGCCAAGGTAAATAAAGGTTAAATAAAAAAATTTAAAAACACTTACTATTATGTTATTTTACTGTACTCTAATGTACTGTTCTGAACTCCACTCTACTGTACTGTACTGTGATGTCCAAACTTGTGAAACATCTATGATTGTTTCAGATTTGGTCTGGTCCGGACCGGTTCTTGTTTGGGGGCGGAGCTCTTTACAATAATAGCCAGTGTGTAGAAGAATACCCATTAAGGATACATCACCTTGAAGAGAATGACATTCATATCCATAATGATGCATTTCTGTGTAATACAGATCAGTGACCCATGATGTAATTCCATTACCGTAAATCCGTTACTGGATGTAAATCCACTTCACCTACTGTAGTTCAATAGCCAAAATGTTTGACTGCTAAGTGGTAGTCCCTGTCTAATGTTAGCTAACTTACCTGGCTAAATTTAGGTAGCTAACGTTAGCTCTCTGGCTAATCATCCATGGACATGGTAAATTAGAATTTTTACCTGTTGTAGCCATTGGTTGTCTCTACCTAGCTAACGTTCAGTTATCATTCAGCTATGTTTAGGCATTTACAGTAAATTTATGTATGTGTGTGTGTTCTCTCTCTGTGTGTTCTGCAATGCTGGAAGGGGCGCCTGAGTTTGGGAACCCCTGATCTAATCATGTATAGGTTATTCCAAGTTTCCGTGTGACCTTTGAATAGGAATAGTATTAGTTTAAACAGCAATGCACCCCAAACGTTTCCCCTCTGTTCTATTGATTTCAAGTTTAAATGTCACGTGCAGTGAAATGCCTTTCTTGCAAGCTATAAACCCAACAATGCAGTAATCAATATCAATGTAGTACTAAATATAACATAAGGTAGAACAAAAACACACACAAAATGTAAATAAGAAATAAGAAGAACATGAGAAAGTAAGTAGCTACAGTATATACAGGGTCAGTTCCATATTTACAATGTGCAGGGATACTGGAGTGATAGAGGTAGATATTTATAGGGTAAGGTGACTAGGCAACAGGATGTATGATAAACAGAGCAGGAGCAGCGTATGTTCAGATTGTATGTGAGTGTGTGTATCACGTTGCAGGAGAAGACCCAGAAGCAGACAGTGTCGAAGTAACAAAAGTTTATTACAAAGACAGGGGGCAGGCAAAACGACATGTTCAGAGTCCGAAAGGTACAGAACGGCAGGCAGTCTCAGGGCAGGCAGAGGTCAATAATCCAGATTGTGTGACAAGGTACAAGACAGCAGGCAGGATGGTCAAAACCGGGAAAGCTAGAACACAGGAACTATAGAGAAACAGGAGAAGAGGGAAAACCGCTGGTAGGGTTGATGAAACAAAACGAACTGGCAACAGACAAACAGAACACAGGGATAAATACACTGGGGATAATGGGGAAGATGGGCGACACCTGGAGGGGGGTGGAGACAATCACAAAGACAGGTGAAACAGATCAGGGTGTGACAGTGTGTGTAGAGCAGTGGTCGTTTCTGTGCCGTTTAAGATTAGGTAGGACAATACATTTTTTTTTTAACATGGCCTTATTTATATTACAGCATATTGGATGACCGTCATTCATATTCCATTCACCCAGCTCAATGTAGCACAACGTACGTGCACAGGTCAAGAGAAATTTGAGTAATCAAGGTGACAGACAGTGACACATTCAATACCGCCTTGCACACTCTTGCCTGCATCTAGCTGATTTAGGGTGTAATCATTAGTCCAAACAGTTGCAAACAAGGGTTTCTATTGGACAAATGCAGGTATGTTTATCTCCGTTTCGTTCATTTTGATAACGTTTAAGAAATGTTTTTCAACAGAATTGGCGCAACGAATACAACCCTGATCACCTGCGAACACAGTTTACTTTCATAGCAGACCTATACAAACAGGATGATCACTTTGCTTGTTGTATAATTCCTTCTCACATCTCCTCCTCTCATCTCTTCCCTCCGCTTGTGGACTTCAGTGCACAACAGCTGTCTGTGACCAGGCAAAAAAACCTTTCCAAGCCAAACCTTCATACCATAACCACTAACCGCAACTAATCGTTGTCACCATATTAGCTAACGTTATAGTCAACATAGATACTAGAACTAACACATTAGAAAACCCGCTAGAATCAAGCAGTCATGACTGTTGAGTCACGGTAATCTTCTCTTATGCACTCTGGACATGCATTAGTAGTACCCAACTCGCTAAAGATCATCAGGTCGCTAATGGCCTGGTACATAGACCTGGAACTGTTGGGGTGTTAGGACCTAGTTCAACATTTATGCATCCATCCGTGAGTAACTCTGGTCTGTAATCACTCATTCACTCAGGACTTATTTATTAATTCAGGTCTGTATATACATATTCATGTACAGTTGTTATATTATATCACGTGCAATATTGCAAGTAATTCTTGGACTTAACTTACGTAGTCATTCACTCAGGAATGCATATTAGTATCCTATCAGTTGTATCTTTTTTCATTGCTTTTAGTATATCGAATGTGCAATACGTGCATTTATCTGTAATTAAACCCTGCGCACTAAGGACTGTATTTTAAGGGAATTACTATTATTACCCTAAATTATATCATACACACATTTAGCTATTTAAGTATCTCTTCCTGTCATTTACCTGTACAGTTAATTTAACCATGCAAAATATTCACTTCCCTGTTCATTTAACCAGTCTGTATATTAAGTAAACTATATTTACCCTAACTCATATCATATGCACTTTTGGCTATTGAAGTATTTCTCTGCCATTGACCTGGATAGTATAGTTAACCATGCCCCATCTACCAATGTATAGTGTACATATTCAGCCATCCACCCATACTATGCAATGTCTTTTAATATCTTTTTTTGCACTCCAAACTTATTTTATTTCTATACCTTTTCATACTGCCGCTCTATGTATCATGTATCGTGTATCTGTCTTTTGTATACTTTCTTTCTGACATTTTGCACCTGCGCTGTGTTTTTGTTGTAGCTGCTTGACAAAGAAATTTCCCCTCAGGGATCAATAAAGTATCTATCTATCTATCTATCTATCTATCTATCTATCTATCTATCTATCTATCTATCTATCTATCTATCTATCTATCTATCTATCTATCTATCTATCTATCTATCTATCTATCTATCTATCTATCTATCTATCTATCTCCACCGGTGCCCAGTCCGGGTCCGGTCGTAAGCCCCACTACAGTGCTGGAGCAGTCCGCTCCACCGGTGTCCAGTCTGGGACCGGTCGTCTGCCCTGCTCCAGTGCCGGAGCAGTCCGCTCCACCGGGTCCCAGTCCAGGACCGGTCATGAGCCCCGTTCTAGTGCCAGGCGGGGGCTTTGGCTCAGTCCTGCCCTTGAGCCGAAGCTTCCGCCTGATCTGGTGCCACGTCCGGCACCGGGTCCAGAGACCCCACCAACAACCGCCCCAGTGGTCTGCTCTGTGCCCCCCTTCCCCCTCTTGTGTTTTGTTTGGAGGGGAGTTTTGCCGTTGGGAGGCCGCGCCTTGGGTGGGGGGGGGGTGGGGGGGGGGGGGAACTGTCAGGTTCTGACTGAGGCCAGGTTTCTGGCTCCCTCTAGGGTTGGGACCTGACAATGGACTGGGGTGTTTTTAGTTTTAGTTAATTTCAATCCCCAATTAGAGGCAGCAATCTCGAGTTGTCATTAATTGGGGATTCTATTTATGTTCCACTGTTTTCCACCTGTGTGTGGATTCTTGTGTGTTGCTCCTTGGGTTTTGGTCACGCCAGATCACGGTCGCTACGTTCCGTACACATGCACCGTGACACAGTGACCTTCAACGTGGCACCGTCATAGGATTCCACCTTTCCAACATGTCAGTTAGTCAAATTTTATGCCATGCTAGAGCTGCCCTGGTCAACTGTAAGTGCTGTTATTGTGAAATGGAAAAGTCTAGGAGAAACAACAACAAAAAATTATCTTTAAATGTATTTCAAACAAACCAATGATTGCGAATTGTTAAATGTAGACCTTGTGCATAGATTTGGTCCTGCGTGGCTCAGTTGGTAGAGAGAACACGTTTGATCAGGTGGAGTCAGGCTTCTACTTCATCGCCCTGGACTACACAAACGAGGCAGAGGACGCCAAGTTTGGACCAGTCACCAACTCATCTTATGCCTTACACAACTGAGCACATACAGTATGTATAGCTCCACCTTCCTCAATCTCCAGTTCCCTACTTATCCTTTTACCAATGTCAATGGATTGTACAAGGAGTTTAGGTTGGGACTTGGACTCCATACTAAATTTAATTCAATCTCCTGTATTGTTCTGCCCTCTCTTTTGGTTATGCTGATGCCCACTGTAAGAACCTGGAGATCTTCCCTGGTTCTGAGGAAGGTGACGTGGCCAAAAACAGTGCCTGGGACACCTTCCAGCACTAGCGCTGTCTAGAGAACAGCCAGTGGGTGGTCATGACATCTGCCACAACTGGTGGAGCGCATGAACCAGGAGCTGGTTCATTGTCATTGTTGTGTGTAATTGTTAGCGTTGTGTCGACTACTCGTTGTTTGTTGTTTCTCTAATGTCATTGTTAAGTAAACCATTTACCTTGTTGATTCCTGCGTCTGCGTCCTGCTCCTTCGTTCCTCAGTACTCGTCACACAAGGTTCTTCGCTGCAGACCTCTTCCAATGGGTTTTGAGAAGTATGCAAGTAGAGAGTACAGTAGATGAGGAGTTGAGCAGAGATGAATTAGGACCGAGCTCATTTAATTGTTTTAGGTGGAATCTTATGTTGAATGATACATTTATTATCTGTTTGCACTTATATCTTTGTTCTCCTTGTGCTCTTTCCATAGATGGCTCTGGCTTGATAACATCTGAACTGATGAGACTACCTATGCAATTTGACTCCTGTATTACTGTCACAACTTTGGGTATGGAGAGACCAAGACGCAGCGCAGGGATAGTTCGACATTCTTTTATTTTTACTATGTAATACCTTTTGTATGAATTACTATGTATAATAAAACTTAAAATGCAAACTACTACACACAAACACGATAATACAAACGTAAATGGAATAGCACACCAAACAAAACGAAACACACTACTTTACCCGGTACCTCTCGTGACTTTACTCGCTTTTATTACAATATTTCATATGCAAACAGTGAAAATATTTGTTTATGCCACGAGAGGTACCGGATCCGGCCAAATAGGTTCTGGAACGAAACAGTCCAAAACTGAGAGGTGCCGGATCCTGTCTACTGGTAATATGTCATACTTAATGGAGTGTCACAGATTTACGTACCTCAACCTAAAGGTCAAGTGAAGAAATCAAATCTGATTAAACACCCAATAGTGATGATTGATGTGTCCCTCATAGGACTAGTAACCACACCGCCCATTCCTGCCTCATCGCATTACATTTCAAGTGACAACCCTCACTCACTCACGGCTGTATAGGACACCGGCGAAGAATCCACACTCACGTTATATTGTGGTGCTAACTGGGAAGCCCTGGGGGAAACACACACACACACACACACACACACACACACACACACACACACACGCACACACACACACACACACACACACACACACACACACATACACACACACCAGTAGTTTTCTTCCTGCAGGTCATACATAAAGCTAAGTGCTTCCCGTGCTTGTTGGAGTTTTTAAGGAAGACTGGATAGCCTGGGGTGGATTCCTCTCCTCTCCTCTTCTCTTCTCATTTCCTCTCATTTCCTTTTCTTTCCTCTTGTCCCCTCTTCACCACACTCCCATCCCCCTCTTTCTTCGTATCCCCCTCTACTCCCTTCCTTTCGTCTCGCCTCATCTCTTTTCATCCCCTCTCCTCCCTCCTTAGTGGTGATGGGAGAAATAAATCGAGAAAAGAAGGAGAATGGCGACAAGCGGCGGAGGGGGGAGAGAAGAAGAGAAGGGATGAGAGGGAGGGTGTCGACAGGAGGGAAATAGTGGATGGGAGAAGAGAGGGAGAGGGGAAGATAGGAGATAGAGAAGGGAAAAAGAGGAAGGGAGAGTGAGGGCAGGGCGTAAAAGAGGTTATCCCCTGGGGAGATATTTGAGCATCATCAGGTTTGTGTTGTAGTGAGAGATGGTCCTTTCACAGCTCACAGTATACTCCCTTACAGTCTCCCACTGGGATCGCATTAGGAAGGACTGTATACATTAGTTGAGATACATTATATACTGTAGCAATAGAACAAGGATGTCAAGCCTGCCAATATGTATCTCAATGCAGTAGTTTAGATACTATAGTTACATGTATGATTGTAGAAATACAGTACATGTGTAAAAGAGAGTATGGTTATGGACCAGATATGAATATGCTCAGTTCCCTTGGTGACGAAAGGAAAAGAGGACAGCAAACAACAGCCAACATGACCTTAACTCACTGCAGATCACACAGAAACACACATACACACACTGTTTCTCAAAACTCAGACACAGAGTGAGATCATTTGTAACAAATCTACAGACACAGAGCACAAGATGACAACAATCCTGAGAGAGAAATAGAGAAAGAGAAGGGAGGGGGAAAGATTTTTCACTGTATGTATAAAAAAAAGACTAGTAATAGGCTTTGTATCAAATGGAAGCTATAAACCAGACCTATAGCTACATATAGTGGCCATAAGGTTAGCCAATTATTGTAAGCAAAACACATTTAGACGGGTAAAAACATTCTATCTGTTGAATGTATCTTTGTCTTTATTTCTGGACTAGTAGCTGCTGACGTCTGGAGGAAAACCTCTGGGAGCGGCTTGACATTTTGGCATTTGCAGAGCCAGAATGCTCTTGGACAAAAGTATCCTCTCTCCTCAACGTTTAGAAATGCGCCAATGCTAAATATCACGTCTTTCAGAGTGAATTGTTTGCTGTCATTGAACTTTCAATCGTTTTGTCCGCATGGCCAGATAGTGATGAGTGTCTGTCAGTTTAGTGCTCACACTACAATATCACAGTCTATATGAACAGAGATCAAACACACTATCGAAATCAACATATGGAGAGCTGATATATGGCTGTATTAACGAATGGATAGTTATATCAACAATGGCTTTCATAACGGATATAGTATATGGGATTTTTGAACGCAGCACTTATGTTGAAGCTGATGGTATTGATGATCTCGAACTCTTCACTTTGATGCATTGAGAATTGAGAGTTTATTTTTTTATTGTTATGAGTTTATTATGCGTGGAAACTGTGTGAGTGTGGTGGGTTGGAAGTAAAGAGAGACACAAAGAGAGTTTTTGGCAAACAAAAGGACCAGCGATGTGTAATTATCACCCACTCTTTTTACACCCACAGGTGTTTTGTGTGTGTGTGTGCGTCAGCATCTCTCAAAAATTGCCCCCTACCCCTAATTTCAAGCCTACACCCACCCACCCACACACACACACGGCCTGATTGGGAGGGGAGGACAGAGATGAGAAGAGTGTGTAGTTATAGGGAAGAACAAAGCGATGCATGGTAAATCAGACCTTAACAACCTCCTTTGTTTTCAGCCTCATCTGCATGGAATTATGTGTCCACTAAACCATGTAATTAGTAATCAATTAAACTCCATATCAAACATCCAGCTCCTCTGATGGAGCAGCTTTAAGAGTATCACCTATACATGCTGCCCTCAGGGCCTCCATCTGGAGTGCTGGGGACGACTTCGGAAATGGGATTTTTTAACTACTGGAAAATAAAAGATGACTTGTTGTGAAGTAAAAGGAATAGAGTATGAAGGTATTGTGTGTGTGTGTGCGTGTGTGTGTGTGTGTGTGTGTGTGTGTGTGTGTGTGTGTGTGTGTGTGTGTGTGCATGTTTTTGCTTGTATGTGTGTCAAGGGACGGCTTTGTGAAAAGTTAGTATTGACTGTATTTAATGCTCCAGTCAATGTGTGCGTGTGTGTACAGTGGTGTGCCACTGCATGTCTACTGGGCGCCAGTTCAAGTAGCCTATGTAGGCTACATGCAGGCTACAGGAAGTAGGTGTGCTGAAGTATGGGTGCTGAATTTAAAAAATGTCAAATGTATATATACACTATCGGTCAAAAGCTTTAGAACACCTAGTCATTCAAGGGTTTTTGTAGAATAATAGTGAAGACATCAAACGATTAAATAACACACATGGAATCATGTAGTAACCAACAAAGTGTTAAACAAATCAGAATATATTTTATTTTTGAGATTCTTCGAATAGCCAACCTTTGCATTTATGAGAGAATGACAAGAGGGTGCAAAGCTGTCATCAAGGCAAAGGGTGGCTACTTTGAAGAATCTCAAATATAAAATACATTTAGATTTGTTTAACACTTTTTTGGTTACTACATGATTCCATATGTGTTATTTCATAGTTTTGATGTCTTCACTATTATTCTACAATGTAGAAAATAGTAAAAATAAAGAAAAACCCTTGAATGAGTAGGTGTTCTTAAACTTTTGACCGGTAGTGTATATGTACATTTGAGAAGAAAATCTCACAAAAGTAGTGCACCATGAATTTAGGAAGCCTACATTAATCCCACAAGTTACTTACATTTAATTCAATGTTTTCAAGAAGTAAGACAAATAGTCGTATAATTTACACATCATAGAAAAGTGTCTCAGCTCAATTACAAAATGAATTGGTGGCCCAAGTCAGCTCATCAACTCAGCCAGGGAAACACCAACAGTAGCCTATCATTATGTGACAATAGAAATAAGCTAACGGGCAGCCAACAGAATGTATTGGAATATAATAAAACAACTAGGTGCCTATTGCAACCATCGATTGCACTAGATTATCACCTGCTGATGTCTTTGTAAACAACCAATACTCGCCAAATTCAATTGCAACTGTTATTGGTCACCTCATTACCAGTCCCTAAAAGATGATGTCTGTGTTACCTTAGTTTTGCTTGCAACCAAAGTTTTTCAAGATATGTTCGCACTCTGGTTGGTATTATCATTGGAACAACTTAGTTATTTTTTAACAGACTAAGGGCGATTTATCTACTGTATTTGACAAGCATTCCGTACAATAGAAATAAAGTATTTCCTCATTTACCACTTGGGTCTCTGTCTGAGCCTTGATAGTATTTCCTCATTTACCATGACAAATCTACTGTGGCAATTTACCTGAAACTAACATTGGTTTACCTTACTGTTATTTTTATTTGTTTCTGTTAAATAAAACTGTCTTTAAAATAAAAAAGTGTGTGGTATGGTCATTTCTTGGTCACTAAAAAATATCCCTAAACTGTCTGTCAGGGTTTGTGATAGGAACCCAAAAGCAGACCGGACAACGTAAGTATATATTGTGATATTTATTGAAGCATAATAATAGGGAAATGTTGATGAGGATGTGGTTGAATAGGAAGCTGGTTTGTAAGCTGGTGACTGAGTATCCAGGCAGGTGGGCAGGTAAGTGATCCGTGTGGCGTGATAGTTCGAATCTGTATCCCAGGTGAGTGGAGGAAGAGGTGAGCAGAGTGCAGAGTGATGATGAGTATTTCCAGGTAGGTATTCCTAAACAGTGTACAGACGGGGTTACTGAGCAGGTAATTAAACGGCGAAGCAAAAATAAACAACTGGTAATAAGTAAAGAATCAGATGGCTGGTACGCAGGTAACACATACTAATGTGACTTAACGATCCGGCGGGGACTGGATGTCAGGTCGTCTCTTAAATAGTGATGATAGCAGATCTGGAACAGGTGTGTAGTGATCAGGTGCGAATCAGGAGGAACATGACAGGCTCAGGAAGTAGGTGGCCCCGCCCACTCTTCCGTAACCAGGCAACTGGACCCCGGTACAATGAAACGGACAATCAACAAAACAAGACAGACAATAAAAACAGACTCAGGGAACAGGGGTCGTGACACTGTCCATATTATGTAAGTAAGTCAAGTCAATCAGGGGGATAGAGTTATGGTCGTCGACATGGTAGGCGCTGTAGGCAGCGGCCCTAACTAGACCACCACAGGGCCCAAATTGAACAAAATTTTGACAGTTGATTCGTAAACTTAAGGTCCCCAGAAACCTTAAGATGTCCTCCTATACAATAATATATACTGTAAATAAAACTAGATATGTTTTTGGGCGGATTTTAAAATCAGTCGCTCTCTTTCATGCGCCATTGCGCTCCATTCCGTAGGCTACCTCGCTATTCTAAATTTCATCTTGTCTTTAAATCTGATATTATAGGCATGTGTGCAATTACACTGAACAAAAATATAAACGCAACCTGTGTTGGTCCCATGTTTCATGAGCTGAAATAAAAGATAATAGAAATGTTCCATAAGCACAAAAACCTTATTTCTGTCAAATGTGGTGCCAAATAATGTTGGGTCGTGCTTGCCCATGCAGTTGTGGGTTATCAGGGAGTACAGGGCCCGCGTGTTGAGGATCAGCGTGGCAGATGTGTTGTTGCCTACCCTTACCACTTGGGAGCGGACCTTTAGGAAGTCCAGGATCTAGTTGTAGAGGGAGGGTTTTAGTCCCAGGGTCCTTAACTTAGTGATGAGCTTTGTGGGAACTATGGTGTTGAACGCTGAGCTGTAGTCAATGAATAGCATTCTCACGTAGGTGTTCCTTTTGTTCAGGTGGGAAAGGGCAGTGTGGAGTGCGATTGAGATTGTGTCATCTGTGGATCTGTTGGGGTGGTATGAGAATTGGAGTGGGTCTAGGGTTTCCGGGATGATGGTGTTGATGTGAGCCATGACCAGCTTTTCAAAAAAAGGTGTCTACATCCCTGTTAGTGACCATTTCTCCTTTGCCAAGATAATCCATTCACTTGACAGGTGTGGCATATCAAGAACCTGATTAAACAGCATGATCATGTGCTGTTTTGTCACACGACAATTCCACAGATGTCTCAAGTGAGGGAGCGTGCAAATGGCATGCTGACTGCAGGAATGTCCACCAGAGCTTTTGCCAGAGAATTGAATGTAATTTTTTTTTACCATAAGCCACCTCCAACGCTGTTTTAGAAAATGTGGCAGTACATCCAAACAGCTTCACAACTGCAGACCAGAAACTGTGGATTCACACAACTGAAGAATTTCTGCATAAACTGTCAGAAACGTCTCAGGGAAGCTCATCTGCGTGCTTGTCATCCTCACCAGGGTCTTGACCTGACTGCAGTTCGGCGTAACCGATTTACTTCAGTGGGCAAATGCTCACCTTCGATGACCACTGGCACGCTGGAGAAGTGTGCTCTTCATGGATGAACACTGGTTTTAACTGTACCGGGCAGATGGCAGATAGTGTGCATGGCTTCGTGTCGGCGAGCGGTTTATTATTTCAGCGCTGTGAACAGAGTACCCCATGATGGCGTGCGGTTATTTTATGGGCAGGCATAAGCTACGGACAACAAACACAATTGCATTTTATCAATGGCAATTTGAATGCACAGAGATAACGTGACCTATTGTAATGCCATTGATCCGCCGCCATCACCTCATGTTTCAGCATGATAATGCACAGCCCCGTGTCTCAAAGATCTGTACACAATTCCTGGAAGCTGACAATGTCCCAGTTCTTCCATGGCCTGCATACTCACCAGACATGTCTGCACAGCCATTGAAGAGGAGTAGGACAACATTCCACAGGCCACAATCAACAGACTGATCAACTCTATGCGAAGGATTTAACCTTTTTTTTATATAACCCTGAGAGGTAGTAATCACACTTTTGGGGAGAGGGGCATTCTTCTTGCCAAACCACATGACCTTTGTTTTGGAAGTGTTCAGAACAAGGTTAAGGGCAGAGAAAGCTTGTCGGACACTAAGAAAGCTTTATTGTAATTTAACACAAAATACGGGGAGGGGCCAGCTGAGTATAAGACCGTATCATCTGCATATAAATGGATGAGATAGCTTCTTGTTGCCTGAGCTATGTTATTGATGTAAATTGAGAAGAGCGTGTTGTGTGGCGCTGCATGAGGCAAATGGTGGTCACACCAGATACTGACTGGTTTTCTAATCCACACCCCTACCTTTTTTTAAAGGTATCTGTGACCAACTGATGCATATCTGTATTCCCAGTCATGTGAAATCCATAAATGAATTAATTTCAGTTAACTGATTTCTTTATATGAACTGTAAGTCAGTAAAATCTTTGAAATTGTTGCATGTTGCATTAATATTTTTGTTTGTCTAGTTTTGATAGTCTACAATAGGCTATAGTTTAGGTACATTTCAGATACCCTTGTAAGTCGTGGAAACCAATATTGGTCTTTTGTTATTAAGCTATATAAAACGACGGTTGTTGACGTGTATGGATGCATTTGAGATACCTTTTTGTACATTTGAATGTTGCAGTAATTGGACCATAGGCCTACAGTAGCAGTAGGACATTTACTAATATTCTGTCCGGTGTTTTTAGCGTTTGAGCAAGCGAGAGGGAGGATGATTTTGATAGCTGGCACTTGTACGAATGACTTGACTGCCCCGCATTGAGAGAAAGGGACCATTTCCTGATGGGGGCCCCTCAAATTTCCTAATGCCCAGGAAAGAAATGTGCAACAAAAGACTGACCATATTAAGATCCGACATCTGAAGGAAAGGTGGGGTTGGTGGGGGGTGGATGAGGTAGGACAGTGGGTGGGTTGATCAAATCGAAAGGAGCAGGTTGTCTAATAAAGATGCAGTGAAGCACACCAGATGCCCAGAGCATGACTTCTAACATGGACACGTTACACAGCTCACATTATTTAAATAATGTTGGAGCAATTAGTGGCAATGGAGCCAGGAGTGTGTGTTTGTGTGTGTGTGTTTGTGCATGGTGTTTGTGCATGGTGCGCGTGTGTGTGTTGGTGTGAGAGAGAGAGTGTGTGTGTGTGTGTGTGTGTGTGTGTGTGTGCGGGCATCTGTGCATGTGAGTGTATAGATGAAACAGCAGCTGGTGGATATAAATGCACATTTATTAGCATTTTCATTTGAGTTGGAAAAAAGGGAAGTCCTTCCATGCTTCCTTCCTCTCTACTTGAGATTTCTCTCTCTAACGGGTATTTTTCGAGACAAGAAGAGTAAAAAAAAGTCTGGAAAAGGAGATGAACGGGAGGAGAGGATAGGAGAGAAAAGAAGAGATGAAAGGAGAGGACAGGACAGAAGAGGAGAGGAGGATTCATTCTGTCCAGCCAAGCAGAATAGATGGCGCTTTTTGGGAAGATGGTATTTTCTACCCACAAGTCTCTGTGGACCTCTTCAGACGCTAAACAATCAACACACACACACACACTCACAAACAGTTTGTCTGTTCATTCTCATTTGACCCATGATGAAGGATAAATCTATTAAGTACGTGTCATTAAGAGTACAATTATACTTGTTTCATTTCTCTATTTGGAAAGTTAATGACACATGTAAAAACCCTACCAGGCCTGCTTGGATGATAAATCATTGTTGAATTCACTGAATAAGTTGCTTAGGGTTGTCCTCAGGATTCCAGGAAACAGTGAGTCATAATGTGACAGAAGTGTCAATGCAAGGGTGATGTGGGTTAGTCGATCTTGAACAATATTGAACAATAGTTCAACAGTGTTAGCTAGCCTACTGGAAAGTAATTTTTCGGGATTATAGGGTCAGCTCAAACACACTCACACTATATTCAAATCAAATGTTATTTGTCACATGCTTCATAAACAACAGGTGTATTCTAACAGTGAATTGCTTACTTATGGGCACTTCCCAACAATGCAGAGAAAAAAATAAAAAAATAATAGGAAAATACAAAGATAATAACACAAGGAATAAATAAACAATGAGTAACGATAACTTTGCTGTATACACAGGGTACCAGTACCAAGTCGATGTGCAGGGATACGAGGTAATTGAGGTAGATATGTATGTACATATAGGTAAGGATAAAGTGACTAGGCAACAAGATAGATAATAAACAGTAACAGCAGCGTATTTGATGAGTCAAAATAATTATTGCAAAATGGGTCAGTGCAGATAGTCCGGGTAGCTATTGGTTAACTATTTAACAAACTATTTAGCAGTCTTTTTGGCTTGGGGGTTGAATCTGTTCAGGGTCCTGTTGGTTCCAGACTTGGGTGGCTGGAGTCTTCTTCTTGCCAAACCACATGACCTTTGTTTTGGAAGTGTTCAGAATAATAAAGCGATACACAGCATTAACCCTAAAGAGACTACATTAAATTGATCCACATCAAACAGGTGAAACCCTAGAACTTAAATATGGCCCCCAATTAGAGACAATGCAAAGCAGCTGCCTATAATGGGGACCAACACCAAATCCACATAGAAATACTATTCTAGATCTGTCAGGCTCTGATCATAGCTAAATAGAGGAGCCAAAGGCTTCCCTATGACCAGAGCCTGACACACATGGCCCTTATATTGTATTACTGGACTATATCAGCCAATATGCTAGATGCAGTTTGAAGAGAGCAGAGTTGTAGAGACTTTCTCTTGAGCTATTTTTATAGCCTAACTTTTAGGAGTGGAAAGATTTTCAGACGAGAAATATGGGTGATCAATATTTAGGCCTATTTCTAGGCAATGTAGTAAACTATAGCCTAATCAAAGGCCTATTTAGGAAGTACATTTCCCTGTGATTCTCTGCCCATGTATACATAGCATATAGCCTACTCTATTTAATTGAGACCACACGCGCAACTGGTCTCGCAGGTACGGCTACTGAACTGGAAGCAGCAAGAATGATGACTGCAACACTTGTTAAATTTTGCATAGACCTATAGGCTATAGCCTACCTTTTAGGTGGACGATTTGCAGGCAGAGACAAATAAATGGGTAATCCATATTTATTGAAAATGAACGTTTGCTCATCGTAGTAGCCTAACCTATGGTCACCAACCTAAGTGCGCGTGATAGCACTTCGACACACGTTGGTTGAGCACCCTCCCCTTCTTTCCTTTATCAATATTTATTTACAGAAACCGTAGTAAACTACAGTCGAATCATATTTAAGTTAATTTCATATTCAAGTTAACTGCAACGTGATTCTCTGCCCATGTAGGCAGCCTACTCTAATTCAATGAGACCACACATACTAGGCACACTTTAACTCCAACGTCCAACTAGGAGAGGTAGGCTACTGAAGTTGAAGCAGCTTATACAAGTTGAATTGTATAAATAATGCGAAAAATATGTGCTTTTAATAAAAGGTAGGCTAACGCATAGAAAGCAGAAAGAGGACCGTTTCCAAATAATCTGTGGGACAACAAAAATATGTTCATCCCAAAGTTTTCAGTCTGACCAACCGCTCCCGCCTGCAGCATGAAAAATATAGATGCAGTCAGTACACAACACTATGCTCATCATGTTTTAGCAGGATCAGATGCTGACAGGTGTCCCTGCAGGGTCAAACAGCCAGGGAAGACCAGTCTACGGAGCTCAGATTAATTTTGCAGTATATTAACAATATCAGTGGATGATACCAGTGGTGTAAAGTACTTAAGTAAAAATAATTAAAAGTACTACCTAGGTAGTTTTTGGGGGTATCTGTTTTTGGGGGTTTCCCTAGCACCCAGAAGTACTCGTTACATGTTGAACGCTTAGCAGGACAGGAAAAGGGTTCAAATTCACACGCTTCTCAAGAGAACATCCCTGGTCATCCTTACTGCCTCCGATCTCACTAAACACACATGCTTTGTTTGTAAATTATGTCTGAGTATTGGAGTGTTCCCCTGGCTTTCAGTAAATTAAAAAAACAAGAAAATGGCGTTGTCTAGTTTGTCTAATTTAAAGAATTTGAAATGATTTGTACTTTTACTTTTGATACTTAAGTATATTTTAGCAATTACATTTACGTTTGATACTTAAGTATATTTAAAACCAAATACTTTTAGACTTTTACTCAAGTAGTGGGGGTCTCAGCAGGGTCAAGCAGACAGGGAAGACCAGTCTGTGATGGATGTGAGGTGACTTTTTGAAGATTCAACACTTTATTCTCTCTGTGCAGCAAACACTGGACACGCCAGATACTATTTTGAGTCAGTCTGACAAACCTTCAAAGTTGATTTCAAACTGTATCAAAGGTTGATAGAGGTCTTTCCCGATGACACAAAATATGTCAAACAAATATGTGAGGAAGACCTGGTAGAAGCTATTGATGATGATGAATGGATACAGATATATTTGAATGCAGAGTCATGTTTATATAATCTCAGACATAAATTACTGCAGTTTAAGACCATCAATAGAACGTACTATATGCCAGTGAAACAGAATTACATGCACTCAGAAATGTCATTCCTCTGCTGGAGGTGTAAAACACAAAAGGGGACATATTTACATACAGTGGGGAGAACAAGTATTTGATACACTGCCGATTTTGCAGGTTTTCCCACTTACAAAGCATGTAGAAGTCTAATTTTTATCATAGGTACTCTTCAACTGTGAGTGAGGGAATCTAAAACAAAAATCCAGAAAATCACATTGTATGATTTTTAAGTAATTAATTTGCATTTTATTGCATGACATAAGTATTTGATACATCAGAAAAGCAGAACTTAATATTTGGTACAGAAACCTTTGTTTGCAATTACAGAGATCATACGTTTCCTGTAGTTCTTGACCAGGTTTGCACACACTGCAGCAGGGATTTTGGCCCACTCCTCCATACAGACCTTCTCCAGATCCTTCAGGTTTCGGGGATGTCGCTGGGCAATACAGACTTTCAGCTCCCTCCAAAGATTTTCTATTGGGTTCAGGTCTGGAGACTGGCTAGGACACTCCAGGACCTTGAGATGCTTCTTATGGAGCCACTCCTTAGTTGCCCTGGCTGTGTGTTTCGGGTCGTTGTCATGCTGGAAGACCCAGCCACGACCCATCTTCAATGCTCTTACTGAGGGAAGGAGGTTGTTGGCCAAGATCTCGCGATACATGGCCCCATCCATCCTCCCCTCAATACGGTGCAGTCGTCCTGTCCCCTTTGCAGAAAAGCATCCCCAAAGAATGATGTTTCCACCTCCATGCTTCACGGTTGGGATGGTGTTCTTGGGGTTGTACTCATCCTTCTTCTTCCTCCAAACACGGCGAGTGGAGTTTAGACCAAAAAGCTCTATTTTTGTCTCATCAGACCACATGACCTTCTTCCATTCCTCCTCTGGATCATCCAGATGGTCATTGGCAAACTTCAGACGGGCCTGGACATGCGCTGGCTTGAGCAGGGGGACCTTGCGTGCGCTGCAGGATTTTAATCCATGACGGCGTAGTGTGTTACTAATGGTTTTCTTTGAGACTGTGGTCCCAGCTCTCTTCAGGTCATTGACCAGGTCCTGCTGTGTAGTTCTGGGCCGATCCCTCACCTTCCTCATGAGCATTGATGCCCCACGAGGTGAGATTTTGCATGGTGCCCCAGACCGAGGGAGATTGACCGTCATCTTGAACTTGTTCCATTTTCTAATAATTGCACCAAGAGTTGTTGCCTCCTCACCAAGCTGCTTGCCTATTGTCCTGTAGCCCATCCCAGCCTTGTGCAGGTCTACAATTTTATCCCTGATGTCCTTACACAGCTCTCTGGTCTTGGCCATTGTGGAGAGGTTGGAGTCTGTTTGATTGAGTGTGTGGACAGGTGTCTTTTATACAGGTAACGAGTTCAAACAGGTGCAGTTAATACAGGTAATGAGTGGAGAACACGAGGGCTTCTTAAAGAAAAACTAACAGGTCTGTGAGAGACGGAATTCTTACTGGTTGGTAGGTGATCAAATACTTATGTCATGCAATAAAATGAAAATGAATTATTAAAAAATCATACAATGTGATTTTCTGGATTTTTGTTTTAGATTCCGTCTCTCACAGTTGAAGTGTACCTATGATAAAAATTACAGACCTCTACATGCTTTGTAAGTAGGAAAACCTGCAAAATCGGCAGTGTATCAAATACTTGTTCTCCCCACTGTATGTTATGGTCTTGTGAAGGCTGGCTGAATTCTGGCAGAGTATGTTCTTTTATTTCAGCATGTCTTCATATTCTCCCTTCTCCCTGTTTTTGTTTGCTTTGAAATGTTGATACTGGAGAATGTTATCTGAAGAAACCGTGTAACCAAGCATTTACAGCGGCTAAGTAATCCATTGCCATTTATTGGAAGGTTGGTTATCCTCCCACAATGTCAAGTTATATATCACTAGATTAGATGTATTACAAGATAAAGGTTATACTGGGCAACTTTCATAAGGTCTGGATGCCTTATATGGAATACAGTAAAACTAAAGGAGTCTGTATTGAAAACATGCCCACGTCAGGGGAGATACCTATTTAGGCAAACCCTAGCTGCTGGGCTGCTCAGTCCTGGCCCTGTGGGTCTGATGTCCTGTGGGTTGTCACTCTGGCCTAGGCCTAACACACTGACACCAATAATGAATGTTTCACTAAGATCCTAAAGCTGAGTGATGTGTGTTGGGTTGGGGCGCTACAGGGTGGTGGACCCCTAGAGACAGGATGGGGCAACACAGCTATATTGTGTGTAAGTAAAAAGAGCTCTACAGTACTATTAATCCTATGAGATTAATTAAATGCAGGATTTGCTGGTTCTGTGTGTATATTTGAGGTGCATGTGTTTATTATTATTTTTATGTTTTGTTTCCAAAAAAATGTAAGTTGTGAAGTGGGAAGGAAATCGTGTTGGGAGAGAGTTGCGTTATTGACTACACTGGTAGTCAAGCATGCAGGCGGCTCGGGCTGGATGGTCGCTGGCTGAAATTGCTCATTTGTTAGGCTATTGGTTAAAAGTGCAACACAATATTTAATATTTAATTAAACATATTTAATAATTATTTATTTAATAATTCTTACCTAGCTTGATGACTGTAAAAATGCAGGAAATTAGCTTTAGATGCCCCAAAAAATTATGTGGGAGGGGGGGGGGGGGGGGGGCATAACCCCCGCCAGGTGAGTTTACACAATCCAATATGCTGTCTCTATTTAGAACAAAAAGTAAGAAAGTGGCGCCCCTGGCATAATAGAATTGAGCTGCATGGGATACTCTCCATCTTTCCAGCCGTATCCTTCTGTATTAAGCAGGCTGCATCAGCTCAGCAGTGGCCAAGCTTCTGGAGTGACTTCGATCAGAATATATTCCTATCATTATACATAATTCACATTACCATGTATGATGAATAAACGTCTAATAAGACTCATTCGCAAGTTTTTTTTCAGATTGATTCAGCCTGAGTTTCAGTCAACTTGAATACTTAAACAAATTGTAAAACGGAATGCACAACGAGTCTGATTTCCTATGCAGTTCTAATAAACATGATTTATATTTTGATCTCGAAATTAGCTGTTAGATGTTGTTGCCTATTCATCTGCCTCATCGTATTGCTTTATAATTTAATATAACAGCCAGTGTCCCATCCAACCCTCAACCCCCCTCCCCCGCCGCATCAGATACTAGACAGATAGTTCCATTATAGGGGATTGCCAACTTCACTGGTATACTATTATTGATTTCATTCATCCTACTCCATCTTAGGCTAGGATAATGGATAATTAAATTTAAAACACAATTCAAAGATATACACCTTATAAATCCCTGAGCATCTGTTGGGACTCGTCAATCAATCAACACAGACTACACGCGAATTTGTAGTACTCTCTCTCTCTCTCTCTCTCTCTCTCTCTCTCTCTCAGCGTCTCTTCTCTTTATTGGAGTACTGCAGAGGCACCGCTGCATCGTGCATCGTATAGGAGAGGGGGAGAAAAAATAAAAGAGAAATAACAGTCCTCGCGCGGCACCAACTACCTCAGTTTCTGTGTCGCGAGGGAAACCAGGAAATATCTGCTCGGAAAGGCACTCAGCTTGCTCCCTACGATGTTTTACCGAACTGTCCATCGTATGTAGTCTGTGAGTATAGTTTTTTTTCCTCTCTATGTACTTAAATGTGACTTCAACTCTTTGACGCAAACCCCGTGTATTGTGAGTGGCCTATCCCAGTGATTCATTTTATATTTGCTTGGTTTACAGTTTGATAAATGTAGATTTTAAATGTGTATCAAACCGTGGTGGGTACCCCTCTGCAATAGATTATCTCATCATTAGCTCGAAATATGCTATTTATTGTTATGTATGCTAAGACATGAATGGAACAAGACGTTCACATATTTTGGGGAAACTTTTAACAGGTATGTCACGTTTCTCAACTTAAAACGGTGTAGTTTGCCACCTGTCCTCGGTGTAATGCAGCAGCTGTCGCTGTTGGAGGGACACTTTGATCAACACGTCTCATCCCGCTGAGATCACAACACCGCACATTAATTATCACACATTTAGCTGTATTCATGTAGGCTACTCTAGGCTACAAGATGCTTAATTTATTTTCATTGAATTAATTTAGTTATGCTGTTTAAACTCTAACGGTTTTGCAGAAAGGTAATTGACTAAACCTTCATGACTGAAGGATAATGAAATAAACAGCACAATACAAAGATATTTACACCTTATAAATCTCTGAGCGTCTCTTGGTACTTATCAAGCAATCAAAACACAGATTACAACGATTGTGAATTACTCTCTCTCTCACTGCGCGCACACACACACACACACACACACACACACACACACACACACACACACACACACACACACACACACACACACACACACACACACACACACACACACACACACACACACACACACACACACACACACACACTATGCATAAAGAGAACAGATCCATCTACAGTAGCAGAGCGAGAGAGAGAAATAGGTAGAGTTTGATGCTGATACAGATAGCAGCCTGGTCTCATAGACTAGGCGTAACATAGTAAACTTAAATCCGGGATGCTCAAATTAGTATGATATGTTATGTTTGGTATGGTTATATAAGACAGAAGGTTACTAATTAAAGCTTAATTAATGCACTCATCCATTTCATTTTTAATTTAATACGTATAAGCACTCAAAGGTGGCGTGTTCAAATCTCATCATGGACAACTTTAGTGTTTTCGCTAATTTGCAGCGGGCATTACTAACTACTTAGCATGTTAGCTAACCCTTCCCCTAACATTAACCCATTAACCTAACTCATAGCCTAGCTAATGTTAGCCACCTAGCCACCTAGCTAACGTTAGCCACAACCAATTCATAACTTATCATACTGTACATATCGCAAATTCGTAACATATTGTACTAATCGCAATTCATAACATATCATAAGAAATACAGGAGCAAGTGCCTTGGGTTAAGTGCCTTGCTCAAGGGCACATTGACAGATTTTTCACCTCGGGACAGAGATCCGAACGCACTTAACCACTAAGCTACCTGCCACTGAGTCGTCTGTAGATAGGAGAGCAGTTAGAGGATAGAGGAGGATGGAGCTTTGATTCCCGCCCATAATGCCCGAGAATCTCATTACAGAATGCGGCTTGCGTCAAAAAGCTGGCTGGTGATTGATGTGCTTCCTGGCCGGGTTTACTGTGACCAAGCAGCACAGCAGCTCAGCCCATCACGAGCCGTAGTAAAGGGGGATCCCACGGTGCGTGAAACGGATAGAAAGAGAGAGAGAGAGAGAAAGAACACTCTCAAGACAGTCTCTCTTTGCCCAGTGCTACTATCTCTGCCTCCATTGTTAGTGCTGACCATACACAACATCCCATTGTCTATCTTTCCTTTGCACTATAACATTGGCAATGTGACAGTTTGATGGAGATCAACATTAAACAGTTGAAACAGTTAATTATGGGAGCTTGAGCAGGACTGGATGTGGGCGTATTGACATTTCCCTGGCTCAGCTATACAGCGTGGGATGTGTCCCAAATGGCACCCTTTTCCCTGTAGTGCTCTACTTTTGACCAGAATCCCCTATGGGCCTTGTGAATAGGGTATAGGGTGCCATTTGGGACACAACCCTGGAGAACGTTATCTGGCTACCGGACAGACACCTACCTTAATTAACTCAATGTTGACTGTACGTTGGAATAGATGTGTATCAACTCATGAGTCGATTTGGTCACATTTAATGTAATTGGGTCTTTTTATAAACTAAGGTACCAACGAGGATTTCCAATGCTGGACAACTTGTTACAACATAGGAAGCAATTGTTAATAATCTGCCATTTTGTTTAATGTCATTACATTAAGATATAAGGAGGGAACATAGCTATATTCCATAAAATTCACAAGTTGATTGTCTAACCTTTTTATCATGGTTGGTGTCTTGACGGGTTTGTATAGAGATCTCAGAAATGCAGTGTAACTATGTAAGATTTCATGTCTTATGTTACAGGGTGAAAACAGTTTTCATGGGCACACAAATCCAAAATAATAAATGCGATTGCAAAATCGAATGCTTCTAACCGAAAGAGTCATCTTACCTTGATAATTAAAACCTAATTCGATACTGTCATTAATGTGGTTCTTCAATAATTATGTATAATACTTGTTGGATGCACATTTGGTGTTCAGCTGCCATTATGCTGAGATAATTTCACACCTCATCATCTGATCCAGGAAGGAATTTTCAAGTGAGAAACAGCTGTTGTGATTTCTCATGCGATGCTCTAGCAGCTCAAGTGCTGGAAAAAAGTGTTCACTAGGAATGTCCAGAATATTTTGGTGTCTCATTCGTTAAGCCGGTGAAGACAGTTGTGTTGTGACGTGACTATCATTAATGTGATGACTGCTATTTTATCAAATCAATTACTATGTTTAATCGATTACGTGATTAAATTAATCACGTAACAATTAACTCATCAATAAGCTGGGGCACCACGGGAAATTTGTTTAAAGAGTTATTACTATGTCCTGAATTAAACTCTCATAAGATATTTTCATATCATAGATAACAGTCGCTTATTAATGGATTATTACCTCGGTCAGTCTCATTTTGAACGTCGTAATTTCTTGTAGTCTACACAAACCCTAACTTTATTGATGAATCAGCAATACACAAATTGGCTCAATTATTTATTTACTAACTAATTAAACAATTACAGAATACATAGAACATACTAACGTTATACAGTAAATACAGTCTCTAGAGGACTAACGAAACAGGACAGTTTGGTTATAATACGATGGCAAATTCAGAGGGGGGGGGGGGGGGGGGGGGTGAAGAGACAAAGGAATTCCTCTACCGGACATTGGTAAGCTACGATCACAGAAATATAAATCCTTAGCACTCTAATATCCACTCATTCGGAAAAAGGAATGCAATTCGTATTTACGTGTAGTTGTCTTCGATAGTTGAGTTGGTATTGTAAGACTCTGGTTTGCCCACCATAGATCACAATGTCCCTTTTGGAGTTCCTGGTTATAGTGGTGGTTAGAATGAATACTTCAACATACCCTGTAGTTCTTAGAGTTGATCTGTTAGAATAGATGCTTCAGCAGTTGTCGGTATTCTCGTCCTAGGCTACACACATTTTCAGCTTCAGACTGATAAAGCGACGGCCTAGGATTTATCACTTGTTCTGTAGTGATTGATAGTTTCAGAGTTTAACCATTTCAACTTGTGGACCATGCCTCACATTCTTTGGTCTAGTAGAAATTCAACCATTTGCAACCTCTGCTTGGTCTGATATGTAAATTCTTAGCGAGTCCTTTTAAACACTCTTGTCGGAAAGGCGGTTCCTTCACACTGAACTGCACTTCTGACCTCGTTAGGGGCGTGGCTTAGTTAGTGGGCAACAGACATGAAAAACCCTTCTCTCATTAAAAGACTAAAATCACATTTCAAAAGTATTCTTGTAGGTAATCATTCATTTTATACAACATTCAGATGAAAAACCTCATAATTGACTAGTGTACACTTTCAGAGATACAATTGTGTTGTTCTACCGTCACAAATTAGTAAGGAATTCGATATGATATGATCGACCATTTCTGACATTCTTTATGTTAGAAATATTGTTTAATTCTTCTCCTTTTGGGATGTTGGCGTTTTGGCGGGAGGAAATGCTTTGTTCAATAAAGGGACTGCTTTCCCCCACTGCTGCATGGCAAGGAAAGGTATTTACGACCATCATAAAACAGTTGTGACTGGATCCAGGTTGGATCTAATACAGCAGGGTCTCATTAGATTTAACAGAGAAAGCGATATCTAATGCTGGCTTCAACAATATAAATCTTCCCATTACAAAAGGAACCTGGTTTTTGGTCGTTTTCTCATTATAAAAACAGATGGTGAGATTAATGCTACCGCTATTCATGGTTTTATTATGTGTGCCTGTGTCGGCAACAAAGGCTACAGAAAAATCTTCATGCATACATTCATTCAATTTAATTAAGTCCACATTATTCTCACATTTTAGAATATAATCATATTTAGAAAATCAATGCATTGGCAAGGCCTAAAAAAAAATAATTCTTAAAGTGGTAATGGCCTACTTTTTTTGTACACTTTTTGCATGTTGTTGTGTAGTCCTGTGTAGCTCAGATGGTAGAGCATGGCACTTGCAATGCCAAGGTTGTGGGTTTGATTCCCATGGGGGACCAGTATGAACATGTATGCACTAACTAACTGTAAGTCACTCTGGATAGGAGTGTCTGCTATATTAAACCCTATGTACTTACATCTAAATTATTTTAATTTAGCAGACACTTGTCTAGAGCGATTTACAGGCGCAATTAAGGTTACAGTAAGTGCCCTGCTCAAGGGCACATCAAAAGATTTTTCAACTAGTCGGCTTGGGGAATCGAACCAACAACCTTTCGCTTATTGGCCCAATGCTCTTACCCACCAGGCTACCTGCTGCACAATTGCATAACATTGAGGTACTTGACAATTACAATTAAGTGCTTAAAAAAGTCCCTCAAATTTGACTTGCCAATGTCTGTAAAATAAAATAAAAATATTTTTTATTTTTAACCATTTAGAAAACCATTTAGAAATGTTAAATCCAATGTCACACATTGGCCCCATTATTGATGGAAAGACCCAATTACTTTTGGATACTTATACAGTGGGGAGAACAAGTATTTGATACACTGCCGATTTTGCAGGTTTTCCTACTTACAAAGCATGTAGAGGTCTGTAATTTTTATCACAGGTACACTTCAACTGTGAGAGACGGAATCTAAAATAAAAATCCAGAAAATCACATTGTATGATTTTTAAGTAATTATTTTGCATTTTATTGCATGACATAAGTATTTGATACATCAGAAAAGCAGAACTTAATATTTGGTACAGAAACCTTTGTTTGCAATTACAGAGATCATACGTTTCCTGTAGTTCTTGACCAGGTTTGCACACACTGCAGCAGGGATTTTGGCCCACTCTTCCATACAGACCTTCTCCAGATCCTTCAGGTTTCGGGGCTGTCGCTGGGCAATACGGACTTTCAGCTCCCTTCAAAGATTTTCTATTGGGTTCAGGTCTGGAGACTGGCTAGGCCACTCCAGGACCTTGAGATGCTTCTTACGGAGCCACTCCTTAGTTGCCCTGGTTGTGTGTTTCGGTTCGTTGTCATGCTGGAAGACCCAGCCACGACCCATCTTCAATGCTCTTACTGAGGGAAGGAGGTTGTTGGCCAAGATCTCGCGATACACGACCCCATCCATCCTCCCCTCAATACGGTGCAGTCGTCCTGTCCCCTTTGCAGAAAAGCATCCCCAAAGAATGATGTTTCCACCTCCATTCTTCACGGTTGGGATGGTGTTCTTGGGGTTGTACTCATCCTTCTTCTTCCTCCAGACACGGGGAGTGGAGTTTAGACCAAAAAGCTATATTTTTGTCTCATCAAAACACATGACCTTCTCCCATTCCTCCTCTGGATCATCCAGATGGTCATTGGCAAACTTCAGACGGGCCTGGACATGTGCTGGCTTGAGCAGGGGGACCTTGCGTGCGCTGCAGGATTTTAATCCATGACGGCGTAGTGTGTTACTAATGGTTTTCTTTGAGACTGTGGTCCCAGCTCTCTTCAGGTCATTGACCAGGTCCTGCCATTTAGTTCTGGGCTGATCCCTCTCCTTCCTCATGATCATTGATGCCCCACGAGGTGAGATCTTGCATGGTGCCCCGGACCGAGGGAGATTGACCGTCATCTTGAACTTCTTCCATTTTCTAATAATTGCGCCAACAGTTGTTGCCTTCTCACCAAGCTGCTTGCCTATTGTCCTGTAGCCCATCCCAGCCTTGTGCAGGTCTACAATTTTATCCCTGATGTCCTTACACAGCTCTCTGGTCTTGGCCATTGTGGAGAGGTTGGAGTCTGTTTGATTGAGTGTGTGGACAGGTGTCTTTTATACAGGTAACGAGTTCAAACAGGTGCAGTTAATACAGGTAGTGAGTGGAGAACAGGAGGGCTTCTTAAAGAAAAACTAACAGGTCTGTGAGAGCCGGAATTCTTACTGGTTGGTAGGTGATCAAATACTTATGTCATGCAATAAAATGCTAATTAATTATTTAAAAATTATACAATGTGATTTTCTGGATTCCGTCTCTCACAGTTGAAGTGTACCTATGATAAAAATTACAGACCTCTACATGCTTTGTAAGTGGGAAAACCTGCAAAATCGGCAGTGTATCAAATACTTGTTCTCCCCACTGTATGTTATGGTCTTTATGTCAGTATTGGTACTAACATAAAGAGCGGCAAGTAGCCTAGCGCTTAAGAGCATCTGCTAAATGACAAAAATATAAATGATTGCATGATGGAAAGACACAATCCTTCGGATTCCCCACAAGTACGTCATCCAACCCACAACATGTTACAGCTCCAGGGTCACACAACCTGCCAGCTGACCACTGGACTGGAACCAAGATGGCACTCCCTTAGTGAAATAGAGGTCATGAATCCTGGGACTCATATCACACTGGGCACAGTGGTCAATTCAACATATATTCCACGTTGGTTCAACATAATTTCATTGAAATGACGTGGAAACAACGTTGATTCAACCAGTGTGTGCTCAGTGGGATATACACTATATCTACAAAAGTATGTGGACACCCCTTCAAATTAGTGGATTTGGCTATTTCAGCCCTACCCGTTGCTGACAGGTGTATAAAATTGAGCATACAGCCATGCAATCTCCATAGACAAACATTGTCAGTAAAATGGCCTTACTGAAGAGCTCAGTGACTTTCAATGTGGCACCGTCACAGGATGCCACCTTTCCAACAAGTCAGTTTGTCAAATTTCTGCCCTGCTAGTAACTGTAAGTACTGTGAAGTGGAAACGTCTAGGAGCAACAAACTGCCTCTGGAATTAACGTCAGCACTAGAACTGTTCGTCGGGAGCTTTATGAAATTAGTTTACATGGCTGAGCAGACGCACATAAGCCTAAGGTCACCATGCGCAACGCCAAGCGTTGGCTGGAGTGGTGTAAAGCTCGCCGCCATTGGACTCTGGAGCAGTGGAAATGCATTCTCTGGAGTGATGAATCACACTTCACCATCTGGCAGTCCAACGGACAAATCTGGGTTTGGCGGCTGCCAGGGGAACGCTACCTGCCCCAATGCATAGTGCCAACTGTAAAGTTTGGTGCAGGAGGAATAATGGTTTGGGGCTGTTTTTCTTGGTTCGGGTTAGGCCTTTAGTTCCAGTGAAGGGAAATCTTAACGCTACAGCTAGGGTTGCACATTTTGGGGAATATTCAGAGGTAGAAACTTGGGAATTAACGGGAATATATGGAAATATATGCAAATTAATATTGATACCATATAAATGTAGATGTTTTTTGTATTGGATATACTGTATTTGACTGGCCTGCACAGAGCCCTGACCTCAACCCCATCGAACATCTTTGGGATGAATTGGAACGCCGTCTGCGAGCCAGGCCTAATGCTCTTGTGGTTGAATGGGAGTCCCCACAGCAATTTTCCAACATCCAGTGGAAAGTCTTCCCAGAAGAGTGGAGGCTGTTATAGCAGCAAAGGGGGGACCAAGTCCATATTTTCGACGAGCCGGTGTACCTTTGGACATGCAGTGTATATACACGCGCGCGCGCGCACACACACACACACACACACACACACACACACACACACACACACACACACACACACACACACACACACACACACACACACACACACACACACACACACACACACACACACACACACACACACACACACACACACACACACACACACACACACACACACACACACACAGTCCTCAGTGCCTCTATGAAACCAGTTTGATCTCCTAAAGCTGTTGTCCAGTCAGCCCCAGCAGCCAGTCAACCAACACAGCCATCCATCACCACATTACTGCATGCAGCCAGGCAGCTGGGTGGGTGTGTGTGCCTGCACACCTGTGTGTCCGGAGACCATGACAGCTTTCATGCAGTGTGCGCGTGACTCCATAAATACTGTAATTGAGTCCCAGTTTACTGAATGGTTGTTACACTGCCCTTTGTCTTTAGCAGTCAGTAACCAATCACCAGGCAGTGACTTTACACATAACATTTTCAGCCAGTACTTTTTCACCTCATCATTGAAAAAATATAAAAATAAAAATAGTTTTCTAATTTTGTATTTATATTTTCCAATTGAAGCAGAATGGTTAAGAACAAGCCTTTACTGAAACCTTTGATGCCCCTGAGAGGTGGGGTTTGGGGTTGGCTGGGATGGGATGGTTAAAAGGGGAGTGAGAACACGGGGAAACCACTTCTGATGCTACTGCAGTATCCTGCAGCTACATAGACAAGAGGACGTCGTTCCTCCTTCAAACATCCTTATAAGGAAACATCGGCACCATGCACACACACACACACCACATTCACTCCCCGAGGAATACCTGGGTAGTGTTGATAAAGCACGAAAAACAGGAGGAAACGTTTTTAAACGGAGAAGGTACTACATGTATCTAAACAGTTCTCTCCAATCAGAATATCGTTTTTGATATGGAAAGCTGGATTTTGTCATTTAGCAGACACTCTTAGCCAGAGCGACATAGAGGAGCAATTAGGTTGAAGTTTTTTATTTGTATTAATCTTTTAATTTTATCGCCCTGATCCGATCTCCTACAGAATCTGAAAAATCTCCCCTCCTCTGTGATTCACTGTGTGTGTGTGCATGTGCGCGTTTGAGTCCATACGTGTGCATGTATGTGTGCGTTCGTGTATGCAAGTGTGTGTATGATTAATGAAGGTGGCTGGGTGGCGTCAGCGGGTCGTGACAGCCCCACTAGGAGGAAATAATTTGTCCCCTTCAGCAGGCTCCTGATTCCAGCCAGCAGGAAATGTGCTGATTGCTTAAAACACATCTTGAGGCTGCGGCGGCTATATTAACCCCAATCACTGCACTAGGCACAGCAGCTACGCAGGGAGAGAGATGTGGAAAGGCATTGTATTTGAAATGACTCTGTATTTGAAATTGGAAGTGTAAAGTGTGTGTGTGTGTGCGTGTGATTTTCCCGTTTGCACCTGCGTCAGTGTGTGTGTTTATACTGGTGAACCATATAAATCCATAGTGTGTTATCTGTGAAGCTCAAGGTGCATAGTGGTGATTTATAAAATGTCAGCTTTAATGACCATTAGCATATTAACTGTCTGTAGGAAGGAATGGATCCACTATCATACATAATGAAATGTCAACAGACAGACAGACGAGGCCTTTAAGTCGCAGCTCGCCTGTATGAAGATGACTCTGAAGCGTTTACACTGTAGAGAGAGAGAAAGAGGGAGGGAGAGAGGGAGAGAGGGAGAAAGAAGGAGAGTGTGATAAAGAGAAGAGTCTTTCAATCAACCTTTACTGAAACACCCCTACCTTGGCTGGTTGGTTATCCCATCCCCATCATAATTCCTAGCCCCCTATGTAAAAGTTGTGCCTGAATGAGTCACGCAGAGTTGATTAGGCATTCCCTCATCCTTCCCCCTGGGTGCAAAACCTCAGTCTCCAGTGGGATTTTGGTGTGTTGTCCTGGTCTGACCCCCACTGAGCCGTCAGCCATTGTTTTAGGGAAGCAGTATCACTGTAATTGATTTTAGGGTGCCTCTTGGGACACAGCCTCTGAGACGGCTCTCTCCTCTCTAGATGGGCCAGATAAACAGGAAGTAGAGATATCTGTGTGTTTGTTTGTTGTCTTTGTGGTACTGTACATGTATGTTTGTGGTTTGTTGCTTTGTGGTTGAGGTATTTTGCTTGTTTTATTGGACTGGGTAGATTGGTGCAGCGAAGTAGAAAGATACACCATATAACATGGTTGTGTGAACGCACATCACATACTATGCTGCATGGGCATGGACACACACACACACACACACACACACACACACACACACACACACACACACAGTTAAACTACCTTCTACTCTACACACACAGACATCTTCACACAAACACACAACCCAAATCCTACCGCAAAGACAAAGTTTGTCAGAACAATGCTGCTTTCCACTCCATTTGACTGCTGCAGTGCAGCAAAATCTCCAGGGCTGGTTGAGGTTGGTCTAGACCCCAGCTTCAATGCTCCTGGTAGCATGACAAATGCATCCTCTCAGCTCTGGGACCAGAGGTTAGCACAAACACCATACATCATCCTGTCATCAGCCTATACAGGGTTCTCAAACCACACTCACCCCTCTCTGCATATGAAGGCTACTCCGCTCCACAGATACATAAGTATTCAGACCCTTTACTAAGTACTTTTTTGAAGGACCTTTGGCAGCGATTACAACCTCGAGTCTTCTTGGGTATGACGCTCACATTCTTCCCTGCAGATCCTCTCAAGCTCTGTCAGGTTGGATGGAGAGCGTCACTGCCCAGCTATTTTCAGGTCTCTCCAGAGATATTCAGAGAGGTTCAAGTCCGGGCTCTGGGTGGGCCACTCAAGGACATTCAGAGACTTGTCCGGAAGCCTCTCCCACATTGTCTTGGCTGTGTGTTTAGGGTTGTTGTCCTGTTGGAAGGTGAACCTTTGCTCTGGAGCAGGTTTTCATCAAGGATCTCTCTGTACTTTGCTCAGTTCATATTTCCCTCGATCCTGACTAGTCTCCCAGACCCTGCCATGGAAAAACATCCCCACAGCATGACGCTGACACCACCATGCTTCACCGTAGGGATGGTGCCAGGTTTCCTCCAGACGTCATGCTTGGCATTCAGGCCAAAGACTTCAATCTTGGTTTCAGCAGGCTGTCATGTGCCTTTTACTGAGGAGGGGCTTCCGTCTGGCCACTCTACCATAAAGACCTAATTGGTGGAGTGCTGCAGAGATGGTTGTCCTTCTGGAAGGTTCTCGCATCTCCACAGTGTAACTCTGGAGCTCTGTCAGAGTGACCATCGGGTTTTTGGTCACCTATCTGACCAAGGCCCTTCTCCCCCAATTCCTCAGTTTGGCTGGGCGGCCAGCTCTAGGAAGAGTCTTGGTGGTTCTAAACTTCTTCCATTTAAGAAGGAGGCCACTTTGTTCTTGGGGACCTTCAATGTTGCATAAATGTTTTGGTACACTTCCCCAGACCTGTGCCTTGACACAATACTGTCTCGGATCTCTATATAGACAGGTGTGTGCCTTTCCAAATCATGTCCAATCAATTGAGGTGTGTGTGTGTGTGTGTGTGTGTGTGTGTGTGTGTGTGTGTGTGTGTGTGTGTGTGTGTGTGTGTGTGTGTGTGTGTGTGTGTGTGTGTGTGTGTGTGTGTGTGTGTGTTAGGAGAGAGTCATTTGAATGTTCATAGAAGCACTGCAGATAGTCCGGATGACTGAGAACCTGCCCCCAGTAATTAACGGATCCATCCGCACCATGCTTGAACAAGGGAATCTACACTACTCAAAAAAATAAAGGGAACACTTAAACAACACAATGTAACTCCAAGTCAATCACACTTCTGTGAAATCAAACTGTCCACTTAGGAAGCAACACTGATTGACAATACATTTCACATGCTGTTGTGCAAATGGAATAGACAACAGGTGGAAATTATAGGCAATTAGCAAGACAACCCCAATAAAGGAGTGGTTCTGCAGGTGGTGACCACAGACCACTTCTCAGTTCCTATGCTTCCTGGCTGATGTTTTGGTCACTTTTGAATGCTGGCGGTGCTTTCACTCTAGTGGTAGCATGAGAGGGAGTCTACAATCCACACAAGTGGCTCAGGTAGTGCAGCTCATCCAGGATGGCACATCAATGCGAGCTGTGGCAAGAAGGTTTGCTGTGTCTGTCAGCGTAGTGTCCAGAGCATGGAGGCGCTACCAGGTGACAGGCCAGTACATCAGGAGACGTGGAGGAGGCCGTAGGAGGGCAACAACCCAGCAGCAGGACCGCTACCTCCGCCTTTGTGCAAGGAGGAGCAGGAGAAGCACTGCCAGAGCCCTGCAAAATGACCTCCAGCAGGCCACAAATGTGCATGTGTCTGCTCAAACGGTCAGAAACAGACTCCATTCATTGTCACATCCCTGTCAGTCTGTCTTTACACAGGTCAGTGAAAGACGTGTGCCTGCTTCCCATTTATATATATATATATATTTTTTTGTTTATTTTATCACGGAGTCATAATGAGGTCTCTTTTACAGATGAGCCCTGAATACATAAAATACACACAAGGCCTTTGGAAAGTATTCAGATCCCTTGACTTTTCCCACATTTTTCTACGTTACAGCCTTATTCTAAAATGTATGAAATAAATAAAAATCCTCAGCAATCTACACACAATACCCTTTAATAACAATGCAAAAACAGGTTTTGACACATTTTTGTTAATTTATAAAAAAAATTATAATAATGTTATTTACATAAGTATTCAGACCCTTTGCTATTAAACTCGAAATTGAGCTCAGGTGCATCCTGTTTCCATAGATCATCCTTGAGATGTTTCTGCAACTTGATTGGAATCCACATGTAGTAAATTCAATTGATTGGACATGATTTGGAAAGGCACACACCTGTCTATATAAGGTCCCACAGTTGACAGTGCATGTCAGAGCAAAAACCAAGCCATGAGGTCAAAGGAATTGTCCTTAGAGCTCTGAGACAGGATTGTGTCGAGGCACAGATCTGGGGAAGGGTACCAAAACATTTCTGCAGCATTAAGGGTCCCCAAGAATACGGTGGCCTCAATCATTCTTAAGTGGAAGAAGTTTAGAACCACCAAGACTCTTGCTAGAGCTGGCCGTCCGGCCAAACTGAGAAATCGGGGGATAAGGGTCTTGGTCAGGGAGGTGACCAAGAACCCGATGGTCACTCTGACAGAGCTATAGAGTTCCTCTGTGGAAATAGGAGAACCTTCCAGAAGGACATCCATCTCTGCAGCACTCCACCAATCAGGCCTTTATGTTAGAGTGGCCAGACGGAAGCCACTACTCAGTAAAAGGCACATAAAGACTATTAGACTATGAGAAACAACATTCTCTGGTCTTATGAAACAAAGATTGTACTCTTTGACTTGAATGCCAAGCATCACGTTTTGCGGAAACCTGGCACCATCCCTATGGGGGTAGCAGCATCATGGTATGGGGGTATTTTTCAGCAGCAGGGACTGGGAGACTAGTCAGGATCGCTTCAAAGATGAACAGAGAAAAGTACAGAGAGATCCTTGACTGGGGCGAACGTTCACCTTCCAACAGGACAACGACCCTAAGCACACAGCCAAGACAACTCAGGAGTGGCTTCGGGACAAGTCTCTGAATGTCCTTGAGTGGCCCAGCCAGAGCCCGGACTTGAACCCGATCAAACATCTCTACAGAGAAGAATGGGAGAAACTTCCCAAATACAGGTGTGCCAAAGTTGTAGCGTCATACCCAAGAAGACTTGAGGCTGTAATCGCTGCCAAAGGTGCTTCAACAAAGTACTGAGTAAAGGGTCTAAATACTTATGTAAATTGGATATATATATATATTTTTTAACAATTTCTAAAAAACTTTTCTTTGTCATTATGGGGTATTGTGTGTAGATTAATGAGGAAAAAAACAATTGAATACATTTTAGAATAAGGCTGTAACCTAACAAAATGTCTAAATGAATACTTTCCGAAGGCACTGTAAATACAAAATGCAAGCAGAAAGAAAGAATAACACTGTCATAAAAAATAACAGCACATTCATCAGTAATAAGTTCCTCAATCAGGAGATAGGAGGAAGTGGTGCTTAGCTGTTAAGTAAAATCAAAGCTGTATTGCATCCTGAAGTCTTTGCTTGCTGGTTCAGTAGGGCCCCCCAGAGACAACTGTAGGTCTTGACAGGTGGTCTTGCAATCAGCAACCATCGTCTGTCTGGTAGACAGACCACTCATTCTGAACAATTTTTATTTATCCCTTATTTTACCAGGTAAGTTGACTAAGAACACATTCTCATTTACATTATTGACCTGGGGAATTGTTACAGGGGAGAGGAGGATGGATGAGCCAATTGTAAGCTGGGGATGATTAGGTGGCCATGGTATGAGGGCCAGATTGGGAATTTAGCCAGGACACTGTAGTTAACACCCCTACTCTTACAATAAGTGCCACAGGATCTTTAGTGACCATAGTCAGGACACCTGTTTAACATCCCATCCAAAAGACTGCACCATGCACAGGGCGATGTCCCCAGTCACTGTCCTGGGGCATTGAGATATTTGTTTTACATCAGAGGAAACAGTGCCTCCTACTGGTCCACCAACACCACTTCCAGCAGCATCTGATCTCCTTTCCAGGGACCAACCCTGTTTTGGATACCATCAAGCACTTTTGGATATCAGATCAACAGTTACTAACCTTGATTTTGACTTCAAATCCGACTCAGCTGTTCCCTTGTTCACACCGAACCCTATTCGAGAGTCTCCTATCAGAGAGACTTGAAAAGCTGCAACATTATATGCCTTACAGAAACTTTGCTGGCTGAATCTATGAGCATAGCACTTAGTGGTTTCTCCATGCAGAGGCATGATCAGACGAATGTAGCCTGGTGCACTGTTTCCAGTGTGAAGGAAATCTCTAGCTTTTGCTCACCTGATATAGAATATGCTGCAGACCTTCTTTATCTACCAAGAGACTTCTCATTTGTAATTATCACGGCTGTCTACATCCCTCCACAAGCCAACACCACTTTCGCAATCAACTAACTGTATGGGGCCATAAACAAACAAGAAACCGCACACCCAGGGGCAGCATTTCTGGTGGGCAGACAACGCAGTCAGACTTAAAATCAGTCAACCTCACTTCTACCAACACGTCTCCTCCGCCACTAGGGGCGCTAAAACTCTACTTTATTCTACCTACAGAAACGCATACTAGGCCCTCCCTCGTCCCCCCTTTGGCAAATCAGACCATGGCTCTATCCTCCTGCTTCCTTTTTACAAACAATAGCTCAAACAGGAAGTACTAGTGACGTGCTCAATACGGAAGTACTCCGATGAAGCAGGCGTGAGGCTACAAGACTGTTTTGCTAGTACAGACTGGGATATGTTCCGGGATTCATCCGATAGCATTGAGGAGTTTACCACACCATTCACGGGCTTCTTCAATAAGTGCATGGACGACATTGTCCCCACAGTGACTATACAAACAAGGGATGTTAACGGTTAACCGTTAATCCGTTAGCCAATTAAAATACAGTTGAGCGGTGATGCTTATCAGTCTATAGGTTCATTTGCATAGTTTTGTGGAATTAAATTGGCGCGTGTATATTTCCGTTAGTCGTCATGTATCTTATCACACGCACACAGCATACAGATCCTAGTTTGAGGAGCGGAATGGCCTATCACCTGTCAGACAGCGTGCAGTGCATAGGCTGTATTCAATGGTAGGGATGATATCAGCGCGTTACCAACCACTTTACAATGTGAGTTTGAGGCAGTAAAATTGCCCCAAAAATTGCCAAAGACTACAGCCACCCGAGCCTTAGACTGTTCACTCTACTACCGGGGCATCGGTTCTCGGACCAACATGCTCCGAGACAGCTTCTACCCCTCAGCTATAAGACTGCTAAATAGCCATAAGACTGCTACATAGTTAATGAAATGGTTAATTAAGGATTCATTGACTCTATCTTGCATTTACCCTATGCACATTCACAAGACTAATACACACTATACATGCACTCACTCATACACTCTTACAAAATACACACACACACACACACACACACACACACACACACACACACACACACACACACACACGCGCGCACACACACACACACACACACACACACACACACACACACACACACACACACACATCATGTGCTGCTGCTACTTTATTTTACTCATATTATTATCTATCCTGATGCCTACAGTCGTTACTTTACCCTGCCTTTATGTACATATCTACCTCAAATACGTTGTACAGTACCTCTGCAAATTGTATATAGCTTCATTCTTGTGTATTTTATTCCTTTTGTGTTACTATTTTTATTTTTGTGTAATAAAAAAAAAAACTCTGCATCAATGGGAAGGGCTCAAAAACAAGCATTTCACGGTGAAGTCTACACCCGTTGTATCCGGTGCATGTGACATATAAAATGTGATTAGATTTGATGGTGAGGCAGGATGGAACACACATGCTCAGACAGATTATACAGACTCTAGACCAGTCTTGAGACGGAACACAGAATCTAGATGGATCGTATAGGACTAGATGGATCAGACCTAACCGGAACTCATAGACACCCAAACAGATCACATGGGCGTCTCAGACCCATTCCAGTCACAGATTGTATGGAATGGATCCACTTTTATTTATCCCCTTCTTTCTGCCTTTTACATTCATTTTCTTCCATTGACGTCACAGACAATTCCCCTGATAATGTTGAGGAAGAGTTATAGCTATTACACTGAAGGCCTCAAGGCTTCCTCACTAATGCTACAGGCACAAACAGTCCACTCTGCAGAGAAACGGACTTTAGGGACTGACAATGAGATGGGACATTAACCTGAACACTGCTGGAACAGAATAAGGTGTCAAGTTAAAACAGAGATAAATGGGTTCACTGTTAACCACGTTTATGAAATTAAATTAAGCTTTCTCTCTCTCCACAGACAGATGAGCTGTGACCAGACTTAAAGACAGCGTGGATGATGATCTCTTCTGCTGGAACTCAGCTGTCGTCACCTCTCAACGTTGTGACTACTCCCATCCCACTGCCATAGAGATCTGCTCTCCCTCACACCAGCAGCAGCAGCTAGCGATTTGAACTATCTCCCAGTTTACTATGATTTGCTGCAACTGAATTGCCCTGCTGTAACTTAAATCAGAAGGAAGTAAGAAAGTAAGCTAACGTAAGTTACGTTCTAAGTTTCTCTCACACTTGGTCATCCACTGCAGTTCTTAGGTCAGCTTTGTGGCAGAATTTTTTGCCAAATCTTTTTGGGTCCCAACTGACCTAGCTGGTTAGATAAAGGACAAATAAAGACAGGTAGATAGAATCAGAGTCAGCAAGATGGATGAGTCGTACAACAACAGGACGTCACTGGTGAAGGGCGCCAAGGACATCGCCAAGGAGGCCAAACGCCACGCCGCTAAGAAGGTCAGCAAGGTAGTCAACCGCGCCGCGGACAAGTACTCCTCCCAACGCAACTACAGCCAGTTCCAGAATGAGGACGAAGACGATGATGATGGACGCTACGCCTACACGCAGCCTGACGGCAACGACCACTTCCCCGGTGGTCGCACCGCCAACGACGAAGACGGGGAAGACTACGCCAGTGACGCCACGGAGGGTCATGATGATGAAGATGAGATCTACGAGGGGGAGTATCAGGGGGTGCCTGCTGATGGGAAGCCTAGGGACGGGCATGATTCTCTGGGTCAACTTGTCTCAGACAGCCTGAGGGACCGTAAGGACCTGGAGCAGGAGCGGCAGGTGGACGAGGAGGAGCTGGCCCAGCAGTATGAGCTAATCATGCAGGAGTGTGGCCACGGCAGGTTCCAGTGGGAGCTGTTCTTCGTGCTGGGCATGGCGCTGATGTCTGATGGGGTGGAGGTGTTCGTGGTGGGGTTCGTCCTGCCCAGCGCCGAGACGGACATGTGTGTCCCCAACTCTGGAGCAGGGTGGCTAGGTAAGGTGTATGTGTATGTGTGTGTGTGTGTGTGTGTTGGTAGAAACTAGTGATGGGGGGAAAAAATGTATGCAGTTTCATATTGGGATATTATTTTTGATGATATATTGTATTGTATTGTTTTGACAATAGCACAATATTATTTTTGCGGTAGTTGGCTGTACCTGTACCACAACTCAAAATACCTTGTTCTCCATCTTATTTTTAAATAGGGAGCCAATATGTTTTCAGCACTTTTATTTACATGACTGATCAAAACTCCTGAGTGGTGCAGCGGTCTAAGGCACTGCATCACAGTGCTTGAGGTGTCACTACAGGTGTGACTACAGACCTGGGTTCAATCCCAGGCTGTGTCACAACTGACCAGGAGTCCCATAGGGCGGTGCACAATTTGCCCAGTGTTGTCTGGGTTAGGGGAGGGTTTGGCCAGGGGGGCTTTACTTGGCTCATTGTGCTCGTGTGGTGAGCTGGGTGCCTGCAGGCTGATTTCAGTCGTCAGTTGAACAGTGTTTCCTCTGACACATTGGTGCGGCTGGCTTATGTTCGCATATGACCATATGGCAGGTGTTAAGAAGCGCAGTTTGGGGAGTTGCAGTGATGAAACAAGATCGCTATTGGGTGTTGTTCAGTTTGTGTCTTTCTTATGTTTGTTGTGTAGTAAATGTTTTTATTTTCATTGTTTTTATTTATGTTTTCCTGTAAAGCACATTGCTTTGCATTCCATGTCTGAAATGTACTGCATATATAAAGCTTGATTTGATTTGCTTTGATATCATGGATTCAGAGCTATCTATCTAATAGAACTCAGAGGGTTTTCTTTAATGGAAGCTTCTTTAATGTCAAACATGTCAAGAGTGGTGTACGGCAGGGCAGCTCTTTAGGCCCTCTACTCTTTTCTATTTTTTACCAATGACCTGCCACTGGCATTAAACAAAGCATGTGTGTGCATGTATGCTGATTATTCAACCATATACAGTACAGTGCATTCAGACCCCTTCACGTATTCCACATCTTGTTACGTTACAGCTAAAATGTATTAAATAAAAATGTTTCCTCAGCAATCTACACACAATACCCCATAATGACAAAGCGAAAAACAGGTTTTTAGAAATGTTTGCAAAAAATAAATAAACAGAAATACCTTATTTACATAAGTACCTTATTTACATTGCAATGAGACTCGAAATTGAGCTGAGGTGCATCCTGTTTCCATTGATCGTCCTTGATTGGAGTCCACATGTAGTAAATTCAATTGATTGGACATGATTTGGAAAGGCACACACATGTCTATATCAGGTACCATAGTTGTCAGTGCATGTAAGAGCAAAGACCAAACCATGAGGTCAAAGGAATTGTCCGTAAAGCGCCGAGACAGAATTGGGTCAAGGCACAGATCTGGGGAAGGGTACCAAAAAAATTCTGCACCATTGAAGGTCTGCAAGAACACAGTGGCCTCCATCATTCTTAAATGGAAGAATTTTGGGACCACCCAGGCTCTTCCTTTATGGTTGAGTGGCCAGACGGAAGCTACTCCTCAATAAAAGGGCTCCCGAATGGCGCAGCAGTCTAAGGCACTGCAACTCAGTGCTAGAGGTGTCACTACAGATCCTGGTTTGAATCCAGGCTGTATCACATTGCGGCTGTGATTGGGAGTCCCATAGGGGAGAGCACAATTGGCTCAGCCAGTCCGGGTTTGGCCGGGGTAGGCCGTCATTATAAAAAATAATTTGTTCTTAACTGACTTGCCTAGTAAAATAAAATAAAAAGGCACATGACAGCCTGCTTGGAGTTTGGCAAAAGGCACCTAAACTACTCTCAGACCATGAGAAACAAGATTCTCTGGTCTTACGAAACCAAAATTGAAATCTTTGGCCTGAATGCCAAGCGTTGCGTCACGACACAGCCCTGAATGTTCTGCCGCCCTAGGCAAGACAAATCTGCCCCCCCACACACATACTGTATTTCTCAATGTCAAACCAGAGTGTCTTGTTTGCAACTCTGTTTGCAAATAATTACATCATAGACATCCTTATGAATCTAAGCATGGCACTTTCAAAAGTTACCTTTCCACCCAGACGCAGAAAATATCCATTTGGTGTCTGCATATGTACTCCAGTGCGTCGAGTGGTTTTGCGTCACTGTCCAGTCTCCTGCTCAAGACTTTGAGCTCATTACACAGATCTTTTGCGTCTATGTCCCTGGAATCCCTGTACGTAAGGGCCTTCTGTTGTGAAGTCCCTGGTAAGTGCTGCAGTGTCCATGTCCTTGATGGTGGGGATGTTCGAGCTGCGTAAAGCGCTCGTTGACAGACTGGATAGCAGAATCAAGAATCTGATTGAAGAAATGTACTTTGAATTTCTGCTGAGGGTCAGGAAACATCTCCTCAGCCAACTCTTCTGCGCTTGCTAAACCGCCAGTGAAAGCTCCATCGGAGCGGTAGTTTTGGAGGAATACCCTGGTTGAGTTCAGTTGAGCCACTGCTAGTGAAAGGTTAAAACTCACCGCCTGCAAACTCTTACTGGTGATGTTCACTGCACACATGAAGCCAAAGTTTGCTTGGACACCAGCCTGATCTCCAGCTCCTTCCACCTTTGGAAACTATCTAGGTCATGAGACTTCTCATGCGAGCTGAGGAGGTGGCACAGATTCTTCCAGTCCCTGGTTCCATCACTGACCAGCGCAGATTTGCACTTGTGTGAAAAATGTTTGCAGCAAAAATAGAAGGCTGCATCGTTTTGCTTGGAATAGACAAGCCATGGTCTCTCCACTCTCTCCCCGTTCGCCATCCTCCTGTTGTAGTGGGCCACTGAAAACTTTTGTTGCCCCTCATCTCTGGGGAAATTCCCCTCTTTATCCTGATGTGGCCCAGCCTGCACTAACATCACATAAAGACTCCTCCGGTTTGCCCTCTTCGCTTCTAGAATCAGCGAACGGGGGCTTGTTGTTCTCTGCGAATTAATGGCCTGTCTTCAGAGGCTTGTCATTCTCCACACCGGCTGATGGACATTGCTGCACACTGATCAATTTCAGCAGCGAATTTCTTTGTGCCTCTTTTCAAATTTTTTAAATTTTTTACATTCACTTCCTGAAGGTTAGGCTAGGTTAGGCTACTGCCTTAATCACTAATCGTCTATGTCACACACAAACATAAAAAAAACAATCAATCATTTAATTGGCAGATTCATTTTTATTAATGTTTCACAATTGGATAATCCCATATAAACACACACATCACCATAGCTACCAACACTGAGCTGCTGGCTGGGGTGCCGCCGATCAGGGGCGCCGGAGGGCGGCAGCCAATTGTCACGCTGGAGGGAGGCAGCCAATTGTCAAAATGCCACCTCAAATTCAAGTGCAGCCATAGGCGGCTGCCTAATCTTGCCTAATGGGAGGGCCGGCCCTGCCTGGCACCATCACTACGGTGAAGCATGGTGGTGGCAGCATCATGCTGTGGGGATGTTTTTCAGCGGCAGGAACTGGGAGACTAGTCAGGACCGAGGGAAAGATATGAACGGAGCAAAGTACAGAGAGCTCCTTGATGAAAACCTGCTCCAGAGCACTCTGTACCTCAGACTGGAGCGAAGGTTCACCTTCCTACAGGATAACGACCCTAAACACACAGCCAAGACAGAACAGGAGTGGCTTCCGGACAAGTCTCTGAATGTCCTTGAGTGGCCCAGACAGAGCCCGGACTTGAACCCGATCGAACATCTCTGTAGAGACCTGAAAATAGCTGTGTACGACTCTCCCCATCCAACCTGACAGAGCTTGAGAGGATCTGCAGAGAAGAATGGGAGAAACTCCCCAAATACAGGTGTGCCAAGCTAGTAGGGTCATACCCAAGAAGACCCCAGGCTGAATACTTATGTAAATGTTATATTTCAGTTTTTTATTTTTAATACATTTGCAAAAATATCAAAAAATCTGTTTTTGCTTTGTAGTTATGAGGTATTGTGTTTAGATTGATGAGGGGGAAAAAACAATTTAATCAATTTCAGAATAAGGCTGTAACGTAACAAAATGTGGAAAAAGTCAAGGGGTCTGAATACTTTCCGAATACACTGTAAATCATGTAGCAGATATAGGATAAGGTAGAAAGAGTATGTGGCCTTTTCTGTAGCCAACAGGCTGGAGATAAAATGGATGACAATGTAAGGAGATGGACACTTTTTACATCATGCCGGTTTCTCCGATCAAATATCCTAAATGACGCCCAATCAAATAAAAAATGTGCTGTCATTATCACGTTCGAAGGTAAGACCCAGGCACAGACAACGTTGGAATAACAAATGTTTATCACAACGGGGGTAGGCAAAAGACAGGTCAGGGGCAAGCAGAGTTTGATAATCCAGAGTAGTGGGGTAAAGGTACAAGACGGCAGGCAGGCTCGGGGTCAGGGCAGGCAGAGTTTGGTAATCCAGAATAGTGGAGCAAAGGTACAAGACGGCAGTCTCGGGGTCAGGGAAGGCAGGTAGGGTCAAAACCGGGGAAATCTAGGAGATAGTAACAATAGCAAGGCAGGAGCAAAGGGGAAAACCGCTGGTAGGCTTCAACAAGCAAAACAAACTGGCAACAGCCAAACATAGAACACAGGTTAAAGTACCCAGGGGATAATGAGGAAGATGAGCGACACCTGGAGTGGGGTGGAGACAAGCACACAGACAGGTGAAACAGATCAGGGTGTGACAGTCATGTTGACAAACAACATATCTTAAAAACTGGACATGTGAAAGTAAAATGGACAATATGGAATGGACAATCACAACTGTCACCCCATTGTCATGATCAGTGGTTTCAAGTTTGTATCTGTACATTTTTGACAAGCTGATCATAGCGAAAAAGAAAATACTTCCTGCATTTCCCGCTGTGATGTTTTTTTGGTGCAGTTCGAACCGGCCTTGATTTCCACATCCACGGACATTGATTTTCGGTCCGGTCCGGCCCAAATCTGAACCAATCATAGATGCCTATGTTTGGTTCAGATTTGGTGCAGTCCAGACCGGGCTTGATTTTAACATCCACAGAAATATATGTTGGTCCGGGCCGAACCAAATCTGAACCAATCATAGACGTCTGTGTTTGGCTCAGATTTTGTCCTGTCTGGACCAGCCTTTTGGCCCAAACATACGTCTTTTCAACATTCATTCAGAACCAAAAATGAGCCTGATTTCAACATCTGGAAAGTACATATTTTCAACATCTGGAAAATACATATTTCCAATGTCTGGAAAATATGCCTTTACAACGTCCTGGAAGCTATGTATTTTAAAGGTACGTAAAATAAGTATTTTCACCTTTTATTCAGAACCTAAATTGAACCTAACTTCAACGTCTGGAAAATGCGTATTTTATACATCTTTTCAACATCATCTTGCTTACTGGGACTATTCTAGTTTTGCAGGGGCGCATTGCAGAACGGCAAGGACCAGCCCTGGGCCTATGTATTGTCTATTTTTTGTTGAATCCTGGGTTGAATTGAAACAATAGCTGTTTATGACTTTGCAAATCTATGGTCACATTTATTTTGCTTTGTTAAGCCTATCTTTTGGAATGACTTCGATAGCAACAGTGAATCTATTTCATTTTTAAGTGGAGATCTCTCAACTTTTATTCTCATGATAGCACATTGGTAATTGTTAGTGACATGTTCCATAGCTAAGCAGGGCTGGGTTTGGTTAAAACCCTGGATGGGAGACCAAACGATAGCTGTACGTTGATCAACTTAGCGTTGAAGATCTGATGTTATTTTAAATGTACAAATTCAACATATTTTATCCAAGGGTTGTCTATGTTGAAATTTGGTTACCATGATGAGATAATACTGTGGTTGAAATTTCACCCTCAAAACAGCAGTTGACTTTTTTCAAATCCAAGGTATTTTCCACTTAGATTCCACGTCACAATACGTTGACAAAAATGACGTTGAAACAACATTGATTCAACCAGTTTGAATGCATTAACCAGACCTCTTCAATAACAGACCAAACTCATTAGGCACGCTGTGTGTGTGTGTGTGTGGAGGCCTTGGGGCCCTGAAATAGCCCTCTGGTGCAGTGTAGGAGCGACAGAGATAGAGAGAGATAGATAAATAGAGCAAAAGAGAGAGAGAGAGAGAGAGAGATGGGGGTTGGAAGAGAGAGAGAGAAGTCAGAGAGGGAGAAGTCAGAAAGGGACGGAGAGAGAGAGACAGCGAGGGAAGACAGGAAGAAAATTATAGAAAGAGTCACGCAGACTTTCGACCAGGCCCAGCCCAGGCCAGTGGTCTCACTCCAAGGGTATTTTTTACTAAGCACTTGCTCTCTAGCATTTCCGATTCGGACACATTTTATAGTTCTGCAATGGCTGTTCTATGACAAAGAGAGGTATGACTGACTACAACGAGAAAACACTGCAGCGTTTCTTTTCCCTGCTTCCCTTCATTGTCTCTCCATTCCCACCCCTCTCTCTTTATCTCTTACTCTTCCTCTTTTTATCCCATGTCCTCTTCATTATATAATTCTCTGTGTCTCACTGCTATTAGGTGATTGTCACGGTGAAATGTTATTGTGAGGTAGTATAATCTCTCCAGTATTGTGTTTCTCTCTGCAGTTTAGCCATGCTTAGCTGGCTCAGTTAAACCCACTCGACTGAGGAGAACAGAGAAGAGAAGGAGGAGGAAGAGGATGAGGAGGAGAGAGCAAGAGACTACGGTTGAGTCTGCCTCCCAACAAAACACCAACACACTTCTCTCCTCCTCTCTTCCTGTCTTAACTCCATCACTCCTCCTCCTCTCCCTCCATCTATCTGTAGTCTGGTCTCCTTCACCACCAGCAGTTACCATACCCGGTCTGCTAGGTGGTTGCTACTACAGGACATTTACAGTATTAGGCAAGGCTGCCTCTTCGTCTTGTGCACCAGAGGCATGGAATAGTCTACAATCCATGCTTCACCTAGATATGTTAGTGCCACTGAATAAATGTAAAATGTTGATGGGAGAGGAGTGTAAATTTTTTTTTTTAGGCTGGATCATGTTGTTGTGTTGTATTTTATTGTTGTATGTTTTAATTCTGTAATGTATCGATTGCTGCTGCCTTCTTGGCCAGGTCTCCCTTGAAAAAGAGACTGGGTGTCAATTGGCATTTCCTGGCTAAATATAGGTTAAATAAATACAAATATTGGGTGTGTTCTGTTGAAGGTTTGACTCAGGGTCAGTGGAGAGACACAGCAGGGGTCAGGAGAGCATGATTGGAGGTTTGTGTGTCTCTGTGTATGTGTGTGTGTGTGTGTGTGTGTGTGTGTGTGTGTGTGTGTGTGTGTGTGTGTGTGTGTGTGTGTGTGTGTGTGTGTGTGTGTGTGTGTGTGTGTGTGTGTGTGTGTGTGTGTGTTAATCAACACAATGGCGTGATAAACTGTCTGAGCTGGAGCCCGAGGTCAACTAATTAAAGAATCCAGGGACAGAGCACCAACACTGTGTGTGTGTGTGTGCGTGCGTGCGTGCGTGTGTGCGTGTGTGTCTGTGTATGTGTGTGTCATTGTGGGTGGGTGAAATGGATGGGTAAAACTGAAAAAGCTGACAGACAAACCAGCTCACAGTCTGATATCAAGTGTTCTGTCCACCCTGGCCTGCCCCCTCCTGTCAGTAGACTGGTGAAGACTGTGGGCTGCAGGAAGGCAGGAGGCTGGATGCTAATACAAGTGTCTGCTCCAACATGATAATGGACTGCTTTGTTCCCTGACAGGCCCCCTGTGTGTGTGTGTGTGTGTGTGTGTGTGTGTGTGTGTGTGTGTGTGTGTGTGTGTGTGTGTGTGTGTGTGTGTGTGTGTGTGTGTGTGTGTGTGTGTGTGTGTGTGTGTGTGTGTGTGTGTGTGTGTGTGTCTGCGTGTGTGCCTGTGTTCGTGTGTGCTTGAATGTGTGCATAAAACTGCGATTTTCTCAAATGAATCAGAATCAAAATACACAGAACCAAAATATAAACACAACATGTAAAGTGTTGGTCCCATGTTTCATGAGCTGAAATAAAAGATCCAAGAAATTGTTGCCAGAGAATGTAATGTACATTTTCATACCAATGTCGTTTTAGAGAATTTGTCAGTACGTCCAACCAGCCTCACACCCCCAGACCACTTGTAACCACGCCAGCCCAGGACCTCCACATCCGGCTTCTTCACCCAGACAGCTGATAAAACTGTGGGTTTGCACAACCGAAGAATTTCTGCACAAACTGTCAGAAACGTCTCAGGGAAGCTCATCTGCGTGCTCGACATCCTCACCAGGGTCTTGACCGACTTCAGTAGGCAAATGCTCACCTTCGGTGGCCACTGGCATGCTAGGGAAGTGTGCTCTTCAGGGATGAATCCCAGTTTCAACTGTTCTGGACAGATGGCAGATAGAGAGTATGGCATTGTTTGTGGGGGGGGGGGGGGCGGTTAGCTGATGTCAGCTTTGTGAACAGAGTGCCCCAGAGTGGCGGTGGGGTTATGGTATTGGCAGGCATAAACAACGGACAACAAACATTATTTAATTTTATTGATGGCAATTTGAATGCACAGAGATACCATGACGAGATCCTGAGGCCCATTGTAATTCCATTCATCCACCGACATCACCTCATGTTTTAGCATGATAATGCACAGTCCAATGTCGCAAGGATCTGTACACAATTCCAGGAAGCTGAAAATGTCCCAGTTCTTCCATGGCCTGCATACTCACCAGAAATGTCACCCATTGAGCATGTTTGGGATGCTCTCATTCGACATGTACGACAGCGTGTTCCAGTTCCCGCTAATATCCAGCAACTTCGCACAGACATTGAAGAGGAATGGGACAACATTCCACAGGCCAAAATCAACAACCTGATCAACTCTTATGTCACGCTGCCTGAGGCAAATGGTGGTCACACCAGATACTGACTGGTTTTCTGATCCACGCCCTACCTTTTTTTAAGGTATCTGTGACCAACAGATGCATATCTGTATTCCCAGTCATGTAAAATCCATAGATTAGGGCCTAATGATTTTTTTTTAATTGACTGATTTCCTTATGTGAACTGTAACTCAGTCAAATCTTTGAATTTGTTGCATGTTGTGTTTATATTTTTGTTCAGTGTCGTTTAGAACAGTATTCCTTCTGTACACCAGTCTAATATTCCCTGTGATAGATGCTCTCAGACAGACTTGTCAATCAAACGTCAACCTCAGGGGATTCCCTGAATCTGGTGGGAATCCCCAAAGAACCCCAGGAATGTACTCAATGTTCCAGTTCCGGAAATACTCTCGTTTCTCTCGGCCTTCTCTCCTCTTCTCCTCTCCTCTCTCATCCTCTCCTCCTCTCCTCCTCTCCTCTTTCCTTTTATCCTCTCATCCGTGCTGAGAGTGTAGTGGCGAGGAGCGTAGCGTGGACGGGGAATTATGCTTACACATAGCACTAATTACCATCGAGACAAACCCACCACGCGGCTCCCCAATCGACGTCTACTGCTGCTCTCGTCTCGTCTGGTGGAGATAGCAGGAGCAGCAGCTAAAGTTTAGTTAGTGAAGTATCCCCTCTGGGTTGGAGGCAGAGCTGCACACTGTACCATACCGTTGGAGAGGAGAGAAGACAGGCTGGAGAAATATCTCTCTAAACTCTTTGATTAGTTTCTAATTCAATTAGACCAAATGCAGCTTCATTTGATGAATGCTTACTACGCAGTCATTTTTTATGGACGTTAACTTCTTTTACAGCAGTTCCGGGAAACTGTGTTTGTGTGTCTGTGTATGAATCACATTGGTTAGATGTGAGGTGGTAACAACTGGGGTATCACTAAGTCTCAAATGACACCCTATTTTGCCCCATGAATAAGGAATATAGGGTATCATTTGGGATGCAGTCTGAGGTTCTACTAAACCTGACCCCTTGTTGAACCCTACAAGAAATCAAATCACGTGGAAGAGGTTGCTTACTATGCCCCTCCCCCCTCTCCTCCTATTCTCGTCCCTCCTCCTCACCCCAACATCCCCCTCCCCACCCCTTACTGACTGATACCAGCCTAGATGTGGGGAGTCATGAAGTAAATTAGGTGTTGTTAGCCGATACCATCTCCCTGGACTGTGTTTCTGCATACGTGTGTGTGGTACACGCCTCTAGCTTTGTGTACATGCTGTCCTCTGACTCTAAATTATAGGGTTAAGAGCACAACCCTAGAGGTATCATTATTGTGTCATTATAGACTATAGGTTGTTTGTTAGTTACTTCCAGTGCATTCGGAAAGTATTCAGACCCCTTGACTTTTTCTACATTTTCTTACGTTATAGCCTTATTCTAAAATTGATTAAATTATTTGTTTTCCTCATCAATCTACACACAATACCCCAAAAGCAAAAACAGGTTTTTAGAAATGTAGAAATAAAATTGAGCTCAGGTGCATCCCGTTTCCATTGATCATCCTTGAGGATGTTTCTACAACTTGATTGGAGTCCACCTGTGGTAAATTCAATTGATTGGACATGATCGGACATGATTGGACATGATTGCACAAATCTGTCTATATAAGGTCCCAAAGTTGACAGTGCATGTCAGAGCAAAAACCAAGCCATGAGGTCAAAGGAACTCTCTGTAGAGCTCTGAGACAGGATTGTGTCGAGTCACAGATCTGGGGAAGGGAACCAAAACATTTTCTACAGCATTGAAAGTCCCCAAGAACACAGTGGCATCCACCACCTGCTCCAGAGCGCTCAGGACCTCAGACTGGGGTGAAGGTTCATCTTACAGCAGGATAATGACCCTAAGCACAAAGCCAAGACAACGCAGGAGCCCGGACTTGAACCCGAACAAACATTTCTGGAGAGATCTGAAAATAGCTGTGGAGCGATGCTCCCCATCCAACCTGACAGAGCTTGAGAGGATCTGCAGAGAAGAATGGGAGAAGCTCCCCAAATACAGGTGTGCCAATCTTGTAGCGTCATACTCAAGAAGACTCGAGGCTGTAATCGCTGCCAAAGGTTCTGTAGAGTAAAGGGTCTGAATACTTATGTTTATGTGATATTTCAGTTTTTTTTATATATATAAATGTGCAATCAATTCTAAAAACCTGTTTTTGCTTTGTCGTTATGGAGTATTTTGTGTAGATTGATGATAATTTGTTTTAATCCATTTTAGAATAAGGCTGTAACGTAACAAAATGTGGAAAAAGTCAAGTGGTCTGAATACTTTCCCGAATGCACTGTAAGTGTATATCTCATGGAGCGTAGTATTAATGGGATTCTTTTGACTCGGTTTAGAGTTGTTTAACAATAATAACAATTTCAGAGTAATTGTTAGTAGTGAAATGTAGTAATATTTGAAGGACTCCTTGACGTCTCAGTCTGTAGCTACTCTTAATAGGATAGTGCTGCCAGTGTAGAGAGTATTATGTCCTGTAGTTTCTGTTATAGACTCTACTGGCTGTTGTCACCTATAATTAATAAGTGTCTCTCACGGTCCTGTCTATGCCTCTCGATAAGGCCCACTACCTTCAGCCTATATGTCCCATAACCTCCATGAGACCAAGGGATAACAGAAGAGAGGAAAACAGAGAGGGGCTGTGGGCTCTGGGCTCTGGGCTCTGGGCTTCCCGGCAGTGATGGGGTACAGCGTCTGTGAATGATCGCCTCTCCCCACAAACGCACATCTAGACCCTGGCTGAGTGAAGAGGATTATTTACTGCCCCCCACACCCCTCCACTTCCCAGTGTCCTTTGCGACTGGAAGAGAGATCACGCTTATTTCCTGTGGAAAAACAACCTTATCTGATAGTTTATAGGTCAGTGTTGTGGTAGAAAACTCTCGCTTATCAAACGTGGTCAGAACATTATCGTTGAAGTTCATTAATGGTTGAGGCTTCTAAAGTGAGGTTCAGTTAGTGTTGAGGCTTCCATAGTGAGGTTCAGTTAGTGTTGAGGCTTCCAAAGTGAGGTTCAGTTAGTGTTGAGGCTTCCATAGTGAGGTTCATATAGTGTTGTAGCTTCCATAGTGAGGTTCAGTTAGTGTTGAGGCTTCCATAATGAGGTTCAGTTAGTGTTGTAGCTTCCATAGTGAGGTTCAGTTTGTGTTGAGGCTTCCATAGTGAGGTTTGTTAGGTTTGTCTGTCTGCAGGTCCCCAGGCAAATCAGATCGATTGGATCTCTGTGACCCCTCAGTGGTTTATCAATGACTGGGAAATGACAGGCCTGGTTAAATCACATCACTCTCTCTACTAATCCAGTCAGACATGCAGCGATACTGATACCGTTGCTGTGTGAGACACCTGCTTCTCTGTGTGTGTGTCCTCCCTAGTCAGCAGTTTGCCTGAAAAGCCATTTTGGTCCAGATGGTTCAGATCATTTTCAAGTGCTGCAAATCTAGAAGTGTCACTTTAAAAGCTAACACTATATGAATGAATATATTTTTCTCTCTCCTTCTTTTTTCCAACCTTCTAATCCTCTCCTCTCTCTTCCTATCCCCATCTCCCTCCCCCTCTTCTCTCTCCCGCTCTCTATTTCTATCTTCCATTCTCTTTTTTCTTTCGATCTCGCTCCTCTCCCTCTCCCCCCTCTCTGCAGGCAGCATAGTGTACCTGGGGATGATGATAGGGGCATTCTTCTGGGGGGGTCTGTCGGACAAGGTGGGCCGTAAACAGTGTCTGCTTATCGCAATGTCTGTCAACGGCTTCTTCTCCTTCCTCTCCTCCTTCGTCCAGGGGTACGGCATGTTTCTCTTCTGCCGCATGCTCTCCGGCTTCGGGTGAGTGTTTTACGTTTTGTTCTGTTCTGTTCACCATTAATTTCTACTAAATTCTTATTTAACACTCTCCTCCACTAAAGTGATGACATTGTATTCTACTTGGTTGAGAGTTAGTGGTCTCCCTCTCTCTCCCTCTCTCTCCCCCTCTCTCCCCCTCTCTCCCTCTCTCCCTCTCTCCCTCTACACTCTTACAAAAAAAGGTGCTGAACCCTTAGAAGAACCCTTTTGGGTTCCAGGTATTTTCTTTCCACTGTCAAAGTCTGAGACATCTTGTCTCAGACTTTTGCAAAATAAAACAGAAACCTAAGGACATTTAGTCTGCTGCAAATGTTTAGCTAATGTTTATGTTTCTCTCTGCAAGACAGTTAAATAACCTCTTCTCCTGTTCTCTGACTTTGGAGGACTACACTCTTAGAAAAAAGGGTTCCGAAAGGGTTCTGCAGCTGTCCCCATAGGAGAACCATTTTTTGAGGTCCATGTAGAACCCTTTCCACAGAGGTTTCTACATGGAGTTCTAACTGGAACCAAAAATGGTTCTCCTATGGGGACAGCTGCAGAACCCTTTCGGAACCCTTTTTTCTAAGAGTGTAGTCCTCCAAAGTCAGAGAACAGGAGAAGAGGTTATTTAACTGTCTTGCAGAGAGAAACATAAACATTAGCTAAACATTTGCAGTAGACTAAATGTCCTTAGGTTTCTGTTTTATTTTGCAAAAGTCTGAGACAAGATGTCTCAGACTTTGACAGTGGAAAGAAAATATTTTTTTTTGGTCCTTAGTAAATTAAACATGAAAATAGGTAGAGACATTGATACTAGATACAGACTTTTGCAAAATATAAAAAGATCAGCAAAAGTATGAATAACCAGATGATACGTATATAGAGACTTTGACAGAATATATGCCCTTAGCTCTTAGCTAATACACTCTCTGCACGATTAGCTGGTGATTGTTGCACATTATTATTCATAGCCTGACCTTGCTCTCCGGTGGGTAAAAAGTAAATGTAATTGAATCTGAGACAGCCTGTTTTGACCTCAGGGGATTCATAAATCACAGGACTGTTTCTAAAGCAGTGTTTCATTTGGACAGAGCAACACAATAGATTTACTCTCAGCTGGTAGACTCTTCTCTCCTTCTCATCTCTTTAATAGCCACCAGCTGGTGATTTCCACTGCTTGTCAGAGGAATGATATATACTACCATTCCCATAGAATTGATACACTTACAGGTAGCTTATACTCACTTCCACTCTATTCTCAATAAGGGATGTTCTCTTTAGTGTGAGTGAATTGGACCATTCCCCTGTCCTGCTAAGCATTGGGTGTAAGGATAGAGTACAAATGACATTATTTTCTTTAGGAATGTAGTGAAGTAAAAGTAAAAGTTAAAAAAAAATATAAATAGTAAAGTAAAGTACAGAGACCCCAAAAATGACTTAAGTAGTATTCTCTCTCTCTCTCTCTCTGTCTCTCTCTCTCCCTCTGTCTCCCTCTGTCTCTCTCTCTCTCTCTCTCTCTCTCTCTCTCTCTCTCTCTCTCTCTCTCTCTCTCTCTCTCTCTCTGTCTCTCTCTCTCTCTCTCTCCCTCTGTCTCCCTCTGTCTCCCTCTCTCCCTCTGTCTCTCTCTGTCTCTCTCTCTCTCTGTCTCTCTCTCTCTCTCTCTCTCTCTCTGTCTCTGTCTCTCTCTGTCTCTCTCTCTCTCTGTCTCTCTCTCTGTCTCTCTCTCTCTCTCTCTGTCTCCCTCTGTCTCCCTCTGTCTCCCTCTGTCTCTCTCTCTCTCTCTCTCTCTCTGTCTCTCTCTCTCTCTCTCTGTCTCTGTCTCTCTGTCTCTGTCTCTGTCTCTGTCTCTGTCTCTGTCTCTGTCTCTGTCTCTGTCTCTCTCTCTCTCTGTCTCTCTCTCTGTCTCTCTCTCTCTGTCTCTGTCTCTCGCTCTGTCTCGCTATCTCGCTCTCTCTAACTCTTTCTTCCTCTCGTTCTGTCTTTCTGTTTCTCTCTCCAGACTCAGTCCCATTACGTTAGATGAGAGCAGCCATGTTGTTTCCCGAACTGCTCACACAAACACACATACAACACCAGAGAAAAAGGAGAAAAAGGGGCACTCCAAAAATGTACTCTTTGTTTCTCAGTTCATTTGTCCATATAGTGCTGACTAATATTTCCCCATGCAGGATTGGTGGGGCGGTGCCCATCGTGTTCCCCTACTTTGCTGAGTTCCTGGCGAGGGAGAAGAGAGGAGAGCACCTGAGCTGGCTCTGCATGTTCTGGATGATAGGAGGGATCTACGCCTCGGCCATGGCCTGGCTCATCATACCACACTACGGTGAGTGACTGACATCCCTGTCCTTCTATCAGGTGCAGGATTATCTGAGTGACACACCTAGTTCACCGATAATAACCATTCTACGGCAAGTTACAACATTTGTCACACATTTAACAGCAACCAGAGCAAGAGAAGAGGGATGAATGGGAGAAAGAGAGGGGATTTGGGAAATAAAGGGCCGAATAGAGGAGAGAGGGCCAACAGTTAGAGGAGAGAAGGAGAGATGGATAGGACTGATAAGAGGAAAAGGATGGAAAGAAAAAGCATGACGGAATGAGAGGTGACAAAGTGAAGATGATTTATGTGTGCTGTGTCAGGGATATTTAAAGGGGGGAGGAAAATCAGAGAGAGGGAGGGAGGGATGGAGGGTGATCGATAAAGAAAGGCAGAGTGGGAGAGAGTGGGAGAGAGAGAGAATGTGGGAGAGAGTGTGGGAGAGAGAGAGAATGTGGGAGAGAGAGAGAGGGAGAGAGTGTGGGAGAGAGTGGGAGAGAGTGAGTGGGAGAGAGTGAGTGGGAGAGAAAGAGTGAGTGGGAGAGAGAGTGAGTGGGAGAGAGAGTGAGTGGGAGAGAAAGAGAGAGTGGGAGAGAAAGAGAGAGTGGGAGAGAGAGAGAGAGAGTGGGAGAGAGAGAGAGAGTGGGAGAGAGATAAAAGGAGAGCAAATGAAGAGTAAAGACGGGGGGTTGAAAAGTGTGGTGAATGCATGGTGGTGCATGCATGGTGGTGAATGCATGGTGGTGCATGCATGGTGGTGTATGCATGGTGGTGTATGCATGGTGGTGTATGCGATGTGGTGGGTGTAGGCAGGTGTTGAATTATCAGTGTTTGATTTACCATAAAAGACTGGGGAGTGCAGAAAATAAGAAAGCACTCGTCATAAAACACACAACATATCTTCATACACCCACACACAAACCACACACCGTTAACACCTTTGTCCCTCTGTGTGAAGTAGCTGTGTGTGTGTGAAGCAGCCGTGTGTGAAGCAGCCGTGTGTGTGTGAAGCAGCCGTGTGTGTGTGTGTGAAGCAGCCGTGTGTGTGTGAAGCAGCCGTGTGTGTGTGAAGCAGCCGTGTGTGTGTGAAGCAGCCGTGTGTGTGTGTGAAGCAGCCGTGTGTGTGTAATAGGTTCCGCCGCAGTGGACTCTTCATTGACTGCTGCTGGCCAGAGGCTGAAGGACTCCTACTCCTGGAAAACCTCAGTGTCTGTGTGTTTGTGTGTTTTTGCATGTGTATTTGCTGAATTAAATTGAGTGGTTACTGTATGCTATGCACTCCAATTGCAAAAATAAATCACATTTATTTGTCATGTACACAGATTAGCAGATGTTAAAGGAGTAGTTCACTATTTTACAACATGATGTTAGATGGTTCCTAACCCTGAAAGTAGTCTATGGGCAAGGATAAATTGTAATCCATGGTTCAGTTTTCTCTAAACAGCCATTGCAAACTTCAGCTAACTTTAGCCACCGCTAGTTAAAATTCAATGGAAGCGATGGTGTGCATGTTATCTTTTAAAAATATATAATGTCCAAATCACCTGAAATCAACTCCATATTTGGTTTGATGATACATGCTCACATGCACCCATCACTTCCATAGATTTTTAGCTAGCGGTGGCTAAAGTTATCTGAAGTTTGTAATGGCTGTTTAAAGAAAACTGAACATGTTTTTTTAACATGATGAGTTTGATTGGAAAAACATCCCCACTGTCAAGCGCCAGGCAGCTACTGGCTTTATGTGGCTTTGCACCAGTTTCTAGTGCCTTTAATTCCAAAGAGGAGGGGTCAGAGACAGTCAGTAGAGGGAGAGCACCACCCATGTTGAGGCACAGGGAGACGTCTTAACAGGTCATCAGGTGAGAATTTGGAATTAGTGTTATAAGACAGTCTGGTAAAGCATGTTGCACAGCAATTTGTGTTGCACACAGGATTGGAACTATCAGTTCAACTCCTCATCTTTGCTGACTCTAGCCCAAGTGCTATAACAAATGTTGTTGCCTGCATTCTGATTTAATTTGGTTGTCATGGAGGTTGAAGACGTGGCTGCACTCAACAATGACACAAAGCAGACATTGTTGCTATAAACTGGTTACCAACGTAATTAGAACAGTAAAAAGTAATTATTGGTCATACCCACTGCCGTGGATTTCTGCCGCTCTATGTGAAACACAATTGTGCCGTCCCTCTATTTTTTTTTATGTACAATAAACCAACAACACGCAGCCAATACAAGCCATAAGCAAAAAACAGCAAAACAAATGCCAATATACACATCATGCAAATAGACAAGTGCAACACAAAGTGTCAATTTCAACTCATCTAAATAGTGACTGTAATAATATTGAAAATATTTATATACAACATACACAAGCGCGCAAGGCGCATATCATCAGCAGATTCACAGCTTAAAACCACTAGAGACTAAAACGCTTATCTTACTTTACAGAGATACTCTCTGATCTCCACAGTTGGCTGTGTCGTAACGAGACGTACAATCACCGTCATCTGTTCGGTTCTACTCACATCCGGAGTACAATCCAAAATGATGGAGTAGTATTTAGCTTACTTAAGCATCGTAAGAATTTTCTGCTGAATCTGTGATGCTAGCATAGCTATGATTTCATTTTGAGTGTCTTTGCCAAAATAGGGAACATGTGTTTCTTTTAAAGTTACTCTCCTTATATGTTCAACCATAACGCTGTCAAAAAGGCTGATCATCTCCACTAGTTTGAGAAAGTTGCCATTGTTATGCCCAAACAATCGATCTGTGCTGCCTCTAAATGCTAGGTTTTGCATAGCCATAACTGTGATAAGATTGATCAACCGATGCAACACATCTTGCCAGTGCTTTGTTTCAGCAGTCAGTTTGCGCTGATTTTGTGCATCTATCGTGTTTTGCGAGGCCAAACTTTTATCCAACTCTTTCCATTCGTGAAAACTTTCCATATGACCAGACGATGTTTCATGGGCGCTGAGGATGCTTGACTGGTGTTGGCCATTTGGTGGAATCTTTCATTTCCTCCTCACCTTGTCCGTGTACCGGTAGTAGCGACACTATATGATCATGACACTACGGTCTCTGGTGGTAGGGGAAGTGCGTGATCATCGCTAGCCGGGCAGCTAGTAACAATGGTAGACCTGTTCACGTCCGTCTCCGGGGCTCTGGAAGTGCCAGCATCCTCTTTTTTACTCCCACTTGGTCCGGGATCACTATATTTCAAAAGAGATATCTTTTGTTTTTGGAGCGCTTGCTCCTTTGCTAATTTTATTTTTTTGTACTTTATTATCCTCCTTCAGCTTTTGACAACGAACCTAACCTCCGGCCATGCAAGGCTCGGTTACGGTTGGCGCTCTAACATTCCCCCTCCCCCATAAACTGAACTCAGACAACATAAGAACACATAACCACATAACATTAGACGGGGAGGGGGACAGGGGTGGGGAGGGGGACAGGGGTGGGCGGGGAGTTGCTGATTGGTGAGTTTTATTGAAAGACAGATATTCCTCACCAATGGACTACAAGAGGCGGCAAAATGAGCAGCAAATTATTATTTTTGGCATTATTATTATTTTACTTTGTATTATTATTTTTTTTTTAAGACCACATTTTGGCGCCTTTCCAAAGTGCCGCTCTAGACGGTTTCCTAGTCTGCCTATATGCACGCGCCGGCCCTGGTCATACCCGTGGTATACGGTCTGATATACCACAGCTTTCAGCCAATCAGCATTCAGGGCTCGAACCACCCGGTTTAAAATGACTGTTATTGAATGTGTATGTTTGGTTGTTGCTATGTATTTTTTTTAAGTATATTGCTTGAACATGACGCCATACACTTGATCCATATTAAAGAGTTATACACTATGTATACAAAAGTATGTGGACACCCCTTCAAATTAGTGGATTCAGCTATTTCAGCCACACCCGTTGCTGACAGGTGTATAAAATCAAGCACACAGCCATGAAATCTCCATAGACAAACATTGGCAGTAGAATGGCCTTACTGAAGAGCTCAGTGACTTTCAATGTGGCACTGTCATAGGATGCCACCTTTCCAAAAAGTCAGTTTGTCAAATTTCTGCCCTGTTAGAGCTGCCCCGGTCAACTGTATGTGCTGTTATTGTGAAGTGGAAACCTCTAGGAGAAACAACGGCTCAGCCTCGATGTGGTAAGCCACACAAGCTCACAGAACAGAACTGCCAAGTGCTGAAGTGCGTAGAAACATAAAAATCTGTCCTCATTTGCAACACTCACTACCGAGTTCCAAACTGCCTCTGGAAAACGTCAGGACAAGAACTGTTCGTTGGGAGCTTCATGAAATTGGTTTCCATGGCCGAGCAGCCACACACAAGCCTAAGATCGCCATGTGCAATGCCAAGCGTTGTCTGGAGTGGTGTAAAGTTCACCTCCGTTGGACTCTGGAGCAGTGAAAACGCATTCTCTGGAGTGAATCTGGGTTTGGCAGATGCCAGGAGAATGCTACCTGCCCGAATGCATAGTGCCAACTGTAAAGTTTGGTGGAGGAGGAATAATGGTCTGGGGCTATTTTTCATGGTTCGAGCTAGGCCCCTTAGTTCCAGTAAAGGGAAATCTTAACACTGCAGCATACAATTACATTCTAGACGATTCTGTGCTTCCAACTTTGTGGCAACAGTTTGGGGAAGGCCCTTTCCTGTTTCAGCATGACAATGCCCCCGTGCACAAAGCAAGGTCCTAACAGAAATGGTTTGTAGAGATTGATGTGGAAGAATTTGACTGGCCTGCACAGAGCCCTGACCTTAACTCCATCGAACGCCTTTGGGATTAATTGGAATACCGACTGCGAGCTAGGCCTAATCGCCCAACAGCAGTGCCCAAACTCACTAATGGTCTTGTGGCTGAATGGAAGCAAGTCCCTGCAGCAATGTTTCAGCATCTAGTAGAAAAGCTTCCCAGAAGAGTGGAGGCTGTTATAGCAGCAAAGGGGGTACCCTCCATATTAATGCCCATGATTTTGGAATGAGATGTTCGACAAGCAGGTGGCCACAGACTTTGTAGTGTAGTTTGCCTGTCTCTGAATTATTTTATGAATTAACACCGCAATTAAATTGTGTAACCAAGTAAGACGTTTGTGGACTCAGATTGCCTCGATTCCTTTTAAGTTAATTGCGTATAAGAAATGAGTTATTCCAATATAATATAAATAAACACAAATAGAATAATAGGTTTTGACATGTAAATGTAGGTGTGGTGGTGACCTTCTGAATTGTGGTGGTGACCTTCTGAATTGTTGAGAGTAAGAACACAGGTTAAAGTCATCTAGAAAAATGTTGGTATTTCAGTTTTGATTGTAGAATATTGTTTTCACTTCAAAATTCACCAGAAGAAAAAGAAATCACAGCTTTTTTACGTTTTTTCTGGGGCATGACGCCGTATCCCCCTAGTGTTGACAACGGAACCCATTGACCCTGATCCCCCCCAATATCCAACACAAAGTTACGCCCTTGAACTGAACCATGGATTACAGTTTATCCTGCCCTGTAGACTACTTTCAGGGTGAGGAACCATCTAACATCAAGTTGTAAAATAGTGAACTACTCCTTTAAAGCAGATGCAGCAAAAATCTTGCTCCGTACAGTAAATATCTAACAGTACAATACTAATACAAAGAAAATCTATATATAATAATAGAAGAAAGTCCGGAATATAAATGCTGTACGTGTTGTGTATAGACAGTATGGACAATATAAAGTGAGTAATAAATTAGCACTTTTTTTGTGTTGATATAAATAAAATGTCAATAGAATAATATTGCATGAATGCTAATCGTATCTGTATCTAACTACAGAAATTATTTTGTGTGCACCCATGTGTTTGTGTCAACAGTAAATGTGTCTGCGTGCGTGAGAGTTTATGTATGCCTCTGTGTTTTTGTGTATGTTCCTTCTAAGCTGCAGTAGAAATAAAAGCCTGTGCAGAGAAGCACGAGACTGAACTTCACTCAACTTTATAGTTTTCCCCGTTAGTTAACACAATACACCCCCCCCCAAAAATTAACACTATCAACGTTTTCCTTTACTGTGGGAATTGTGATTGAATCAATGCATTATTAGCCACGTTCAATGCAACATACCGAAACAAAATGTGACATATGTGGCCATGTCACAGTAGAAGGATGTTATGTGGCCAGCAGGTGGAGACACAGCCCAGACCTCCTAAGCTCCTGTTACTCACCCCAGATCAGCTCACCTGGATGCACTAATTACAGCACACCTGTGGATTGTTAGTAGCTACTCTACCTGGCCCTAGAAAAGGAGCCTGTTTTGGCTGCCAGGGGGGAGAGAATGGGAGGATGACGACGGTGAGCAAACACAGAGTAAGATAGTTGAAGAAGAAAAAGTTTTGTGATACTGCAGTTTGTGTACTAGAGTGGCAAACCAGTTTTGTGACCAACTTTTGGAAGACCAATTTTATTAATAAAAGTTATGATTTTGGAGCACTCCCGGATGTCGTTCTTGAAGGTCACGCCTCAACAAACACCCTTTTCCTGGTGATTTGTTACAAAAACAAACTACGCAAGAGATTTTGTAGGCAGAAAGCATCGAATTCTATAGCGTTGACAGGTAGCACTCTACACAGGCCGGTGCACCATAACTGATCAGAGCTGCAGTAGGCCTATATGCAAATAGACAATTGCCATATATGGATCTGTGCCATTCATTTTGAACTGGACTGTTTTAGCTTCTGAGTAGATGCGCTTGTTTTGAGACCAAGCGAGAGCCACGTAGCGACGTGTTCACATTTGTTCATATCCTTTGCTAGTTAGTGTGTTAGCCCAGTTATAGATAATTTGTAGTCAGCAATGGGGGAGTGATTGCTTCCTACAAACGTGTGCATTTCTAGACTTAAAAATAGATTCAGGTGAAGAGCTTTTTTTGGTCTTGAAAGGGCAGTGTTGTATTTTGAGACAGGCTTCAATAAGCTAAGTAGCCAATAGGCAGAGGGTAGCATAATTTGCCTGGTGGTGTGGGAATGAGGATGTCTTTTTTTATTTTGTAAAGTATTTTCTTGCATTAAACAACACAACATTTTCAGTCACCTTCTTGTCTGAAGGACAAGTGGATAAACAGGTCAATGTCAATCCCTCCATGTTTTTTTATGTTTAATGGAATGTAGGCTTACATTGAACACCACACATTGGCTGCTACTGTAGGCTGAACAATATAACAGCTATTTCCATGTTAAAATGTTATGGGATGCATTTATTTTCTCCAGTGTTTTTGATGGTAGGCCATTCTGGTACATGTCTACATTATGATCAAATAGCCACAGTAGCCTACCTGACCACTGTTAAAACTAACTTAAGGGCCTCCCGAGTGGCGCAGAGGTCTAAGGCGTTGCAGTGCTAGAGGTGTCACTACAGACCTAGGTTTGATCAAAGGCAGTGTCACAACCGGCTGTGATCGAGAGTCCGACACACAATTGGCTCAGCGCGTCCTGGTTAGGGGAGGGTTTGGCCGGGGGGGGGGGGGGCTTTACTTAACTCATCGCGCTCTAGGGACTCCTTGTGGCGGGCTGAGCGCCTGCAGGCTGACCTCGGTTGTCAGTTGAACAGTGTTTCCTCCGACACACTGGTGCGGCTGGCTTCTGGGTTAAGCAGGCGTGTGTTTTGGAGGACGCATGACTCTACTTTCGCCTCTCTTGAGCCCGCTGGGGAGTTGCAGTGTCGAGACAAGATCGAAAAACAGGGTAAAAAAAGCAGGTACAGCCTCAGTGTTTACAGTAAACGTGCGCTGGAAGTTGCACAGAATTTTCACAACGTTCAAGTTTGCGCTCAGCAAACCTGAATTTTGCTCAGTGAAGAAAATGTTTTGAGGGAACATTGGTTGTGGGCAATGTGCTGAGACCAAGGACACTGTAGGTGTGTGTGGGAGTGTGGTGTGACTGCGTAGCTCGATAAATCTTGCTGTGTGTGTGTGCGCACTTGCCTGTGCGTGTGTGTGTGTGTCTGAGTCAGTCAGCCATACCCTCCAGTCCATTATAATTCTCCTAATGAGATTTGTACTGGTAGAGTCTAACGCAGCCCCATGCGATTCACACACACACACTCCAACAGACATGATTTGGTTTACAATACTGTGACATAACCATAACTCTCCCTTACCCCTCTGGCATCTCCCTGACATAACCATAGAAATAGAATCCATGGATTGATTTACTTAGGGTGTGTTCGTAAATTTGTTCTGGTGCAGAAGAATTTATGAATTTACGAACGCTGAACACCCCTTGAATATGACTGGTGTCAGCTGCTGTTACAGTCACCAACGCTGTGGATAACATAAAAACAGCCTAACCAGCTCTGCTAGGGTGAATAAAATGGTCAGAGTGAGGTGTTCTCTCATTTGTGTCTGGATGTAGCTAGCAAGCTAGTCAACGTTAGCAGGTTAGCATGGGTGCTTGACTGCTGTTGTGAGGCCAGAACGCTCCGATCAACCCTACTCCTCGTCCAGAGCGTCCAGTATGCGCTCGGAATGCTCCGAGAGCGAAACGCTCTGAATTTATGAACGGACAATCTGAAAACGCTCTGAATTTACGAACGGCCAAAGGGTACTCTGAGTGCACTCTGGCACTCCAGATTGAATTTACGAACACACCCTTATTCAATAGAATAAATTGATTATATTTATATGGATTCTATTACTCCCCGCCCCCCCCCCCCCCACACACACACACACACACAGTCTGTGACATCATTACAATTTTACCTGACAGCTCTGTGGCTTTCTCCCTCCACCCCAGGGACCAGCCAGAATACCACCCACACACTGACTTTAAAATCACCAACTGTCTGCTTCCTGTGTGTCTTTGTTTACGTTATGTTCAGGGGATGCGAAAGATATACTTTATGTAGGCCTACATTCCTTCCTGTAAGAAAGGGAAGAGTAGATATAGAGAAGAAAAGACAGGGAGGAAACAAAGAAAAAGAGAGAGAGCAAGGGAGAGGCAGAGAGAGAGAGCGAGGGGGGGGGGGGGTAGTGTGTGCAATGACTGCTAACTGAGGCTGCTACAGATTGCTGTATCAATTAGTCTCACTGAATGCCTCCAATAAGAATTGAACCCAAATTTCTCTCTCCTCTCTTTCTCTCTCTTTCCCGTTCTCTTCACCATATGGTGTTCTTCAGCCTCTAGTCATTCTCGTTACCACCGACACGCTGCATCTCATGTGGAAAATATAAGTGCGTTTCCTCACAAGAGACAATAATGAAGCAGGTTGATGATTTAAGGGTACTTGGAGGCACTTTGAAGTTTTTCAGGCATTCAAACTTTTACTTTTTACAAAAACACATAATATTAGGCATGGAATGTGTATTGCTGTGCTTGTATCTGATTAAAGGTTTCTGTTTGTGTGTGTGCAGGTTGGAGTTTCAGTATGGGCTCGGCTTACCAGTTCCACAGTTGGAGAGTGTTTGTGGTGGTGTGTGCTCTGCCCTGTGTGTGTGCTGTCGTAGCACTAACTTTCGTACCCGAGAGCCCACGGTTTTTCCTAGAGGTAAGGTGTGTGTGTGCGAGTGCGAGAGTGTGTGTGTGTGTTTGTGTAACCCTCCTCTCTGTGTTTAGATGGGTAAACATGACGAGGCCTGGATGGTGCTGAAACAGATCCACGACACCAACATGAGGGCCCGCGGAGAACCAGAGAAAGTCTTTACTGTGAGTATACAGTACCTCTCTTTCACTCTCTCTCTCGCTTTCTCTCTCTCTCTCTCTCTCTTTCTCTCTCTCTCTCTCTCTCGCTTGCTCGCACTCTCCTCCATCTCTCTCTCTCTCTCTCTCTCTCTCTCTCTCTCTGTCTCACACACAAACAGTGACTGTGTCTACCCCTATAGGTGAACAGGATAAAGCTTCCCAAGCATCTGGATGAGTTGGTAGAGATGCAGTCAGACTCAGCCAACCCTGTAGCCAAAGTCCTCTTCAGGATCAGGACCGAACTCAGAGGGGTAGGAGTCTGATTTAGTGATGGGTTGGTGCAAAAAAAACTGATGATACGAAAGCATAATGATGAATGAAATCATCACTCTTTCCATCTCTCTCTCTCGCTCTCTCTCTCTCATTTACTCTTTGTAGATCTGGCTAACGTTCATGCGATGTTTCAACTACCCGGTCAGAGACAACACCATCAAACTGGCAATTGTGTGGTTCACACTGTCTTTTGGGTAAGATTGTCCTCTCGTCTTCACTCTGTTTAGTAAATGAAGGTGTTGAAGTGTTGCTCTTCTCTCAGCAGTACTTATCCCAGTTATCAGTCTGTCCCAGCTGAGTCCGTGTTTATAATGAAGTGTCTGACTCTGAGGTATAGCCAATGTCTCTCTGATATCCCTGTGATGAATGCTAAAACAGAGTAAGAGATCGCCCATCTACTGTATACTGTACATAAATATTAATGCAACATGCAAAAATTTCTACGATTTTACTGAGCTACAGTTCATAGAAGTAAATCAGTCAATTGAAATACATTCATTAGGCCCTAATCTATGGATTTTACATGACTGGGCAGGGGAGCCAATCGGAAAGAGTTTTTCCCCACAAAAGACAGAAATACTCCTCATCAGCTTCTTGATATCCCACACCTGTCAGGTGGATGATCTTGGCAAAGGAGAAATGCTCACTAACAGGGATGTAAACAAATTTGTGCACAACATTTGACACGCTTTTTTACCTCATGAAACATGGGACCAACACTTAACATATTGTATTTATATTTTTGTTCAGAATAGCTAAAGGAACCACTTAGCATCAATAATACATTGCACTACGTTTCAAATGAACAACGTTGAAACAAAACAAGCTATGATTATGTCATTTCCTGTGTGCAGGTACTACGGCCTATCAGTGTGGTTCCCTGATGTCATCCATCACCTTCAGTCTGATGAGTACGCCTCCAGAGTGAAGACTCACAACAACGAACGTATAGAAGACTTCACCTTTAACTTCACAATGGAGAACCAGATACACACCAACGGAGTGTTCGTCAATGACAGGTACTATGTCAGCACGCATGCACACACATACATCAATGGAGTCTTCATCAATGACAGTTATTGTAACCAACACACTCTCTTAAAGAGACTGTCTTTAATGTGTTAAACAGGCTCTCTCAAAACCCCCAGTTTCTCCAGTGATGATATAGTCAAAGTAGCCTATCCCATTCCACGTTTGCAGTGTGATCCGTCATTCCCGTAAACAACGTACCATTCCCCGTAATGTTCTTCCTCTTCCTTTATCTACACCGCCTCCAGGAAATTAAAAAACATTATCTCTCTCCCTCTCCTCTTCTCTACCGTTCCTATTCTCTCTCTTTCTCCCTCCTTCTTCTCTCTCTCTCTCTCTCTCTCTCTCTCTATGGTGAGGTTATTATTCCCAGAAGAGACGCATCAATATTTGTATTATGCTTCTCCTCTGTACCTTAACTAGGAATACAACACGACACTACACACATATATTAGATTAGATCAGAGGCAGTATCATAATACAGGTGCTGTAGGGGTAGATATGAGACAGGCATGCTGGGATATATCAGACACACAATATCACAGGAACATGTTGACGTACTGCACCCCTTACATTAGAAACCATGGTTACAGTGGAACGAAAAACAATCTATTAGAGCTGTAATACGTGAGAGATTAACTTTGTTCATCTCAACACTGTGTGTGCATGTATGTGTGTGTGTGCACTTGTGTGTGTTTTTTGTGTATTAACAATACTGGCCAGTGGACCTGTGTTGCGTCTCTGTTTTGGAAAGTCTTTAATCAGTCCAGTCCAGTCCAGTTCAACACGTTTCCTTATCTCGCGGATAGAAAGGGCTGAGTCAGCGTGTAGGCCAGGCTTGGACCCTAGCTAGTGGTCTCACACCGCTGGAGAGGATATCATAAATCGTTTATTTGCCTGATTACAATCTCAGCTCCTTGGCTTTGTGTCTGGGGAGAGAAAAAGAGAGAGAGAGGGAGAGGGAGAGGGAGGGAGAGGGAGGGAGAGAGAGAGAGACCGAGAGATGGAGAGAGAGACCGAGAGATGGAAAGAGAGACCGAGAGATGGAGAGAGAGAGAGACCGAGAGATGGAGAGAGAGAGATGGAGAGAGACCGAGAGATGGAGAGAGAGAGATGGAGAGAGACCAAGAGATGGAGAGAGAGAGAGAGAGAGAGACCAAGAGATGGAGAGAGAGAGACCTAGAGATGGAGAGAGAGAGAGACCAAGAGATGGAGAGAGAGAGAGACCAAGAGATGGAGAGAGAGAGAGAGACCAAGAGATGGAGAGAGAGAGAGACCAAGAGATGGAGAGAGAGAGAGACCAAGAGAGAGAGAGATCAAAAGATAGAGAGAGAGAGACCAAGAGATAGAGACCAAGAGATAGAAAGAGAGAGACCAAGAGATAGAGAGACCGAGAGAGAGAGACCATAAATAAGTGTTGAAGCTGCAATTTAGTTTGTTTTTCTTTGCTGCATTTTTTTCTTTTTTCTTCTTTTTTTTCTTCTTATTTTCTTCTCCTCTCCTCCTCCTCCTCTCCTGTCTTAATCTCATATCCGGCTCTCTAGGTTCATCAGCATGAAGTTGAAGTCCGTCACCTTCATAGACTCTACGTTTCAGAACTGTTACTTTGATGACGTGTCAACAGTAGGCTCATTATTCAAGAACTGCACCTTCGTAGAAGCCTTCTTTTATAACACAGGTGAGAGTCCACACACACACACACACACACACACACACACACACACTTGGTTATTTACTTGACATTTAACTCACGTCTCTTCCTCACAGCAACCATGTTATAGATGAGGTGTCCCCCTGCCTAGCCTCTTATAAAACCCTATTATGCTTCAGACATAACTCTCTTCCTCTCCTCTCTCTATATTTCTATGCTCTCTCTCTCTACCCCCCCTCTCTTTCTCTCTGCTCTCTTTCTCTCTGCTCTCTCTCTCTCTCTCTGCCCCCCTCTCTTTCTCTCTGCTCTCTCGTTCTCTGATCTCTCTTCTCTCTCTCTGCTCTCTCTGTCTCTGCTCTGCTCTGTATATTCTCTGTCTCTCTCTTGTCTCTCTCTCTCTGTCTCTCTATGCTCCGTCTCTTCTCCCTCTCTCACGCTCTGCTCTCTCTCTATGTCTCTCTCAGACACCTCATTCTCTGTATTGTGCCAGAGACAGGTTGTAGAAGAGAGTAAAGAGTGGGGTTAGGCAGTTATGGCTTTCCTTTACACCATTGAATTGCAGCTCAACCTCTTTTCCCCTGAAGAGATTGCCTCTTTGCTTCCTGTTCACTATGCTTGGCAAAGAAACCACGCCGTGCGTACCCTTACAATAGTATTGCAATGATCGTTACACACAGCATTAAGTTAAATTCTATTTGATAAAGGATCACCAAATGAAACATTGTGCTCTAAAATAAAGGAGAGGGACGGAAAGATATCCAGACCAATACACGTTGGAATGTCATCTCAATGTGTTGGTTAATGCTCACAGTTCTTGGTTAACGCTATCTTATAATACTGTTTATGACATACAGTACCAGTCAAAAGTTTGGACACACCTACTCATTCAAGGGTTTTTATGTATTTTTTATTATTTTCTACATTGTAGAATAATAGTGAAGACATCAAAACTATGAAATAACACATATGGAATCATGTAGTAACCAAAAACGTGTTCAAATCATAATATATTAAAAATTCTTCAAAGTAGTCACCCTTTGCCTTGATGACAGCTTTGCACACTCTTGGCATTCTCTCATCCAGCTTCACCTGGAATGCTTTTCCAACAGTCTTGGAGTTCCCACATATGCTGAGCACTTGTTGACTGCTTTCCCTTCACCCTGCGGTCCAACTCATCCCAAACCATCTAATCACTGCAGAATGCTGTGGTAGCCATGCTGGTTAAGTGTGCCTTGAATTCTAAGTAAATCACTGACAGTGTCACCAGCAAAGCACCCCCACACTATCACATCTCCTCCTCCATGCTTCACGGTGGGAACTACACATGCAGAGATCATCTGTTCACCTACTCTGCGTCTCACAAAGACACGGCGGTTGCAACCAAGAATCTCAAATTTGGACTCATCAGACCAAAGGACAGATTTCCACTGGTCTAATGTCCATTGCTCATGTTTCTTGGCCCAAGCAAGTCTCTTCTTATTATTGGTGTCCTTTAGTAGTGGTTTCTTTGCAGCAATTCGACCATGAAGGCCTGATTCACGCAGTCTCTTCTGAACAGTTGATGTTGAGATGTGTCTGTTACTTGAACTCTGTGAAGCATTTATTTGGGCTGCAATTTCTGAGGCTGGCAACTCTAATGAACTTATCCTCTGCAGCAGAGGTAACTCTGGGTCTTCCTTTCCTGTAGCGCTTGATAGTTTTTAGGCTTTAAAAGTTATTGGAATTGACTGACCTTCATGTCTTAAAGTAATGATGGACTGTCATTTCTCTCAAATAGGGCTATCTTCTGTATACCACCAATTCATTTTCACTACACAACTGATTGGCTCAAACACATTAAGAAGGAAAGAAATTCCACAAATTAACTTTTAGCCACACCTGTTAATTGAAATGCACGCCAGGTTGACTACCTCATGAAGCTGATTGAGAGAATGCCAAGAGTGTGCAAAGCTGTCATCAAGGCAAAGTGTGGCTACTTTGAAGAATCTCTAATGTGTTTAATACTTTTTTGGTTACTACATGATTCCATATGTGTTATTTCATAGTTTTTATGTCTTCACTATTATTCTACAATGTAAAAAATAGTAAAAATAAAGAGAAACCCTTGAATGAGTCGGTGTGTCCAAACTTTTGACTGGTACTGTATGTTATATCATCGTTATGACTGTGTTACGTAGCTCTTATGAAGTAAGGTTCAGGTGGAGTACAATTTAATTATAAGAGGACCTGACTAATGGTTGAACCAGACGACCCCTCCAGGAAAGCCAGTGTTTCTAAGGGAGTAGTCAATTGGGGGGGACTGTAAACAGTCGCGGTGCAGAGAAAGAGGGAGTGAGAGATGAAGAGAGAGTTAAGTGAGGGCAGAGTGTTGGCTGCCGCTGTCTCTTGTATGTGTATTAGTAGCTTTTCAATCAGGGGGGAGTTATGTAGTTATCCCTAAAAGACCTGGGATGTTTTTGAAGATGGACCATATTTTTGACCCTCCTCCCACCCCCTGTTCACCCTTCCCTTCATCAAGAGAAGTTACTGAGGCAAAGAGGTAGTGTGATATAATTTGGGTAAACATGAGTTAGCGATATAGCCCTACTGAGCAGCCTTAAATAATAGGGTAAACCACAGCACAAAGTTCACCAGCCAGACAAAAAGCACAGAACGGAGTCAAATTAGTACACTTGTTTAATTGTCTTTGTCTCCATGTCTTTCTCTCCAGATATTGATGATTCTAAACTGGTTGGGTCGAGGGTAATCAACAGTTCATTCCATCACAACAAAACGGGCTGTCAGATGACTTTCGACGACGACTACAGCGCCTACTGGGTCTACTTCGTCAACTTCCTGGGGACGCTCGCCGTGTTGCCTGGCAACATAGTCTCCGCCCTCCTCATGGACAAGATAGGGCGCCTGAGCATGCTGGGTAGGACTGTTTCAATTGTATACGTTTTTGAAATTCTACTTCAAACAGAATATACAGAGTATGTATTTGTAACACGTTATCAAATTGTGATCTGATGTGTAATAGCATGTTTTCTCCTCCAGGGGGCTCCATGGTGCTGTCAGGCATCAGTTGTTTCTTCCTGTGGTTTGGGACCAGTGAGTCTATGATGATCTTCATGCTGTGTCTCTATAACGGCCTCAGTATATCAGCTTGGAACTCCCTGGATGTAGTCACTGCTGAGCTCTACCCTACAGACAGGAGGTGGGTAGAACACACACACACAACACACACACACACACACACACACATATACACACGCATACCCTGACTCGCTCCTCGTCTCCTCCTCTCTCCTCTCTTCTCCAGGGGTACAGGTTTTGGCTTCTGTAATGCCCTGTGTAAGCTGGCAGCGGTGCTGGGGAACCTGATCTTCGGGTCTCTGGTTGGCATCACTAAGGCCATCCCCATCCTGTTGGCGTCGGCTGTACTGGTGGGAGGAGGACTGGTGGGGCTACGGCTGCCTGACACACGCGGCAATGTCCTCATGTAGAACTACACTACCCAGCAGCCTTCACTCATGTGCCGGTTTGGCTTTCGTTGAACATGCTGTCATAAGGACTACATATCTGGGCTGGTGTTCAAGTATGCTATCTGGCCAGCGTCATGCTTATCCATTTAGCTAAGCTAAATTATAGTACATGCCATAACAGTACAGAGTCAGTTGTCATAAGCTGACATGAACTGAACTGAACTGAACTGTCTTTGTTTATAGTGTAATGTAGGCCTTATGACAGCATGTTCAAATAAAGTCATAGAGAAATACCAATGGTTGACCTACACAGGCGCCACACGGAACACACCTGTGTAAAAGGCTTTACCACCAATCACTCAGACTGTACACCGTCTTTAATTCAGATTTCACTGTAAAATATGGGCATTCATTTATTTATTTGTTTGTTTATTTTGTCTATCAGTAATATAGTAATATAGTAATGTTATTTATTGTTTCACTGCTGTGCTACCTTGCCAATATGTCCAGTCCACTTCAGAGTGGGGTGTGATTTCACCTTTTAAAATAGTCAGTTATTCATGATGTATGTTCAAGCCTTTTGCACCCCAGCTCCAATTGTAAGAATAACATGGCCATAATAAAATATAAATAGTAAGAAATAGCTATTAGTGTCATCAAAAGTTACAACAAATTCAGCAGCTACATTGTGTGTGTTGTGGGACAGCTTAGGGCTTTGTTATCTGTTGCTGTGGGTCTCTGTCAAAAGGAATTTATTCTGGAAGAAACCTCTGGGCTGCTAGCGATAGCTTCTTCCCCTTTCTCTGTTTTTTTGTTTATTTGTATCTAACTTTCTCTCTCTCTCTCTCTCTCTCTCTCTCTCTCTCTCTCTCTCTCTCTCTCTCTCTCTTTCTCTCTTTCTCTCTATCTATCTCGGTCTCTCTCTCTCTATCTCGGTGTCTCTCTCTCTCTCTATCTATCTCGGTGTCTCTCTCTCTTTCTCTCTATCTATCTCGGTGTCTCTCTCTATCTCGGTGTCTCTCTCCCTCTCTGTCTGTCTCTATCTCTTGGTCTCTCTCTCTCTCTCTCTCTCTGTCTATCTGTCTCTATTTCTCGTTGTCTCTATCTCTCGGTCTCTCTATCTGTCTCGGTCTCTATCTGTCTCTATCTCTCGGTCTCTCTCTCTATCTGTCTCTATCTCTCGGTCTCTCTCTCTATCTGTCTCTATCTCACGGTCTCTCTCTATCTGTCTCTATCTCTCGGTGTCTCTCTGTCTGTCTCAGTGTCTCTCTCTCTCTCTCTCTCTCTCTCTCTCTCTCTCTCTCTCTCTCTCTGCCATGCCGTTTGTCTCATACTGTAGCTTACCCTCTACAAAACTCGATGGCCTTTCTTAAATGCCGTGCCTCGTTCCCTCCAACCTTTCTCTCTTACAAAACTCTGCTGGAAATCTCTGCCAGCTCGCTCTAGTGTGTAGTTCTTCTCTTCTTCACTCTAGTGTGTGTTTGTATGTGTGTGTGTGCAGGTGCATGTGTGTCTGCGGGTGTGTGTGTATGATATATGGGCAATCTCCTGTGAGCTAGCTTGTCAGTTTCACCATCTTGGTGTGTGACGTGATTTAAATCCATTAACAGAAAAGTAATATTTTCAACCTACATCTGCTTATGCGTGTTTAGGTTATTTGTTGCTGAATATAAAGGCATTTTGTTTGGGGAGTTGATATAACATTTAGTTTAAGCAGAAAGAAGGAGGATTTTAACTTGATATATGAAAAAGCCATTGTAACAGCCTGGTCTCATAGACTAGACCTAACATAGTAAACGTAAATCTGGGACACTCAAATTAGTATGATATGTTACGTTTGGTATGGTTACATAAGACAGATGGTTACTTAAGGCAAAAACGAAAGTAGGGTGGTTGATCAGGGTATAACACGAACATCTAGCAACCCAAAGGTTGCGAGTTTGAATCTCATTATGGACAACTTAGCTAATTAGCAACTTTTCAACTGTTACTTAACAAATCATACTAAATGGAGTGGCTCACGTTTACGTACAGAATAATACTAAGTGCTCTGAGACCAGGTTGATTGTAAACCTAGCCTGAGTTTAATCAAAGGTACATATTGCTGCTACCCTCAGTGTTAGGGGTGATAAGATACGTTCTTTAGTCAGCCTAGGTGCCATAGTTACTATGTTACAAAATATCTATTCTGTAAGGACAGAATCCGAACTAGAGAAGCGTCAATGAAGGATTCCCGGCTTGTCATGGTAAAGGGATATTTCCCCCGTTTTACTAATTTACATGGATTACTTTCTAGGTATCCATAAGATTAGCTAAATGTATAGTTTATTGGGTGGACTATCCCTTTAACATATTCATGACTGTAGTAGTATATTGGCATTATTGCAGTACATGTTTTTGCATTTGACCAGGAATGGATAGTTTGTGTTGATGTACAGTATGTATGTGCATGCGTGTGTGTATGATATCGGGTGTATGTTTATAATATTGTATATATTGAAACGTTTTTAATTTTCCAACCGTGGGTTGGGGTCGATGTTGATGAGTTGATTTGACTCACTGAAGTGTCTGATTTGTTATTGTGTTTCTGTGTCTGTCGGCTCGTCCAAATGCATAATTTGCAGCCATACATCCCTCCTCACTCTGTGTGAAACAAACTCTTAAGGCCTAGATTCAATCAGATCAAGCGTTACCTGGAGACAGCAGACACCAGCATAGTGGATGTTTTGGCAGTATCAAATCTGTGAACAGCTGCTCTCTTGCGATCATTGTCACAAGCGTTCAGAACGAGAATGTATAGGCTATATAGAAATAATTACACTGAAAATGAATTATCATTCAACTAAATAATGAGGATTTCTATCATCCTAATTGATGTGAAGATTACATCTCACATTCTAGTGTTTAAACTTGTAAACAAGGCTGCATAGGATTTCTGTTAATGCAACTCCATGCAGCCAATTGCAATGTCTGCTTTAGGTACAGTATAATGCCAGGAGCCGCTTGTGGATATGACAGCTCTAACACAGTTCCCCTTCCGACTCCACCAAAACAACCACTATGCGTATCTGATTGAATTGAGCCCTAAAACTACACCTCTGTTAAAATAGGACATTTTGCATGTGTGTTACTAGAAGCATTTCTGTTGGGGTTCTGTTTTTGTGTCTCTGCTTACAGGGATGTAGTGGTAAAAAACATATATAAAGGTGGCTACGCGTTGAATGCCGCCCGAGGATCGAGTAACATAAACACAAATGCTAACCATACTAGTTGGTGTAATAGCCAGGTGTGTTAACAACATAATAAACTTGTTTTTTGTGTTTCCACTCCACCGCATCCCTGCTGCTGTTCTTCTGTGGAGGAGCTGCTATGTTAACCTGGGTCAAAGGTGAATGTATCATTCGGGTGAGGTCCTTGTTGTCAGGTTGTTCAGTGGGCAGGTGTCCGTCCCATCTTCGGAGTTTACTTCTGGGTAGTTGTGACAGGGCATGCCAGTGGTGAGATGACTGTACTATACGTAGCTACAGACATGCTATAGACCAGGACCATTCAACTCCAGCCCCTCCAGGTCCCTCCACAGTACTGCTTGGTTTCTCTTCTCCCATTCTCTCTCTTTCTTCTCACCGATCATTCAATAATTCAAGTTTATCTCTACTTTTTCCAAAAACATTTGTCGCAAAGTGCTTTACAGTAAACCAGTCTAGACCCTAAAAGAACAAGAAAGACCACTGACCAGGTCTGAATCAGTCCCTGATCAGATGGGAAGGATGAAAACCAGCAGTGCTGTAGTTAGTAGACCTTTAGGCCCAGGTTGGAATAGTCTTGCTGTAGACAATACATACAGTGAGGGAAAAAGGTATTTGATACCCTGCTGATTTTATTTGTTTGCCCACTGACAAAGTAATGATCAGTCCATAATTTTAATGGTAGGTTTATTTGAACAGTGAGAGATAGAATATCAAAAAACAACTCCAGAAAAACGCATGTCAAAAATGTTATAAAGTGATTTGCATTGTAATGAGTGAAATAAGTATTTGACCTCTCTCAATCAGAAGGAGTTCTGGCTCCCAGGTGTCTTTTATACAGGTAACAGTTAAGATTAGGAGCACTCCCTTTAAGAGTATGCTCCTAATATCATCTTGTTACCTGTATAAAAGACACCTGTCCACAGAAGCAATCAATCAATCAGATTCCAAACTCTCCACCATGGCCAAGACCAAAGAGTTGTCCAAGGATGTCAGGGACAAGATCGTATAACTACACAAGGCTGGAATGGGCTACAAGACCATCGCCAAGCAGCTTGGTGAGAAGGTGACAAACAGTTTGGTGCGATTATTCGTAAATGGAAGAAACCCAAAAGCACTGTCAATCTCCCTCGGTCCGGGGCTCCATGCAAGATCTCACCTCGTGGAGTTGCAATGATCATGAGAACGGAATCAGCCCAGAACAACACAGGAGGATCTTGTCATTGATCTCAGGGCAGCTGGGACCATAGTCACCAGGAAAACAATTGGTAACACACCACGCTGTGAAGGACTGAAATCCTGCAGCGCCTGCAAGGTCCCCCTGCTCAAGAAAGCACATGTACAGGCCCGTCTGAAGTTTGCCAATGAACATCTGAATGGTTCAGAGGAAGACTGGGTGAAAGTGTTGTGGTCAGATGAGACCAAAATTGAGCTCTTTGGCATCAACTCAACTCGCCGTGTTTGGAGGAGGAATGCTGCCTATGACCCCAAGAGCACCATCCCCACCGTCAAACATGGAGGTGGAAACATTATGCTTTGGGGGTGTTTTTCTGCTAAGGGGACGGGACAACTTCACCGCATCTAAGGGACGATCGATGGGGCCATGTACCGTCAAATCTTGGGTGAGAACCTCCTTCCCTCAGCCAGGGCATTGAAAATGGGTCGTGGATGGGTATTCCAGCATGACAATGACCCAAAACACACGGCCAAGGCAACAAAGGAGTGGCTCAAGAAGAAGCACATGAAGGTCCCGGAGTGGCCTAGCCAGTCTCCAGACCTTAATCCCATAGAAAATCTGTGGAGGGAGCTGAAGGTTCGAGTTGCCAAACGTCAGCCTCGAAACCTTAATGACTTGGAGAAGATCTGCAAAGAGGAGTGGGACAAAATCCCTCCCGAGATGTGTGCAAACCTGGTGGCCAACTACAAGAAACGTCTGACCTCTGTAATTGCCAACAAGGGTTTTGCCACCAAGTACTAAGTCATGTTTTGCAGAGGGGTCAAATACTTATTTCACTCATTAAAATGCAAATCAATTTATAACATTTTTGACATGTGTTCTTCTGGATTTTTTTGTTGATATTCCATCTCTCACTGTTCAAATAAACCTACCATTAATATTATAGACTGATCATTTCTTTGTCAGTGGGCAAACAAACAAAATCAGCAGGGTATCAAATACTTTTTTCCCTCACTGTAGATAGAGGTGTGTGTTAAACCATTTACCAAATACCTGTCCTTCATGTAATTTATCTTGATGAGGGAACAATAACATGTGCAATGTCTAAAGTTTAAAGAGGTATGGTTCTACTGGGATCTACATGTATTCAATAAAGAGTTACATTATCTAACAACCATGGTGCTTGTATTACAGACTTTACCTTGGCGTCATTTATCAAGATGGACAGAGGGTGGAGCTGTTCATTCAGTGTGCGTGCCTGAGTGTGTGTGTGTGTGTTACAAGTTGCTTTGGCTTAGATCTATAGGGCTAATGTGCTCTTCTGTTGCACAGTGGACCGTTTCGAACACACATAGTCACAATCTCATGACCATAACTGAGGGTTGCTGAGTATCTCACAGTTGTACATGAGCTTCAATAAACTTGTTGTTCATAATCAGTAGGTAAACAATTTCCAATAACACCCTTCATGCTATCTACTGGCTATTATGTGTTTGTGTGCGTGTGCGTGTATGTGTGTGTGGGGCTACTGAATGTATATGTAAAAACACCTGGATCCTTTATCAGAACACTGTTGTGGAACACAAAACCCTGTTACTACTACAGTCACTACTTCTAATATTACTAAGTAGTATTACTAGTACTACTAACGCAGCATTCTAGTTTCAAAGAGAGAGACAGCCTTATTCTAAAATGGATTACATTTTTGTTTTCCCTCATCAATCTACACACAACACACCATAATACACCATAATGACAAAGCGAAAACAGGTTTTTAGAAATTCTAGCAAATTTATTAAAAATACAAATCATAAATACCAAAGTTACATAAGCATTCAGACCCTTTGCTATGAGACTCGAAATTGAGCTCAGGTGCATCTTGTTTCCATTGATCCTTCTTGAGATGTTTCTACAACTTGATTGGAGTCCACCTGTGGTAAATTCAATTGACTGGACATGATTTGGAAAAAGAAACACACCTTGACAGTGCATGTCAGAGCAAAAACTAAGCGATTGAAGGAACTGTCCGTAGAGCTCTGAGACAGGATTGGGTCGAGGCACAGATCTGGGGAAGCGTACCAAAAAATGTCTGCAGCATTGAAGGTTCCCAAGAACACAGTGGCCTCCATCATTCTTAGATGGAAGAAGTTTGGAACCACCAAGACTCTTCCTAGAGCTGGCCGCCCGGCCAAACTGAGCAATCCGAGGAGAAGGGCGTTAGTCAGTGAGGTGGCCAAGAACATGATGGTCACTCTGACAGAGCTCCAGAGTTCCTCTGTGGAGATGGGAGTACCTTCCAGAAGGACAACCATCTCTGCAGCACTCCACCAATCAGGCCTTATGGTAGAGTGCACATGCACATGACAGCCCGCTTGGAGTTTGCCAAAAGAGATTGATGAGGAAAAACATAATAAGGCTGTAACCCGAATACTTTCCGAAGGAACTGTAGAGTGTTATGTTTGGGGCAAATTCAATACAACATATTACTATGTAGCACTCTCTATATTTTCAAGCATTGTGGTGGCTGCATCATGTTATGGGTATGCTTGTAATTGTTAAGGACTGGGGAGTTTTCAGGACAAAAAAAGAAACGGAGTGGAGCTAAGCACAGGCAAAATCCCAGACACTGGGAGATTAATTCACCTTTCATCAGGACAATAACCTAAAATACAAGGCCAAATCTACACTGGAGTTGCTTATCAAGAAGACAGTGAATGTCCCTGAGTTGTCGAGTTAAGAGTTTTGATTTAAATCTGCTTGATCTGCAAGATCTGAAAACGGTTGTCTAGCAATGATCAACAACCAATTTGACAGATCTAGAATTCTGTAAAGAATACACACACACACACACACACACACACACACAGACAGAGAGAGAATTACAGTCCAGTCTACTCAGAACACAGTGTCCCAGTATTGATACAGTAGTAGACATTCCTATCTCTGTTTGTGGTTGGTAGAGTAATATAACAAAAGAGTCATACAGATCTAAACCAATTTCACTAATGAAACTGGATCTGAAATGAGATGAGAAATCTTACTTATATCCATAACTGTCTCAAACCCTGATCCAGTTTCTGGCCTCATCTTCTTAATTCTTAATTCTTAATAATTAACATTCATGTGGAGATGCTCAGAGTCTTCCCCTTGAGGGTCATGAAGTGGAGTTTGGATCCGGCTGATTTGGACATGAGGAGGAAGAGGAATGGGTCCAGGCAGGCATGCAGACAGCAGAGACACACTGCCACATTGAAGTAGCCGTAGAAGTTCTCCTCTTCGCCCGCCAATAGACGCACGTAATGCAGGAAGTGGAGGGTCCCGGTGGGGCCGAAACATGCCACGAAAATCAGAAACACCAGAGAGCAAGCCTTGACATACAGCGTCCAGTCGTAGTGTGAGCCGTTGAGTTCTCTGACTATCCGTGCGTAACACACAGCCGTGACCACCAGGGGGACTAGTAGACCCAGGAAGGTCAGGCCCAGCTTGTAGTAGAGCAGAGGAGCATGAGAGCTGTAATCCAGTGGAAGTACATCATGGCAGGTGGTGAGGCCTAGCTGAGGGAGGTGGTAGCTCTGCCGGACCAGGAGCTCGGGTATGACAGCAGCCCCAAACACCCCCCAAACAACCACGCTGGCCCAGGCGGTACAGGCCCTCTTGGGGAGGCTCTTGTAGAGAAACGGGTGCACCACGGCCAGGTAGCGTTTGTAGCTAATACAGGCTAGCGTGTGGGCCGAGCAGTACAGGTTGCCGTAGAAACAGGCTGTGACGATGCGGCAGGCAGTCTCGCCGAACACCCAGTGGTTGCCGTGGAGATGGTAGTGGGCCTTGAAGATGAGGGAGAGGAGGAGGAAGAGGTCGGAGACGGCCAGGCTGCAATAGAGGATGGCCGACGACACCCTCCTGACTTCGGTGGCCACAGCGGACAAGATGGCGGCGTTAGCCGGGATCCCAACGACAATGGCCAGAATATAAACACCGGGGATGACCCACCTGCTCAGTGGGCCGGCGAGGTATGCCGCTGTATCGTTGCTTAGCAACCGCAGCGCCGGAGGCGTAGGAGCAGAGGCGGTAAGGAGGCCAGAAGAATGGAGTGTTTGTTGTGTCTGTGTGTGTTGGCTGGCATTAGGGAGAGGGACTAACTTTAACTGGATGATTTCTCCTTTAAATGTTCTGGGAATTACCACTTGAGTGTTGTTCCTCTTGGAATTCCTGGCCCTTTTCCCTGGGGAAGGACATGAAGGGAGGGAGACATTAGGATTTGGTACCATAATAACTCACACTGAAACTACACAGAAGGCTATTCAAAACAGCTTTTGTTGTTTGTTTTTCACTTATGTATTAATTTATTTGGTTAGCAGTGTTCATTTACATAGGGCTACATAACAAGTGACAGTAAATAATTGAAAAAGAGAAATATTCAGGAAAAATAACAATATGCATTTGGCTTTCCAATATCCTAAAGCATCCAGTCAATTTAGTAAAGTTAAGGTATTTTGACATGTCATGACTTGGTTTAATATTTATGGCAATGAGATGCGCTGTTGACATGGAATGGCCTCAGGTGTTAGTCAAATGTGGTTTTCACTGGAACATGCTGAAACACAACCAGTGTGTGAGTCAGGAGAGACAGAGAAACCTCTATCTGTACAAGGTAGATTAGTCAAATCCTACACAATGCTTTGGTCCAGTGTGTCACGAATTGGGGTTTGGAGAGACCAAGACGCAGCGCAGGGATAGTAGTTCGACATCGTTTATTTTATACTATGTAAATATACAAAACGAAACTGACTACCAGACACAAAACCAAGGTAAATATACAAAATCGACTAAACGTCACGTTCACCAAAAAAACACACGGAATGAACGGACGTAAAACAAAAGGCACACTTACTTCACCGTGACTGCGACATACATCGATATCGATAACAACCCACACCACGTGAAGGACAGACTCAACATATATCGGATCCCTAATTAGAGACAACGGGAGCAGCTGCCTCTAATTAGAGATCCACTCAAAATCCACAAAGAAACAGAAAAGAAAGACACTGTCAGACTCTGACCATAGCTACATAGAGAAGCAAATAGGCTTCTCTATGGCCAGAGCCTGACAGTACCCCCCCCCCCCCCAAGGCGCGGACTCCCGGACGGCAAAAACAAAAAAAAAAACACAAAACAGGGGGGGTTAATGGGAGGGAAGACTAGTCCCTCGGGGGCGGTTCTGGCTCCGGTGAGTTTGACAGTTTTGCCCCATGCCCTTTTCTTATCACCGGGCCCGGACTGGGCACCGGTGGGGCAAACGGCTCCGGCCATGGAGCGGGGTAAACAACCGGACCCGGACTGGGCACCGGTGGGGCAAACGGCTCCGGCCATGGAGCGGGGAAAACAACCGGGCCCGGACTGGGCACCGGTGGGGTAAACGGCTCCGGCCATGGAGTGGGAAAAACACCCGGGCCCGGACTGGGCCACGGTGGGGCAAACGGCTCCGGCCATGGAGCGGGGAAAACAACCGGGCCCGGACTGGGCACCGGTGGGACAAACGGCTCCGGCCATGGAGCTGGGCAATAAACCGGGCACGGACTGGGCACCGGTGGGGTAAACGGCTCCGGCCATGGAGTGGGAAAAACACCCGGGCCCGGACTGGGCCACGGTGGGGCAAACGGCTCCGGCCATGGAGCGGGGAAAACAACCGGACCCGGACTGGGCCACGGTGGGGCAAACGGCTCCGGCCATGGAGCGGGGAAAACAACCGGGCCCCGGTGGGACAAACGGCTCCGGCCATGGAGCTGGGAAAACAGCCGGGCCCGGACTGGGCCACGGTGGGGCAAACGGCTCCGGCCATGGAGCTGGGAAAACAGCCGGGCCTGGACTGGGCACCGGTGGAGCGGACTGCTCCGGCACGGAGGCGGAGCAGGCAGCTGGGCCCGGACTGGGCACCGGTGGAGCGGACTGCTCCGGCACTGAGGCGGAGCAGACGGCTGGACCCGGACAGGGTACCGGTGGAGCGGACTGCTCCGGCACTGAGGCGGAGCAGGCGGCTGGACCCGGACTGGGTACCGGTGGAGCGGACTGCTCTGGCACTGAGGCGGAGCAGGCGGCTGGACCCGGACTGGGTACCGGTGGAGCGGACTGCTCTGGCACTGAGGCGGAGCAGGCGGCTGGACCCGGATTGGGCACCGGTGGAGCTGGCACTGAGGCGGAGCAGGCGGCTGGACCCGGATTGGGCACCGGTGGAGCGGACTGCTCTGGCACTGAGGCGGAGCAGGCGGCTGGACCCGGATTGGGCACCGGTGGAGCGGACTGCTCTGGCACTGAGGCGGAGCAGGCGGCTGGACCCGGATTGGGTACCGGTGGAGCGGACTGCTCTGGCCCTGGGGCGGAGCAGACGGCTGGTCCCGGAATGGGTACCGGTGGAGCGGACTGCTCTGGCACTGAGGCGGAGCAGGCGGCTGGACCCGGAATGGGCACTGACCTTCGCTGGAGGTTGAGAGGCGCTGACCTTCGCTGGAGGTTGAGAGGCGCTGACCTTCGCTGGAGGTTGAGAGGCGCTGACCTTCGCTGGAGGTTGAGAGGCGCTGACCTTCGCTGGAGGTTGAGAGGCGCTGACCTTCGCTGGAGGTTGAGAGGCGCTGACCTTCGCTGGAGGTTGAGAGGCGCTGACCTTCGCTGGAGGTTGAGAGGCGCTGACCTTCGCTGGAGGTTGAGAGGCGCTGACCTTCGCTGGAGGCTCAGGGTGGCTGACCCTCGCTGGAGGCTCAGGGTGGCTGGCCCTCGCTGGAGGCTCAGGCTTGCTGGCCCTCGCTGGAGGCTCAGGGTTGCAGGGTTGCTGGCCTTCGCAGGAGGCTCAGGGTTGCAGGGTTGCTGACCTTCGCAGGAGGCTCAGGGTTGCTGACCTTCGCAGGAGGCTCAGGGTTGCTGACCTTCGCAGGAGGCTCAGGGTTGCTGACCTTCGCAGGAGGCTCAGGGTTGCTGACCTTCGCAGGAGGCTCAGGGTTGCTGACCTTCGCAGGAGGCTCAGGGTTGCTGACCTTCGCAGGAGGCTCAGGGTTGCTGACCTTCGCAGGAGGCTCAGGGTTGCTGACCTTCGCAGGAGGCTCAGGGTTGCTGACCTTCGCAGGAGGCTCAGGGTTGCTGACCTTCGCAGGAGGCTCAGGGTTGCTGACCTTCGCAGGAGGCTCAGGGTTGCTGACCTTCGCAGGAGGTTTAGAGGCGCTGACCTTCGCAGGAGGCTCAGGGGCGCTGACCTTCGCAGGAGGCTCAGGGGCGCTGACCTTCGCAGGAGGCTCAGGGTTGCTGACCTTCGCAGGAGGCTCAGGGTTGCTGACCTTCGCAGCAGGCTCAGGGTTGGGTGCGGGGAGTAGGGCAGAGGTCCGGACCCGGACTGGACATCGGTGAAGCGGATTGCTCTGGCCTGGGAGTGGAGACGACGACCGGACCCGGACTGGGCACCGGTGGAGCGGATTGCTCTGTCAGGGAGGTGGAGTAGATTACTGGACCCGGACTGGGTACCGGTGGAGCGGACTGCTCCGGCCTGGGAGGGGAGTACATGACCGGACCTGGACTGGCCCACTCCGCCATCTCCCTCTCGACCTCCTCCTCTATCTCCCCCAATTCCCTCAGAACCTCCCCAAAATGCTCCTCCAGCTCCTCCTCCTGCTCCTTGCAGTGGCGGCTCCAGAGATTTTCTGTTGCAGGTGCTATGGGGGTGCTCAACACTTAAGAGAAGGTGCTTTAAATTTTGCGGCGTCTCATTATAGAGGTCGCATTGGACCACCCTTGGTATGCGTACACGCCCGCATTAACTATATTCATTCCGCGACACATATACATATATATATATATTATGGCTGTCAAAAGATTAATCGTGATTAATCACATCCAAAATAAAAGTTTGTGTTTGCATAATATATGTGTGTGTACTGTGTAGAATTATTATGTGTAAATACACACACATTCATGTAGCCTATATATGTAAGGAATAATTGCATTTATATACTGTATATACATTTATATGATTTATATTATATATAAATATTTTATATATAAATATAACCAATTTTTCCTTACATATATACATGATTGTGTGTGTTTTTATACATAATAATTCTACACAGTACACACACATATATTATGCAAACACAAACTTTTATTTTGGATGTGATTAATCACGATTAATCTTTTGACAGCCATAATATATATATATATATATTCAACGCAAGGGCTATAGATACAACATACATAAGCCTGTCAATGTAAACTATAAAAAAAATATTATTTCACACAATTATGTCACACTTGAGCCCTGAATACAACGGAGCAGCAAACAGCAACAACAGAAGGCAACAGACACACGCTTCGGCCTAAAATGCTCACATCACGAAATCACACAGCCAGTTACCAACACTAGTCTAATGACGAATCAGCAGTGTTCCTATTGTTGGAGCATTATGCAACTATGAAGAGCCAAGATTTGTGCTTCAACCACCAAATTAATTACATTTGTAAAAGCCAACAGAGGGGGAAATCAAGCACTTACCATAGATGTCTTCACAACAAAACAATACGTCTGTTGCTGTGATTGAGTGCGAAGGCATCAATGATGTTATCGCAGTCAAGGGTCCTCGTTCTCTCTGCATTTATAGCCAAAAGTGCCAGATTACTGGTCCTAGCGTCTCCACTGCTGTTCCTCAGGTAGTTTTTTTACACGGCCCAAGCAAGAAAAACTGCGTTCACAGCTCACTGATGTGACAGGAAGTGTCAGGGCTATGCATATTAACGTGTACAGGTCCATAAATGCATCTTTATACGGCCGCATTAAGGATAGGAATTCCTGTGTGCTGTGGATGGCATGTCCCTGTTCTTCCTTCCTTTGTAGAAGCCGCCGCACCTGGTAGAGCTCTGCTGACAGGTTTTCCTCACTGACAACATAGTGCCGGGCCATGGGCAGCAGAAGTTGTTTGTCCAAAAATGATGTGTGTTTTGGGCTGAGAGTTGGCACACCTCTCAGTACATCATTTGCCTCTGTTGAAAAGCGCCGATTCATTTCCGCTATCAACTTGTCTATAACTGGATAAAAAGAGTGCATTGTCATGTCATCAGTATTGTCTGTCTGTGTTCTCTCTATCGGGGCCTCCACAATAAAATCCTCCAGGTGTCGAGTTTTCTGGGTCTGCCTTTTCTCACGTGAAGTATGTGTTGTGCCTGTGTTTGCACACAGAGTCTCTGCTTGTTTTTGGATTTCTTTCCACTTAGCGTCTGTGCGCTTTTCTGATAGAGCATTAAGTACAGACTGGGCCAAATCCTCTGCCGCAATGAGGTCAAAATTGGGGGCCTGTAGCTGATCTGACATGAACTTTGTTGTTCTAAATAAATCCTCGAACATGATGAGATGCAAAACAAACTTCTCATCGATGATGGCACTGATGGCTCTTGCCTCTGCCCTCCGATGTGGGTGTGACTGAGTGATGACATCACACAGGGTGGCTCGGATAGCGGGTAGAGTTTTCTTGACGGCGCAGATCGCATTATAATGGCAAGCCCAGCGAGTATCGCACAGTCTCTTGAGTTCCACTGGTTGTGCTGTCGGGTCGAGCTCTTTTTGTTTTTTCATGAATAGATCATGCACCACGGATCCAGAAAAAAACTTGTAGAGCATTTGTAGCGTCTCAAAAAACTCAGCTGCAGCGCTGACATTATGTACACAGTCCACTAACACTAAATTCAGCTTGTGTGCATGACAATGTATATAGATGGCTTGTGGCACCTCCTTCCTGAATTTTTCCTGCACACCATTATTACATCCTGACATCACAGATGCTCCGTCGTAGCATTGACCGACACAGCGATGTATATCAATATTACACTGACTGAGTGTGTGTTTGATGCTGGCTAGCAGAGAGGCTGCATCCAATCCATCTGCGGCAGTGAAATGCAAAAACTCCTCATGCACTTCCCCTGACTCTGGTTGTAAATACCGCACGATAACAGAAATCTGCTCCTTTTTACTCATATCTTTACTCTCATCTACCAAAACAGCAAAGCACTCGGCATCTCTTACCTCATCACTTATCTTCTTTCTTATCATTTCTGCCATTACAGCAAATATCTCATTTTGAATATCATGGTGAGTGTATTTAGCGTTTGATGGGTTGGTAGCTAACTTCTTGTCCACTGTTGGATCAAACTTAGCAATAACATGCAGCAACTCACGAAAGTTTCCCAAGTTGTGTGACGACTCACCCTCTCTGTGACCTCTCTGTGCGATCCCCTGGCAGGCTGTGAACCGCAGGCTCTCCACCACAGCTTTCATGTATTTTCTGTTCTCCATAACTAACGCAGAATGTCCCTTATCAAGCAGGTTTGCTATTTTAGATCCACTTGTCTCTTTTTGCTTGAACTCATTCCATCCTTCCATAGCAAATTTGTGTCCCATACTTTCATGATGGCTCTTCAGAGATGCTGATGCTTTCCGCCAGTTGTTAAATCCGTTGCTGCTGCTGGTAAATGTTGGCTCTACATGAAATCCGTGCCCTCGTTTCAGAAAATGCCTACACGCAAAACAAAATGCGGCATCTTTGACCACGCTGTATTCTAGCCATGAATACTGATCCATCCAACTTTTGTTAAAACTTCTCTGCTGATTCCCAAATTGCCGTGTAGGGTATTTTTGAAGGACTGGCCTTCTTGGGCCCTCTTGAGGATGGTTGCTAATATCAGCTGCAGGACAAACCGTAACGTTAGCATCCTCAATGGAAACCGCCGCCGGGGATTCTCCTCCGTCTTCAAGTTCATCCCCAGGATTTTCTTGTTCCTGGGGCTCTGTGATGACGAGTGGTGGTGTGTCTGCACCTTCACAATCTCGTTTATCTTTTATCTTTTCAGGGTGTGACTCAGAACGTGGTCGTTTAGGGAGCAAAAAACGATCCATAGCGAGTTTTAGCTAAGTAAAATACACAATCAAAAACAAGCTGAAATGCGTTAAGGTCAAAGGTTCGGCGGGGGCTGCGCCCATTGGCCAAAGAAGATCACCTGTTTCGGCCTCATGTTATTATAGACTAAAATATATATATTCAATTATTATTTGATTCCTATTTTAAAAACATGAAAAAGTATATTCAAACATGACATTAAAATATAAATATAAAAAATTTCAGACATTTCTTGGGGGTGCTGGGCAGGTGCTATGGCTATAATAGGGGGAGCTGCAGCACCACCTAGCTCCCCCCTGGCGCCGCCACTGGTTCCTTGCTCTGAGCCCCCCATTGGTACCTGGGCCTCCCCATGGTCCACATGGGGAGTGGAGTTGGCTCCTCCAGGAGCCCCCACGGGTGAGGGAACCGAAGCATGTCCTCCTCATCGTCCTCCTCTTCCGTCTCGAACCCTCCGAGGAGTTCGGTGTTGGTAAACCGACGCGGGGCTGTCTCGCTCTCCGTCTCTCCCCCCATTTGCGCTGCTTGGTCTCGTAACGGTGGGTTGTTCTGTCACGAATTGGGGTTTGGAGAGACCAAGACGCAGCGCAGGGATAGTAGTTCGACATCGTTTATTTTATACTATGTAAATATACAAAACGAAACTGACGAAATACCAGACACAAAACCAAGGTACAAAATCGACTAAACGTCACGTTCACCAAAAAAACACACGGAATGAACGGACGTAAAACAAAAGGCACACTTACTTCACCGTGACTGCGACATACATCGATATCGATAACAACCCACACCACGTGAAGGACAGACTCAACATATATCGGATCCCTAATTAGAGACAACGGGAGCAGCTGCCTCTAATTAGAGATCCACTCAAAAGCCACAAAGAAACAGAAAAGAAAGACACTGTCAGACTCTGACCATAGCTACATAGAGAAGCAAATAGGTAAGTTATTGCAAAAGCATTTCATAGTAATAAACATTCATTCAAGTCTACAAAAAAAACATATTATAAATCAAACTTGATAGCCTACTGAGGGCTTGTTTTTTAATCGCATGAAACGGAAAACAAGCGTTACATGATCGGCTTACATCCCCTACATGAGGGGTTTTACGGCACATCCAATATATTAACAGGAGATGACTAAAGTAATGTACAGATAAAAAGTGGCTTTCCACTCACATTTTTACTGCTCCCAAACTTGCTATTTTAATACAACTTTGGTTATTAAGATGTATTTCAAAGCGGTTTCACGAGCCACGGCACCTATTAATATAACACTTTGTCATCCCTACTGCCTCTGATCTGGCGGATTCACGAAATACAAATACTGTGTTAGTAAATTATGTCTGAGTGTTGGAGTGTGCCCCTGTCTGTCTGTAATTAAAAATAATACAACACTTATGACGTCTGGTTTGCTTCATATAAGGAATTTGATGTATAGCATTTACTTTTACTTTGTACAATTTAGTACTTTTTCTACCACTGTACATTTAAAACCAGATATGTTAGACTTTTACTCAAGTAGTATTTTACTGGGTAACTTTCATTTTTACTTTTACTCAAGTATGACAAGTGAGTACATTTTCCACCACTGGATAAATCCCACAGTTGGCAAAATAGAAGTGAACAAACATCTGAACTAAATTATTAGATTAGCATTTTAGTTTCGAAGTCTTTGAAGAATGATTACTTTTTGATCATATGTTATACAATATGTGGTTGTCTTTACCTTTGGATTGAAATGTCACATCCAGCAAAAGAAAATAAAAAAATAAAAATAGCAAACGTTTCCCCATTGCCACAGCTTATTCGAATAACCCTTTGAAATACTAAACTTTAGTTATCAACAATATAGGCAGATCTCTCTTGATATCCAGCTAGCTCACATCTCTGTCAAGAAGTCTCTCTGTACTTCTGTCAAGTTTTACTCAGTGAGTTAAACCAGAGAGACGAAGGCGGAGCAATAGGTTGTAGAGAAGTATTTGGCTAAGCTATACTATCCTGGCAGCACACAAAAAACCTGCCACAACCACGACATTGCATCTCTAACATACTTTAATTGCAGTAGAGTACTTCAAACATCTTTGGGGTTATCAAGCCTAATTTAGTGCTGCTGAAGAACTATCAAAATCAAATCAAATCAAATTGTATTGGTCACATACACATGTTTAGCAGATGTTAATGCAGGTGTACCGTAATGCTTGTGCTTCTAGTTCCAACAGTACAGTAATATCTAACAGTAATATCTAACAATAACACAACATATACCCAAATACACACAAATCTAAGTAAGGAATGAATTAGGTATGGACTAAGATACAGTAGAATAGTATAGAATACAGTTTATACATATGAGATGAGTAACGCAAGATAAGTAAACATTATTAAAGTGACTAGTGTTCCATTATTAAAGTGGCCAGTGATTTCTAGTCTGTGCCTTTAGGCAGCAGCCTCTAATGTGCTAGTGATGGTTGTTTAGCTGTCTGATGGCCTTGAGATAGAAGCTGTTTTTCAGTCTCTCAGCCCCAGTGGTTGATGTCTTTGATGATATTTTTGGCCTTCCTGTGACATCGGGTGCTGTAGGTGTCAACCACTCACAACATCCACAATTAACAAACACTGTGATAACCAGTCACACCCTGTCGTATCATTTAGAAGAATAACAAGTCAAACATAGACATACTGTACGTTTGCCTAGAGTTGCACTAACCTCTCAGTGAAGTTGTATTGATGGGGATGCTGAAGGAGTAGGACTATGACACTGAATTGAACTATTTTTGAATAGAGATCAGATTTTAAAAAACGTGGTTAAGATCATTATTATATTGGTTTACTGATCAAGTCACGGGCTATTTAGTCAAACAGAGGGTAACACTAGTAAACTTCAGTTTGATGTAAATATGACTCTTAATACTCCTAATACTGAACCATATACAGTGAAATATATGACATGGTAAAATAACACATTTTCTGTCTATATTTTCTGTTTGTCAGTGTGACCCTTCAGTGACTTTTTCAGCCAGTACAGAGGACTGCAGAGCGAGGAAAGAAATGCCTGTCTGAAGCTGATAATCCAGTCTGAACAAGAACCTTACATATCTTTAAACGTTATCTTCACATATCTTCTGAGGGAACTGTTGCCTACAGAGCAACACGTCATGAGGCCAACACTGACAAAAAGCCCTCTGCTCTAACTATAGGAGGTAGTTAGATAAAAGCCACAATGTTTTTGCAGATCACCAAACTAGAAGTCTAGAATAAGTCAGCTGTTCAAAATAAAAATAGCTGTCTTTCCGTCTGTGTATTGTGTGAGTGGGCGATGGTGCAGATACACTGTCTGATAAAGCTACACTGGTAACATCATATTTCCTGTAGCTCACAGAAATCCCCCTGCTAGCATCTTGATGTCTGAAAACAAACAACTGCGTCTCCAAGAGACACACTGTGCCTGTTATGTACCTCATTTGCTGGTAAATAATCAATGCTACAACAGAACAACAACTATGCAATGTTGTCACACCCTGATCTGTTTCAGCAATGCTGTGTAGTTACTTCCTCTCATACATAGACTCTAGGTTTTCCATTGAATTATTGTGGTTTACATTGGAAGGCGGACCATTTTCTGTTGACTGATCTGTTTACCAATCAAGTCGAGTGTTGCGTCAGAACAGCTGTATCCTTTTAGATCTTTAATAAAGTATATTTAGCTTTTGTGCGACTAGGTCAGCAGTGCAAAGGGTATCCTGTAGTTTAGACTACAACCACCAGTGAACACAACCACAACAGCCTGAACCTCAACCTGAACCTCAACCCCAAAACCACACAGATCTAATAGAAAACGCCCACAGACACACAGAGACAGTGCTACGGCCCATGGGACACTGTGAATGAGAACATGCAGCAGTACTGAAAAAAGTTTCCAAGACTATTTTGTCCAAGACTATTTTTCCCCTCAAGGCAATAAACTATATCCTATCTATCCTCTCCCAACCTACAGATGTCTGTTTTTAATGTGAGTTAGGATTGTTAATAGGTTGCAACGTAGACATTAGTTCCTGTTTAGGCCTAAACTGTCCTTTCTCATGCTCTAAAGAAGGGTACACTGAACCCACCCATTCCAAACATGTACTTTATTAAGGTGTCAGATTCATCTTAAAATATTCTGTTGGATGTAGTAATGTTGTCTGTGCATTTCTGAGACTGATGATTCTCACATGTTTACAGACAGGGAATAAATACAATATGATTGGGTGAATACTGTACCACATGGTGGTGTAATTGATATATGATTGGGTGAATACTGTACCACATGGTGGCGTAATTGATATATGATTGGGTGAATACTGTAGGACATGGTGGTGTAATTGATATATGATTGGGTGAATACTGTACCACATGATGGTGTAATTGATATATGATTTGGTGAATACTGTAGGACATGGTGGTGTAATTGATATATCATTGGAGGACTACAGTGACTCTTGGAGTTTCCCTGACAATAGAGGGCTAGTCATTAACACGCATGTTCTCAACACCCATGATAGCGCCATACGTTAAAAAACATGAATGCTTATAGTGCTCTCAAAATATAATACAACGTATTGTGTTATGTTACAGCAGTGTCGGGCACTCCTGGCCTGATGCAATCTGTAATACGACCCCGAAGTAAGTAATCAACAAGGATTAGCAGAAGGATACACAGGTTCTCTTGTCTCTGCCTTGCTCTTTAGACCACTAAGGCCTGTCAGATCAGATTGTATTACAGCCTCATTGGTCCTGATGACATTCTGTTAGTCTATATATTACTATTGACTGGTGACTTTTGCTATTTACCCTTTAGTCTGTTATCTGATGTTGATTTAGGTTTTTTGTATGTTGATACACAACATGGCATGGACTATGTGGCATTGCTATTCACATCATCAATGGAATTGATTGGTTCACTGACGTTTATAAGTGTCAATTGCATGAGTCTGTATATTAATTGGACTGCGTTTCCATAGACTTTAGAGATATGACTGGGTTTGGCCTGGCTTGATTTTAAAGACACAGCTAAGTATCTCCAACAGAGGGCAGTGTGGCCCAATTGGCTTTTATTAGGCTGACTGCTGTTTCAATGATCCATGTTGGTCACCACTGTGTCTCTTTCAGTGGCAGACATAATTGGTCCATGTGGATGTTTTCACAGTGCTGCCTCATTCCTGGTAGTCTAGCTGGTCATTATGTGTCTGTTATGGAAACTTATTTAGATCTGGGCTGCGTCTAAATACAGAAGAGTTGTCCCCTGGAACGATTCCTTGCCAATTAAAGTATGCCCGGGAGCTTAGCACTCTCAATACTGTCCAAGTGTCTGAGCTCTGTAGAGGGTAGTGAACAAGGACAGAACAGAGGGAACTATCTATAGGGAACAGCTTTCTGGAATGGAACGCAGCACTGGCCTCATGCCATAGAGTTAACCACTGTGCTCTGTGTTGTCATGGTCAGTTTCTTGCCTTCTCCCTTAGCAAGAATGAGCTGATGTTTGTGTTGGATCAGTTAGTGGTCTTCTGAGCATTGTGACCCAAACACAGGGTGCTGTTTTGAAGTCTAGCTGCACCTCCAGTGGAAAGAACAGAATATGATGTAACACACATATGCAGGCACCACACATATAGACACACACACACACACACACACACACACACTAAACACAGACTATAACACACACACATGGAAGAGAATACATAGGAACTGAATACATAACATTACTGTAATAAATTGTTAATGATCAAAGCAACACATTTTGGGGACAGTTCAATGGAAATCCTAATGTTTCCCTAATGACTAAAGTATGAGGCAGTTGAAAGTGAGAGAGTGTGCATTGCTAGTATTAATGTGAGTGACTGTGTGTGTTTCTTGTTTGAACCCAGGGAGTGTGATTCTGTGTTTGCACTGCCTTCTCACTGTCCCAGGGTAAATTAGTCATGCTTCCTCTCTCCCACACACATACATACACTCCTACTCAATTGCCCCACACACAAATAACCTTTCCCTCTGCCCTCACACAGGACCCCTGATTAGTCCCCCATACAGCCAAGTCTAGCTCAGCATGATCTGATAGATGAGGATTCACTGATGATCAGCGGTGTAAAGTACTTTAGTATCTTTACTATTTATATTTTTGACAACTTTTACTTTTACTTCACTACATTCCTGAAGAAAATAATGTACTTTTTACTCCATACATTTTCCCTGACACCCAAAAGTATTCATTACATTTAGAATGCTCAAGAATGCCGGAATTATGGCACCTATTAATTTAACACTTTGTCATCTCTACTGCCTCTGATCTGGCGGACTCACGAAACACAAATACTATGTTTGTAAATGATGTCTGAGTGTTGGAGTGTGCCCCTGACTGTCCGTAATTAAAAATAATACGAAAATCGTGATGTCTGGTTTGCTTAATATAAGTAATTTGATTTGCATTTACTTTTACTCTGTACTTTTACTCAAGTATGACAATTTAGTACTTGTTCTACCACTGTACTTAAGTACAATTAAAACCCGATACTTTTAGACTTTTACTCAAGTAGTATTTTACTGGGTAACTTGCACTTTTACTTGAGTCATTTTCTGTTAAGGTATCCTTACTTTTACTCAAGTATGACATTTGGGTACTTTTCCCATTTACTTGCAACATCAATGTACAGGTGCAGGAAACTGGTTCAACATGTGTCTCTTATTTGTGTTTTTTAGTAGTTTGTAAAGTGTTCATATTTCAATAATTTCATTGTAAATTGTAAAATTGTACAAGGATTTCTTGTACATATTCTCTCTCTAAAATTCTGGATAGCCGCCTTTGTAAATATATCTACAAAGGCGTTAGAGGAGTATTCAGGTCAGATTGCTGTAAAACCACTCAGGTCCGATGCAGTGCAGACAGACAGTAGTTGTTCAGTACTGCAATATTTTAGGATTGGTTGAACTGGCCTTTACACCTCATTTCCTGTCTCTGGCTGATTAATGTCATGTGATCTCCAGGAAATAGCGGAAACCACAGCCAGAGACAGGGGCAAAGCTGTCTTAACCCAAACCCAGGAAAGAAAGACAACTCCCTACACACATACAGTACATGAACTCACGCATGCACAAGCACAGATACACATACCCACCCACACAAACACACACACAGACACACACACACACACACACACACACACACACACACACACACACACACACACACACACACACACACACACACACACACACACACACACACACACACACACACACACACACACACACACACACACACACACACACACACACACACACACAGATGACAGTCTGGACACAACAGCATCATATTTAATCTAGACAGGAAGGACATTAGCAGATAACACCTGGTAATTTGCAGCGCTCTGGACCCTGGTGCTGCTTTAGGTCAAAGTTTGATTATCCAGCCTCTTCCGTATAGAACCATGTTTACGTTGTAACTGTACGTCTCCTGCTAACTTTTCCCAGCAGTAGTGGCAGTTATCATGAAAATGTCAGATCTGAGAATCCTTAACCAAACTGGAAGGCAGATCCCATCACTATGAGTTAATTGCGAACCAGATTGTGCAAGTGCGTGCGTGCAGGGTCACAGTTACATTCTAATACAGTGACTATATTGCAAACACTGCTTGATTATTTTCTTGCCTTGTGTGGCTGGGAATGGTTTGATAAATAAAAAACTTGTATTCCACAGAAAATTACCATAAAAAGTCAACTATTTCAACATTGTTGATACATTTCTGGCCAGTCGCCCTCTTTCAGCACTCATGTTATATCCTTACTACGTTGAGAAATACTTCAGACTGAAGTTCACAGCGAGACTTTCAGCAATCCACTTGGGGAATATAGAGTGAAAATAAGATTAGCACGACTTTGTCACACTGAGACAACATTTTAGTCATTCTTATCCAGAGTGACTTACAGTAGTGAGTACATACACTTTCGTACTGGTCCCCCATGGGAATCGAACCCACAATCCTGGCGTTGCAAGCTCCATGCTCTACCGAATAAACCACACAGGAGCCACATGAGACATCTTTGTGTGACGAGTGTGAATAGTGAAGAGAGCCAGGCGCAGGAGGTGGTGTGGAACAAACGCATACTTTAATACGTAACAGGTAGTATCCACAACATAACAGGAACAACACAACTGTGCCAGCAAACCACTTAAGGTGCTAACATAACTAGGCAACCGCCTAGAGCACAAAACCATGAGTATAATATAACTCGGATGCGATAGCACCATAAACACACACTGACACAATAAACAATTACCGACAAGGACCTGAGAGAACAGAGGGAACATATAACATTAAGTAATTGGGGGGAATGAGAACCAGGTGTGCGTAATGACAAGACAAGACAAATGGATAATGAAGGAGGGAGCGGCAGTGGCTAGAAAGCCGGTGACGAAGATCGCCGAAGCATGCCCTAACAAGGGGATGAGGCAACTTCGGATGGAGTCGTGACACTTTGTATATTATGTACAGAAAGGCCAAGGATACACCGCCACTACAGTAGTGGACTCAGGCCTTCATGATCAGACTGTTACACAACTTTCCTAAAGAAAATTATAAGGAAGGCGAGATACAGAGTTATGGTACTTCGTAACCAAAGGCTACGTTCCGATGTACTGTAATAGCATACCACTTGAAGGCGTCCCCAGTACATTGCTCCATTTTAAGAGCTAATAGGTCTACTATGGTCATTGGAAAATAGCCTTACCACGCCTGGAGCAGAATGGAGCAGAATGGACAAACAAAAACAGAGAAAAACGTAAAGGTGGTGCTGAAAAGCGGAGAGAGAAGAAGTTGAAGTCCCTTGAGGCTAAAATAACAAATTATTCATTTGGCGCCGTTACCAGTCAATCATCTCAGCCTAGTGAGCCTGAAGGCACTGACAGCAGAGAGGAGAGAGAGCAGAGAGAGCAGCCCATTGAGCCCAGCGATACCAGTTCAACTGTTAGTCAAGGTTTTGCTGCTGAAGCGGTAAGACAGAAGACAATAGGGATAAGATAAGCAATGTTTGGGTTTGGCTAGCTGGCTATTTAGCTATATCGGGTGCCTTTTGTTGAAACAAGCACTCGTCAATGTCACTTTTCGTGAACCGACCAATCACAGCCTGGATGGGGCGGGACATTAAAAAAAGGTTGATTATTTTAAGAGGCTGAAGTCAGTGGACCTAGATATGTTTTTTAGTTTCCACCCCCAACAAAAGTGTGAAAAGTCTGTGGTGCAGAAGGTTTTCTTTTGTAAAGATGGGACCAACATGAAGTGGCTGTCATACAGTGACGAGAACCATGCTTTATTCTGCTTCATTTGTTTGGCATTTGCAAAGCCCACAGAGAACAGCCCTTTCATGAATGGAATGGCAGACTGAAAGCATTTCCATCAGAGAGAGGAAGAGCATGAGAAGAGCATTATGCATAGAGGTTATGCTGAGGCCTACTTTCTAAGGTCCTCCAAAGGTAACATTGAGAGCCTGTTCATCAGCAGTCAGATGTCTGCTCATAGAGAGCAAGTGCGCAGAAGAAGGCAAGTGCTAGAGCGCATTATAGATGTTGTTAAAGTCATAGGCAAGAGAGGTCTGAGCTACAGAGGCATGCAGTCTGAAACAGCTTATACACTAGATGACAGCAGCATTGACCATGGCAACTTAGAGATGATCATTCTGCTGGGAAAGTACAACCTGTGTATGAAAGATTGAACTCTTTAGCCTGAATGAAGCATCACATCTGGAGGAAACCTGACACCATCCCTACGGTGAAGCATGGTGGTAGCAGTATCATGCTGTGCGGATCTTTTTCAGCAGCAGGGACTGGGAGACTAGTCAGGATTGAGAATTAATGGATCAAAGTACAGAGAAATCCTTAATGAAAACCTACTCCAGATTGCTCAGGACCTCAAACTGGGGTCACCTTCCAACAGGACAACAACCCTAAGCACATAGCCAAGACAACGCAGGAGTGGCTTCGGGACAAGTCTCTGAATGTCCTTGAGTGGCCCAGCCAGAGCCCGGACTTGAACCCTATCTAACATCTCTGGAGAGACCTGAACATAGCTGAGCAGCAATGATCCCCATCCAACCCTACAGAGCTTGAGAAGATCTGCAGAGAAGAATGGGAGAAACTCATCAAATACAGGTGTACCAAGCTTGTAGCGTCATACCCAAGAAGACTCAAGACTGTAATTGTTGCCTAAGGTGCTTCAACAAAGTACTGAGTAAAGGGTCTGAATACTTATGTAAATGTGATATTTCAGTGTTTTCTTTTTTATAAAATAGAAAACATTTCTAAAAACTGGTTTTTGCTGTGTCATTATCGGGTATTATGTGTAGATTGATGAAGGGAATTTTTTTTACAAATAAATGTTTGAATAAGGCTGTGGGTAGACAGAACAAATCATCTCTAAAGGCCATGATACATTGGCAATTGTTTAGGGTAATATTGCCGAGCAATGTTGCTGGCAACATATTACACTATTGAATAATGCAACTTTTTCTCATCAATGAACATTAAATTAGCTGAATACACACCTAAATCCTTAGCTAGCTAGCTAACGGACAACATGCGTCATGATCAAGTAATGTTAGCATATCAGTAATGAACATTCATTTATAAAAGTACAATAACGTTATCATACATTGCCATTCATATTATAATATAGCTAGGTTACACAGCTAGGTAATGTTAGCAATTTAGCTAGCTAGCTAAATAAAACAAAATAATGTCTGCATCTTCCTCACATCAACGTGCTGAATGCTGACATTTAGCGGAACCATAGCTAGATAAGAGCTCTTAGGCTTACACTACCTTAGAACAAACCAGGCTTCCTTTTCTCAATATCATGGAAGTTATTAGGCCTATATGTAACAGGCTGTTATTACAATTTCAGGTAAAAATGAAATAAAACAAGTATCAAAAATAAGGAAAATGTCTGTACATTTCAGATGTTTCAAAAACATTGCTCTTCTATGACATGTTTTACTGTAGGGTTAGTTAAAACAAAGTATTTGGTCCTTGATTTTTTTATTTTTTTATTTCACCTTTATTTAACCAGGTAGGTCAGTTGAGAACAAGTTCTCATTTGCAGTGCGACAAAAACAACACAGAGTTACACAGTAAACAAAACAGTCAAAAACACAATGGAAAATCTATATACAGAGTGCAAAATGTAGTGCAAAATGCAGTAAGGTTAGGAGGTAGGACAATAAATAGACCAAAGTGGTGAAATAAATTACAGATTATCATCATTAACACAGGAATGAAGGATGTGCAAATTATGATGTGCAAATAGAGATACTGGAGTGCAAGATTTGTGAAAATAACAAAAATAAATAAGGGGATGAGGTAGTAGTGTGGGCTATTTACAGAAGGGCTATATACAGGTGCAGTGATCGATAAGCAGCTTTGACAGCTGATGCTTAAAGTTATTGAGGGAGATAGGAACCTCTAGCTTCAATGATTTTTGCAATTCGTTCCAGTCATTGGCAGCAGCGAACTGGAAGGAATGGCGGCCAAAGGAGGTGTTGGCTTTGGGGGTGACCAGTGAGATATACCTGCTGGAGCGCATGCTACGGGTGGGTGTTGCTATAGTGACCAGTGAGCTGAGATAGGGCGGGGATTTACCTAATAAAGACTTATAGATGACCTGGAGCCAGTGGGTTTTGGCGACGAATATATAATGAAGGCCAGCCAACGAGAGCATACAGGTCGCAGTGATGGGTAGTGTATGGGGCTTTGGTGACAAAACGGATGGCACTGTGATAGACTACATCCAATTTGCTAAGTAGAGTGTTGGAGGCTAGTTTGTAAATGACATCGCCGAAATCAAGGATCGGTAGGATAGTCAGTTTTACAAGGGCATGTTTGGCAGCATGAGTGAAGGAGGTTTTGTTGCGAAATAGGAAGCCAATTCTGGATTTAATTTTGGATTGGAGATGGTTGATGTGAGTCTGGAAGTTAAGTTTACAGTCTAACCAGATGCCTAGGTATTTGTAGGTGTCCACGTATTCTAATTCGGACCCGTCGAGAGTAGTGATGATAGTCCGGTGGGCGGGTGCTGGCAGCGTTCGATAGAAAAGCATGCACTTAGTTTTACTAGCGTTTAAGAGCAGTTGGAGGCCATGGAAGGAGTGTTGTATGGCATTGAAGCTTTTTTGAAGGTTAGTAAACACAGTGTCCAAAGAGGGGCCAGATGTATACAGAATGGTGTCATCTGCGTAGAGATGGATCAGAGAGTCACCAGCAGCGAGAGCGACATCGTTGATGTATATAGAGAAAAGGGTTGGCCCAAGAATTGAACCCCGTGGCACCCCCATAGAGACTGCCAGAGGATCGGACAATAGGCCCTCCGATTTGACACACTGAACTCTGTCTGCAAAGTAGTTAGAGAACCAGGCAAGGCAGTCACTTGAGAAACCAAGGCTGTTGAGTCTGCCAATAAGAATGCGGTGATTGACAGAGTCGAAAGCCTTGGCCAGGTCGATGAAGACGGCTGCACAGTACTGTCTTTTATCGATGGCGGTTATGATATCGTTCAGTACCTTGAGCGTAGCTGAGGTACACCCATGACCAGCTCGGAAACCAGATTGCATAGCAGAGAAGGTACGGTGGGATTCGAAGTGGCCAGTTATCTGTTTGTTAACTTGGCTTTCGAAAACTTTAGAAAGGCAGGGCAGGATGGATATAGGTCTATAACAGTTTGGGTCTAGAGTGTCTCCTCCTTTGAAGAGGGGGATGACCGCGGCAGCTTTCCAATCTCTAGGGATCTCAGACGATACGAAAGAGAGGTTGAACAGGCTAGTGATAGGTGTTGCAACAATTTTGGCTGATAATTTCAGAAAGAGAGGGTCCAGATTGTCTAGCCCAGCAGATTTGTAGGGGTCCAGACTTAGCAGCTCTTTCAGAACATCAGCCGTCTGGATTTGGGTGAAGGAGAAGCGGGGGGGGCTTGGGCAAGTAGCTGCCGGGGGTACAGAGCTGTTGGCCGGGGTAGGGGTAGCCAGGTGGAAAGCATGGCCAGCCGTAGCAAAATGCTTATTGAAATTTTCGATAATCGTGGATTTCTCGGTGGTAACAGTGTTTCCGAGCCTCAATGCAGTGGGCAACTGGGAGGAGGTGCTCTTATTCTCCATAGACTTTACAGTGTCCCAGAACGTTTTGGAGTTAGTGCTACAGGAAGCAAATTTCTCTTTGAAAAAGCTGGCCTTTGCTTTTCTAACTGACTGTGTGTACTTATTCCTGACTTCCCTGAATAGCTGCATATCGCGGGGGCTATTCGATGCTAATGCATAATGATGATAATGATGACATTATGAATGTATCAGACAGGCCTGGCCGGGCTTCGGGCTGCCGTAAACACAGAGACAGAACTGCCATGGACACAACATAACACACAGCATAAAATAATGTACTGTTTATACAACCTATGGTAGCCGATCACCACTAACACCAATAGCGACAACAACAGTGTCACATCAAAGGTGGCAGGCACATGGTGCTGAAAGGACATTGATCATAAATACCTGTGTCACTCCATAGCACTGAAGGAGAGACCATTTTGGTCAAACACATACGCCTCAATCATACCAACAGCGTCGTTGCATTTTGGTACACCAGAAGTACATTCATTTCCAATGGAATTCTGTGTTTGCCTTGCAGCATTGCGTTGCAGAGGCAGTTGCAATGCGTTCTATATGGTGCATATGTTGGATTTATCGAACGTATGCGTCAAACTTTATGCATAGACAGAAATGGTAGCAGAAGGTGAATGTTGAACTTTCATGATAGACAGGTGACAGCGGTCACACACAGCATCAAGTTAAAGAATGAGTAGCCTATTCATTCCAGTAGGCCCCATGAAATCATGACAATTCCACAATGAAATTAACAAACCAGCTATTACTTTTTATTGCAAATATTACTTTCATCACCGGTGGTCTAAAGTATAAATGCAACAATGTTTCACAGTCATTATTTTCAATGAGATAGCTAACAGCAAGCGAGCTGCAACAAAATACTGTGCCACTCACCAGATGATTATCATTTGTAAACTAAGTTTGAAAGTCAATCTCGAAAATGGTAACAGAAGGTGAAAGTTTCACTTTTGTTACACACATATCCAGATGATGCTGCGTACCATTTTGGGCCTCGATCACACCACGCCTCGATGACAGCAAGGTCAGTTTACTTTTACAGGGAAAAGCAGCCTGTGGGAATAAACATGAGAACAGCTATGTTTTGAAATGCTTGAGCGAGGTCACCATCAGTACGAATGCATTCCTCTTTCTTTTTTTTTAAAGGGATGGATCAGCTTTAATATTGTGGATAGATTGTTGCTTCCATGAATGTAATTGTCTGCATCATTTCCAATCGCCCATATATTTTTTGCATTCCTCTTACAAGAATCACACCAAGCCGAGACATTTTGATTGGTAGAAAATATAGCGGATTATAAATTCCATTATGAAGTACATTATGCAATAATGTGTTGTCCCACAGTGATTTATTCAGTGTAAAAGTAAATTGACCTTGCTGTGATCGAGGTGTGGTGTGATCGAGGCGCAAAATGGTACGCAGCACAATCTGGATACACTACCGTTCAAAGGTTTGGGGTCATTTAGAAATGTCCTTGTTTTTTAAAGAAAAGCATTTTTTTAGTCCATTAAAATAACATCAAATTGATCAGAAATACAGTGTAGACATGGTTAATGTTCTAAATGACTATTGTAGCTGGAAACGAATGATTTTTTATGGAATACCTACATAGGTGTACAGAGGCCCATTATCAGCAACCATCACTCCTGTGTTCCAATGGCACGTTGTGTTAGCTAATCCAAGTTTATCAATTTAAAAGGCTAATTGATCATTAGAAAACCCTTTTGCAATTATGTTAGCACAACTGAAAACTGTTGTGCTGATTAAAGAAGCAATAAAATAAAACTTCTTTAGACTAGTTGAGTATCTGGAGCATCAACATTTGTGGGTTTGATTACAGGCTCAAAATGGCCAGAAACAAATAACTTTATTCTGAAACTCGTCAGTCTATTCTTGTTCTGAGAAATTAAGGCTATTCCATGCGAGAAATTGCCAAGAAACTTAAGATCTCGTACAACGCTGTGGACTACTTCCTCAACTGAACAGTGCAAACTGGCTCTAACCAGAATAGAAAGAGGAGTGGGAAGCCCCGGTGCACAACTGAGCAAGAGGACAAGTACATTAGAGTGTCTAGTTTGAGAAACAGACGCCCCACAAGTCCTCAACTGGCAGCTTCATTAAATAGTACCCGCAAAACACCAGTCTCAACGTCAACAGTGAAGAGGTAACTCCGGAATGCTGGCCTCCAAGACCTCAACAGTGTTTGAAACTAATCAAAATATTATTATTTCCTCTTGACTATCAGTTTTTTTCCCCAAAAATCCATACGCTAGGTCTATTCAACAGTTATCCCAACAAGAAAACAGAATCAATCTCCATTCAGTCAAAAATGTAATTAAACATAAAATGTTGACATGCAGCTGCATTATTCTTCCGTTCCGATCCTTGATTCTAACCGATGACGTCAGAAGACAGGAACGTGCGCCCTGCTGAAATAAATGCTATAATATGCGTCATGTTGGGCAGGACAGGGGACCATGAACTGTCTGAAAGCGACAGTTTATTACAGTTTATTACAGCAACAGTGAGGAGACAGAGCAAACACACAGGTTAAAAACGTTTCCAGATCTAGAAGAAGTGCTGTAGGCTTTAATAGTAAACATGTTCATCTTTATGGGACTTCATTGCAGTTCTGGGAGGATGTTGTATAAAACCTTTCTTATCCTGGCAGCCGTGCACGCGGCTTCGTCCGCGTATTATAACGGTGAGTGGAATTCCCATTATGTTACTTTTACTTAAAGTATTTGATACACACAACGTGTAGACTACACTTTGTAGAACATATTGATATACTGTATAGCCATGCATATTATTTGCCAAATGTTAACTAATTATTCTAGGCTATAACAGGTCTGTGTGGCAAGGTGACTTCATTTTTAGCACTGAATTATCACAACATAGGCCTAACTGTAGCCAACAACATCACAGCACACATTTTTTGTAAATTGTCTCGAAACATTTATAGACAGTCAAGCCTACATATTCCTAAATATAAATTACCAAGTCATGGTATATTTTGAATAGGCCTGTAGGCTATTGTAGTCAGTGGTGATTTTAGCATGTAAATCTTGGTGGGGGGGAATAAACAAGTGGGATGCATGCCAGCAAAGCGACTACACAACACAACACTAAACAATACATTAATTCCACTATAGCGGAGACAAACGGTGCCCACAAGCTGTCCCAACAGCAGTCCCAACACCTTACCACTGCTACACCTGGCTATCAGCGGAGCCTTGTCTGGCAGCGAAACAGTTCATTCAGCCTCATTTACTGCCTTTTAAAACATCGCTGATATGGCAGACTTGCTTAAACAAATGTGGTTTCTACTGACAATTGAGATTTACAAACTATGGCATAAGGAGACAACAAGCATATAGGAGGTAATCCGTAATTTCGATTAAGACATTAATGAGCTAGCTAGGACGGACGTAGTCAATATAACTATTTGTTCAGCACTTTTGAAATGTTCAACCACAGAATTTAGAAAATGGGCTGTTCTTACAGTGTTCTCCCTGTACACCAAGTCAAAACCTTAGGATAAATAAAGGGGGCATATAAGCAGACATTGAAAGCACTTACAATATTCGATGATTATATTTCTCTAAAACGGGTCATAGGCTACATGTGCACCACCAAGTCAGAACAGTAGGCAAAATTAAGAGGTAAAAATAGACCAAATTATTAGGGTGAGGCATGTTGTGTAGTAAGCTACTAACAGCTTACTACACAACATACACTTAGTATTACTTTTTTAGCTGGTATATTACATAATTTATGCAGCAGCATACAATACATTTTTGGACTCACCTTGTTGTGCTGTGCTCACCTGAACAGGAAGGTGGCGCAGCGGTCATTCATGGGAAAATTTAGCCATCAAACTTTGTCATCAAAGTCTGGAATTCTCTGGATTTATGGTGCTTTGAAGACAACTGGGAACTCTGGAAAAAAATAAGGTTGATCTTCAGATCGTAGCTCTAGAAAAAGGGCAGAGTTCCGGATTTACAATTTTGAGTTGGATGACCGCTCAAAACATATTTTCCCAGTCGTAGCTAGTTTTTTCCCAGTTGTCATGAACTCACTAAAGTCCGATTTTGCAGTTCTGAGTAAACAGATGTTTTGAGCACGGCACAAATCATGCTTCATTGACAGCATGGCCAATGTTTAATGTATATCATTTTAAACTTGGAAAAGAGACCCTTAATCCTAGACTTGGGACCACACAGCCACTCCACTGAATAGCAGGCTAGTGGTTGCTTTGCAATGCTTGCAGTTAGCCACTGATTCCTTCCAAACCACTCATTGTTGAATTTGCGATTTCCAACTTGTTGTGTAATGTTTATGTCCAATGGCCGATGAGCACCGATACGTTTTATCTATAATTTCTGTCCATTATTTCTCTTCATATGACAAGGATTAAAATGGATTTGCCAGTAGATTGTCGACTTGTTTCATGATGGTGACTGCTAGCTAAGATTTTTAAAGTATGATGTTGACATGATCAGTCCAATCAAAGCTACTGTAGATATAACGTAATTTGACGTCATTTTATCTGTGGCCAATGACCTTGAGCCTTCTTGAATTTTCAATCTCTACCCATAGACTTGACGGTGACGTAGCGTCCCGATGAGTGACAGAACACTGAGCTAATCACGGCGCAACGCTCCATATATTCCGCTGGCTGCCCCACCACCACAAACAGCCCTGGGCTAGGCTGAAACACCTGCATTTTGGAGCTGCCTTAGTCAAGAAACAAAAAAGAGACCATGTCCGTATGCAGCTTTATTAACTATATATATATATATTTCACATTGTTTGCAAACTGATATGTGGCATGTATTAATGCCAAAATAAATGTATGTCCTGAATGACGGGTTGCCACTGATTGTAACCATAAATAATGGATTATATTCATTCATTAACATTTTATCTGCTCATATCAGGACATGCCTCATCCCATTTCAAGGGGACCCTATAAAGAAAATGAAACAGTCTGTTTGAGACCCTCCACACCACTGAGCTCTATGACTGTATTATAATGTTGAGTGCAGTGCGCCACACCTATCCCCATGTGTGACTGACTCACGTCTCTGTGTTGTTTTTCTCCACAGGCAGCTCCATCGGTAGGACCTTCATCATGAGACTAGTCACGGAAGGGCCCCTGGTCACAGACGAGCATGTAGATCTAGACCCACTGGACTACTTCCCAAACAAAGACATAAATGGCCCCGGAGGCAGACTCAACAATGGGTCCGCACCGGTCAAGAATGTTACAGGAGTCTGGTCTTACACTATCTCTGTTACGGCCAACGACTTCCTCACAGGCCGCCTGTCCACCATCTTCATCCCAACGCTTTACACCATCGTCTTCCTCATCAGCGTGCCCCTCAACACTGTTGCCATGGTGTCCTTTGCCAGACGGATCCGGCCCATGAAGCCGGCGGTGATCTATATGCTAAACCTGGCGGCCGCTGATCTGCTGTTCACCCTACTGCTGCCCTTCAAGATTGTCTACCACTACAGTGGCAACGACTGGGGCTTCGGCGAGGGGATGTGCCGCTTGGTCACCGCCGCCTTCTACTGCAACATGTACTCCTCCGTCCTCCTCATGACCTGCATCAGCGTGGACCGCCTGCTGGCCGTGGCCTACCCCATCAACTCCCTGGTCTGGAGGAGTCCATGTAAAGCAGCCCTGGCCTGCAGCTCCATGTGGGTCCTGGCTGTGGGCGGCTCGCTGCCCCTGGTCCTCTCACAGCAGACGGTCAACTACGACCCACTGGGCATAACCACCTGCCATGACCTCCAGGACCTGAAGCTGTTAACGGGCCGCTACCTCTTCTTCTTCCCCATTCTCTCCTGCACCCTCTACTTCTTGCCACTGTTCGTCATGGTGACCTGCTACTCCCGGGTGGTGAAGGTGCTCAACAGGGCTCCACGCGGCATCATAGGTAAATAGAAACCAGACTCATGCACTTCACGAATCATGCAGTTTTACATACAGGAGCGGTTTCCCAGACCGAGTTTTTGGTAAAAAGAAAGTTGGCTCTTTTTATTGATTCTCTTTTCCATGTCTTCTGCACAACAACCTTCCCCATATGAGGATAACAATATTTTCTATTGGAATATGATCTAGGTCGATCAAGGCAGAAGACACGAGCAGTGGTGATGGCTGTCATCTTGCTGGTGGTGTTCGTGATGTGTTTCACGCCCACCAACGCCATCCTCCTGGCTCACTACCTCCAGATTGCCGGGGGCGTGGCAGGGGAGCCGGACGCTACTCACGTGGCCTACCTGGTGTCTCTGTGTGTGGGGAGCATAAGCTGCTGCCTGGACCCCCTGGTCTACTACTTTGGCTCGTCCCGATGCCAGAGGCAGCTTGCGGAGGCTCTGGGGTGCCGGGCGGCCTCAGAGGGAAAGAAGAGTCTGGCCTCATCCTCTGGTTCGTCCAGGATCAGCACCGGAGCAAGGACCAGGATAAGTAAGGTGGATGCCTTCCAGGCCAGCCTCAGCAGCCAGGACAATAAACTCCTGGTCTGATGGATGGAGATACTGAGAGCTGTTTCTGATTCATTGACTAAAGTGAATAATATATATTTAGTATGTACACGGAGTATACCAAACATTAGGAACACCCTCCTAATATTGAGTTGCATCCGACCCTTTTGCACTTAGAACAGACTAAATTCGTCGGGGCATGGATTCTACAAGGTGTCGACTCCAATGCTTCCCACAGTTGTGTCAAGTTGGCTGGATGTCCTTTGGGTGGTGGACCATTCTTGATATGGATTGTGTATGTGTGCCATTCAGATGCAGTTATTGACACAAACCGGTGCGAGTGAAACTTAAATCTTCTGTCTTGTCCATTCACCCTCTGAATGGCATGCATACACAATCCATGTTTCAATTGTCTCAAGGCTTAAATATCCGTCTTTACCTGTCTCCTCCCCTTCATCTACACTGATTGAAGTGGATTTAACAACATCAATAAGGGATCATAGCTTTCACCTGGTCAGTCTATGTCATGGAAAGAGCAGGGGTTCTTTGTTTTGTATACTCAATGTATTCCCCATTTTTCAGACAGTGCAAGAAGCTTATGGTCTTAAAGATTGACCAAAGCTAGGCTATTTCTGAGGAGACGGAATGGATTTGGCTTGTATGTTGAATTCAGTCAGACATTAATCTGTAGCCAGTGACCATGCCACTCCTAGGTCTGGTTTAGCTATACCCAACTATATGGAGAAGAGACATATACATTTCCCTTGTTTCAGCCAGTGCTAGAAGCTGCTGGTCGGATTGATATGGATCAAAGCTGTTTCTGACCTGAACCCAACTACCAAGAAGATACATTAGGGTGAGAGAAAAGGAAAATGTCAATTTATGAAAATGTAATTAATCATCTTAAATGTGTATCTTAAATATATTTCCTGTTGAAGTTGCTATTATTGAAGCAGGTTTAAAGTCCCCAAAGCAGTTTCTATGAAGTTTGATGGTCTGTGATATGGAAATAACAAAGGGGGTCGTTGTTCAATCATGTATTGTACCATTTATTTAATGAACACTGTGGAACAATACAAGGAAATGCTTTTCTACGCAGGCTTAGTGAGCTTACTTCCATGCCTGTAGTGTAGGATCTGTTTCTGTTCATTTTGTTAACATCTAGTATTTATTCTATGTACAAATATTTACTTGGCAATGTGAAATGTATAGCCTATGTTGTATAGCCTATGTTGCATATACCATGCTCTATATATTCTATCGATACAATAACTTTAGCTCAGACTCATTATTGCTCAAAAAAAATGTAATTTGTGTGAATATACTGTATAGTGTGTGTGCAGAAATCGAAGAGCTTTTCTCCTACTCCAATACACAACCTAGGGTGCTAAGGTAGAGTAAATAGTGCTGTGATGCCCCCTACTGTTTTAAATAAGAATTACGTCAAGTCAATTACATTTCACATTACGTCCAGCGGGTGGTGCTTCATTCATTACCTATTTATACTGAACAAAAATATAAATATTCACCTGCGGGATCACCTGAGACCAACCAGCAGGACAGCTGATAAAACTGAGGAGTATTTCTGTCTGTAATAAAGCCCCTTTATGGGGAAAAACACAATCTGATTGGCTGGACCTGGCTCCCCAGTGGGTGGGCCTGTGGCTGTGCCCCTGCCCAGTCATGTGAAATCCATAGGTTAGGACCTAATTAATTTATTTCAATTGACTGATTTCCTTATATGAACTGTAACTCAGTAAAAAAAAAAAAAGTACTCAGTTTGCTAATAGAACATATTTGGTCTGAATAACATGAAAATAAACATCTACTAGTTACTGAACATTACAAAGAAAAGCAATGGTAAATATTTCTAATAAAGCATCCTTTCATTTTTAGTATGTGATATTGTATATATTGTTTGTGGTTTAATTTCTTTCAAAATAATTAGGTGGAAGGATTTAAAATAATGGACGACTGAGGCATCGCAAATTGCTGCGCGCACACATATACACACACACACGCATACATTTTGTGTCTCTTGATAATTTCAGGTAGTTGACCAAATGAGGTCGACAATAAACAATCATTTTTTCCACCATGATCTTAAGACAATAAACAATAATTTTTTCCACCATGATCTTAAGACAAAAGGTCAGATAACATTGCTACTTCCCGTTCCCTCCTCCGTCCCCCATCCCATTCCTCATCACCACCGATCCTATTCATTCCATTCCTCCGTTCCACCTGAACAAAGACAAACAGCAGGAGAATAGCACCTGAGTTCTCAAGCAACTAACCATTTGCAGTAAAGTATACATTTTATTGGCCAAACAGAGATGTTAGTGACTAAGCCAAACAAAAAGACCAAACCTTTGGAACTTTCACTGAGTTTGCCCTGAAGACACTGAACCTTACGCAACACACACCCCTCTTTCATTCTTCTCATAAACCTTTGCTACAGTACGTGTTGCAACTGGGAACATAAAGAAGGAGAAGAAAACGGCAGGGGATAATCTATTATTCTTTAACTGAGAGGAAATGTTCTTGATGCACTTTTCTTTTCCATTAAAAGGTTAACCCACAATTTACTAGCCTAACTAATACACATGTTGGTAGGCCTACTCTATTGCAGCGCAATGCTGAGCTGTAATTTTCCTTAGGCCAATGCAGGTGGTAATGAAGTTGCCCCTTGGCACAGCTCTAGGATCAGTTTATGCCAGGGTTCCACAACTCAGCCTGAGGACACAGGTGCTCACGGTCACATGACGTTTTTTTTTTCTTCCCACCTGTTGTGTGAGGGCGGGATGTTGTACTACCTCTTCAATTCAATTTAACGTAGCACAGACAAAAGGAATACACAAACGCGGCTTTGGCATTCAACACTCTTCATACTTCGCAGATAGATTGTTGTTGGATCATTTTGTGGAAGTTAACATGAGTTTTAAGCCACCTTGTTTGAAACTGATATTTTTATTGGCCTGTGCCGAGCTCTGTCTGTCTCAGAAAAATGGTAAGAGCTGGCCTTTCCTTGTCTATTTCTCTTGTTATTGGCGTGTGTTTTTGTTCGATCAAAGACGTTTTGATATTCTTAAATGTATTTATGGAAAAAATATTGAGTCAGATCCCCTAAATGAATACAGAGTTTGTTAAATACTCCTCATTTTCATGTTGTGATGGTATTTTTGTTATTACAAACAGCAAGACATCGACCGGGCTATTCATGTAGCCCGGGCACCCGATAATAGTCTCTTACAACCGCTGAAAGTTGATTGCATTCGTTTTGGAACCGGGCTACCTCCCGGGCGTGAGCTAGGTGCCCCGCTCTGTCCAGCGGCGAAGTCGGATCAAAACAAAATTGACTTAGGGCCTAATTAAGGTGTAGTAGCCTAATTAGTAGGATTCTGTGTTTTCCCATGCAAAAGTGAACGCTTTTCTGCCTTCCCAATTAACTAATTAGACAATTCAAACCTTTTTATTTTATGGAAAATAGATGTTGTATCACAGAACAATGAGCCAGATATTTTACAGAATGTATAAATGTGAAGCGCGTTTCCACTCACTACCAAATATGGTGATGAGCGGAAGCCCAGTGGCCAGTCGTGGGAGAAGATGGAGCGAGATGTTTTTTCTTCGTCAAGCAGCTACGAAAAAACACAGGCCAGGTGCAAAATGCCAGAACGAAATGCACAAAAGACAGATACACGATACATAGAGCGGCAGTATGAAAAAGTATAAAAATACAAGAAGTCTGGAGTTCAAAAAAGCTATAAAAAGACATTGCATAGTATGGGTGGATGGCTGAATGTTTACACTATACATTGTTAGTGTTGGGTGAAAACATTTTTTTATACAAATATTGCAAGTTGACATGGTTAACTATACAGGTCGATGGCAGAGAAATACTAAAAGTCTGTATGATATAAGTGAGGGTAATAATATTTTACTTAATATACAGTCTGGTTAAATTAATTGTAACAGGTAAATATACAGTAACATTTACAGGTAAGTGAATATTTGCATGGTTACATTAACTGTACAGGTAAATGACAGGAAGAGATACTTAAATAGCTAAATGTGTGTATGATATAATTTAGGGTAATAATAATAATAATTCCCTTAAAATACATTCCTTAGTGCAGAGTTTAATTACAGATAAATGCACGTATTGCACATTTGATATACTAAAAGCAATGAAAAAATATACAACTGACCGGATACTAATATGCATTCCCGAGTGAATGACTACGTCAGTTCAGTCCACTGTACATGAATATGTATATACAGACCTGAATGAATAAATAAGTCCTGAGTGAATGAGTGATTACAGACCAGAGTTACTCACGGGTGGATGCATAATTGTTAAACTAGGTCCTAACACCCCAACAGTTCCAGGTCTATGTTGCCGACGGCACGGCACCCCGGCGAGGCATTAAATAGTCTAATAGCCGCCGGCAGGAAGGTTCTCCTGTAGCGCTCTCTGGCACACCATGGTGGGATCAGTCTGTGACTGAAGGTGCTCCTCTGCGTCATAACCATGGCATGCAGAGGGTGGGTGACGTTGTCCATGATGGCCAGCAGTTTGGCCAGGATCCGTCTCTCCGCCACCTCCTCTAGAGTGTCAAGGCTAATCCCAGAACAGAGCTAGCCTTCCTGATCAGCTTATTTACCCGATAAGCATCACCAGCCTTTATGTTGGCGCCCCAGCACACCACAGACTGGTAGAAGGTATGCAGAAGTTTACTGCACACGTTGAAGGACCTGAGCCTCCTCAGAAAGTAGGGTCGGCTCTGGACATTTTTGTACAGAGCCCCGGTGTTACCAGCCCATTCCAGCCTGTTGTCCATATGGACTCCCAGGAACTTGTATTGCCCAACCATTTCCACATCCATCCCCTGTATAGGGACTGCAGTCAGTTGGGCCTTGGTCCACCACAATCTCCTTTGTTTTGCTGATGTTGAGCTGAAAGTGGTTTCTGCTCACACCACAACACAAAGTAATTGATTGTGCTCCTGTACTACTCCTCCTGCCCACCCCTGATGCACCCTAAATTGCGGAGTCATCCGAGAACTTCTGTAGGTGGCATGTTTCAGAGTTATATCTGAAGTCCGGGGTGTAGAGGGTGAACAGGAAGGGGGACAGGACCGTTCCCTGGGGGGGCCCTGTGTTGCTAACTACCCGTTCTGACACACAGCTCTGTAGCCGCACAAATTGTGGCCTACCGGTCAGGTAGTCCGTGACCCAAGAGACTAAGGGTGCTTCTACTTTCATCCTCTTCATCTTCTCACCCAGTAGCAGGGACTGAATGGTATTGAAGGCACTGGAGAAGTCAAAAAACATAACTCTCACAGTGCAACCTGCATTGTCCAGGTGAGAGTAGGCCCTCTACAGAAGGTAGATGATTGCATCATCCACCACGATGTTGCACTGATATGCTAACTGCAGGGGGTCCAGTGATGTACACACCAGGGGTCTAACCTTTCTAGGGTCTTCATGATGTGGGATGTTAGCGCTACAGGTCTGAAGTCATTCAGGACAGTGGGGTGTGCCTTCTTGGGCACTGGAACCAGGCAGGATGTTTTCCATAGGTTGAAGAGTCGCTGGAGTATTCCACACAGTTGGTCAGCACAGACCCTATGCACCCTTGGGCTGATGCCATCAGGGCCCGCCGCTTTCCACTGATGTAGTCTCTCCAGCTCTCTCTTCACTTTGTTGGTGATGAAAGCCGGCCCAGGTTATATAGGTGTTTTTAAGATCTGGCAGGGGTCAGCAACACCTGGGCAGAGGGACGCGCCCAAAAAGTCAAGATTTTGAAGAGAAAATTACCACCTGGAGTCTTATATGTTGATTTCATATAATTTGTCTTTATTTTGAATCTATATAATTTAACAGTATAAAAGTAATAGTTGAAGCCTGAACGTGACAGAGAATTAAATATATCACAGATATCTATTGTATTCAAATGGAATACTTTTAACCCCATTGTTAGAATTCCTCAAATAGCCCTCTTCCTTCCTACTCACCCTGTTTCTCTTCTCTGTTTCTCAGAGCTCATTAATGCTGATATTGAAAACCGAGGCTTCACCGGGACCGAGACACCGGAGGGAGTGTGGGTTTCCCTGACAGCCCAGATGGTCCTGGACAGTCGTCTGACCACGGTGTTCCTCCCCATCATCTACATAGTGGTGTTTGCTGTGGGGCTGCCCACCAACGCCATGGCCATCTGGGTCTTCCTGTTCAGGACCAAGAAGAAGCACCCTGCTGCCATCTACATGGCCAACCTGGCGTTGTCCGACCTGCTCTTTGTCATCTGGACTCCCCTGAAGATTGCCTACCACCTCAACGGCAATGACTGGATCTATGGAGAGGGGCTGTGTAAAGTCCTCGTGGGCTTCTTCTATGGGAACATGTACTGCTCCATCCTTTTCATAACCTGTATTAGCGTCCAGCGCTACTGGGCCATTGTCAACCCACTCTCCCATAATAGGAGAAACAACAAGGTAGCCATCGGCGTCTCTGTCGTGGTCTGGGTGGGGGTCTGGCTGCTGACGACCCCTCTCTATCTCTATGACCAGACGGTCAAAGTGACCAACCTCAACATCATCACATGCCACGACGTCTCCCGGCCCAGCCAGATTAGCCTGGCCGCAGGCTACTTCCTGACCATGGGAATCCTGGGATTTGTAGTTCCCACCGTTGTGTGCGTGGTGGCCTATATTCTGATGCTCAAGTCCCTAAGGAACTCTATGACAGATGCCAGCATCGCCAAGAATCGACGCAAGGCAGTGGTGCTCATCATCACTGTGTTGGTCATGTTCCTGGTCTGTTTCACCCCCAGTAACATCATGCTGCTGGTGCACTACTCTCTCCTGCTGGCCGGAGGAGTAAACAACGGCTACGGCTTTTACATCTCCACCCTGTGTCTGGCTGCCCTCAACAGCTGTGTGGATCCATTCATCTACTACTTCATCTCAGAGGAGTTCAGGCAGCATGTGAAGAACACACTGAAATGCCGCAGTGAGAGGACGGTGGAGAGAATGAGGGTCTCGTTCAACGCTCTGAAGTACTCCAAAAAGAGTAGCACCTACACCTCCGACTCAGGAAAAACACAGAGCAGCTCCTGTTAAGGGGGGTTGTATTGTAATGTGGCGATAGAAGTTGGCTGTACTGATGTTTTTTAAAGAACTGGATGAGTGGAAGGGAATACCGGGTTGGTGTCGATTTACCATATTTCTTTCACCTAACATTTGTTTTCATCAATATCAATGGAGACTAAGACCTTTTAAACTGAGATGCAACCCCAGACTACTTCATATTATGTGCTTATTACATTGCCTTCTCTCTCCTCGTACATTTCTTTTGTTCAGATTTTGTTGGTTTTATGGGGAGGACAATATTGGTAAGATTGAAGAGGCGTTGTTTTATTGTGCTTCTGATCCATTACCCACATTTAAACAGTCAGATGTCCATTAAGTTTGTTCCAGCACTGCAGTTCTCTGAAACTGAACTTAGTTCTCAGTGCCCTATAGCACTGACCCTTCACTTCTAGTAATGTGCACTGTTCTTTATCAAATGAGCCATACTTGACCTAAACCATGAATCAATGGTCTTTCCAGCACTTTTGCATAATCTTTGTAAATGCACATCTGATTAACTCAAATGTCATGTATGTTACATTTATTTATTGTACATTTACTTTTATTGTGTATACCATGTCGATTGAGAAGTATGTCATGTTTTATTTTTGAATTAAAAAAACAATGCAAATCCTGTGGCCTTGGTTTTCAGTCAGCCAGTAGCATTTCACATTGCTTCCCTCTTCTGTTGCGAGATCGCTTGCATTAACACATAGAAAGGGGAAATTCTGCTCATTATCTTGAATGCACAGCATAGCTATGGGAAGTATTTCTGGGGTGGGGATGTTTTTTGCCTGTGCTGCAGACAGCTCTATTTTTTTATTCTGCTTCCCGTAGCTATGATGCACAGTATAGTTTTGTCATTTTAACTTTAGCAAACACCCTGAGAGATGTTGCAATGTCCAAGACAACCAAAACCAGATTGACATAGTTCTGATTTATATAGAAATGGGTATCGGGAGACCGGGTTGTAATACTATTCCCCTTTTCGTCAGTTTCTCAGAGATTGTTTATGGTAGTGTATTGAACTTGATACAAACAACCTACATCTGGCTTTTACAAATTGGTGTGGTTATTATAGATTTAAATCAAACTGCAAATGCATGGTGTTGTCTTAAATATAAGGATTGAAGTGTTACAATTCAACCCATGGTCTGGGTTAGTTGTAACAGTGCTTGGGGTGAATTGTAACAATGAAAAAGTACAGAAATCATGACATGTAACCAATTATTGAATACTTTTATTGAGACCATGAGAGCAACTGCCAAGTTTACCTTTTGTTTGGCAGAAATAATAATATATCAATTATACAATTGTATTATTTTACCCTCCACTAAATGCTTTTTCTCAACCAAACAACAACTAAACTAAACACCTGAACGTGTACGTGTCTGTGTGTGTGACTGAATGTTGGATATGTTCACTTAATCAGAGTCACAGTTGTGACAGTGGTATGGCTGTCCTGGGGTACAAGCTTGGTGGGCCCATCATTTGCATTCCCAGCACCACCCAGACCTCCTTGGACTTGGAATTGTTAAAGTGCTCCATGCACACAATGCAGAAGTTTTCCTCTGAGGAATCAGAATATTCTGGTTCAATGTGCTTTGTTTTGGCTTTTGTCTTAGGCAGGACAGTTTTTTGTTGTTCAGTGTGGTTTGTCTTGGCTTCCTTCTTTCCAGCAGTATTTTGCCTTTTACTCCTCTTCCTACCTCTTGTTGTAATTTTCCTGGGCCCTGTTTTTGGTAACTAGGTTGAAATCAGAAGAGTAATCTTTGCAGAATCTGTACAGAGCCACATAACATAGGCCCTACAACTTTGCAACCGATCTGATTGACTTCCCCTGCCCTGCTACATCATTTGACGCTTTGTTCAAAGTGTGGAGAGGTACTCCCCTGTTTCTTTTCCATGATCCAGGCATGCTGAAAGTAAAATAAAACATGTACCAAAAACATTAATTTTTAATGTTTTTTCACAATTTGTTACAACTAACCCTGGCCCTTGCATAGCAATTAGCTAGCTTACATTTTAGCTAAATGTTAAAACTCTAGCATTGCTAATTTGCATCAAATATCTCTACACAGACTGGTTATAAACCTGATATAAGTTTGGTGAACGGAACTACAAAGCAGATGATGCCATCACGAAAACAAATGTGGTCAAAATAATTACTTTGTCATTAGAATCTGCAGAATTGATCAAAGAGACTTGCTTTTTCGTGAGGGTTCAGGACTAAACTGAGCATGTGCACAGTGAATCACATGAGTCTACCTTGCTCCTGATTCGAGTAATTGCAAGTGTTACAACTATCCCGTGTTACAACCATCCCCAGTCTCCCCTATATATCCCTCTATAATATATACATTGAATTAACTCGAATTTGTCTGCGATCCTTAGATCTGACCAATCAGGTAAGAGCCGTGTAAAGTAGCGCTCTACTCAGCCACGTGATTACCTTCCCTGTTTAGACTCGAGATGTTGTAAAAGCCAAGGGAAACTACTTGTATGCCTAGTGAAGGTGTATAGATTTCTTAGCAGAATACAAATATGGGGTTTCATACATTGGCATCTTTCCTATTGCCTTACTGATTACTGTTCTCAAATCACTATGCTTGAGACAGGTGGAAATTCACAGACACTCGAAACCATGTCTTGTGCGTACCAGAGAGAGAACGCCAGCGCGTACCGTGGTTGATTCCGTCAGTCTTTTGGAGTTTATAGGGTGTGTCCTGTTTAGTCACAGAGAGAAAAAAAGGTATATTAGACATCGTGGTGAAGTTAACAACCGTTTCGGGACGCGGTAGGACTAGATACACAGACGATTCATACTGTACACATTTCACGGACAATGGCCTCATCTCGAATACTTTCCTGCTTTTTGTTGCTCGGTTGTGCGTGTGCCTTAAATGTATCTAGCGGTAAGATTTACCTTTTATAAATAATCTGACTAGTCTACCTGTAAAGGCCTTGTATTGTATTGTGGTGAGTTTAGCGTACTTCTCCGTTCCAACCTGTGCTTAACCTACCTTTTCAGAGTATCGTCACCTTTATTCTAATACTCATTCGTGTACTAGGAATATGCAGTGTGTATGTGTTGTTTTATTTTTTACCCATTTAACGTTAGTATGGTTAGCATAGAGATGGAATTACCCTATACAGTATATTTGAGATATTAAGAAGACTGTGAAATTCGACTTTTAAGTACATTTTTGAAAAATATAGAATCTCTGTCATTCAAATCATTGCTTAATTTAATGATTTGTACATGTACCAAAAACATTCATTTTAATGTTTTCTTACAATTTGTTACAACTGACCCTTGCAAAGCAATTAGCTAGTTTACATTTGAGCTAAGTGTTAACTTTAGCATTGCTCATTTGCATCAAATATCTCTACACATGACTGGTTATATGACTGGTTATAAACCTGATATGTAAGAAAATAGCCATGATTTTTTTACAGTAACTTATTCTATGTTGGGGCTCACCAACACAGTCCAACATTAAAGATCTTTGTCAGTGATGTTTCTTTCCTGTGTTTCATTAAAAGGTAAAACACGAGGGTTCATCGGGGTGGTTGACCCTCAGGATGCCGACCGCGTTACAGTGGCCAAGGCGACTGCTGACACGCTGCGGAGCGGTCTGACCACGGTGTTCCTCCCCATCGTCTACATAGTGGTGTTTGCTGTGGGGCTGCCCACCAATGCCATGGCCATCTGGGTCTTCCTGTTCAGGACCAAGAAGAAGCATCCTTCCGCCATCTACATGGCCAACCTGGCTCTGTCCGACCTGCTCTTTGTCATCTGGACTCCCCTGAAGATTGCCTACCACCTCAACGGCAACGACTGGGTCTATGGAGAGGGGCTGTGTAAAGTCTTGGTGGGCTTCTTCTACGGAAACATGTACTGCTCAATCCTCTTCATCACCTGTCTGAGTGTGCAACGCTACTGGGGTGTGGCCTATCCTCTCTCTCAGCAGAGGAAGAACAACAAAGTGGCCGTCGCCGTCTCCGTCTCTATCTGGGCCTTCATCTGGCTCACCACCACCCCTCTGTACCTGTACAACCACACGGCCAAGCTCAAGGACCCCAACATCACCACCTGCCACGACGTCAACATCATCCATGACCTGGAGAACCCCTTCCCTGACGTAGCGCTCCCCTACTTCTATTTCGTGCTCATGGCCGGCATCGTGTTCATGGTCCCCTCGCTGGTCATCATCCTGGCCTACATCCTCCTCCTCAAGGCACTCGGGAACGCCATGAAGGAAGGGAGCGCCGGGAAGAACCGTCGGAAAGCCGTGGTGCTGATCATGATCGTGCTTGTCACCTTCCTGGTGTGTTTTATCCCCAGTAACATCATGCTGGTCATCCACTACTCCCTCCTCAAAGACGGGGTGGTCAACAACGGCTACGGCTTCTACATCACCACTCTGTGTCTGGCCAGCCTTAACAGCTGTTTGGATCCCTTCATTTACTACTTTGTGTCGGAGGACTTCAGGGACCATGTGAAGAACACCCTGCTGTGTAGAAGCAGCAGGACGGTGGAGAGGATGAGGGTCTCGTTCAGTTCCATGAAGTACTCCAGGAAGAGCAAGGCCTACGTGTCTGAGTCTGGGAACACACAGAGCAGTTCCTGCTAATAATGGATGGGAGCCATTAGGATGAATTGGGGAAAGTCACTGGGAGAGGGTAGTTGAAAAGACGATCTCTCTCTCTCTCTCTTGTATGAGACTAAAGGGGTCTCTCCTATAACAGTTGTGAAATAGAATAATTTACAAGAAAGGGAACATGATATTGTGTGGGACAGACACACAACCTGACCTCTCACAGGACCAGGTCATAAGGACATCGAGTCCAGAAGAGAAGAAAATGGGTCTCAGCACATTATGCAAACCACACAAAGAGGAACTATATTTTTTATCTTTTTAACAAAGTGTCAAGAGGGGCTTTAGTACGTTTTAAATTGGCCACTGCTGAGTTACCTTACACAGACTACTAGTGAAAATGGATATATATATTCAGCCATTTTATATATATATATCCTGGACTTATTACTCCTTTTGTGATTTTCATATGAAGGTATTTATCACAATTCTTGACAAGCCGTTAGAGGGCAAATGTGAAAGATGTAAATATCTAGTTAGATATTGCCTTAATGTGAAGATTAAGATTAAGAGGTCAAACAACAATGCATATCAGACATGTTTTATGAAATGGAGACTTTTACATTGTGCCTTGTAGTGCTAAAGTTAAAGGAATGTGGTGTCAAATGTCATGCAGTTAGGTGTTGAGCATTGAGTAGTGATGAGTTACCCATATTTTAGAGAGGCAGTGTTGGGGCCAAATTGGCTTTGAGTCTATATTCTACATATCTTCACTGTTATGTTATGTCTTTTATACTGTATATTCGCCTCGGTGAGATCATATAGGTTGTAGGCTATACACATGAACTTTGTACTTTTGTGCCATTGTTTTAAGCCATTAAAAGTTGAATGTTTTAAGTTTGTTTTCTTAAATAAATGTATGACATACAATCATCTAATGATGTTAGCTAGTTTCTATTGTGCTGTGACTTTGCCTCTGTTGCGTAACCCTTATCACATTGGGTAGACTAAATAAATTCTCTCACATAACTGGTGGAAAATGACGTTACGATGAGTCATTGTCTGTGATTTATAGTCCTTTGGTCACAGGTTGGAATTTGTTGAATGCGTCGTGGTGACTTTTTTTGACAATCTGAGGACAGATGTTTCTGTGGATCAGATTACTGCTTTTATTTTTCATGAAGATCAACGTATCAATGCAACTGTGAAACTACAGGGATTCTTCAGGTCCTCTATTACAAAGACTTTCTGTCTCAGTCATTCTGAGGTAGTCTAGGCTGGGGAATGTTTCAGAGCGAGATGGGACATGTTTCCATGGAGCCAGTGATTCCCACAGATAACTGGTCTCGAGGAGCCTCCAGAGAGCAGGCAGGAACAACCTCTGATTGCTGTTTTGCTGCGATACACCTTACTTCCTCTCAGTAGGTAGATACTGTATGAGTATTGGATAGATAGGAATATTTTGATGGAGGATATTTCAATATAGAGTAAGCTTTGTAACGTTGCGCTGTGAAATCAGGTTTGTGTAAAACTGAAGTCTGCTGGAACTATAGTCTACTGGAAAAGATAAGAATCTAGGGAGGTGACCATGTTCAGCCCACCCAGCTCACTCCCTAGCTCTGTGTTTATACAGACACCCTAATCTGTCCTGGTTTAACTACACACTAAAATATACACTCTTCATACCTTAAATTCTTTAGGGATCTGTGGGTTAGAATGCTGCGTGATACTGCACACTACAAGGAGCATGGACGACGTCATTGAATAAGCCGTCATAGTGACCACCGCCCACACTACTTCCCTGCAAGGAATGCAAGAGAGGACTACATAGGAAGACGGCAACACCCGAAGTCCCCGCCAAATATATGGCACAAGATATGGTAATTAACTTGTCCTAAAGGACTATCATTTGTTCCAACATCACAGGCTAATGACTTTGATACAGTTATGGACTTTCAATAGCTTTTCTGCAGTTTTTTGGTAGTGGGGTTGCTTCCTATGCACCTGCCAATGTTAATCCATTGAATGAAATTAGTAACCAGACAGGAAATGGTGCTAATATTTTTCCCATTGATAACCTGAATGACAATGAACTGAGGACATGACAAGTGAAAATACATATTTTAAGAGGAAAAGCACATTTTTACCACCCAAAAGAAATCTCTTGAAACATATTGACGCCTAGTTGAGAAAAATATTTATAATCTCCTGGCTAAGAAAAAAAAGAATACAAGGTATTCCACAATATGTCCTGAGCAGAGAACAAATCTCTTATGGAACTCAAAAATGACTCCAGTATCATTATAAAACCAGCTGACAAAGGAGGTGCAATAGTGATACTAAATGCAGCAGACTATGAAAAGGAAATTCTGAGGCAACTTAGTGATGATGACAACTACTAACCAATTCAGGTCTCTGATCCATGATAAATTGTCTAAATGTTTGAATGAAGTTGAAATAACAAAGACAGAATATGAGTATATGAAAGTTGACTGCCCAACCACACCGGTCATATACACTCTCCCCAAAATTCACAAGAGCATGACATCACCTATACCAGGTAGGCCCATTGTGAGTAGTAACGGATCTCTGACAAAGAGAATATCTACCTTTGTAGACCATTTGTGAAACCCTGGGTCATCTCCCTCCCCACGTATACTAGAGACTATTGCAATCTGTGTAATATACTCTACCATACAAAAGTTTGGGGTCACCTAGAAATGTCCTTGTTTTTGAACGAAAAGCAGATTTTTTGTCCATTTAAAATAACATCAAATTGATCAGTGTAGACATTGTTAATGTTGTACATGGCTATTGTAGCTACAAACGGCTGATTGTTTTATGGAATATCTACATAGGCGCACAGAGGCCCATTATCAGCAACCATCACTCCTGTGTTCCAATGGCACGTTGTGTTAGCTAATTCAAGTTTATAATTTTAAAAGACTAATTAATCATTAGAAAACCCTTTTGTAATTATGTTAGCACAGCTGAAAACTGTTGTGCTGATTAAAGAAGCAATACAATTTGTGGGTTCTTCAGAGATCTTCAATTTCTCGCATGGAATTGCCTTCATTTCTCAGAACAAGAATAGACTGACGAGTTCTTTGTTCCTGGACATTTTGAGCCTGTAATCGAACCCACAAATGCTGATGCTCCAGATACTCAACTAGTCTAAAGAAGGCCAGTTTTATTGCTTCTTTAATCAGCACAACAGTTTTCAGCTGTGCTAACATAGTTGCAAAAGGGTTTTCTAATGATCAATTAGCCTTTTAAAATTATAAACTTGTATTAGCTAACACAACGTGCTGTTAGAACACAGGGGTGATGGTTGCTGATAATGGGCCTGTGTGCCTATGTAGATATTCCATAAAAAATCAGCCGTTTCCAGCTACAATTTTCATTTAGAACATTAACCATGTCTACTTACCTGTTCATGTACCCAGTCTGTCTATTAAGTAAACTATTATTACCCTCGCTCATATCATACGCATTTTTAGCTACTGAAGTATTTCTCTGCCATCGACCTGTATAGTATAGTTAACCATCCAACATCCACCAATGTATAGTGTACATATTCAGCCAACCACCCATACTATGCTATGTCTCTTTATAGCTTTTTTTTGCACTCCAGATATCTTGTATTTCTATACTTTTTCATACTGCCGCTCTATGTATCATGTACCGTGTATCTGTCTTTTGTGTACTTTCGTTGTGGCATTTTGCACCTGCCCTGTGTTTTGTTGTAGCTGCTTGACAAGGAAAGTTCCCCCCCGGGGGATCAATAAAGTACCTATCTATCTATCTATCTACACTGTATTTCGGACCAATTTGATGTTATTTTAATGGACATTAAATGAGCTTTCCTTTAAAAAACAAGGACATTTCTAAGTGACCCCAAACTTTTGAATGGTAGTGTATACCTGAAAATTCTATTCTGTGTCCTTTTGATGTTACCCGTCTATATACTAACACCCCCCATCAGGGCGGCTTAGAGGCCTTTAAGTTCTACCTCAATAAAGGTCCCCCTAATGCTCTTCCCAGCACAAATTGTATTGTGGACTTGGCTGAACTGGAACTAACCTCCAATTATTTTCTCTGCAGAGGAGACTTTTCCCTCCAGACCAAAGGGACAGCAATGGGGAGAACTATGGCTCCTAATTATGCTAACCTATATCTAGGAATGTTTGAAAAACAGCTGGTGCTGAATCCAGATCTTAACTATTTTCTCTCCAATATTATCCTAATTCCTATCTAAACACTATGAATGAACGCCTTAGTTTCACCATTAACTTTGACCTTTCACAAATGAGTTTTCTTGATGTGATGGTTATTAAGGACTAAACCTCCCTCTCTATAGATCTCTATAGGAAACCTACGGACAGGAATACCCTCCTTAGAGGTGACAGCTTTCATCCACGTCCACTTATTAAAAGTCTCCCTATAAGTCAATTCAGTCGCATCAGAAGAATATGCAGCTCTGATGCTTCTTACCAGAAACAGATCACGGACCTTGCACAAAGGTTTAAGGAAAGGGGATACAAAGACAATTGGGTAAAACATGCCAATGATCGTTGTGAAGGACTAACACAGTTGGAAAGCCTTCAACCAAAGGTTAATGAACAAGCAGAACATGTCCCGTCATGCTTCACCCAATACTCAGCAATATACGGACAGGTGAGACAAAACATCCTGTTGCTGTTAATTTTGTACAAGCTGGACATCCTATTAGTTCTCTGAGATACATTGGAATAGAAATGGTCACGCAGGGGAAGGGACATTGAGAGGAAACTTCTTCAAAGGGAATCTTTCTGGATCCACATGCTCAACACGACTTGAAACCGTTTTTTAAAATAGTTTTATACTAATTGAATATTGTATATGTATATATTACGGTAAGTATTGATCATATATTTTGATACATTGAACGTTAACATTGTCAACCTATGTTACATATTTTTTACCTCCTGTTTCAGGAAGTGATGTCACTGAGTACTGCCCCTATATATAGGACCTTCCACCCCCACCTGGGATATGGATGCCTGATGAAATGTTGTTATAAATAAATATCACCTGGGAGCATGAGTAGCAGTGTGCACCATTTTTCTTTCTGTATTTCTTAGAATTCTGCCCTCCCTTAAATATCCACCGCCTTGCATGTGTTAGGAACTCTGCGTGAAACTAAACTTTATACTATCCTGCATCTTACATTTATGACCATTGAAAAGTGCTATTTCCTGCAAAAATTGTATTTATCAAGTTAAAGTTAAAATGTTACAATGGAGAATGATAGAAGATTGTTTGGTTGAGAGACTCTGGATCCTGTCTTTTATCTGTAGATAATGATCAGACAAGATGAACCCAGGGATCTCCTGTCGTCCCAACACAATGACCCAAGTGTCACCATTGTGCTATAGAGCCCCACAGTGGAGGTGTCATAATACCCATAAAACCTAGCAGTCAAACATGGAAATGGTCCCACAGGGGATTTATTGAAACACTTAAAATAAGGGCTTTGTTTCGTGTAGGGGTAATCTATCCCCCCTGAAAACACAATGCTCTCAAAATGTATTTGTAAATGTTGTATTATTTGTATACTCTTTGACATTATGCTGCATTGTTATGAGTGAGTAACATAAGCATTTTGCTGCACTCGCTATAGCATCTGCTAAACTGTGTACATGATAAATAAACATTGATTTAATTTCTGATGTATTCATTGTTTGATTAAGATAAAGGCTGTACATAGGAACCTTTGATACAAGATCAGAGCCTGAGCAGATTATTTGGTTTTCAGCGGGGATAGATTACTCCAGGCTCTTTCAGAGATGATATATTGCTGTGGGGCAGCCTAGTTGCTTCACACAACTAGGCTGCCACAGAAAGGAACACTCCCTGACTACATTACCTTCACAAAGACAGGCAGGCCCCTTATAAAGCCTGTCATTATATTCACATAGTATAGTCACAGAGGCCCCTACAAAACCTGCTTGAAGAGAGTAGTGAGGGTGGCTATTACAGGGGTAACATGGGAGTATGGTACACACACTATTACTTTAAATAAGCCTTCCTTTCCTTGAAAATATACAAGGTAGCTTTTATGTAGCTCAGCGTCCATTGATGAATGATTAGCCCAGGTTGTCCATTGTAGAGCACGATTTCAGTATTGCAGAAGATTAACTCAGGTGAAACTCGCAGTGAGTATTACGTATATACACCTCTAAAGGTAGCATGTCAAAGAGACATGCTAGGTATGACAGGAATGGGAGAGTAGCACAGGTTAGTACAGTGGTGGAAAAAGTACCCAATTGTCATACTTGAGTAAAAGCTAAGATACCTTAATAGAAAATGACTCAAGTAAAAGTGAACGTCGCCCAGTAAAATACTGCTAGAGTAAAAGTCGAAAAGTATTAGGTTTTAAATGTACTTAAGTTACACAAGTAAACGTAATTGCTAAAATATACTTAAGTATCAAAAGTAAAAGTATAAATAATACAAAAAAATCCTTATATTAAGCAATCCATTACAGATGGTTTACAGAGGGGAGGGTGAGGGTGAGGGTGGAGAGAGGGAACAAGAAAGAAAGAAAGAAAGAAAGAAAGAAAGAAAGAAAGAAAGAAAGAAAGAAAGAATATGAAAGAGAGGGCAGTAAAATGGTGACTGGCAGGTTTTTGCGTCATCCAGATCATGCTGATACCATAAACTTTGTGGATGAGGGTAGGAAGAGGACGTACTGTCCTAAAGGTGCCCAGGGAGATACTGCCACACAGTTATATCTGTATCACTCATGACTCACCTATGTTGTTAACCCACTCACACACTGAGTCTCTGTTTCAGCCAGTGCCTCGTGCCCTGCATTTCAAAAATAGGCACCTTGTGTTGCAACGCTTGAGTTCCGCTCCATGCCTCAACACGCCAAACCTGTTCTGTAAGTACCGTCACTCTGTGAATAACAAGGTTTAACCACAACTACAATCTGACTCTTTACCTATAATAACAGAGCGATTCAATATTAGTACCATAGGTTCATTCATAGTAATTCAATGTGATGTAAAGTGTGTGTGTGTGTTGAATTATTCAACAGTATCTATTACATTTCATTACATTACATACATTTTTGTTAAATCTTGAACATCATTACTGAAACTCCAAATGGCAAATGTTCCAATGAGGAACTGTAACTGTATTTGTGGTCAGGTCTGCTTCAGGTTACAGGAATAAACTATACATATTATAAAATAAATGATTGTCTGACCTTTACCTATTTATGGAAGTCCAGGTGTGTCTGTGTTTATTTCATACTTCCCGTTTTGCAATCAGGGTATGACGTCTCAAATCGTACTTTATGTTTAGCATGACCCCTGCTGGACAGTTGGTGAAACTGCATGTATTAGTGAAGAGAGATACTGAATGTGCACACTTAGCCCAACATGTAATGAAGGAGTGTAGGCTAGCTAGCCTACTCTTTCAGGGTCAATCTGCAGTTGCTAAATATATGTTTGGACTTATAAATTAATCATATGTACCCATTGATTATTGAAGAATATAATGGATAAATGCCCCACCAGAACTCAATATATAAGCTTGTTTTACTCTAATGTAAAAGAAAACACACAAAAAAAAGTTCATGTAAACTTGGTCAAAACTATAATTTTGATATCATGGATGTAAATACAAAGATACACTTAGCCTACTGTACTCTGTTTTTACGAGGGGCGCAACTTTAAATTGGAATGTGATACAAAATGAGGCGACGGTGTGCTTTAGGACCATGCGGACGCCTCTGAACGGTCAAGTAGGCTGTTTGGAGTGTTTATCAGACTGGAAAAATGTTTTATAAAAAAAACAATAATAATAAGTTATGTCCCCCCCCACTTCTAAAACCAAAGTTGCGCCCCTGGTTTTTACACAGTTGCAGCCAACAATATTTTTCAGTTACAACACTTTACTGGCATTCTTCTTCTGTTACACACAGGTGTTCGGAGACGCTAGATTGCTAATTTAAACAGGTGGGCATCTCTCTCTTCTGTAAACAAGCCGTAACATATGGCCTTGTTGGAATTGTGTTTAAAAGGTTTATAGTAGTTGTACCTTTTGTTTTTAGAAAATCTTTTCAAAGGGTTTCAAAACTGTCACAAGCGAGGATTATTAACGTGTGTATAGAGCGTCGGGACTGTTGTACACATCATCCATCGTTAATGAATCAAATGAAAACCCAAGAGTGGGCCCTCTTGGGTGAACGACAGTTAGTGCACTCTGAACTGATGAAAATGTGAAATGTATGCACATTTAATGCAATATAAGGAGTTCATCTCACAGTGGGTGATGACTTTTAAATGACAATCAACATTCATAATTGTTTAATATTTCCAAAATGGTAGACCCTTTCTCCACAGTAGTTTGACAATCTACTTAAAACACAGCTGACATTTCACCCTGCTCGCTAACCCTCCCCCGGCCCTCTGCTCCAATCATCATCAACAATACAAATACTCTGCAGTTTTCCCGTATTATTAATCTATTAGAAAACAAGCACACTCTTTAGGAATACCAAGTATTTTTGGTGCTCTGCCAATGACATGCTTGAAAAGAGAAATAGTTGTGTTTGGTTTTTGTTTAGGCCACAGGCTGACGATCAAGGATCACAAAGAAGGTGTTTTTGTGGTGGGAGGTGCAGTGTAGAGGTCTCTGCCAATGAGAGTATTGACAGCGTCTGAAAGAGAGGATGATTAATTAGTATTGGCCCCACGCATCGCTCTGGCGGCACACTGGACACAGCTAAAAGACTGCTATTCAGCTCTCTGGTTTGTGTGTGTGTGTGTGTGTGCGTCTGCATTCCCCTTGTGTTGCCCTGCTGCTGTGCTACAATCCTTCAACTGTGTTAATTCAACAAAACTCACGATTTCCTAAAAATGCAGTGAAAATGATTGATTAGGATCATGAGTTATTAAAATGTCTATAAAACATTTGTGCTGTCTTGTGTTTACATGCATCTCATCTAGCAACAGACAGATGTGCTATATCAGGTTATCCTTATAGTATGTCATAGGATTTACAAAAGAAACATGTATTCAAAAATAGTTCAAAACACAGAAATATAAGAAAATGCCAATAGAAAACAACTTTGAAAAAATATAAAACTCCATTCGGCATGGATTTTAGAGGTATTAGTAAAACACACACATTTCAAATGTAGGGAAGTCTGACCTGAGAATGCCATGGAAACCAATGAAAAACCACCGAGTAATCCAAAACAAATCAATATCATGCAAAACCAGAGATCCTGACAGAGAGCTACAGAGCGCAGTTAGTATGAAGTGAGTACATTTCATAAAGACAAAGAAAAATGGAAGAGAGAGAGAGAGAGAGAGAGAGAGGTGGACAGAGAGAAAGAAGTAGAGATAGAGTAAGGAGGGCAGAGAGATTGGATGAAATACACACAAAAGCGATCAAGGGAGAGAGGGGGGAGAAAAAAAGCAACACTCAAGCTCCTTTATCCTTCCTCCCTTTCAGACCTTCCTCAACATATTTATCTTTGGAGGGGGTGGGCACCATGTTAGTCCCCCCCAGCCAGTCCCAGTGGGAGAAGAACGGGGCAAAGTTTGTCCCGGGCATCCGGTGGTGAGCGTCGTGTTTCGGGGGTCCGCCCCACAGGCCGAAGGGCACCAGGCGGTGCAGCGACCAGGGGAAGTCGTAGCCACAGTGGTCCTCAGTGGACACACAGATGGTGAACACCATGAAGCCCCAGGCGGTCAGGCAGTGGCACTGCAGCAGGAGGGGGTCCACAGTGGTCCAGAAGCCCGAGCTGATCAGCTCCCAGGCGGACACGTACTGGGTGACCAGGCTGAAGGGCTGAAGGTACTCGTGGTGCATGGCGTGGAAGGTGCGGTACAGCCAGGGGACTCTGTGGTGGAGAAGATGCCAAAGGTAGAACTGGAAGTCAAAGACCACCATGCACCCCAGGATGCCCAGGAGGAAGCTTATTAGAGTGGGTGCGTCACGGGGGAGCGGGATTGGAGGCCGCCACAGCCACTGGCCCACAGCAGCAGGAAACACATAGACCAGGTGGTTGTAGGCTGTGAGGTACAGGGTGGTCCAGATGTTGTCCCAGGTGACTGGTCTGTCTGGGTGGAGCTTGTAGCTGTTGAGGGCGGGCCAGCTGGGGGCCAGGAGGTCTAGCAGGGTGTAGAGGGTCACCAGGAGGAGGTAGGTAGAGACAGAGATGACCACGGGGAACAGAGGGCTCCGCAGCTCAGCCTGGTGGTGCTGCAGGAGGTAGTCCCACGCCGGCTGGAGGACGGACTGCTCTGGGAGCCCCAGACCCAGAGTCAGGGTCAGGTTAGCCACGGTCAGGTGAGACATCCAGGGGAGAGACACACCGCTAAACAAATCGTCTTCACTCATTGTGATCACAACTAGGAGAAACAATACACTGTTGAAGCCGAACTTTGGTGCTCATGTTTAATGCAGAAACTGGTGAACTGTCAAATTTGATCATTTTGATTAAATCAGTTGATTATTTATTAAAAACATATTTTTAAAAAGTTGTTTTCCTCTTTCTCTTTTTTTCATTCTCTCTCCCTCTCTTCCCCTCTCTTTCTCCTCTCTTTCTCTTATTGACTTGTTGTGAAGGTCAACAGTAATAAATCATAGAAAGCTGTCAAAAGTGACTTTGAGTTCAAAGGCTCTACATTATTCATGCTGAATTACACTTGTGTTTTTGTATGATTCATCTTGCATCATGCTGGTTAGAATAAGGTCAGATTGTTGGAAGTAAAAAGAGGCAAGTGGAACGGACCAAATAGATGGTTTCTATGGTAAAGCTCAAGTAATCCTTTTCTAAATCAAAGGAGGCTTTATATTATTATATTATCTAAATTAACCAAATAAGGTAATGAATTCTGATTCAATGTTTTGCGATCATCATGGTACGTTATGGCATAATGGGACACGTGTTGACTGCACAGGCTCTCTGAGACCACTAGAGGGCAGTCAAGTATCACTGGAAGAAAGACTGCTCTGCTCTGGAACAAAGATGGTTGTTTCTGAAGTTTTACACTTACTTTATTGGAATGTTGATTCTAAAACATTTTGTTTTGTGGACACAAACTCCTTTCTGAGGGCTGCAATGGAAAATCTCCTTAATGTAAATGTTTTAATGAACACCCGAAACTGCATGTGATTTCATTCGTCTTAGTTTTTATGTCTAATATTATAACGAGTTGAGGTGTAGAGCATATTGTGGGTAACTCAAATTCAATGTGAACTGATGTTACTGTAAACTGTTGTCTTGCCCTAAGTTATTTGAAAGACATCTTAGGGACCAAAATCTAACAACAACAAAACCATATGACATGTAATCGAATTCTCCAATTGACAGAATATCGTCATTTAAATTGTAACAATGACACAATTGCGAGAGCAATTCAAATATGTTTACAGATATCCTTTAAATATGACATCTCAAAGTACTGATGTATACACTGACTCGGTGGCTGAGAACATCAGGAAGTGCTTAGAGGATGTTGTTCCCACTGTGACGATTAGAACTTATACGAACAAGATGGAAGCATTTGCACAAAACTGAAAGCGTGAATGGATGACGCAATTGCCAACGCACTGCCCTATCCCATCTGGACAAGAGGAATACCTATGTGCGTAAGAATGCTACTCATTGACTACAGCTCAGCCTTCACCTCCAAGCTCATCATTAAGCTTGGAGCCCTGGGTCGGAACCCCGCCCTGTGCAACTGGGTCCTGGACTTTCTGACGGGCTGACCCCAGGTGGTGAAGGTAGGCAACAACACCTCCTCCTCGCTGATCCTCAACATGGGGACCCCACAAGGGTGCGTGCTCAGCTCCTGTACTCCCTGTTCACCCATGACTATGTGGCCACCCACGTCTCCAACTCAATCAAGTTTGCAGAATACACAACAGTGGTAGGCCTGATTATCAACAACGACAAGACAGCCTTCAGCAGTGGTCACCAACTGACGATGAAGACATAAAGGCTTGCGCTCCTTTTTTTATTTTGGTGCTGTTGGCGGAAGGTGCACTTGATTCAGAAGCCCTGTGCTCCGGGTAGGCAAAGTGTTCCCATTTTGAACCTACACGGTTGACCAGGAGATCTGTGGCTAAATCGAGTGGGCCTACTACGCTGGCCAAGGGAGATCTGTAGCTAAATCAAGTGTGCCTACTGCGCTCGCCAATCTAAGTTTTTATTCAGCACGGTCAGCACTGTTTTTATTCAACACTATTACAAAACATAAAACGTGCTTCTCCCTACTTCCATTCACGCTGCAGCTGCAATGAATGAGTAGCCAAATGTTTCGATAGCCCTGTATTTTAATTATTATTAACAGCTTGTTGTGTCTATTTGAATATCGAGGAATATTTCACTTTCTCTGGTCATAGGGACAACATGAATTTGTGCATGAGGCAGATGTGGTGTGACTTGAGTTTTCCATCAGTTGGGAGACTGTGTCCCCTCTCTCCGGTTAGGAAGGAGAGAGCAGGGAACGTGAGAGGTGGACCCTTTGCTGCTCTCTCCCTCCCTCCGCTGAGACTAATGCCTTGTTCAAAACAACTGAAAACTGGAAACTCTGAAATCTCAGACTTCCGACTTCAGAGCGTTCAAGACAACTGGGAACTCGGGAAAACACGAAATCCAACTGGGAATATATTTTTTTGAACTGTCATCCAAATCGGAATTCCAGGTCAGAAACTCTGGCATCTTTCTAGAGCTCAGACTTTCCAACCTAAAAATCACTGACGTCATGATATGACCTCGTTTTTTTTCAGAGTTCCCAGTTTTCTTGAGAACACCATGACCATCAGACGCAGGTAACATCAGTGCAGTAAAAAAAATGTATGCTCAGTTGTGCCTTGCAAGTGCTACACCAACTGATTTATTTTGTTATCTTGAGTTTTGAATTATAATATGGTCTGAGAAGAACAATATTGGCATGTCAGGCATATAGCCAATATGCTGTGTTAATGTATTAGGCCTACTGCACAAACCTCATTCCTACAGAACTGCTTTTATTAGGTTAATGTAAAATGTTTTAAGTAGTGTCTGACCAAAAGTGATCTTGACTCAGAAAAGGTTGGTGACCACTGGCCTACAGGGAGGAGTTGAGGGCCCTGGCGGAGTAGTGCCAAGAAAATAACCTCTCCCTCAATGTCAACAAAACAAAGGAGCTGATCGTGGACTACAGGAGACAGCAGAGGGAGCACGCCCCAATCCACATCAACGGAGCCACAATGGAGAGGGTCAAAAGCTTCAAGAGCATCACTGCAACCTGAAATGGTCAGATACTGTAGTGTAGTGAAGGCACCTCTTCAACCTCAAGAGGCTGAAGAAATGTGTCTCACAAACTTCTACAGATGCACCGTTGAGAGCGTCCTGTCGGGCTGTATCACTTCCTGGTACGGTAATTGCACCATCCGTATCTGCAGGGCTCTCCAGAGGGTGGTGCGGTCAGCCCAACGACCGCACACTGCCTGCCCTCCAGGACATCTAAGGCCAAGAAGATCTTCAAGGACCTCAGCCACCTGAGTCATGGCCTGTTCACCCAGCTATCATCTAGAAGGCGGAGACCGTACAGGTGCATCAAAGCTGGGACAGAGAGACTGTTAAATAGTCACCAACAGCCAGCCTCCGCCCAGTACCCTGCCCTGAACATAGTTATTGTTACTAGCCGGCTACCACCCGGTACTCTACCCTTCACCTTAGAGACAGCTGCCCTATGTGCATGGTCATTGGACACTGGTCACTTTGATAATTGTTACATACTGTTTTACCCACTTCCATGACATAGACTGAACAGGTGACTCCAGGTGAAAGCAATGATCCCTTAATGATGTCACTTGTTGAATTAACTTCAATCAGTGTAGATGAAGGGGAGGAGGCAGGTTAAAGAAGGAATTTTAAGCCTTGAGACAATTGAGACTTGGATTATAAACAGTATGGGTGCCATTCAGAGGGTGAATGGGCAAGACGAAAGATATGTGCCTTTGAAAGGGGTATGGTAGTATGTTTCCAGACGCACCAGTTTGATTGTGCCAAGAACTGCAACCACCCAAAGAATTGGAGTCAACTAGTGGTGTAAAGTAAAAATACTTTAAAGTACTACTTAAGTAGTTTTTTGGAGTATCTGTACTTTACTATTTATATTTTTGACAACTTTTACTTTTACTTCATTACATTTCTAAAGAAAATAACGTACTTTTTACTCCATACATTTTCCATGACACCCAAAAGTAGTTGTTACATTTTGAATGCTTAGCAGGACAGGAAAATGGTCTAATTCAAGCACTTAAAGAGAAAATCCCTGGTCTTCTCTACTGCCTCTGATCTGGCGGACTCACTAAACACAAATGCTTTGTTTGTAAATGATGTGTTGGAGTGTGCCCCTGGCTGTCCAAATATTTAAAAAACTATAAAATTGTGCTGTCTGGTTTGCTTAATATAAGGAATTTGAAATGATTTATACTGCACATATACATTTACTTTTGATACTTAAGTATATTTAAAACCAAATACTTTTGCATTTTTACTCAAGTAGTATTTTACTGGGTGACTTTCACTTTTACTTGAGTCATTTTCTATTAAGGTATCTTTACTTTTACTCAAGTATGAATTTGGGTACTTTTTCCACCACTGGAGTCAACATGGGCCAGCATCCCTGTGGCCAGCATCCCTGTGGAACGAGTTTGACGCCTACTGTCCATAATGTTTATACACACCATCATATATACAGTATATTTATACTCCGGACTCTGACATACATTGCTTGTTCGGTTGATTTCTTGATTTTTATCTTGGTGTATTGTTTTGTATTGTTCAGTATGACTGCACTGTTGGAGCTAGAAGCATAAGCATTTCGCTGCACCTACGATAACATATGTGAACGCGACCAATAACATTTGATTAGATTTATGCGTCCCCCCCCCCCCCCCCCCCCTTACATGTCTTACATTTAGCTCGGCCAACTCTGAAGGGAGCGGTTTCATCACCCTAACAAATGGAAAACATCTATAGCTGTGGATGAGGGGTTGAAGACACACCGGAGATCCACCCTTCCTCAGGTGGTCTGTAGGGACATGGAGGCAAAAGGTTTGTGCTTGAGGTTTGTCACCCTACTAATGAGAGAGAGAGATGGTACATCCACCGGTGATCCAATATGCCCAAAAAGTGTTTAATTATTATCACTGATGTAACGTTTTGTCATTATTTGACCAGAAAGTCTATAGGGTATTGACTCTTTCACCTCTATATCTACATCTGCTACTCTCGCACCCTGATAACAATAAAAATCAGAACTGACAGAGGAATACTTTAGTGAAATGGAGTGGCGCCATACAATTCCAACTGAGAATCACTTCAAGTTGTTCAACGGGAACATATCCTGTACACTCTCATTCTTTGCAGATGAGGCACATATTGTATATAGATCTATTTTCAGCAGGCGTGGTACAGTATCTCACAGGAGACACCATGGCCTACATGGGAACATGTTTAGTTTGTCACCGCGATGCCACCGTTGGGCCTTTGATTAAAAGCAGGGCAGGAAGACACAGTTACCATGGCCCTCTCACATGTGGAATATGTATTGCCACGGTGATTGAGGACCAAGCGTCACGTTGCCACTGATAAACAAGCCATGCTGCAACCGCTGTCAGACTTATAGAGCTTTTGTTGTCTGCCTATATGTTGTATAATGTCTACCCATATGTTACGTTCTAGCTCCCAAAGGGAGGGGAGCATGACAACCCACTGCTCGGGCCCACCGATGCCAACAAGGGAGGTACGGAGTCGTGGTGCAATAAAAGGACACAAACACCAAATACTGTACAAAACAGGGTTTATTTAGCCACTGTAATAGTGTGAATAATAAACAATAACTTTCTCCCTAGCTAGTCCAAATCTGGGCTTTTTAAAGAGAGCAGCCAGCTGTAGCCACCGACGAGTGGGCGGAGTTCCATGTCTCAATCAGCCGTTGAACCACCAATCAGCTGCCGGAACAGTGACAAAAAGCCATCTTGCCTGATAGGAAAAAAAACACACAAACCACAAACAATACCAGACCAAATATGACAATAAAACGAACCCAGAACTCTGGGGACGTAACACCATATGTTGTTTAATGTCTGTATGTAGAGTAACATCTAATATTTTCACTTGTATTTCATGCTTTTCAATACTTTGGCCAAATAACTTACACTTTTCCTCAGTAGGTCGTGAGAAACATCAACCTCCTATCAGCATCATGCCAAGACAACTTGAAGTTGCTATGGACGCGCTTATAACAGTTTTCTACAACTACTCAATGTAATTTTACATTATTTTGGCATTCTCTTCACTAGACCATGTTTAACAGTTGAATGGCCCCTAATGGGTATATTTCTGAGGACCTTACATGAATGGGCTTAGGAAAAAACATTTGACCTCTTATGACACTATTTCACTGTTGTTTTTGTGAAACTGTTAAACACAGTGGCGTGAAGAAAAGAAAAAAGAAAAAAACGACTGTATAAGTTATATTCATATTAAGCTGTTTTTATTTGGCATCACATAGTAAGAAGTGTCACAAGGTATTGCCCTCTCCTCCTCAAACAGTGACATGTTTTTGAATAGATGTAGCACATTAACTGTGTGCTGAACCTCAAATAATATGTTGTCTTCAATTAGAAACATCCTTGTGACAGTTAGAGTGGTGGAGCCCACACATTTAGATTAAATAATAAGAGCACATCACATCCGGCTGTCGTTATGTGAACAACATGTTAATTATTGGAAATGTTTTGGTTTAGTGGAGCGTGACCTTTTCAACTTGTTTCATTTCCTTCCATTGATTTCATGGTGATCATCAGTGATGATTATGCTGTACTCATGGATATGTCGGGGGGGCTTCTTCATGCTACTTGATTACCCATTGAGACTTGAAAGATGAATAAGACAACTAAGTGCGTAAAGAATTTGCAAATGTCCAGCATTTAAAAACACACCCACTCAACTCAGTATTGTACAAATTCATGTCGTCTGTTATGTTAATTTTGTTCCAATTATAGACCTAGGCCTATAACATACAATTGACATGATTCTCAAAGACGTGAAGAGTGGCAATTTCATTTTTCTGTTCTTCATTATACCTCAGTAAGTACCGATGTAGGATCTTAATTTGATCACCCTTTTGTTGCTGAGAATATTTCCAGCACAGCAGGAAATGCTAACTTCCAAAGGTTTCTAAAGGTTGTCATTTCCACTTAAAAATGTCAGACTTGAGTTGCCCTAATGAAAAATATATCAACCCCTACAAAATATATCCATTATTTATAATCCACAAAATAATTCACATTTCCTGTTGCTGCAGGAATATTTTCCTGCTGTAACAAACTGGCTCAAACTGGCTTCTACATCTACAGAAAGCATACAATTAGAACATTGTTGATTAAGAGAATGGTAAAGTTATCCACTTATCCAAAAAGAAAAGCAAGAAGGGCAATTATTTGATATTTCTCCTTCTACATTATGCTGGATTAGTTTCCTTGCTGTGAAGTTTTGATTTCTGGTTTAGTTGAGTATAACTTCTTGATTTGGTTACTTTGTGAAAGCAGGCTAGATAGCAGATCCTCTCCACTGCCCTCTGTGAGTGAGGGATTGAAGAGACAAATCCCTCCTCCTTCCTTTTTTCTCTTCCTCTCTATTTCCTCGTGTTTTCTTTCTACCTCTTCTCCCTCACTCTGATGGATGGAAGCCCTAGGTACCTTTGGATCATCAGCAGAGACCCACATCACCTCCAAATCTTGACTTATACTCCCTTCTGATGTCACTAGTCTCCACCCACCGACCTACCTCTGACAAGTATAGAGACAGTGTCTTGGTCCCAGTCTTATTCACATTCAGGACACGTCACAAATGGCATTCTATTCCCTATAACCTACTTGTCAAAAGTAGTGCACTATGTAGTGAATATGTTGCCATTTGGGATGCAGACTCACACTGTACTGTAACTCTAGGGTCAACACTGAGCTAACTAGTGATTAATTCCTAACCTATCACCAAGTAATTATGTCATAGATCAATCACACTGTATGCTGAGGCAATAGATACTGCTTACTGTTGAATTAGATCCAACATTGTTACCTTAGGCCAAATGGTATCTTTTCACGTAAATGTCAATGAAGATTTGCACATATCCAGTCAAACTATCAAATCAGGATATGGCCCGTTGAGCTGTGTGTGTGTGTGTGTGTGTGTGTGTGTGTGTGTGTGTGTGTGTGTGTGTGTGTGTTACATACCTCCATTAGCTCTATATCACCACCGCCTGAAGTCACCAAAGGACTCTGTATCTCAGACTGGCTTAGCTTGACTGAAAGAAGCCATCCAACTGTCACCATCTCACACACACACACACACACACACACACACACACACACACACACACACACACACACACACACACACACACACACACACACACACACACACACACACACACACACACACACACACACACACACACACACACACACACAGTGTGTATACACACAGACACACCTCTGATGGTTCTCAGCTCATGTGTCATTGATTGTTGCCACTGTCACTCTCACTTCCATTGGACTTTGGCTGTGTGGTGAGGTGCTGTGCTGAGCCCAGCCAGAGCCTTAGTTGGTCTAATATCCTGGATGGGGCTCCAGCACCATGAATCCAATGACTCAGAGCCTGAGGCGTCTCTCCTCAGATCTCCATCTCAGATCTCTGGCTGGGAGATTGACACAGGGCCTAATTGCAGTCTGCTGTCCGGAGGGGACTTATTTATTGGCCAGGCAGCTGAATCCAGACTTGTCAATAGGCGACATGAGACCTATCAGGATTCAGGATGGTCCATTTCCTGGTAGTGTTGTGTAGAGTAGTAGAGTGAGTCAGAGGCCTGTTCGTGTCCCTACGTGACCTGGAATAAGACCAGGGGAACAGAACACTAGAGTTACAGTTTGGAAGATTTGCGGCTCTTCGATGGTTGTTTAAAGGATGAGGTATGCCTATATCTTTGTAAACATTTCATAGACTCAAAAAGATGTCGATCTCATGGACTGTCAGCTCTTGCATCCATAGCTAGCTGTGCCTATGCATTTGAGAGCGGTTACATTCTCCAAGCACCGCCCCTTAAATTATTAAATGTACTTTAATCAGGGTTTGAAAATATTGATTGGTAGATAGATCTTTGATTCATTGATTACTGGTTCTTTCTTTTCATTTCCAGTCTCAGAAAGACTCCATGCTGGTGGGGAAGATCGTGAATGATCTGGACTCCAACAAAGACAACGTGGTGGACTTCAATGAGCTTGTGGTTCTAGTGGTGGCCCTGACCAGCAGCAGCAAAAGATGAAAGCCAACTAAGGGTTGAGTCCGACTTGGCTGTCTATTGCTTATACAGCGGGTGAAATAAGTATTGAACACGTCACCATTTTTCTCAGTAAATATATTTCCAAAGGTGCTATTGACATGAAATTTTCACCAGATGTTGGTAAAAACAAATAAGTTCAGAAATTAGGTTATGTGTAATAATGTGAAATGACACAGGGAAAAAGTATTGAACACACTTACTGATATTTATTTAATACTTTGTACAAAAGCCTTTGTTGGTAATGACAGCTTCAAGACGCCTCCTGTATGGAGAAAATAGTCGTATGCATTGCTCTGGTGTGATTTTGGCCCATTCTTCCACACAAACAGTCTTCAAATCTTGAAGGTTCGGTGGGCCTCTTCTATGAATCTTGATCTTCAGTTCTTTCCATAGATTTTCAATGGGATTTAAGTCAGGTGGTTGGCTGGGCCATTCTAGCAGCTTTATTTTCTTTCTTTGAAACCAATTGAGAGTTTCCTTGGCTGTGTGTTTGGGATCATTGTCTTGCTGAAATGTCCAGCCTCGTTTCATCTTCATCATCCTGATATATGGCAGCAGATTTTTGTCAAGAATGTCTCTGTAAATTTGCCCATTCATCCTTCCTTCAATTATGTGAAGTTTGCCAGTACCATTTGCTGAAAAGCAGCCCCACACCATGATGTTCCCACCTCCAAGCTTCACTGTTGGTATGGTGTTTTTAGGGTGATTTGCAGTGCCATTTCTCCTCCAAACATGGTGTGTATTATGACATCCAAACAGTTCAATTTTGCTGACCACACTATATTCTCCCAGTATTTCACTGGCTTTTCCAAATGTTGTGCAGCAAACTTTAAACGAGCTTCAACATGCTTTTTTTTCAGCAATGGAGTCTTGCGTGGTGAGCGTGCATACAGGCCATGGCAGTGGAGTGCATTACTTACTGTTTTCTTTGAGACAACAGTACCTGCTAATTGCAGGTCTTTTTGAAGCTCTCCACAAGTGGTCCTTGGCTCTTGGACAACTCTTCTGATTATTCTTTTCACTCCTCTGTCAGAAATCCTGCGAGGAGCACCTGGTCGAGGCAAATTTATGGTGAAATGATTGTCTTTCCACTTCCGTATTATGGCCCCAACAGTGCTCACTGGAACATTCACAAGCTTAGAAATGCGCCTATAACCAATGCCATCATTATGTTTTGCAACAATTAGGTTGCGAATGTCTTGAGACAGCTCTTTGCTTTTACCCATCATGAGATGTGTCTTGTGTGACACCTTGGCAATGAGACCTTTTTGTAGGCCATCAGTTGGGACTGAACCAGCTGATATTAATTTGCACTGACAGGAGGCTGGATTGCTTTTTAATTGCTGATAGTTTTCAGCTGTGTCTTGGCTTTCCATGCCTTTTTGCACCTCCCTTTCCTCATGTGTTCAATACTTTTTCCCTGTGTCATTTCACATTATTACACGTAACTTAATTTCTGAACTTATTTGTTTTGGTTTCTTTGTATGTATGGATTACTTGGGTTGTTACCAACATCTGGTGAAAACGTAATGTCAATAGTACCTTTGGAAATATATTTACTGAGAAAAATGGTGATGTGTTCAATACTTATTTCACCCGCTGTATGTGCACTAATATTGGCCAAAACCTCATAGTGCTATGATCGGTCTAAAAAGGGCTGCATTGCATAGGGAATAGGGAGACAATTTGGATCGGTCCGTGAATTAGAAACCAACCACACCCATCATGCTGAACATTGATTTACATTAGGGTTTCAGTGCTACTAAAACCACTACACTAAATATGTTGTGTTTTTTTGCATCAGGAATGTCAACAGCAGAAATCCGCCATGAACATACTCTTGCTAGAGATAGGATACTTCTGTGCCTCCGATGTGTCAAAACAGATTGTTTCAAACAGATGTTAACATGTTGTCACCCTAGCCTAAGTGCCAGACTGTTACTGTTCTCTACAACACTTCTTTCCTGAGAAGATAACCATAAAAGATCTGGCTAGACCAAAACAGACTGGCACCCAAACAATAATTTTCCTCTGTTTAACTGCCTGCTTGGTTAGTTGATTGATTTTGTCATTCCACCGGTTAGTTCATAGATTTTTGTAATGTATTGTAACTATGAATTTGTCACATCATGCAAAGAGGGAGTGAGTGGGGATTATTTCCTGTAAATCAGAAATGTACTTGAGAATGTTCCTGTCATTGTAGAATTAACTTGTGTCACATAAACTAGGTGTCACGTAATGAGACATTTAAATCAAATTTGACAGTTGCATGAGCAATTTCTTATTCATTATGAAATTATTAATTTACCATCACATGTAAATGATTATGACAGCATGATATTGTCAAGCTAAATTATTAGCTTGACATTAATGTTTTTATATTGTGACAGTAACACAGCATAATAGTGTGCGTGCAACATTTTTATAAAAGCAAACTTAAGCAATTGCTTAATCAGCGATATTCTGTGAGTTGAATGGACTTGAAACGGACAATAATTTGAGCTAATGTGTTACATTTTGTTCCTTAACATACTCTGCTCCAAGTGAGACGAATTTGAATAAGATTGAAAATTAATGTTTGCTCAAAATCACTCAAAACCACACCCTTCATTATCATATTTCCCAGCATGCTCTATTACAGGTTGATTTTCAGAATTGTTTGTTGCAATACCTGTGTTTATGCATGTTAATAGATTGGTTGATTAATCGTATGCTACACAAACGTAAATAACATAAATGTTTTTAAAACTAATCCAATCTGTTAGTAGTTGGATTTATTGCACCCGTTATTGAGATGGCTGTTCCAGTTTATATGATTTAGGTAGACTCAATAATAAACCTTCTCTATCCTGGCAGTTATTCTCAATGTAGGTTGTGGGTCATTAAACGTTCCAATTGTTGAATATCCTCATTCTGTCTGGATTACGAATTACATGTCACTTTGCAAGTGTAATGTGATTTGCAGGCTTGATGTGGTCTGTTTCAGACCACTGTGTTAGAATGTATTTATTAAAGAGTTTATATAGTGTAAATATTCAGCCATTCACTCAAACTATGCAATGCCTTTTTATAGCTTTTTGCACTCCAGACTTGTATTTTTATACTTTTTCATACTGCCGCACTATGTATCATGTATCATGTATCTGTCTTTTCTGTATTTCGTTCTGGCATTTTGCACCTGCCCTGTGTTTTTTCGTAGCTGCTTGACAAAATTTCCCCTCGGGGATCAATAAAGTATCTATCTATCTATCTATCTATCTATCTATCTATCTATCTATCTATCTATCTATCTATCTATCTATCTATCTATCTATCTATCTATCTATCTATCTATCTGTTGTACATTGAATCAACAAATCTTTTTTACAGTGTGTGTGTGTGCATGTCCTGTGTGTCCTTCCCCATCACTCCTCTTGGAGTGTTCAGAACATTTCTCAAGGAGAGGTTGTGCTGTGCTTTTGGGAGGCCTCTGTATAACGCGCCTCGTGATGCGTTCGATGACGCATGATGATGACGACGCAATCCCTATTAACCACCTGGTCCCTCCACCACCTGTCAATCAAAGTGACGCATGACATCCCTCACCAGCAGCAGTCAATGGCGATTTCTCCTTGCAATTCGTGAAGTACGCCCGTAATAGAAAGTACAGAAGAATAAAATATTTTATTTACAAATGTGATTTTAACCCCTAACCTTACCCTTACGGAAAACCCCCATGATTTCACATGTAGAAAATCACATGATTTCAAATGTGAAATTTTCCCACATTTTTCTTTCTAACACTTCACTAGTGATCACATTACCTTTCCAATGTGAAATCATGTGAAACCATGTGGTTTTGTAACACTTCACATGTGGTGATATTTAACATTAAGTTTCACATGTGCACTCACATTTTCACATGATGCTCTGCAAACAAAAATGAGTCATTAGGATATCTCAGAAAACCTTCAAATTGCTGAAATAAATAAATAGCATCAATGATGAGAGAATAACTGGCACTGGTTATGAGTTCAAAACCCAGGTGGGGTCATATTGAAAAGTCTGTACTAAATGAACATATCAAATGTAATCATATTGTAATTGATAAAATATTTGTAACCCTCTCAATTGTACAAATCAAATTTGTACAATTTTCACATGTTGAGCTGACATTTTCACAAACAAGAGCAATGTGAGTTCAGTTGTTCACGTGATACCATATGTTCACATGAATTCAATATAGAGTTCACATGTTAACACCACCTTTTCACGTGTGAGGAGAATAACACGTTTTTACCTTGCATGTGAATTGCAGTTTCACATGTGAAAAACTTTCACGTGAAAATCGACTTAGAATTTTCATGTGACCGCTGACCCATTAAAACCAAGAAAGCATCTTTGGGTTTTAGAAAAGCGCTATATAAGAACTATGTATGGTTAAGAACAACATATACAGTATCTCATGAATTCTCCCAACAGTTCAAACAATATCACCACTGTTGTCGGAAATCATAACATTTAGAAGTATCAATCTTCCTTTCCTTTGTGCAAACCCAAATCCACCTCTCTCTACTCCGACACAGATACATCTGTTTGTGAGTATCCTGAAGCAAAAAGATTAATGAGCCATCATCTACGTACACACGGATTCACACACACATGAACACACACACACACACACACACACCGGCACACACACAAAGGTAATTTCTCAGTTCGGTGTGATTGGTTGTCATTGAGCGAAATAACAAGCTTGCCTGGAGGGAAATTATGTGATGATTTTTTTTTTGTTACATTTCACAATAGCTGTAATCATAAAGGACCTATCATCGATTTAGAAATAGTACTTATTTTCCCATGAATAATAATCTTTGTTAGAGAACTTGTACTTGGCGTAACCCTCTTATCTTTTACTACCCCCCTTGTCTTACAGCTCAAGCTTGCTGTTGCGTAATTCTTTCCCACTGGAAGTATACTGCACTAATATATGCATTGCGTAGCTTGTCAGTCTTTTTTTTACATCATGGCTTCCATGAACGAGCCTAGTGTTGGCAGTGTGTCTCAGTTGGCCTCACACACACACACACGCACTTTCCCTATCACAGCCCCATCTGATGTCCGATCCCTTTCCTTGTCCTCCTGAGATACTGAGATGTAGCTGAAGTCATGTCCGAGTTGCAAACATGAAGAAACACTCAGAGACACAGAGTCTATGTTCAAATGGTTTACGGAACTGTGAACGCCATTATCCATGCTCCGTATCACACGCACACACTCACAATGGCCTGGAAAGAAATTGAGAAAACCTCACGACATAGAGCCTGCTGGAGGAAATACACTAACATTCAAACGTTTGGGGTCATTTAGAAATGTCCTTGTTTTTGAAAGAAAAGCAATTTTTTTGTCCATTAAAATAACATCAAATTGATCAGAAATACAGTGTAGACATTGTTAATGTTCTAAATGACTATTGTAGCTGGAAACGCCTGTGTTCCAATGGCACGTTGTGTTAGCTAATCCAAGTTTATAATTTTGAAAGGCTAACTGATCATTAGAAAACCCTTTTGCAATTATGTTAGCACAGCTGAAAACTGTTGCTGATTAAAGAATCGTTGCTGATTAAAGAATCGATAAAACTGTCCTTCTTTAGACTAGTTGAGTATCTGGAGCATCAGCATTTGTGGGTTCGATTACAGGCTCAAAATGAAACAAAGAAACAAAGAACTTTCTTCTGAAACCCATCAGTCTATTCTTGTTCTGAGAAATGAAGGCTATTCCATGCGAGAAATTGCCAAGAAACTGAAGATCTCGTACAACGCTGTGTACTACTCCCTTCACAGAACAGCGCAAACTGGCTTTATCCAGAATTGAAAAAGGAGTGGGAGGCCCCGGTGCACAACTGAACAAGAGGACAAGTACATTAGAGTGTCTAGTTTGAGAAACAGACGCCTCACAAGTCCTCAACTGGCAGATTAATTCAATAGTACCCGCAAAACACCAGTCTCAATGCCTACAGTGAAGAGGCGAGTCCGGGATGCTGGCCTTCTAGGCAGAGTTGCAAAGAAAAAGCCATATCTCAGACTGGCCAATAAAAAGAAAAGATTAAGATGGGCAAAAGAACACAGACACTGGACAGAGGAAGATTGGAAAAAAGTGTTATGGACAGACAAATCTAAATTTCAGGTGTTCGGATCACAAAGAACATTCATGAGACGCAGACCAAATGAAAAGATGCTGGAGGAAACTATGCAAACTATGCAATAACTATTTAGGGAAGAAGCAGTGAGCTGGTATTCTGTCTATAAAGGAGTGGCCAGCACTGTCACCCGATCTCAACCCTATTGAGCTGTTGTGGGAGCAGCTTCACCGTATGGTACGTAAGAAGTGCCCATCAAGCCAATCCAACTTGTGGGAGGTGCTTCAGGAAGCATGGGGTGAAATCTTACCTCAACAAATTGACAACTAGAATGCCAAAGGTCTGCAAGGCTGTAATTGCAAATGGTGGATTCTTTTACGAAAGCAAAGTTTGAAGGACACAATAATTATTTAAATAAAAAATCTTTACTATATTTCCTACTCATTTTGCAACTAATTTCATGTATGTTTTCATGGAAAACAAGGACATTTCTAAGTGACCCCAAACTTTTGAACAGTAGTGTATGTGGAATAATTATTCTACTATAGTACACTCTCCAAGCAGCAAAGGGTTTAATAGTTGCACAAACAGCTGTGTACTTTACTGAACAGGAATGAAATGGTGTTATGTGTAACGTAACTAAAGTTCAGGATGAAAGACTACACCTGAAACAACTTATATCTCTTACCCTCTCAAAAATCAAACCATTTACAACTCCTCCCCTCCTGCTAATCAAACAATTTACAACTCCTCTCCTCATGCAAATCAAACCATTTACTACCCCTCCCATCGCCAATCATTGGCTGTATACATAATCACCCAATCCAGTCCCTGTTATTGTAATCTTTTATGGCAAAACTCCTGCTCCCCTCATGTCTTGTTCACAAACCTCTACTACGCTGTTCGCCTCTCAACCTCGCTGTTGAAATCCGTTGGTTCTTCGTGTTTCATGCTTTAAAGCAGGGCTCTCAAATCCTGTTCCTGGAGAGCTACCCTCCTGTAGGTTTTCATTCCAACCCCAGTTGTAACTAACCTGATTCAGTTTATCAGCCAGCAAATTATTAGAATCAGGTGTGCTAGATTAGGGTTGGCTCGAGGACAGTAGCTCTCCAGGAACAGGGTTGGAGAGCCCTGCTTTTGAGTTTTATATTCAGTCTATTGGAGAGCCCTGCTTTTGAGTTTTATATTCAGTCTATTGGAGAGCCCTGCTTTTGAGTTTTATTTTCAGTCCGTTGGAGAGCCCTGTTTTAGAGTTTTATATTCAGTCCGTTGGAGAGCCCTGTTTTAGAGTTTTATATTCAGTCCGTTGGAGAGCCCTGTTTTAGAGTTTTATATTCAGTCCGTTGGAGAGCCCTGTTTTAGAGTTTTATATTCAGTCCGTTGGAGAGCCCTGTTTTAGAGTTTTATATTCAGTACGTTGCTGCATTCGGGCTCTTTATCTACCTCATTCCTCTTGTATCACGGACCAGAAAACAACCTGCCTCCCAACGTTTCCTCTCCACCAAGCCACAGTCCACACATAGGCAGGCAGCCCACTTCTCATTTCTGCCAAATTAGCGGTAAAATATCTGATCTGATTGCTCAAAAAAACAATTAGTGGCAAAATAATCAGAATTGGGCTGCCTGTGTTTAACAGCCTTTTCTTCCACTAAACTACAGTACTTCTCCCTCTCTCCGGTTGGTCTCCTAAGAGTGCCTCTCCACCCTGGGGCTACAACCTGATCTTCCTCCACCCATGTTGCCCACTACCTGATAATACCACGCTACCAAGGTCCACCATGATGGCCTCCACTGCCGTATTCCACCACCATCAACTAGGCCCAAACCAGTGGCACCACAGGCCACAGTCCCATCCCTCCCCACCCCAAGCTCACCATGCAACATCCCCGACCCTGATCGTCCCGTCTACCATTCTTCCTTCCAATCTCTCAGGCATGTTTGCTGCCAGCACCACAGCTTCAGCCTTCCCTATCTATCTCCATCCCTGCTCTGGCTGGGTAATGGACACTCTCTCTGTCCCTAATCTCCCTATTTCCCTCCTCCAACGCAAACCCCAGTACAATGAAACAACACGCCTCAGCGCAACATTATGTTGACCATCTCCAGGCTTGCCTGCGCTCCACCGGCAGACCATATAAGATTCCTTGCTTATGCAGGCTATCTGGCATCTTCCCCATCGAGTCTAGTTCCTCAAGGTTTCTTTCTTCTAGGGAGTTTTCCTTTCTTATGCTAGCTTTCAGTCTCAACAGAATTGCTTCTTACCAAACTTCAATCTGATCCTGTCCGCAATCAACCATAAGGCCCTCTACACATCAAGCTTTTGGCTGCCTGCGACTTCAAGATCATGACTAGAAGCCATCATACAACCACTACAGACTTCCTTTTCCACATCTGAACAATAACCATTCTTCCTAAGTCATTCTTCAAACTACAAGCTCCAAGCTCAATATTGCCCCATCTTCACCCCCAAATACAGTAAGAGGACTTCATTACCTTCTTCTGTGTCACTTCAGTTCCCATCTCAACTCAGGCATTCCCCATCCACATCCTTCAGCCATCCTGAACAGTCACGCTCCCTTCAATCATCCAGTGTCTTCCTCTCAAATCCCGCCTACAAAGACCACCTATCATCCAACCTCACTCCAAGCTCAAGCTCATTTCAGCATGACATTACTCTCTATTCATACCTTGTAACCTTTCCTGCATCTCAAACGTACAAAGCTATATGTTGAAGGTGTGGTATGTGCCTAGTGAATACATCCCAGTTCAGTACATAAACACAAGTTAGAACACCAAAAGAGCTACTAGTCTTCAATACTAGAAGCACATTGTCACAGAAGAGAATCACGAAGAGTCACCCGTTGAGTTGAGTTTAAACTGGTGCATCAAATAAACCCCTTTTATTGAACTTCCATGTCCCTCCAAGAATGTCTGAACACAGTATCTGTGGCGGATCAAGTTGCGCCACAAGTTGCGCCACGAGTGGCACACTGGTCTAAGGCACTGCATCTCAGTGCAAGAGGCATCACTGCAGTCCCTGGTTCGAATCCAGGCTGCATCACATCCGGCCATGATTGGGCAGTGCACAATTGGCCAAGCATTGTCTAGGTTTGTCCGGGGTAGGCTGCCATTATAAATAAGAATTTGTTCTTAACTGACTTTCCTAGTTAAATAAAGGTTAAATAAAAATTAAATGATGCAGCTAAAAGCAAAGTCAGCAGTGTGTGTGTGTGTTACAGTAGAGAGTTATTGGGGCCTGCACCCCTCCAGGTACCAGAGCACACTCTATAGACACCACAGGAGGTTGGTGGCACCTTAATTGTGGAATGGTATCAAATACGTGATTTCCATGTGCTGTTTGCCATTCCATTTGCTCCGTTCCAGCCATTATTATGAGCCGTCCTCCCCTCAGCTGGCTCCTCTGATAAACACTATGAATATAACTCAGAACAACTATTACCTGTCCCTCAAGATGGTTCCCTTATATGTCTGCCCTGCAGCACACACACACACACCATTCCTTTTGACCGCTGTCTCTCCCCATCACACAGACTCAGCCCTCCCGCAAAAAAAAAAAAGCCTCATTTATTTCTTTGGTGGCAACATTTATCTCCTTCTCCTCTTGCCAAACCCTGAGCAGTCCCATCAGCCTGTGACGTCTACAGAACTGATGAAGGGCTTGTTTTGCCATTCGAGCGTAAACTGCTATCATCGATCACTCCCCCTCACATCATGCTGTGTTTGGGATAGGGAGATGGAGGGTTGGGATGGTAGATTTTTCTTTTCACAGCTAACAGCCCATTATTAACACTAGAATACCTTCAGATGGTCCCTTGGTGCCGGTCTCTGTGTCTGTCTCCGTGTCTTTCACCTAACAATGGGGCTTCATAATGGAAGGATCGGCTCTTGGTGGTGGCTGTTATCTGTAGTAGATCTGTGGTCCTTCTCTCTCTAATCCATTTCCAAGTCAGGAAACAGGAAGTCAACAAAGCCTGACAGGACTGACTGACTGTATGTCTGCGATAGCCACAACCAATGGGCAGGGATCAGCCATTAGTAGGCTGATACAGGGAAACGTTTCCTCCACTGGGGGCTGAGAACTGTATTGTTCAAAGGACAATACAGTTTATTTAACCAGGTAGGCCAGTTGAGAACAAGTTCTCATTTACAACTGCGACCTGGCCAAGACAAAGCAAAGCAGTGTGACAAAAACAACAACACAGAGTTGCACATGGGATAAACAAACGTACAGTCAATAACACAATAGAAAATCTATGCACAGTGTGTGCAAATGTAGTAAGATTAGGAAGGTAGGGCAATAAATAGGCCATAGTGGCGAAATAATTACAAATTAGCATTAACACTGGACTGATAGATGTGCAGATGATGATGTGCAAATAGAGATACTAGTGTGCTATTTACAGATGGGCTATATACAGGTGCAGTGATCTGTAAGCTGCTCTGACAGCTGATGCTTAAAGTTATTGAGGGAGATGGTAGTCTCCAGCTTCAATGATTTTTGCAATTTGTTCCAGTCATTGGGGATGACCAGTGAAATATACCTGCTGGAGCGCATGCTACAGGTGGGTGTTGCTATGGTGACCAGCGAGCTGAGATAATGCAGGAATGTACCTAGCAAAGACTTATAGATGACCTGGAGCCTGTGGGTTTGGTGACGAATATGTAGTGAGGGCCAGCAGCCAACGAGAGCATACAGGTCGCAGTGGTGGGTAGTATATGGGGCTTTGGTAACAAAACGGATGGCACTGTGATAGACTACATCCAATTTACTAAGTAGAGTGTTGGAGGCAATTTTTTACAAACCACTACATCCAAGGTTGTTCTTTAAGGTTTCTCTCTGTAAGCCCCCAAAATAGCGTAATGAGGGAAAAGGAGAGAAAAAGAGAGAAAGAGAAAGAGAGGGGTGAGAGTGAGAAAACGAGAGAAGGAAAGGGATGCAAGGAAAAAGAGAAAGAATAAGTGTGAGATTCTTCTCCCCGGGGAAGGGGGGGGTTTGGATGGAAAGAGACAGAGCGACAGAACGACGGATCGTTCAGACGTTTTCGCACCACAGTGCTCTCCTTCAGCGACAGATGGAAGATCCCGCTAATAAACAACACGTGAGGTCCAGCCTCCAGGACAGTTTTCCAGGACAGGTCAGTTTGTTCTGCCAAACAGCATTGGTCATCCCCTGGGCCCTAATGACAGACAGAGAGAAAGAGAGACGGAGAGAGGTGCCATCATAGAAGTACAATGAACTAGATTACTAGAAAGAGAATCCCATTCAAATCTATGCTCTGTGGTCATCACTATCTAACCAGTCTATGTAACGCATGTACACAGCATGCCCCCTCCTACCCTGTGGGTCTCAGTATTTAGTGGAATAATCTTCCTATTTAATTGTAACTGAAGGGTTTGCATGATCTTTGCATCAGTTATGACGTCCCTTGTGATTCCTGGTTTACTATATGACTTTCACTTCTCTTGACTTGTTTGCGGCAGGAGAAATGGGACAGTTTCCATTGAGAGCTAATGTGGTGACTGACAGGATCGCTGCAATCTTTCCACCCGCACAAAAAGGTCAATGGCATCATGGAAGAATGAAGAGACTTGAATATCTATAGAGAGAAAACGGATATTAGGCAATATACTGTACATATTCAAGAGAAAAATTATACAATAGAAATATTCAGAAGAATGTTGTTGCCCTTCAACAATGTCAACAGGAATCATTCCTGTCCTAAGAGGGGATCGGTGAGGCTGAAAGGACCGTGGAAGCAGGGACCAGGGTAAGGACATGTAAGGTTATACTGTTATCTGGAGATAAGGCTCCAGGAGGCCTCGTCCGTGTCGCTCTCTCTGCCGATCAGAGTCACTCTGTCAAGAGGTGGGACATGGGTATGGCGGGGGGTGGGGGGTGTGGGGGGAGATACTACAAGGGGTCACTGTCAGGAAGGAGGAGAGTTAGCGATACGTCAAAGGAGAGGGGAGGGGATCAAATAAACTACGTCAGAGAAGAGAGGAGATGAGAAAAGCTGTAATGGCTCCTGCTGATAGCAGGTGATACCGGAGAGGAAGAGAGGAGGAGGAGGAGGAGAGACACAACCCATTGAAGAGGAGATATACACTCAGATCAATAGTGTAGGTCTTAAACAGGCAGGGAGAAAATGGATGAAGATGAACGAGATATGGTCGGCTCCTGATGAGTGCATATCGGTTCAGTTCAAACTCTGTTGGAGTACAGACTGCAGAGCTGTAGAACCCTGGGCGCTGGAGGATTTTCTGACCCCCTATAAACATTTTTTTATTATTATTAATATTTCTTCAGAGCTTCAGGGCATTATTTCCATTTGGTTGATTTGTTCAGTCTCTCTCTCTCTCTTTTTTTTTCTCTCTCTCTCTTTTCTCTTCCTCTCTCTCTTTTTTCTCTCTCTCTTTTCTCTCTCTCTCTCTCTTTTTCTAAATCTCTCTCTCTCACTCTCTCTCTCTCTCTCTCCACAATGTTATAGTGTTTAGTGTTACATAGTGGGGAAACAGAAAAGTGTGTCTAATTTATTCCTCAATATTTAGCTCCATTAGAGACTTGGCCGTCTAAGTAGAAAATGACCATGTAATATGGTAATGGGGGGCAAGAAATACCTCCAAAAAAACACACAATATAGCTTTATTTTAGGATCTGTAATGGACTCATCCATTAGACAAAAAATACTTTTATCACCCTGACTCTTTATGGCTGTGGTGGAGCGACAAACAATGCTTAGGTCACCATCATGACCTATGTAAAATAATAATTACTCAACAGGACCATTAGCACGGTTTGGTTTAAAAGGACCTCATGCCTGATTCATCCTCTTTGGCATTTCCCTTCCATCAAAGTGCATACCGCCTTTGTCTATATTTGATGTAACTATGTCTGAGGGTGTGCATTTTGTCCTACTATGATGATGGACATTCATGCAATGAATGTCAAAACAGTAGGTGACACCTGGCACTAGTGTCCTCTGTTCTGGAGTCTACCAGTAGTGTACAGTAGCACTAGTGTCCTCTGTTCTGGAGTCTGCCAGTAGTGTACAGTAGCACTAGTGTCCTCTGTTCTGGAGTCTGCCAGTAGTATACAGTAGCACTAGTGTCCTCTGTTCTGGAGTCTGCCACTAGTGTCCTCTGTTCTGGAGTCTGCCACTAGTGTCCTCTGTTCTGGAGTCTGCCAGTAGTGTACAGTAGCACTAGTGTCCTCTGTTCTGGAGTCTGCCAGTAGTGTACAGTAGCACTAGTGTCCTCTGTTCTGGAGTCTGCCAGTAGTGTACAGTAGCACTAGTGTCCTCTGTTCTGGAGTCTGCCACCAATGTTCCTCTGTTCTGGAGTCTGCCACCAATGTTCCTCTGTTCTGGAGTCTGCCAGTAGTGTCCTCTGTTCTGGAGTCTGCTAGTAGTGTACAGTAGCGAGTAAGTGTAACAGCTAGAGCAGGCCTTGAACCAGCAACTCCTGCAGATACAGGTCATACATTTCTCAGGTCACCAAGGCTGCGTTTACACAGGCAGCCCAATTCTGATATTTTGCCAAATTATTGGCAGCTGATCTGATTGGTCAAGAGACCAATTTATGGAAAAAGATCGGAATTAGGCTGACTGTGTAAACGCAACCATAGGTTCAGATTGAGTTTTCCCAACATGTAATCATAAATCAATTACATACGCCACAATTGCCTTAGATCTTCCATCATAGACCCCACCCCCCCTCCCCCCTACACACACACACACACCTATTTCCCACTAGTTTAGGCATTAATGTGAGTCAGTGTGAGACCAATTTCCAATTGAAGATGACTTACAGCCGTGACATCATTGCAGGACTCTTCACACAGCTGCGTACCCTCCACTGCCACACACACACACACACACCCCCTCCTGGAGTGATCTCAGATCCTTATCAATTAGCTGTGCTGCTCGGTGGGGCGGTGCGGTGCGCCAGGTGTCTCACCGTGATAATACACACTCTAACCTTTAATCAAGCCAGCACTCGTTAACAACACCCACACACCATATTCCCCTGTCCTCCCTGTGGAGAGAGAGAGGGAGAAGATCCTCACTCGTACATATGTCAGACATATGGCACTTTTAATGAAGGAGAATTTTAAATGCGGCTTAATGAAGCCTTCATTGACCCTTCATGAAGGAAATCAGAAGTAATTCATAAGCAATGTCATTCCATATAAAGAGTGGCAGAAAGGTTTATTGTGTTCAGGTTTTTTTCTTCTTCAACAAACAGGTAGAAAACAGTGGCTTATTGAGGCTCCGATATTTGTATTTGTATTTGTGTAATATTATTTGTGTAATATCACTGAATATCTTTGTGTTTGTGATTAATTCTGTGTGCAGGAAACCAAATACAAAATACTGTTTGACCCTAAATGAACATTAAAGCTTTTTCTAAAAGTGTCTCATCAAGAGAATTTGTTATTGGTTTGTTTCATGTGCGATGTGGGATAATACTCCAAATCAATGTATGAATAATTTACAGTATTAATACATTCTAATCTAAATGTAATTATGAACTGGGGGGATTGCTCTTCAGGATATGAAATGACTTTGATACCAAAATATCACAGTGTTCTTTCTGGTTCTACTGAAGTGATCTCAAGTAATGACATTTTATAAATGTTTTGTTAAATTCAATATCAATATTAGGAGTGCTTATATTCTGTGTAATCATGAACAAGGAGAGGGTTTTCTTGTTAGGTTGAGACTGGTGACTGATGTTGACTGATCTTCCATTGCTCTTCATAGTGACCCCCCCCCCCCCCCCCCTCCCCCAGCATCCTCCCCCTGACAGCCGACTCTGCTAGTTCTGCATAATTTTACTAATTAAAAAAATAAAGGATTTATCAGCTCCAATGAGTGCTTTGTCATGCGATTCAGTTTTATTACAAAAAAATGGTTTGATACAAATAAAACATTGTCTCACAAAATAAATACAAAGAAACATTCCGTTTTCCAGCACCCTTTCTTGTAAAGAATGTGAACCAAAATGCCCTGCTAACACCCTCACTGGTCCGTTTGGACGGTCATGTACTGCATCTAATCATACAAGTTAGACAATCTAAATACGGAATCAAACCAATAGCAGAAACGCCCACAAACACAAAATAACACTTTATTAAGCTTGAGCTCCAGCCACAATTCATTGAACATATAGTGAGCAAAAAAAACAAATGAAGTACAAAATTCATAAATCTCTTTAAATTCAAAATGTAGTACAGAACAGAATGTTATGGCAACCCTCAGGCTATTTTTCTGTAATCAGTCTCATGGTAGATTTGGCAGCCGATGATGGGTGGTCCCCATTAGTTAGGTGGTAGATAGACAACATTGGGGGTGGGGGGTGGGGGTGGAGTCTGGTGGAGAGATAGATAGAGACAGAAAGCTCAGCCAGTGAAGCAGAAATCCTCCACACTGTTCACCTTGATCCTCTGCAGCTCCTGCCGGTCCAGCAGACGGTACTGGAACGCCACCCGGTTGACAAACTTCCCACTGGACACCATCCTCACCACCGTGTTGTCACAACCTATCTTCATCTGGGCTGTAGGATGAGGAAAGGAGAAGAAAGTCAAAAACGGTCCGGAATTAATAAATCATTTAATGACACACTAATCAAAAAAAGGACTTTACATAAAAAAATGGTTGATAAAGGTCTACTCTAGTTAGGATGGTGATGGTGGGGGTTAATACATATCTACTCTAGTTAGGGTGGTGATGGGTGGGGTTAATACATATCTACTCTAGTTAGGATGGTGATGGGTGGGGTTAATACATATCTACTCTAGTTAGGATGGTGATGGTGGTGTTAATACATATCTACTCTAGTTAGGGTGGTGATGGGTGGGGTTAATACATATCTACTCTAGTTAGGGTGGTGATGGTGGGGTTAATACATATCTACTCTAGTTAGGATGGTGATGGTGGGGTTAATACATATCTACTCTAGTTAGGGTGGTGATGGGTGGGGTTAATACATATCTACTCTAGTTAGGATGGTGATGGTGGGGTTAATACATATCTACTCTAGTTAGGATGGTGATTGTGGGGTTAATACATATCTACTCTAGTTAGGGTGGTGATGGGTGGGGTTAATACATATCTACTCTAGTTAGGGTGGTGATGGTGGGGTTAATACATATCTACTCTAGTTAGGGTGGTGATGGTGGGGTTAATACATATCTACTCTAGTTAGGTTGGTGATGGTGGGGTTAATACATATCTACTCTAGTTAGGGTGGTGATGGGTGGGGTTAATACATATCTACTCTAGTTAGGGTGGTGATGGTGGGGTTAATACATATCTACTCTAGTTAGGGTGGTGATGGTGGGGTTAATACATATCTACTCTAGTTAGGGTGGTGATGGTGGGGTTAATACATATCTACTCTAGTTAGGGTGGTGATGGTGGGGTTAATACATATCTACTCTAGTTAGGATGGTGATGGGTGGGGTTAATACATATCTACTCTAGTTAGGGTGGTGATGGTGGGGTTAATACATATCTACTCTAGCTAGGGTGGTGATGGTGGGGTTAATACATATCTACTCTAGTTAGGGTGGTGATGGGTGGGGTTAATACATATCTACTCTAGTTAGGATGGTGATGGTGGGGTTAATACATATCTACTCTAGTTAGGGTGGTGATGGGTGGGGTTAATACATATCTACTCTAGTTAGGATGGTGATGGGTGGGGTTAATACATATCTACTCTAGTTAGGTTGGTGATGGTGGGGTTAATACATATCTACTCTAGTTAGGGTGGTGATGGTGTGGTTAATACATATCTACTCTAGTTAGGGTGGTGATGGGTGGGGTTAATACATATCTACTCTAGTTAGGGTGGTGATGGTGGGGTTAATACATATCTACTCTAGTTAGGGTGGTGATGGTGTGGTTAATACATATCTACTCTAGTTAGGGTGGTGATGGGTGGGGTTAATACATATCTACTCTAGTTAGGGTGGTGATGGTGGGGTTAATACATATCTACTCTAGTTAGGATGGTGATGGGTGGGGTTAATACATATCTACTCTAGTTAGGATGGTGATGGGTGGGGTTAATACATATCTACTCTAGTTAGGAAGGTGATGGTGGGGTTAATACATATCTACTCTAGTTAGGATGGCGATGGTGGGGTTAATACATATCTACTCTAGTTAGGGTGGTGATGGGTGGGGTTAATACATATCTACTCTAGTTAGGGTGGTGATGGTGGGGTTAATACATATCTACTCTAGTTAGGATGGTGATGGGTGGGGTTAATACATATCTACTCTAGTTAGGAAGGTGATGGTGGGGTTAATACATATCTACTCTAGTTAGGGTGGTGATGGTGGGGTTAATACATATCTACTCTAGTTAGGGTGGTGATGGTGGGGTTAATACATACCTACTCTAGTTAGGGTGGTGATGGTGGGGTTAATACATATCTACTCTAGTTAGGGTGGTGATGGTGGGGTTAATACATATCTACTCTAGTTAGGGTGGTGATGGTGGGGTTAATACATATCTACTCTAGTTAGGATGGTGATGGGTGGGGTTAATACATATCTACTCTAGTTAGGATGGTGATGGTGGGGTTAATACATATCTACTCTAGTTAGGATGGTGATGGGTGGGGTTAATACATATCTACTCTAGTTAGGGTGGTGATGGTGGAGTTAATACATATCTACTCTAGTTAGGATGGTGATGGTGGGGTTAATACATATCTACTCTAGTTAGGGTGGTGATGGGTGGGGTTAATACATATCTACTCTAGTTAGGGTGGTGATGGTGGGGTTAATACATATCTACTCTAGTTAGGGTGGTGATGGGTGGGGTTAATACATATCTACTCTAGTTAGGGTGGTGATGGTGGGGTTAATACATATCTACTCTAGTTAGGATGGTGATGGGTGGGGTTAATACATATCTACTCTAGTTAGGAAGGTGATGGTGGGGTTAATACATATCTACTCTAGTTAGGATGGTGATGGTGGGGTTAATACATATCTACTCTAGTTAGGGTGGTGATGGTGGGGTTAATACATATCTACTCTAGTTAGGATGGTGATGGGTGGGGTTAATACATATCTACTCTAGTTAGGATGGAGATGGTGGGGTTAATACATATCTACTCTACTTAGGATGGTGATGGGTGGGGTTAATACATATCTACTCTAGTTAGGGTGGTGATGGTGGGGTTAATACATATCTACTCTAGTTAGGATGGTGATGGTGGGGTTAATACATATCTACTCTAGTTAGGATGGTGATGGTGGGGTTAATACATATCTACTCTAGTTAGGGTGGTGATGGTGGGGGTAATACATATCTACTCTAGTTAGGATGGTGATGGTGGGGTTAATACATATCTACTCTAGTTAGGGTGGTGATGGTGGGGTTAATACATATCTACTCTAGTTAGGATGGTGATGGTGGGGTTAATACATATCTACTCTAGTTAGGGTGGTGATGGTGGGGGTTAATACATATCTACTCTAGTTAGGATGGTGATGTTGGGGGTAATAAAGATATATTCTTATTATGATGGTGATGCTGATGGTGATGGCGTGGGTGGCGCTCACCGGGGCCGTTAAAATTGTAGCAAAGGTCAGCTACAGGGAACATCTTAGATGGGTCCATTCCGTTTCCACCCAGCAGCTCCACAAAGTCCCCTGATCCCGCACAGCCTGGGATGGACCTCTGTAGAGAAAGAGCAGCTCAATGGATTAGCAAGCATTTTTACTTCCCTCCTACCCTCACGTCCTTCCTTCCTTCCTTCCTTCCTTCCTTCCTTCCTTCCTTCCTTCCTTCCTTCCTTCCTTCCTTCCTTCCTTCCTTCCTTCCTTCCTTCCTTCCTTCCTTCCTTCCTTCCTTCCTTCATTTCTTTCTTTATTTCTTTATTTCTTCCTCCTTTCCTTTCCTTTCCTTCCTTCTTTCCTTCCTTCCTTCCTCCCTTCCTTATTTCCTTCCTCCCTCCCTTCCTCCCTCCCTTCCTTCCTTCCTTCCTTCCTTCTTTCCTTCCTTACATCCTTCCTTCTTTCTTTCTTTCCTTCCTTCCTTCCTCCCTTCCTTCCTTCTTTCCTTCCTTTCTTCTACCCCCTCACACATATCCCAACACACTCATCTCCTCTGACTCAAAGCATCCCCTCATCATCACTGGGAGCAAACACAGGTCTCTAGGTCTTTGGCAGGGTAGTTCACTAAACCACCTCTGCTACAACTGCCAGAAACCAGAAGTGCTGATGTTTTTTCTATTCTTCCCCTCTAATCAGGAGTTTTGTTTCAGACCTGTGACACATGGTGAGTGGAATCTCTGACTAATCAGTGAGTGACATTAATATTTCCCTGGGAGAAAAGAAAACCAGCAGTGCTTGAGACCTCTACGCTCAGATGTGTCCCTTCTCAGGGCTCACCTTGATGGGGAAGTCATTGAGGTGTCCCAGGCTGAGCTCAGCAATCTTGATCTCCACGGGGAAGATGATGGAAAAGCTGCAGTTCCTTTGCTGCTGGGGTATCACCATGGTGAAGCTGCCCTCTGGTGTCTGGGAGATGATATTACAGGCTGTAGAGGGAGAGGTGGGGGGGACATGGGAAGGGAAAGGGAATACCTAGTCATTTGTACAACTAAATGCGTTCAACAGAAAGATATGTTCCACATTTAACCCAACCCCTCTGGATCAGAGAGGTGCGGGGGGGGGCTGCTTTAATCGATGTCCCCATCATCAGTTGGGTTGGGGGATATCAGTGTCTCCAGACATGTTGACAAATGCAAACACACACACACACACACGCACAAGTACGGCTTAGACGTAAGCAACTTAGACGTGTACAACCTAAAGCGTCACTAAAGCATTAGCACACAACCCTGGCATTACAACGTGTTATAAAGTACTAAAGCATTACATTGGCATCCTGCCCCATGTTGGCACACCTAATGGCACTCCTGCTATTACAGCCCTTGGCCTTTCTGTACAACGTTTTCTAATAATTGGTTTATATTTTTCGCTGCATTGGAAGTGGGAACAGGAAAACCCTTTTTCTCTCATTCGGGACGATATCTATTCAGAAATACCCTTACTTCTATATGCGTTATCTAATTTCTATTGGACTATGGCATCCGACCACAGTGCCAGTATAGGCACTTGGTTTCTAATGAAGACCATGATCTTAATTCTGGAGGAATTGTAGAGGTATCACTGTCCATGATTAGTACTTCAACTGGTCGGTGTGATTTATTTTTAGAGAGCGGGACAACCGTGACGTTGGCCAAACGTATAAGAGGCTCAACATGGTAAATCAAACATCTGCAGTGACCGAACAGCATTTACTATGAGGCCTCCGCAGAAGTCAGAGTATTCATAGGCCTACTTCTTGCGCTTTGTGGAGCAGATCAGAGCTGTTGTCAAAGTGAGTTTGTGTTTATACAGGACCTCTCGCCCCCACCTACCATCAACCAATCATGTCAATGCAGAGCTATACAGAACCCTCTGCATTGTTACAACATTTGGGAGGCACACGGCGATGTGGTACGGAGCTCGATTTTGCTTACGCAAGCCTCCAGAGACTCAAACCTTCTGTACGGCAACCATAAATTGGCTTTAAGCTTTAGTTGTCAGGAGTTGTTTACACTTCAAGGATATCCGTACAAAGACGCATCTTCGGCTACCTCTGGAGGTGGTCAGGAATATCTAATAACAATCACTTCACAACGCGTCTTTTGATTGTCTACACCTGTCGACAAATGTGGGCACAATCAGAACGTGGACAAGATCAAGACAACTGATTCATGTTAGAACCAGGTATAAACGGGGCTTCAGTTCATGCACTCAATGTAAAAACCCTAAAGGTCATTAACAGTCAGGCCGTCAAGCTAGTGCAGGTTCTCTACTCACGGAAAGGGTTGATGGGTTTCCTGACGGTCAGCGTGAAGGAGCTCCCGGCAGTGTGAACGCGGAAGAACAGCATGGCAACGTTCTGAGACGACCGCACGGTTCTCCTGACCGTCCCAGAGTCGCAGTAGTCCATGTAGCGTTCCATCAGCGGCAGGGCGTGGTCCTGGGAACTAGGGAACTTCTCTCCCTTCATCACCCAGCCATCAAACACCTGGGAGAGGAGAGGAGAGGGGAGAGAGGAGAGTGGAGAGATTGTTTTCTCTGTAAGCAAAACGATGGTTCCAAAAAATGCAGACGAATGACCAGTGCACTGTAATTGACTTTTAAAGGGGATTTCCCGTTTGAGCCAGTGTCCTAATCAGGAAGTGACTCTGTGTTGTGTCTGTGTGTTTGGTTAAATCCCAACAAGATAACACCAAAGAACTAACCCAAGATAGACCACAGTGTATCGTTTGCAATGGGAGAAAATTAAGCATAATGGTCAGAACAAGCAAGGAGGTGGACAGAGCCAAGCACGAGCTAGCGAGGTCCTATTGGCGCGTTCTAGCATGTATTTCCATATTTCCATTACTCTGTGATGCACGTGTGCAAAGGCTAAATTTGCCCTTGCGTTCCTTCTAAACAATGCAATTTTTCACCTGACACAAGACTGAATCCAAACATTACACTGTTGAATTTACGTGCATTTTACATTTACTGTACTTTTCGCCATATTTGTTGATAACGAAATCTGAAAATGCTCTGGATCCATTCAGTAACATGATAAGAATATTCCTGGTGGCCAAACACCTCTCCAAAGTATGTACAGTTCCAAAGTCATTTCAATGCACTTTTATGACTCAAAGAAGAGTTATGACTCAAAGAAGGTGCTTTTTTGAGCTCTCTTAGCTGCGCCGTTGAGGAACTAGAAAAACACACATGTAGTTGTTTTGTTTGGAACGCAGCCCTACATCCCAACACAGTTACTGTTGTTGTTTACGCAATCCAAAAACAGCTCATTATAAATCGCAATCTGGGTCAGGTGGGCATCATTTGAAATCTTGTTCTGTTGACAACACGTCTAGCTAAGTTATAATATCTGATCTTACAGTGTAAGGCTTTCACAAGGTAATTCAGAGAAAGGGATCGTAATTGTGTTGCTCATAGAAAGGAGTCATGGGTGCATTCAGGTGCTGCGACAAATTTTCTTCACAATAGACAAACATAGGCTCATTCTGTTCAGAACAATCCAGGGTATGACGCCATGTCATCTTGTAACTGTACATCAAACATAGTGATGAAAAACGTTGACACTGTGTATGACATGAGTTGTATAATATGGAAATGTGAAGTGCACATTTGGACTCACGGATGTTTGGCTTGCTTGTATGACATCAAATCAGTATTTATTATAATCCTCAACGTCTCATCTTTCAAAATACCTTGAGTCCTTTTAATTAAAAGCATTTCCCTCACTCAGACAACAAAACATATGCAAAAGTTGCCCAATTAGCGGGACGGATGGGGACTGACCTCTGAAGTCATTTCTAGCATGTTACTGTACAGCCACTGCTTTCCAATTAGGTGCTTATCAGTGCCTACATCTGCAATTTTCAACCCGCGTACGCGAATGAGTGTAAAGGGCTACGGTAAGGGTTAAGGTTTGGGATAGGGTTAAAACAGAAAGAATACAAATGAGTGCCTAACACTGTGATTGAACCCGTGATCCTTGGAGCCTACTAGATGGTAATAAGTGCTCACATTTCCCCTAGTGGACGGTATTGAAGGCATCTCCCGATGTCTTGGGTACAAAACGTTGAAAACTGAAGTCGATCTGGTGTGACCTGGCTGTAAATCAAGGGTGGGACTTAATTGTAGCCTTAGCACAGTAAGGTAAAGTAAGAAAACGACACAGGAAAATACCCTATGTTACCCTTGGTGACAGCCTCTGCTAAGTGACTATATCATTTTGTGGTATTTTTGTGGTATTTAGTCCATAATTATCTACTACAGAGAAGGAGTGTTCCCAGGCCAGGGGGTAAGGTGAGGGATTATGCCTGGCCTTGGGGGAAGAGCACTACTCAGACCTGGGCACGAATAACAACAAGATAATCTGACAGGAATTTCCTCCCATCAATTGTCTGGAAATGCTAATCTATCCCTGGACCTGGTGGTGCTGACGTCAGTTAAGGTGGAGATGGGAGGGAATTATTTGGGATGTATTTGGGTGTGAAAGAGGTGGTGTGTGTGTGTGTGTGTATGTGTGAGTGTTTGTGTGCGTGCGTGCGTGCCAGATGTGCGTGTGTGGTTACCTTGATGAAGTCTCCTCCCCTGCAGTCGATGTCGACGGTGTCATACTCCACACTGATGACCTGGTTGGGCTCAGCGATGAAGAAAGCAGCACAGCTGAGCTGAGGCCGGTCTGCTGTGAAGGTGAACTGACCCTCCACTGCCACCATGTCCAGACACCCTGAGAGAGGGAGAGGATGAGGAAGGGAGGAAGAAAGGAAGGTGGTAGAGAAGGATAGAGACAAGGAGGAGAGGTAGAGGGGAGAGATAAGGAAGAGGGGAAGAAGGAGATGGGTGTGGGGGTAACAGAGTGGGAGGAGTGGGAGATATAGAGACAGAAAGAGAGATGACATGGAGAGGGAGAGAGAAATGGAGACAGAGACAGGGTTAACATTAAATTGTGTGCACATTAACTGTTTATATTTTACATGATGAAGTGCACGTTTTTCTGACAAAAATGTTATCTAATATACATTTCAAATGCCTCAAGTAGCATTAATTAATCTGTACATTTAGTCAAGAAAGTCACATATACAGATTATAATTATATAAATTACAAGAGGCCTAAATTACACATTTATTATTTTCGAATATATATTATTCACAAAAATCTATACACAATTGTGACTGACAAATTCAGAGTTAAAAAATGTTTTATCTTTCATGCTAAATAAAAGTATTTTAGACGATTTGATTATGTCGGCAAAAATAAGCTTGCTTCACAGATCGACCGTGTGTAAATGGCAAATATGCCTAATAACGGTTTTGAATAAATTACTTCAGTCAGTTACTTACGGAGGGGTCGGCTGTAAATTAATGTCTCTGGTATTTCTCTTTTGAGCTCTGAATTAAGAAGTGCAAATAATCCCTCTGGTGTAATGTCATTTTCCTGCAAAGAAAACCCAACAATATTTAGATAATATCTAGAAAAAGAAAGTCAAGATTGAATGTAGACAAGTGACAGCAATATACCGTCAAGCAAGATAACTCAAGGGTTCTAGTTAGTAGCCTACCTAATGCATAAATCAAGTGCGCGATGGGAATTATTACAATGAAAACATAATTTGATTGAGTACAAAAAGTTGCAACAACTTTTCTGATACAGAATTTTTTTTTGCATTAATTGAGCTTGTATGACAAAGTCTACTACAGTAAACACATGGGAAAGAAAAATAAATAAAATAAAACGGGCAAAGTGCCTCCAGAAGCTTACCTCGATGTACCTGGTGTCTCCCTTGAGAACTGACAGACATAACACAAGGAAGAAAAGATGCTCTCGGAAAGTCCCCTCCATATTGCTCAGTATCTTTTTATGGAGTCTCTATCGCACCTCACGAACAGCACAGGGGAAAGTCTGGTCCCGCGCTCCAAGCCACACTCCTCTTTTATAGGTCGACGCACCGCGCGCGTCTCAATAAAAACGCACCCCCGTAAAGATCAATAGATACACAATCCCCATATAGGCTCTACCAACCAGATTGCGTGTTTGTGACGAGAGCAAATCAGGAATCACAGTGTGCCTGTGACTCTGTGTCAGATGAGCAGAGAGAGATAGAGAGAGAGAGAGGGAGGGTGTGTGTGTGTGGGGGGGGTGCACTTCATAACCTCCTGACAAACAAACGTATGACCATATAAGAGACACATATTTCACTCAGATTACACAGACCCACAAAGAATTCGAGAACAAATCCAATTTTGATAAACTCATAACTATTAGGTGAAATACCAGTGTGCCATCACAGCAGCAAGATGTGTGACCTGTTAACACAAGAAAAAGGCACCCAGTGAAGTACAAACACCATTGTAAATACAACCCATATTTATCTGTTTATTTATTTTCCCTTTTCTACTACAACTACAGTATTTGCACATTGTTACAACACTGTACAAAGCCATAATAAAATGTTTGAATGATTTAAAAACCTTTGTGTGAGTAATGCTTACTGTTATTTTCTGATTTCTGTTTATTTACATTTTGTTTATTATCTATTTCACTTGCTTTGGCAATGTAAACAGATTTCCATGCCAATAAAGCCCTTTCAATTATATTGAATTGAGAGAGAGAGAGAGAGTGATTGAGAGAGAGAGAGAGAGAGAGAGAGAGAGAGAGAGAGAGAGAGAGAAAGAGAGAAAGAGAGAAAGAGAGAAAGAGAGAGAGAGAGAGAGAGAGAGAGAGAGAGAGAGAGAGAGAGAGAGAGAGAGAGAGAGAGAAAGGGGGGGAGAGAGAACGAGAGAGAGAGAGCACTTTGCACATTAGCTCAACCGTCCGGTGTTTTAAAATGTCATCACAAGGTGTAGGATACACAACAATACCAGTTCATTACCAGTGTTTATCTAAAAATAGTCATTCTGAACTGTAAAATAGTGTTACAGTTGGCAGTCATTTTGTAAGATGGCCGCGATGGCTCCCAGGGGCCAAATCTAGGGTGTCTCCATATCAAAATCTGCAGCTTAGCCTTTACACTTTTACCTGAAACATCCACAGATTTCTATTTTGCCCTATCAATCACCTCCTTCGCAGCTCTCCCGCTCATCACCTCCCTCACAACCTTCCTGACCATCCCCTCCCTCCCACCTTCCTTCCCAACCCCCAAGCCACCAGGTGCCCCAGGTGTTTAGAAAGGTCAGCTCCATTCCAGCATGGCATTTAGTCCTTTCTGTACCTGTCCCTCCTGTCCCTTGTCTCTCTCCATCAAAACAGTGCCAGGGGGTTAAACAATGGCTGGAGGCCTAGCCTACATAGTGACTGATTTTCGAGAAGCTTGATCCAACACACCGTTGTCGTGGTAAATCATTCTAACTGATGTCTGGCTGGTTCAATTCTTCCCCCAAAAAAAATTTTTTGGAGCACTGACGCACTTGGCAGGTCCTGGGTGTTGTCTTAGCATAAATCACTCGTTCCCTGTAGTCTCCTCTCTCTCTGCCATACAGCGGGATGCCAGACAGAGTATTGGATTGGAATGCTCTGTAAGCAAAGATTAGCCTCGGTCCAAATGTAAATGTATTCCTTATGGAGCTTTGAAAATGGAAAGAGTGTTATGTCTCGTTGGGTTTGTCGTTTAACAGGCTCAGTTTGGTTTGGTTTGGTTTGGTTGGCTTTGATTTGTTATTTGCTGAGCGTAAGTGGACACACTTGGAAACAAAAGGATTAATCCCAATGTTGAAATGAAATTTTGAAAAAGGTGTACATGTGCATGTGTTCATGTATGTTCGCTCACATGACTGCTCTTTAAGCCTGCCACTCCTGACAAAATGTAATTGAGCTGATTAAATCTAGTCCCGTGTAAACACTGCATCCACCTCCTCTCTCTGTCTATAAAAACATGGTGCTCAGGTACTGGCCTACACAATATAACAGGCAGGGTCCTTGGTGGCCTTTCATTGAGAAATGCCAAGTGGGGCCGCAGGGGAGCTGACGATAGAGTAAACAATTGTTCTCCATAGACACTGAATGGCCATTTTAAGGTCAATTATGTTGTTAGCATCTATTAGCCATAATTGCTGCTTATGTTTCCTCTCTGTCTGCCTAGCATGTCCACTGAGAGGTAAAATACTGTAATTGCTAATGAGGTCATGTGTTTGATGGTGGACACACACAGCTCCTTAAAACAAATATGGGATTTTGTATAACCTGCATTCTATGGACATTATGATATTTATGAATATGAAACATTATGGGGTCAAACAAACTAATGTTAATTTCCATTTAGTATTAGGCCTGTTGTGTTTGAGAGCTGCTACTCATATGAACTGATTTGAACCCACTTGACCTTTTCAACTGAAAAGGTAATGAACCTCTTTGGAGTGATTTGGAGCATTTGGAGTAAATCCCTCTTCTTTGGCAGTAATTTGCCCCACTTATTGACAGCAGCCATCACAGTGAAATGCTAAAGACAGGAATGTGTTGTTATGTGTTAATAACATTAAAACTACGTTACCCAGCAAGCTATGCGAGGGTGGGGGAGTTGAAGAAGGCCTTGCATGGCTACACAAGGAGATTGCTAGCTGAAGTATCTGTTTATTAAAAGTAGTTAAACCTACTCCCCAGTTTGTCATTATACAAGGAACAAACATAACAAGGAACACTACTTTAATTGGCTTGTTTCCAAGTGTGTACATGTACAGTGCATTAGGAAAGTATTCAGACTCCTTGATTTTTTTCCACATTTTGTTACTTATTTTATAATTGATTAAATTGTTTGTTTCTTCTTCAATCTACAAAAAATACCCCATAATGACGAAGGATCTCTCTGTACTTTGCTCCGTTTAACTTTCCCTCGATCCTGACTAGTCTCCCAGTCCCTGCCGCTGAAAAACCTGTTTTCACTGTCATTATGGGGTATTGTGTGTAGATTGATGAGGGAAAAAAATAATTTAGTAAATTGTATAATAAGGCTGTAACGTAAAAAAAAATGTGGAAAAAGGGAAGGGGTCTGAATACCTTCCGAATACACAGCAAGTCAGAATATCTTCAATGACAAGAAGTAGAAGCTCAGTATCGAGAAGTCAGAGTAAAAATAGAGCTTGACCAGTCTTGATTAGTCGGCTCTGGAAGGTCATGGATCTTTACACATGCTAATAACCCTAACACCTTGTCTATGTCGACAGGTATCTGAGTGGTTAGAGCGTTGGGCCCGTAACCGGAAGGTTGCTTGATTGAATCCCTGAGTTGACAAGGTAAAAAAAAATCTGTTATTCTGCCCCTGAACAAGGCAGTTAACCCACTGTTCCTAGGATGTCATTGTAAATAAGAATTTGTTCTTAACTGACTTGCCTGGTATGGTAGACTATAAAGTTAATAGAGTCTATATTCATGCAATCATTTATTAAAGATGCAATATCAAATCAAACTTCAATTCAAACTTTATTTGAAGTGCATTTAAAATAGCAACACCAAAAACAATCAAATTAAAAAACAAGCGCCACAATAAAAGAGATCAAATGTTATCAAAAAACATTGATTTGGGATTTTAACACCTCAAGCAGTTTCACAGTACAATGCAAAGTTCCATATAAAAAAATTATAATACATAGTATGATACACAATGATGAATAATCAAATGTTTTGCTCTCAAATTCCCAATGCTAGGCCCCTTGATTTCTCATAGTTTCACCTCCAAGTAGCATAATGCCTAAAAACCAACCCTGCTTGAAACTGGTACTACCACAGTTACTCTCTGTAGTTCTGGCAAACTGCACTTTATACTGGCAGTACGCACAACGGTTCATAATTCTCTGAACTCGAATAAACTGTGCCTCTGAAACATATTCCAAAACCTTGCCCCAAACCTCAACAGGGGGCTTGAAATGATTGGATGTTTCTGGAACCAATTTACACAAGTCATGACATGAGAAATGCATGCATTTTCATGTGCTGGACCAACAAACAAGAGAACAACTTTGTTACTATGCCTGGTGTTAGCTCTGCATCTGGTTGAATGTGTGGTAGGCTCATAAGTCTGTCAGTGGCGAACCCCTTTGCAAGGACACATGATGAGCGAAAACTTTTACTTTGAAAGTACAGTGCTTAGAACCTCTCCCAGCATGACTACCTTATTATATTGTTCTGTCAGCTGATCAATGGCATGTACAGTGGCAAGAAAAAGTATGTGAACCCTTTGGAATGACCTGGATTTCTGCATAGATTTGAAGTCACAACAATACACAAACACAGTGTGCTTTAACTAATAACACACAAACAATTATACGCTTTTGTGTCTTTATTGAACACACATTCACAGTGCAGGGTGGGAAAAGTATGTGAACCCTTGGATTCAAAAACTGGTTGACCCTCCTTTGGCAGCAATAACCTCAACCAAATGTTTTCCGTAATTGCGGATCAGACCTGCACAATGGTCAAAAGCAATATTCTTGGGATGTCTGGTGTGAACCGCTCTCGAGGTCATGCCACAGCATCTCAATTGGGTTGAGGTCAGGACTCTGACTGGGCCACTCCAGAAGGCGTATTTTCTTCTGTTGAAGCCATTCTGTTGTTGATTTACTTCTGTGTTTTGGGTCGTTGTCCTGTTGCATCACCCAACTTCTGTTGGGCTTCAATTGGCGGACAGATAGCCTTACATTCTCCTGCAAAATTTCTTGATAAACTTGGGAATTCATTTTTCCGTCGATTATAGCAAGGTGTCCAGGCCCTGAGTCAGCAAAGCAGCCCCAAACCATGATGCTCCCTCCAACACACTTTACAGTTGGGACGAGGTTTTGATGTTGGTGTGCTGTGCCTTTTTTCTCCACACATAGTGTTGTGTGTACCTTCCAAACAAGTCAACTTTAGTTTAATCTGTCCACAGAATATTTTGCCAGTAGCGCTGTGGAACGTCCAGGTGCTCTTTTGCGAACTTCAGACGTGCAGCAATGTTTTTTTTGGACAGCAGTGGCTTCTTCCATGGTGTCTTCCCATGAACACCATTCTTGTTTAGTGTTTTACGTATCGTAGACTCGTCAACAGAGATGTTAGCATGTTCCAAAGATTTCTGTAAGTCTTTAGCTGACACTCTAGGATTCTTCTTAACCTCATTGAGAATTCTGCGCTGTGCTCTTGCAGTCATCTTTGCAGGGCGGCCACTCCTAGGGAGAGTAGCAACAGTGCTGCACTTTCTCCATTTATAAATTTTGTCTTACCGTGGACTGATGAACATCAAGGCTTTTAGAGATACTTGTGTAACCTTTTCCAGCTTTATGCAAGTCAACAATTCTTAATCTTAGGTCTTCTGAGATCACTTGTGCTCGTGGCATGGTTCACATCAGGCAACGCTTCTTGTGAATAGCAAACTCACATTTTGTGAGTGTTTTTTATAGCAGGGCAGGGCAGCTCTAACCAACATCTCCAATCTCGTCTCATTGATTGGACTCCTGATTAGCTGACTCCTGACTCCAATTAGCTTTGGAGAAGTCATTAGCCTAGGGGTTCACATACTTTTTCCTACCTACACTATGAATGTTTAAATTATGTATTAAATATAGACAAGAAAAATACAATAACTTGTGTTTTATTAGTTTAAGATCACTGTGTTTTGTCTATTGTGAATTGTGAATTTTATGACCAATTTCTGCAGAAATTCTGGTAATTCCAAAGGATTCACATACTGTTACTCTTGCCACTGTAAGTACTTGGCACCATCAGGGAATATACAGTACCAGTCAAAAGTTTGGACACCTACTCAATCAATCTTTATTTTTACTATTCTCTACTCTTTTCTTGTAGAATAATAGTGAATACATCAAAACTATGAAATAACACATATGGAATCATGTGGTAACCAAAAAAGTGTTAAACAAATCAAAATATAGTTTATATATTATTTGCCTTGATGACAGCTTTGCACACTCTTGGCATTCTCTCAACCAGCTTCAGGAGGAATGCTTTTCCAACAGTCTTGAAGGGGTTCCCACATATACTGAGCACTTGTGGCTGCTTTTCCTTCGCTCTGCGGTCCAACTCATCCCAAACCTCAATTTGGTTGAGGTTTGGTGATTGTTGAGCCCAGGTCATCTGATGCAGCACTCCATCAATCTCCTTCTTGGTCAAATAGCTCTTATACAGCCTGGAGGTGTGTTTTGGGTCATTGTCCTGTTGAAAAACAAATGATAGTCCCACTAAGCGCAAACCAGATGGGATGGTGTATCGCTGTGGTAGCCATGCTGGTTAAGTGTGCCTTGAATGCTAAATAAATCACTGACATTGTTATCAGCAAAGCACCCCCACACCATCACACCTCCTCCTTCATGCTTCACGGTGGGAACCACACATGCAGAGATCATCCGTTCACCTACTCTGCGTCTCACAAAGACACAGCGGTTGGAACCAAAAATCTCAAATTTGGACTCATCAGACCAAAGGACAGATTTCCACTGGTCTAATATCCATTGCTCGTGTTTCTTGGCCCAAACATGTCTCTTCTTCTTATTGGTGTCTTTTAGTAGTGGTTTCTTTGCTGCAATTCGACCATGAAGGCCTGATTCACGCATTCTCCTCGGAACAGTTGATATTGAGATGTGTCTGTTACTTGAACTCTGTGAAGCATTTATTTGGGCTGCAATCTGAGGTGCAGTTAACTCTAATGAACGTATCCTCTGCAGCAGAGGTAACTCTGGGTCTTCCTTTCCTGTGGCGGTCCTCATGAGAGCTAGTTTCATCATAGCGCTTGATGGTCTTTACGACTGCACTTGAAGAAACTTTTAAAGTTCTTGAAATTTTCCGGATTGACTGACCTTCATGTCTTAAAGTGATGATGGACTGTCGTTTCTTTTTGATTATTTGAGCTGTTCTTGACATAATATGGACTTGGTCTTTTACCAAATACGGCTGTCTTCTGTATACCACCCCTACCTTGTCATAACACAAATTCCACAGTGAATACATTTAATAAATAAACAAACAGAACAAGAAACACAAACAGCCCAGCGACAAGAACCAGAACCAGAACCAATAACGCCTGGGGAAGGAACCAAAGAGAGCGACATAAATAGGGCAGGTAATCAAGGAGGTGATGGAGTCCAGCTGTGTCAATAAGCGCTGGTGCGCGTGATAGGTGTGCGTAATAGTAAGCAGTCGGGTGACCTAGAGGCCGGAGAGGGAGCACACGTGACACACTTGTTAATTGAAATGCATTCCAGGTGACTACCTCATGAAGCTGGTTGATAGAATGCCAAGAGTGTGCAAAGCTGTCGTCAAGGCAAAGGGTGGCTACTTTGAAGAATATCAAATATAAAATATATTTTGATTTGTTTAACACTTTTTGGGTTACTAAATGAATCCATATGTGATATTTAAAAGTGTTAATGTCTTCACTATTATTATACAATGTAGAAAATAGTAAAAATAAAGAAAACCCCTGGAATGAGTAGGTGTGTCCAAACTTTTGACTGGTATATGCAGGAATATACACTTTTTATTTTTGTAATTACCATCAAAAACATCCAGGGCTGAAGAGCCAGAAGCCCAGGCCTAATGACAGCACTAATAATGGCTGTCATTAGCTTAGTGATTAGGATGTCAGGCACATCCCACTGGGCACACACTGGTTGACTCAACGTTGTTTCCACATCATTTCAATTCAATTACGTTGCAACAATGTGGAATAGATGTTGAATTGACATCTGTGCCCAGGGAGATGTTTTCTCCAGAGAGGACGATTCTCTTTTATATATTTAATATATTATTTTTTTCTCCCCAATTGGTAGTTACAGTCTTGTTCCATCGCTGCAACTCCCATTCGGACTCCAGAGAGGCGAAGGTCGAGAGCCGTGCGTCCCACGAAACACAACCCACCAAGCCGCACTGCTTCTTGACACAATGCTCGCTTAACCTGGAAGACAGCCGCACCAATGTGTCGGAGGAAACACTGTACACCGGCGACGTGTCAGCGTCCGCCCGCCATAGGAGATGCTAGAGCACGATAGGACAAGGCCATCCCAGCCGGTCAAACCCTCCCCTAACCCGGCTGCGACACAGCCTGGGACCGAACCAGGATCTGTAGTGATGCAGCTAGCACTGCGTTGCCTTAGACCGCTGCGCCACTCGGGAGGCCAGAGAAGGAGTCTCTTTTGTCTCCGTATTCATCTTTCCTTTACAAATAGGAGAAGGTACAGTTAACAATGGGATGAGTTCCAATATCACAAACTCACTTTAATTCTTGACCTTTGTCCAACTGTCACAAGAGTCATATTGCAAGGCTACGGTCAAACTTCAAATGATTCTGTCAAATGTGAGACCAGATACCAATAGGAGCACTTTATGACGTTAGAACGAAAAATAGAAACTGGATGAGCAACTGTAATATTGCCACCACCAGGAAATTAAATGACAATAGCAGCTCTATGAATAGAGTGGGGGTGGTCTGCACTTTGGTCACGCATTCAGCATCTGGTTGATTTGCTGGTTGACATTTCTGTTTGACCCTAAATCACCCCTGGTGTTCGCAGAGACCTTACTTTCTGACTCGAAAACAACAATATAGTTCTCTTCGAACCAAGGCGATTGGAAAAGTCATGCAAAATCTACCAAAACAATAAAAAGCAACCACTACAATCCCACACAACATGATCCTTCAGAAGGCTGTCGTCTCCTTCACTCTCTACTATAATATACTATATCAATCTGATGATGTTGTGTCTGAATACTGTTTCATACTAAGGAGGAGTAGGAGGAACCCCTGCAGACTAAAAGCACCATTCAGGGATTTCTTTCTGTTGTCCACCTCACTGAAACAACAGTGTAAAAATAGCAGATCTTCTCAGGACATATAGACCTGAGAGGATAGTGTTGTGACAGTTTGGATGGAGCATACAACAGCGTTGTGACATTGATCAAAGCTCAAGGCGGGATAACTATAACTTATAATAACTATAACTGATTTGTTCGATCTGTCAAGGTAGACAAACGGCATAGATTGCGCGCTGAAAGTGTGTTGAGGAGCAATCAGGAAAAATGGTTGTACAGAAGTTCATTCATTATTATGTAACCTTTAGTCCTCTCTCTACAGTGACATATTGTGGTCAAAATGATAATATTATGTTAGATATGTACTCATTCATCCCCTCAATTTCTAAATTCCTCAACACAAACAAATTCTGTCGTTTTCCCCTTGTACATTTCTGCATATTTCGACCTGTTTTAACACGCATATCACCAAGCTGCCTCTCATATTGGGTCTTGAAAGTTCAATTCATGGTCACACTTTATTTGGATAGCAGATAGGTGGTCATACTATCAACAATCTGTTGATAAGCAACTGCTTGCTAAGGTTAGGGTTAGGGTTAGTTTTAGAATAAGGGTTTGAACCAAAATCAATCAAGTGTTATTTGTCACCTGCGCCGAATACAACAGGTGTAGACTTCACCGTGAAATGCTTACTTACGAGCCCTTTCGCAAAAATGCAGAGTTGAAAAGTAAGAAAAATAAAATAACAATAAAGGGGCTATATACAAGGAGTACCAGCATTGAATCATGTGCAGGGGTTAGGATAAGGGTTAGGGTAAATTAATTATAACAGATAACTCCTGAACGTAGGGTTAGAAGGCCAAGCCAATGTGTGTGCCTTATCATGCAGGCCAGATACAAGGCTGCTTCCAGCTGACGGTGTAGTCCACTGACAGATTCATTACTCATCCACATCTCTCCCTTTATTAGCAACTCCTATAGTTGTTTACTGATACACTGTAATCTGACACATCACATTTACCCTTGCACAGTAAAACTTCACACCTCGCCACTACTGACACAAACAGACACCCACACACCCACGATGGCCCACTCAAACGTCACACCCTGCACCTAATCCTCCCTAACCCAGCTGATACTCTGACGTCATAGTGATACGGAACACCTCAGGGGACAACGGACACAGATTCACACAAGGTCCACTCACGTCATGCACTGATCAACTGTGATCATAGCTGTCTTTATTAAGATGTGAATATCAACACCAGCGTGTTAAAACAGATTTAGACAGCCTATCACACACAACACAACTCTTATATAAGATGTAAGCTGTGTTAGTGAGTGGCCATCGTTCCTAGCTATGTGTTAATATACAAAATGGAGTGTGAAAGCAGGGAGACGTTGCCTGGAAGACGTCCCTAACAAGGGAGGACGGGTTGAGCGTGTGTTCCGCGGGTGTGCGTGTGTAGGGCTCCCTGCTCTGATGGACAGGTCTAGTAAGTGATCATAAGCAATCTAGTGCTAATACCCTCATGTCCCTGTGGCTCTTGCTGAGTCCTTATAGGTTACTGTAGGACACTGTAGGAGAGGGTCACATTATTACAACATTGTAAAATACACATCTGGTTGTTGATCTCTAGATGTGCTGAAAGAAAATAGTTTAAACTACAAGAAAGTCACTCCCACTCACTGCACGCAAAATATCACTTATTTATTGTGCTGATGTTTCAACCTTTCCACCTTTTCACGTCAGAACATTAACAGGATAAATAAATGATGCTTTGTGAACCCCTGTGTGCAGGAGTTTCTAGTCATTTTTTAAAATTAGAGCATAACACAGAGAACAAAATAACACAAGGTTCAACATAAAGTTCAACATGGTTTGCTCCTGGATGCAAACACTTATTTTCGGAATAAGGTTGGTAACTGAGTTTAAAAATGGTGGGAATCCAACACATCTACGTATACAGTATCTCTACTCAGACAGCTATTATGATATTAGAACTACAGTACTTTACAGGTCTATATTCCAAATATCTATGCCACGTTTTCCCAGCCTCAGATATGTGAAACAAAAGTAGTGAAAGGGAGCGTTATTCGGGTGGATTCAAGGATGGCGAGATTGTATAGGATAGGGATGGGGAGTATTCTCTGGTGAAGCCGCCATCATTCATCCAGCTGTGATGTCATCACGCCACGTGGCGCCTGGTATTAAAAGCCAATCCCATCCATTATGTTGATATTCATTATATAGCTGACTGACAGCTTATTCAGGGAGGATGACACCTTACCAAGATGAACTGCCTCAGGCGTCTGGATAGCATTTCCAGACAGGAAATCAAGTCTCACGTATCCCAGTTTGGCCACACGCACACATGTGCACGCACGCACGGACGCACGCACGCACACCTCCACTCAGACTCCATCCTCCCACTTCCCAGTTTCAATGCAGACGTCAGCCGCGTGTCAAAGATTCCTGACAGACAGAGAAGATTGATTTGACTCCAGCTCAGTGCCCTTCATCAGAGTACAGTCCAGCCCACTGGATGCCCTTCCCATGCTGGTTGGTAACACAGCTTTCCATCAGGGAGCTTCTGTTGTGTGTGTGTGTGTGTGTGTGTGTGTGTGTGTGTGTGTGTGTGTGTGTGTGTGTGTGTGTGTGTGTGTGTGTGTGTGTGTGTGTGTGTGTGTGTCTGTGTGTGTGTGTGTGTGTGTGTGTGTGTGTGTGTGTGTGTGTGTGTGTGTGTGTGTGTGTGTGTGTGTGTGTGTGTGTGTGTGTGTGTGTGTGCAGGATTTATCCAGGCGTCTGGATTGCAGAACTAATATAATACTTTCAAATGATCAGTACAACAGAATTGGAGAGATTGGGTAAGCCAGACAGCCGAGTGGTCAGCAACATCGGTTTTGGCGGTGTGTGTGTGGGTGAGTGTGTATATGGGACAGTCATCTTTTTTGCATCGGTGGTGTCCAATTGCACCACCTGGGGGTTTCATGGAATAAAATGTAATGACTTCTGAGACCAGCATGCATCCCAAACACTTTATCTGTAATGACAAGCCAACAGCCTGGATTATCAGACATAAACCAAAGAGCAGAAAACCAGTTCAATATGCTGCCCATCATGTGGATCCGTAGTGACCTTCCCTATCGCTTCATGCCAGGAGGACCGGAAAATATGCTACAAAAATATGTGGACAGCCCTTCAAATTAGTGGATTCGGCTTTATCAGCTACACCTGTAGCTGACAAGTGTATAAAATCTAACACACCGCCATGCAATCTCCATAGACAAACATTGGCAGTAGAGTGGCCTTACTGAAGAGCTCAGTGACTTTCAATGTGGCACCGTTATAGGATGCCACCTTTCCAACAAGTCAGTTCGTCAAATTTCTGCCCTGCTAGAGCTGCCCCATGGCAACTGTAAGTGCTGTTATTGTGAAGTGGAAACTTCTTGGAGCAACAACGGCTCAGCCACGAAGTGGTAGGCCACACAATCTCATAGAACAGGACCGCCGAGTGCATAAGCGTGTAGCACGTAAGAATCGTCTGTCCTCGGTTGCAACACTCACTACCGAGATCCAAACTGCCTCTGGAAGCAACGTCAGCACAAGAACAGTTCATCAGGAGATTCATAAAATGGGTTTCCATGGCTGAGCAGCCATGGACTCTGGAGCTGTGGAAACGCGTTCTAGAAATAAGTAACACAATAAAATAACAATAACGAGGCTATAGGGGGTAACGGTACCGAGTCAATGTGCGGGGGTACAGGTTAGTCGAGGTAATTTGTACATGTATTGTAGGTAGGGCGGGGGGTTTGGGGGGGGGGGGGGGGGGTCAATGTAAATAGTCCGGGTGGCCATTTGATTAATTGTTCAGCAGTCTTATGGCTTGAGGGTAGAAGCTGTTAAGGAGCCTTTTGGTCCTAGACTTGGCGCTCCGGTACCGCTTGACGTGCAGTAGCAGAGAGAACAGTCTATGACTTGGGTGACTGGATTCTTAGTATATACAGTGGGGAGAACAAGTATTTGATACACTGCCGATTTTGCAGGTTTTCCTACTTACAAAGCATGTAGAGGTCTGTAATTTTTATCATAGGTACACTTCAACTGTGAGAGACGGAATCTAAAACAAATAATTAATTTGCATTTTATTGCATGACATAAGTATTTGATCACCTACCAACCAGTAAGAATTCCGGCTCTCACAGACCTGTTAGTTTTTCTTTAAGAAGCCCTCCTGTTCTCCACTCATTACCTGTATTAACTGCACCTGTTTGAACTTGTTACCTGTATAAAAGACACCTGTCCACACACTCAATCAAACAGACTCCAACCTCTCCACAATGGCCAAGACCAGAGAGCTTTGTAAGGACATCAGGGATAAAATTGTAGACCTGCACAAGGCTGGGATGGGCTACAGGACAATAGGCAAGCAGCTTGGTGAGAAGGCAACAACTGTTGGCGCAATTATTAGAAAATGGAAGAAGTTCAAGATGACGGTCAATCTCCCTCGGTCTGGGGCACCATGCAAGATCTCACCTTGTGGGGCATCAATGATCATGAGGAAGGTGAGGGATCAGCCCAGAACTACACGGAAGGACCTGGTCAATGACCTGAAGAGAGCTGGGACCACAGTCTCAAAGAAAACCATTAGTAACACACTACGCCGTCATGGATTAAAATCCTGCAGCGCACGCAAGGTCCCCCTGCTCAAGCCAGCGCATGTCCAGGCCCGTCTGAAGTTTGCCAATGACCATCTGGATAATCCAGAGGAGGAATGGGAGAAGGTCATGTGGTCTGATGAGACAAAAACATAGCTTTTTGGTCTAAACTCCACTTTCCGTGTTTGGAGGAAGAAGAAGGATGAGTACAACCCCAAGAACATCATCCCAACCGTGAAGCATCGAGGTGGAAACATCATTCTTTGGGGATGCTTTTCTGCAAAGGGGACAGGACGACTGCACCGTATTGAGGGGAGGATGGATGGGGCCATGTATTGCGAGATATTGGCCAACAACCTCATTCTCTCAGTAAGAGCATTGAAGATGGGTCGTGGCTGGGTCTTCCAGCATGACAACGACCTGAAACACACAGCCAGGGCAACTAAGGAGTGGCTCCGGAAGAAGCATCTCAAGGTCCTGGAGTGGCCTAGCCAGTCTCCAGACCTGAACCCAATAGAACATCTTTGGAGGGAGCTGAAAGTCCGTATTGCCCAGCGACAGCCCCGAAACCTGAAGGATCTGGAGAAGGTCTGTATGGAGGAGTGGGCCAAAATCCCTGCTGCAGTGTGTGCAAACCTGGTCAAGAACTACAGGAAACGTATGATCTCTGTAATTGCAAACAAAGGTTTCTGTACCAAATATTAAGTTCTGCTTTTCTGATGTATCATATACTTATGTCATGCAATAAAATGCAAATTTTTGTTTTAGATTCCGTCACTCACAGTTGAAGAGTACCTATGATAAAAATTACAGACTTCTACATGCTTTTTAAGTAATAGGAAAACCTGCAAAATCGGCAGTGTATCAAATACTTGTTCTCCCCACTGTAGGTCCTGCTTGGCAGGAAGCTTGGCCCCAGTGATGTACTGTGCGGTATGCACTACCATCTGTAGCGCCTTACGGTGAGATGCCAAGCAGTTGCCATACCAGGCAAATGTTCAGGATGCTCTCGATGGTGCAGCTGTAGAACATCTTGAGAATCTGGGTACCCATGCCAAATCTTTTCAGTCTCAGATTGAAAAGGCGTTGTCGTGCCCTCTTCACGACTGTCTTGATGTGTTTTGACCATGATAGTTTGTTGGTGATGTGGACACCAAGGCGCTCCACTACAGCCCTGTCAATGTTAATGGCAGGTTACCTTCACTTTCTTGGGCTCAGAGACTATGGTGGTCTGCTTGAAACATGTAGGTATTACAGACTTGGTAAGGGAGAGGTTGAAAATGTCAGTGAAGACACTTGCCAGTTGGTCCGGGCATGCTTTGAGAACATGTCCTGGTAATCCGTCTGGCCCCGCGGCATTATAAATGTTGACCTGTTTAAAGGTCTTGCTCACATCGTGCAGATCGCGGCTGGGTTTCCCTTTGTAGTCTGTAATAGTTTGTAGCCCTGCCACATCCAACAAGCACCGGTGTAGTAGGATTCAATCTTAGCCCTGTATTGACTCTTTGCCTGTTTGATGGTTCGTCTGAGGGCATAGCGGGCTTCCAGATTAGTGTCCCGCTCCTTGAAGGCAGCAGCTCTAGCCTTTAGCTCGGTGCGGATGTTGCCTATAATCCATGGCTTCTGGTTGGGATATGTAAGTATGGTCACTGTCGGGACGACATTGTTGATGCACTTATTGATGAAGCCGGTGACTGAAGTGGTATACTCCTCAATGTCATTGGATTAATTGCAGAACATATTCCAGTCTGTGCTAGCAAAACAGTCCTGAAGCGTAGCATCCGTGTTATCTGACCACTTCCGTATTGAGCTAGTCACTGGTACTTCCTGCTTTAGTTTTTGCTTATAAGCAGGAATCAGGAGGATAGAATTATGGTTAGATTTGCCAAATGAAGGATGAAGGAGAGCTTTGTATGTGTCTCTGAGTGTGGAGTAAAGGTGGTGACATGATGGTAGAAATGAGTTAAAACGGATTTAAGTTTGCCTGCATTAAAGTCCCCCGCCATTAGAGGTGCCGCTTCTGGATTAGCTTTTTCTTGTTTGCTTATGGCCTTATACAAATAGACACACACCCTGCCACAATTCGGTGAAACATAAGATATTACAGTTTTTAATGTCCCGTTGGTATGATAGTCTTAATGATAGATCATCCAGTTTATTTTCGGACTCATTAAAGAAAAAATCTTTGTCCAGTTCGAGGTGAGTAATCGCTGTTCTTATGTCCAGAAGCTCTTTTCAGTGATAAGAGACGGTAGCAGCAACGTTATGTGGATAGATGGTAGCAGCAACAAACCGTGGATAGATGGTAGCATTCGCGCAAAACTGAAAGTGCGAACCACCGCATTTAACCATGGCAAGGCGACTGGGAATATGGAAGAAAATAAACAGTGTAGTTATTCACTCCGCAAGGCAATCAAGCAAGCTAAACATCAGTATAGGGACAAAGTGGAGTCGCAATTCAACGGCTCAGACACAAGACGTATGTGGCAGGGACTGCAGACAATCACGGATTCTAAAAGTAAAACCAACCACGTTGCCGAGACCAACGTCTTGTTTCCGGACAGGCTAAACACCTTCTTTGCCTGCTTTGAGGATAACGCAGTGCCACCCACGCAGCCCGCTACCAAGGACTGTGGGCTCTCCTTCTCCGTGTCTGACGTGAGTAAAATATTTAAATGTGTTTACACTCGCAAGGCTGCCGGCCCAGACGCTATCCCTAGCCGCGTCCTCAGAGCATGTCCCCACTTGCTTCAAGATGGCCACCCTTGTTCCTGTACCCAAGAAGGCAAAGGTAACTGAACTTAATGACTTTCGCCCCGTAGCACTCACCTCTGTCATCATGAAATGCTTTGAGAGACTTGTCAAGGATCATATCACCTCTACCTAACCTGCCACCCTAGACGCACTTCTATTTGCTTACCACCCCAATAGATCCACAGATTATGAAATCCCCATCACTCTGCACACTGCCCTATCCCATCTGGATAAGATAAAAAATTATGTAAGAATGATGTTTATTGACTATAGCTCAGCATTCAACACCATAGTACCCTCGAGGCTCATCAGTAAGCTCGAGGCCCTGGGTCTGAACCCCGCCCTGTGCAACTGGGTCCTGGACTTCCTGACGGGCCTCCCCAGGTGGTGAAGGTAGGAAACAACACTTCCACTTTGCTGATCCTCAACACTAGGGCCCCACAAGGTTGCGTACTCAGCCCCCTACTGTACTCCCTGTTCACCCCTGACTGTGTGGCCAAGCACGCCTCCAACTCAATCATTAAGTTTGCAGACGACACAACAGTAGTAGGCTTGATTACCAACGACAGCCTACAGGGAGGAGGTGAGGGCTCTGGGAGTGTGGGGCCAGGAAAACAACCTCTCACTCAACGTCAACAAAACAAAGGAGATGATCGTGGACTTCAGGCAACAGCAGAAGATGCACCCTCCTATCCACTTTGACAGGACCGCAGTGGAGAAGGTGGAAAGCTTCAAGTTCCTTGGCGCACACATTACTGACAAACTGAAATGGACCGCCCACACAGACAGTGTGGTGAAGAAGGGCGCAACAGAGCCTCTTAAACCTCAGGAGGCTAAATAAATGTGGTTTTACAGATGCACAATTGAAAGCATCCTGTCGGGCTGTATCACCACCTGGTACGGCAACTGCACCGCCCACAACAGCAAGGCTCTCCAGAGGGTCTGCCCAACGCATTACCGGGGGCAAACTACCTGCCCTCCAGGACACCTACAGCACCCGATGTCACAGGAAGGCCAAAAAGATCATCATGGACATCAACCACCCGAGCCACTGCATGTTCACCTCGATATCATCCAGAAGGCGAGGTCAGTACAGGTGTATAAAAGCTGGGACTGAGAGACTGAAAAACAGCTTCTATCTCAAGGCCATCAGACAGTTTAACAGCCATCACTAGCACATTAGAGGCTACTGCCTATATGCATAGACTAGAAATCACTGAAAACTTTAAGAAATGGAACACAAATCACTTTAATAATGTTTACATATCTGGCATTACTCATCTCATATGTATATACTGTATTCAGTACTATTCTACTGTATCTTAGTCCATGACGCTCATCCATATACAGTGGAGAGAACAAGTATTTGATACACTGCCGATTTTGCAGGTTTTCCCACTTACAAAGCATGTAGAAGTCTGTAATTTTTATCATAGGTACTTTTCAACTGTGAGTGACGGAATCTAAAACAAAAATCGAGAAAATCACATTGTATGATTTTTAAGTAATTAATTTGCATTTTATTGCATTTTATTGCATGACATAAGTATTTGATACATCAGAAAAGCAGAACTTCATATTTGGTACAGAAACCTTTGTTTGCAATTACAGAGATCATACATTTCCTGTAGTTCTTGACCAGGTTTGCACACACTGCAGCAGGGATTTTGGCCCACTCCTCCATACAGACCTTCTCCAGATCCTTCAGGTTTCGGGGCTGTCGCTGGGCAATACGGACTTTCAGCTCCCTCCAAAGATGTTCTATTGGGTTCAGGTCTGGAGACTGGCTAGGCCACTCCAGGACCTTGAGATGCTTCTTACGGAGCCACTCCTTAGTTGCCCTGGCTGTGTGTTTCGGGTCGTTGTCATGCTGGAAGACCCAGCCACGACCCATCTTCAATGCTCTTACTGAGGGAAGGAGGTTGTTGGCCAAGATCTCGCGATACATGGCCCCATCCATCCTCCCCTCAATACGGTGCAGTCGTCCTGTCCCCTTTTTAGAAAAGCATCCCCAAAGAATGATGTTTCCACCTCCATGCTTCACAGTTGGGATGGTGTTCTTGGGGTTGTACTCATCCTTCTTCTTCCTCCAAACACGGCAAGTGGAGTTTAGACCAAAAAGCTATATTTTTGTCTCATCAGACCACATGACCTTCTCCCATTCCTCCTCTGGATCATCCAGATGGTCATTGGCAAACTTCAGACGGGCCTGGACATGCGCTGTCTTGAGCAGGGGGACCTTGCGTGCGCTGCAGGATTTTAATCCATTTTTATTTTATTTTTTTATTTCACCTTTATTTAACCAGGTAGGTCAGTTGAGAACAAGTTCTCATTTGCAACTGCGACCTGGCCAAGACAAAGCAAAGCAGTGTGACAAATAACAACACAGAGTTACACATTAAACAAACAGTCAAAAACACAATAGAAAAATCTATATACAGAGTGCAAAATGTAGTGCAAAAATGCAGTAAGGTTATGAGGTAGGACAATAAATAGACTATAGTGGTGACATAAATTACAGAATTATCATTATTAACACAGGAATGAAAAATGTGCAAATTATGATGTGCAAATAGAGATACTGGAGTGCAAGATTAGTGAAAATAAACAAAAAATAAAATATGGGGATGAGGTAGTAGTGTGGGCTATTTACAGAAGGGCTATATACAGGTGCAGCGATCGATAAGCAGCTTTGACAGCTGATGCTTAAAGTTATTGAGGGAGATAGGAACCTCTAGCTTCAATGATTTTTGCAATTCGTTCCAGTCATTGGCAGCAGCAAACTGGAAGGAATGGCGACCAAAGGAGGTGTTGGCTTTGGGGGTGACCAGTGAGATATACCTGCTGGAGCGCATGCTACGGGTGGGTGTTGCTATAGTGACCAGTGAGCTGAGATAGGGCGGGGATTTACCTAATAAAGACTTATAGATGACCTGGAGCCAGTGGGTTTGGCGACGAATATATAATGAAGGCCAGCCAACGAGAGCATACAGGTCGCAGTGGTGGGTAGTGTATGGGGCTTTGGTGACAAAACGGATGGCACTGTGATAGACTACATCCAATTTGCTAAGTAGAGTATTGGAGGCTAGTTTGTAAATGACATCGCCGAAATCAAGGATCGGTAGGATAGTCAGTTTTACAAGGGCATGTTTGGCAGCATGAGTGAAGGAGGCTTTATTGCGAAATAGGAAGCCAATTCTGGATTTAAGTTTGGATTGGAGATGGTTGATGTGAGTCTGGAAGTTGAGTTTATAGTCTAACCAGATGCCTAGGTATTTGTAGGTGTCCACGTATTCTAATTCGGATCCGTCGAGAGTAGTGATGATAGTCCGGTGGGCGGGTGCTGGCAGCGTTCGATAGAAAAGCATGCACTTAGTTTTACTAGCGTTTAAGAGCAGTTGGAGGCCACGGAAGGAGTGTTGTATGGCATTGAAGCTTGATTGAAGGTTAGTAAACACAGTATCCAAAGAGGGGCCAGATGTATACAGAATGGTGTCATCTGCGTAGAGATGGATCAGAGAGTCACCAGCAGCGAGAGCGACATCGTTGATGTATATAGAGAAAAGGGTTGGCCCAAGAATTGAACCCTGTGGTACCCCCATAGAGACTGCCAGAGGATCGGACAATAGGCCCTCCGATTTGACACACTGAACTCTGTCTGCAAAGTAGTTAGTGAACCAGGCAAGGCAGTCACTTGAGAAACCAAGGCTGTTGAGTCTGCCAATAAGAATGCAGTGATTGACAGAGTCGAAAGCCTTGGCCGGGTCGATGAAAACGGCTGCACAGTACTGTCTTTTATCGATGGCGGTTATGATATCGTTCAGTACCTTGAGCGTAGCTGAGGTGCACCCATGACCAGCTCGGAAACCAGATTGCATAGCAGAGAAGGTACGGTGGGATTCGAAGTGGTCAGTTATCTGTTTGTTAACTTGGCTTTCGAAAACTTTAGAAAGGCAGGGCAGGATGGATATTGGTCTATAACAGTTTGGGTCTAGAGTGTCTCCTCCTTTGAATAGGGGGATGACCGCGGCAGCTTTCCAATCTCTAGGGATCTCAGACGATACGAAAGAGAGGTTGAACAGGCTAGTGATAGGTGTTGCAACAATTTTGGCTGATAATTTCAGAAAGAGAGGGTCCAGATTATCTAGCCCAGCAGATTTGTAGGGGTCCAGACTTAGCAGCTCTTTCAGAACATCAGCCGTCTGGATTTGGGTGAAGGAGAAGCGGGGGGGGCTTGGGCAAGTAGCTGCCGGGGGTGCAGAGCTGTTGGCCGGGGTAGGGGTAGCCAGGTGGAAAGCATGGCCAGCTGTAGCAAAATGCTTATTGAAATTTTCGATAATCGTGGATTTATCGGTGGTAACAGTGTTTCCGAGCCTCAATGCAGTGGGCAACTGGGAGGAGGTGCTCTTATTCTCCATGGACTTTACAGTGTCCCAGAACTTTTTGGAGTTAGTGCTACAGGAAGCAAATTTTTGTTTGAAAAAGCTGGCCTTTGCTTTTCTAACTGACTGTGTGTACTTGTTCCTGACTTCCCTGAATAGCTGCATATCGCGGGGGCTGTTCGATGCTAATGCAGTGCGCCACAGGATGTTTTTGTGTTGGTCTAGTGCAGTCAAGTCTGGGGTGAACCAAGGGCTATATCTATTCTTAGTTCTACGTTTTTTGAAAGGGGCATGCTTATTTAGGATGGTGAGGAAAGCACTTTTAAAGAACAACCAGGCGTCCTCTACTGACGGGATGAGGTCAATATCCTTCCAGGATACCTGGGCCAGATCTAATAGAAAGGCCTGCTCGCAAAAGTGTTTTAGGGAGCGTTTGACAGTGATAAGGGGTGGTCGTTTGACCGCTGACCCATTGCGAATGCAGGCGATGAGGCAGTGATCGCTGAGATCCTGGTTGAAAACAGAGGAGGTGTATTTGGAGGGCAAGTTAGTCAGAATGACATCAATAATGGTACCCATGTTTACGGATTTTGGGTTGTACCTGGTGGGTTCCTTGATAATTTGTGTGAGATTGAGGGCATCTCTCTTAGATTGAAGTACAGCCGGGGTGTTAAGCATATCCCAGTTTAAGTCACCTAACAGTACAAACTCTGAAGATAGATGGGGGGCAATCAATTCACATATGGAGTCCAGGGCACAGCTGGGGGCTGAGGGGGGTCTGTAACAGGCTGCAACAGTGAGAGACTTATTTCTGGAAAGGTGGATTTTTAAGAGTAGAAGCTCAAACTGTTTGGGCACAGACCTGGACAGTATGACAGAACTCTGCAGGTTATCTCTGCAGTAGATTGCAACTCCGCCACCTTTGGCAGTTCTATCTTGACGGGAAATGTTGTAGTTGGGGATGGAAATTTCCGAATTTTTGGTAGCCTTCCTAAGCCAGGATTCTGACACAGCTAGGACATCCGGGTTGGCGGAGTGTGCTAAAGCGGTGAATAAATCAAACTTAGGGAGGAGGCTTCTAATGTTAACATGCATGAAACCAAGGCTTTTACGGTTACAGAAATCAACAAATGAGAGCGCCTGGGGAATAGGTGTAGTACTGGGGGTTATAGGGCCTGGGTTTGCCTCTACATCACCAGAGGAACAGAGGAGTAATAGAATCAGTGTTCGGCTGAGGGCTTTCAGAACTGGACGTCTAGTACGTTGGCTACATAGAATAAAAGGAGCAGATTTCTGGGCGTGGTGGAATAGGTTGAGGGCATAATGTACAGACAAGGGTATGGTAGGATGTGAGTTCAGTGGGGGTAAACCTAGGCGTTGGGTAATGAAGAGAGAGGTTGCATCTCTGGAGACACCAGTTAAGCCAGGTGAGGTCTCCGCATGTGTGGGGGGAGGAACAAAGGAGCTATCAGAGGCCAGTTGAGCAGGACTGGGGGCTCTACAGTGAAATAAAACAATAATAGCTAGCCTGAACAGCAAAAGACAAGGCATATTGAAATAAGAAAGGGGCAGAAAAATAAAATAAAATAAAAAACAGTTAATTAAGAGAGCTAAGACAACGACGGGTAATGGAGATGAATGGACAAAGAGGGTCAGTTAGAAAAAGTGATGTACTACACACAGGACCTGAGGCCTGATAGTTAAACAGAAAGAAATACCATATAACCAAACAGTCCTGCAGGCATCAGCTGTGGAGCTGAGCAATCATAGGATCCGATGAACAGCAAAGTGGTGAGCCGGGGATCAGTTAAAATGGGCACGGCGTTCAGCGTGTTAGCAGGCTGGGCTAGCAGGCTCGGCTAGCAGGCTGGGCTAGCAGGCTGGGCTAGCAGGCTGGGCTAGCAGGCCAGAGCTAGCAGGCCAGGGCTAGCAGGCTGGGCTAGCAGGCCGGAGCTAGCAGGCTGGGCTAGCAGGCTGGGCTAGCAGGCTGGGCTAGCAGGCCGGAGCTAGCAGGCTGGGCTAGCAGGCCGGAGCTAGCAGATGGATCTTCGGCGACGTCGCAGAGGAGAACCCTGTTGAGACCACGTCGGACAATTACGTCGGCAGACCAGTCACGGTGGCTCGGTGGGGTTCCGTGTCGACAGTAGAAGGTCCAGGTAGGTTGACAAGGTACTGGAGCCCGGGAGAGTAGCTAGCACACGTCGGATGTCCGGGAGATGAGCCTAGCTCACGCTAGCATTGGTAGCGTGTAAACAATGGAGGTTAGCTATAACGCCGGTCACTCGAATGCAGCTAGCTAGCTGTGATGATCCGGTGTGGTAGTCCTGTAATTTCAGTGGAAATCCGGTGAAGTGGAAGGGAACGCAGTCCGATAAGCGCTGGGTTGGTAGCGCGCTGAGCAGACTGGCCAATATTGTCCGAACTGAAAGCTGTCTGAGCAGCTAGAGCGGAGGTGATGACCGCTAGCAATGGTTAGCGATGGAAGGTTAGCAAGCTAGCTAGCAGGCTAACTTTTGACTGCGGTTCAGTTAAATAGTGGAAAAGCACGGATATTTGATCCGATATTTGGTCCGTATCACATTGGGTAAGGTGGCTTGCAGGAGGGGTAAAAACGGGAACAAGTAAAAATGTATGTAAAGACAAAATTACAAACTACTACAAACTATTTACATGGGTCACGAGACGGGACAACAAAAAATAAAAATACGTCTACACTGTTACGCCATCTTGGATAGATAATCGTAGACGTCGTAGTGTGTTACTAATGGTTTTCTTTGAGACTGTGGTCCCAGCTCTCTTCAGGTCATTAACCAGGTCCTGCCGTGTAGTTCTGGGCTGATCCCTCACCTTCCTCATGATCATTGATGCCCCACGAGGTGAGATCTTGCATGGTGCCCCAGACCGAGGGAGATTGACCGTCATCTTGAACTTCTTCCATTTTCTAATAATTGCGCCAACAGTTGTTGCCTTCTCACCAAGCTGCTTGCCTATTTTCCTGTAGCCCATCCCAGCCTTGTGCAGGTCTACAATTTTATCCCTGATGTCCTTACACAGTTCTCTGGTCTTGGCCATTGTGGAGAGGTTGGAGTCTGTTTGTTTGATTGAGTGTGTGGACAGGTGTCTTTTATACAGGTAACAAGTTCAAACAGGTGCAGTTAATACAGGTAATGAGTGGAGAACAGGAGGGCTTCTTAAAGAAAAGCTAACAGGTCTGTGAGAGCCGGAATTCTTACTGGTTGGTAGGTGATCAAATACTTATGTCATGCAATAAAATGCAAATTAATTATTTAAAAATCATACAATGTGGTTTTCTGGATTTTTGTTTTAGATTCCGTCTCTCACAGTTGAAGTGTACTTATGATAAAAATTACAGACCTTTACATGCTTTGTAAGTAGGAAAACCTGCAGAATCGGCAGTGTATCAAATACTTGTTCTCCCCACTGTATGTATATAGTCCTAATTCATTCCTGTCACGATAATTTCTGTCTCAATGTTCTAAATGAACTCTTTATAACTCTATCTGTATCCTGAAGGTTGTAATTCTTCAGTTTGTTTTAAATAATACAGAGAGAGGTCCAGTTTACAATGGTTAGCATTTTATTCAGAGAACGTTCTGACGAAAAAAACAATACATAGCTTTTTATACTTCTCAGTCAGAAAAGCCCCCACTCTCCTTGATGAGGGATGTAACCTCTCAGGTCACTCCCTTCGAGGACATCCTTCAGTTGCTAATGTTTTACACACATCTCAAAGAGACAAGACCCCCACCCTGCTTTATGGGGGCCTGTGAACTTTTATGGCCGGCCTAATCTCCTGCAAGCCTAACAGCCTTCACAAATGGTCTGTCTCCTCCTCTGTTGTCTTAACTACAACCTGGTCTAAACATTGTCTATGTTCCCACATTCTTAGAATCATAATCGTATAATTCTAATACATCTCACACATTACACAGTTTCAGGGTGAAACATCTTAGTCATTAACTTTAAACATACAAATGTATTTATCAAGTCCTTACTAGATTTGTGTGTATTGGGTATATGTTGTGTAATTGTTAAATATTCCTTGTTTGATATTACTGCACTGTCGGAGCTAGAAGCACAAGCATTTCGCTACCCCCGCATTAACATCTGCTAAACACGTGCAATATGTAGACATTTTTTCAAACAACGCGAAAAAACAAACAAAATAGCACAGCTGGTTAGGAACCCGTAAAACAGCAGTCATCCCCTCTATTTTTGGTACATCAGATTGGTACATCATGATTGAAGTGGCCAATTTAGGCACTTTTTAGACCTATAAATGCCCTCTGTAAGACCCTATGATCTGTGAACCACACATGATATGGACAACATGTTGGTGTCATTATACTCCTTATAGTGTGCTCTAAAATATTGAATATTTGTTGATTTTGAAATATCTCAAAACTACCCTTTTAGATTTTGTTCATTTTAAGATATTGTGTTTGGAACCACATATCAGTTCAATTCGTAAAGCATTCTCACTAACGGGTGCAACAAATATAGCCACGTACAAGGCACTCCTCAAAATATGTTAATGAGCCAATGATTTTTTTCCATCCCACAACATTTTTCCACATTGCACCATAATATATAGAATTCTGCAGTGAATATACAGCAAAACAGTACTTTATTGTTAAATTGTATTGTAATAAAATTACAGCAATTGCTAACAATGAATATGTTTATATTACAGCATACCAATGAATATTAGGTGTTTCTATCACTTGCACTTGTATAGCCCTTAAGGAAGGCTTCAAAGCTGGCAGTGATTACAGGGCGAAACAGATCAAAAGGACATGGCTAAACACTCAACCATTAAAGGTTTGAGATTGCTTCCACTCTGATCTGTCCCCTATACACATTACATTGTTAGGGAACTACTACCACATTTATGTTGAATTGGTACATCACTCTCACTAACAGGTGCAACAAATAAACCCTTTTACAAGGCAAGCCCCAAAATATGTTAATGAGCCAAAAAATACAGTATGGTACTGTAGTCTGTGGGGTGTTAGCACCATCATTCACAGTATGCTGCTGTAAATATACAGCAACATTGCTGTAATTTTTCATCAGTGTAGCAGAATGCCATTGAGCCACCATAATGCATTGCTCTTTACAGTACTGTAATATAGAATTACAGTATCTAACTGTAAATAATTTGATGCAGTACAAGTATATATCTTACAAAAATGTAAAAGGAGACCATTTTACATTTTACAGATCCCTACGCATGGAGAATGTCATCCACATGCCTTCCTCTCCCCTCCCTAAACCCCTAAACACTGCTATTCTGGGAGATCCAGTTAAAAGTATCAGCTTGGATCTCCCAGCCCTCCACCCACCCTTGCATCCTCTCCGTCAGCAACTCCCCCTTACCTTTCCTCCACTCCCTCCCACATTCCACTTCTCTAACACTCACACATCCCAATGCATGAAGCATGTAACACCCCCAACAGGTCAAAGTGTATATGGACCACTGTAGTAGTGTAGTGAATTCATTTGACTAGGAACCAGCATGCAGGATCTGGAAATGGGGTATCTAGTCAGTTGCACAACTGAATGCATTCAACCAAAATGTGTCTTCCTCATTTAACCTAACCCCTCTGAATTAGAGAGGTGCAGGGGCTGCCTTAATCAACTTCCACATCATCGGCACCCATGGAGCAGTTGTTGTTGGGGGTTAACGTCCTTTCTCAAGGGCAGAACAACAGATTTTTTCACCTTGTCAGATCAGGGATTCAAACCAGCAACCTTTCAGTTACTGGCCCAACGCTCTTAACCGCCAGGCTGCCTTGGGGAAACTGAAAACTGTTTGCAGATCTATACACTTCAGCTGTCACAGCAAAAAACTGAGGGATTAACATCTCATAGTGTGGATGACAGGGAGGGAGGGACGGAAGTCTAGAGGGAGGGAAAAAGCCAAGGGACACAGGGATGGAGGGAGAGAGAGAGAGAGAGGCCCATGTGGTAGGTACTGTACCTGTCTGTATCTTGAATCCCCTTTAATGTTTAGTAGCAGCATAGTGAGGTCATCAGTACGCATGGAACGCAAATACCAATTAAGGGAGTTGGAGTGCATTAAATCTTAACGGCTCGTGCATTACATAAGTCACTCATCACACTTCCTGTGTATGTGTGTGTGTGTGCGCACGTACCTGCACTGAGCTCCCGGGACCTCTATGCTTCCTCCATTATCGCCACCTGTAAAATGAGTCAACTAATTAAGCCTGTATTTCCAGCCAATTAGTAGACGGCTGACATCTTCCTCTCAGTGAGTAACAAGAAGTCACATCCCTCTTCAGCTCTCCCCTGTACCTCCCTTTTACATTACAATCTCTTCATTAATTTGTGTGTGTGTGTATAAGACTCTGTGGCTCTTCATTAGGGGCCAGGCAGGATGCTGCTGCTGCCACTGGTTGGACTAGTAATAAAGAGGGAAAGTGTTCTATACAGGTGTTGAGAAAGAGAGGAGACTTTAATGGAGTTTTTCACCTGTGGGCCCACTTGATGTTCATTTATTTATACACTGGGGGCCAAAAGTTTGGATTATTACTCATTCAAGGGTTTTTCTTTATTTAGAATAAAAGTAAAGACATCAAAACTATGACATAACACATATGGAATCATGTAGTAACCAAAAAAGTGTTAAACAAATCGAAATATATTTGAGATTCTTCAAATAGCCACCTTTGCCTTGTTGACAGCTTTGCACACTCTTGGCATTCTCTCAACCAGCGTCACCTGGAATGCTTTTCCATCAGTCTTGGAGTTCCCACATATGCTGAGCACTTGTTGGCTGCTTTTCCTTCACTGTGGTACGACTCATCCCAAACCATCTAAATTTGGTTGAGGTTGGAACCAAAAATCTTAAATTTGTACTCCATACCAAAGGACGAATTTCCAAATTCAAATCATAAAATCAAATCAAATAATCAAATCAAATCACATTTATTTATAAAGCCCTTTTTACATCAGCCGATGTCACAAATTACTATACAGAAACCCAGCCTAAAACCCCAAACAGCAAGCAATGCAAAAATTCCCTAGAAAGGCAAAACCTAGGAAGAAACCTAAAGAGAAACCAGGCTCTGAGGGGTGGCCAGTCCTCTTCTGGCTGTGCCGGGTGGAGATTATAACAATTCATGGCCATTAAGGCCAGTTCTTTCTCCAAGATGTTCAATTGTTCTTAGATGACCAGCAGGGTCAAATAATAATAGTTGTGGAGGTTGCAACAGGTAAATACATCAGGAGTGAATGTCACTTGGCTTTTCAGTGCAATAGAGCGCAGGTGCGGTAGAGAGAGAGCGAGATGAAAACAGCAGGTCTGGGACAAGGTGGCACGTCCAATGAACAGGTCAGGGTTCCATAACCGCAAGCAGAAGAGTTGAAACCGGTGCAGCAGCACGACCAGGTAAACTGGGGACAGCAAGGAGTCATCACGGCAGGTGGTCCTGAAGCATGGTCCTCTGGGTAGGCTCAGGTCCCCCGGGAGAGGAGGTAGAGTGGGAGAGAGAGAGAATTAGAGGCAGCATACTTAAATTCACACAAGACACCGGATAATAACATCAGATTTAACAAACTGACCCTAGCCCTCCGGCACATAGACTATTGCAGCATAGATACTGGAGGCTGAGACAGGGGGGGGTCAGGAGACACTGTGGCCCCCTCCGACAATACCCCGACAATACCCCCGGACAGGGCCAACCAGGCAGGATATAACCTCACCCTCTCTGCCAAAGCACAGCCCCTACACCAATAGAGGGATATCAACAACCACCAACTTACTACCCTGAGACAAGGCTGTGTATAGCCCACGAAAGATCCCCTCCACTGCACAAGCCTGAGGGGGCGACAAACCGGACAGGAAGTGACGCACCCCTCCTAGGGATGGCATGGAAAGCACCAGTAAGCCAGTGACTCAACCCCCGTAATAGGGTCAGAGGCAGAGAATCCCAATGGAGAGACGGGAACCGGCCAGGCAGAGACAGCAAGGGTGGTTCGTCGCTCCAGAGCCTTGCCGTTCACCCTTGCACCCCTGGGCCAGACTACACTCAATCATAGGGTATACTGAAGAGGTGAGTCTTCAGTAAAGACTTAAAGGTCGAGACGGAGTCTGCGTCTCTCACATGGATAGGCAGACCATTCCATAAAAATGTAGCTCTATAGGAGAAAGCCCTGCCTCCAGCTGTTTGCTTAGAAATTCTAGGGACAATGAGGAGGCCTGCGTCTTGTGACTGGAGCGTACGTGTAGGTATGTACGGCAGGACCAAATCTGAGAGATAAGTAGGAGCAAGCCCATGTAATGCTTTGTAGGTTAGCAGTAAAACCTTGAAATCAGCCCTAGCCTTAACAGGAAGCCAGTGTAGAGAGGCTAGCACGGGAGTAATATGATCAAATCTTTTGGTTCTAGATTCTAGCAGCCGTGTTTAGCACTAATTGAAGTTTATTTAGTGCTTTATGCGGGTGCCGGAGAGTAGAGCATTGCAGTAATCTAATCTAGAAGTGACAAAAGCATGGATTAGCTTTTCGGCATCATTTTTTGACAATTTTTTTTTTGCTATGTTACGAAGGTGTAAAAAAGCTATCCTTGAAATATTCTTTGTATTTTCATTAAAAGAGAGATCAGGGTGCAGAGTAATGCCGAGGTCTTTCACAGTTTTTGGGGGGGGGGGGGGACTGTACAACCATCAAGATAATTGTCAGATCCAAAAGCAGATCTCTTTGTTTCTTGGGATCTAGAACTAGCATCTCTGTTTTGTCAGAATTTAAAAGTAAAACATTTTCCTGCCATCCACTTCCTTATGTCTGAAACACAGGCTTCCAGGGAAGGTAATTTTGGGGCATCACCATGTTTCATCGAAATGTACAGCTGTGTGTCGTCCGCATAGCAATGGAAGTTAACATTATGTTTCCGGATGATATCACCAAGAAGTAAAATATATAATGAAAACAATAGTGGCCCTAAAACGGAACCTTGAGGAACACCGGAACTTACAATTGATTTGTCAGAGGACAAACCATCCACGGAGACGAACTGATATCTCTCCGACAGATAAGATCTAAACCAGGCAACAACTTGTCTGTGTAGACCAATTAAGGTTTCCAATCTCTCCAAAAGAATATGGTGGTCGATGGTGTCAAAAGCAGCACTAAGGTCTAAGAGCATGAGGACAGATGCAGAGTCTTGGTCTGACTCCATTAAAAGGTTGTTTACCACTTTCACGAGTGCAGTCTCAGTGCTATGATAGGGTCTAAAACCAGACTGAAGTGTTTCGTATACATTATTTGTCTTCAGGAAGGCAATGAGTTGCTGCGCAACAGCTTTTTCTAAGATTTTTGAGAGAAATAGGAGATTCGATATAAGCCGATAGTTTTTTACATTTCCTGGGTCAAGGCTTGGCTTTTTCAAGAGCGGCTTTATTACTGCCACTTTTAGAGAGTTTGGTACACATCCGGTGGAGAGGGAGCCATTTATTATGTCCAGCATAGGAGGGCCGAGCACAGGAAGTAGCTCTTTCAGTAGTTTAGTTGGAATAGGGTCTAGTATGCAGGTTGAAGGTTTAGAGGCCATGACAATTTTCATGAATGTGTCAAGAGATATAGGATTAAAAAACTTGAGTGTCTCCATTGATCCTAGGTCCTGGCAGTTCTGTGCAGACTCAGGACAGCTGAGCTTTGGGGAAATACGCAGATTCAAAGAGGAGTCCGTAATTTGCTTTCTAATGATAATGATCTTTTCGTTGAAGAAGTTCATGAATTCATCACTGCTGAAGTGAAAGGCATCCTCTCTTGGGGAATGCTGCTTTTTAGTTAGCTTTGCAACAGTATCAAATAGAAATTTAGGAATCATTTCCACTGGTCTAATGTCCATTGCTCGTGTTTCTTGGCCCAAGTCTCTTCTTCTTCTTGGTGTCCTTTAGTAGTGGTTTCTTTGCAGAAATTCGCCCATGAAGACCTGATTCACACAGTCTCCTCTGAACAGTTGATGTTGAGATCATTACATTGTCTGTTACTTGAACTCTGTGAAGAATTTATTTGGACTGCAATCTGAGGCTGGTAACTCTAATGAATTTATCCTCTGCAGCAGAGGTATTTCTGTGGTGGTTCTCATGAAGCTGGTTGAGAGAATGCCATGAGTGTGCAAAGCTGTCATCAAGGCAAAGGGTGGCTACTTTGAAGAATCTCAAATATAAAATATATTTTTGGGGTTACTACATGACTCCATATGTGTTATGTCATAGTTTTGATGTCTTCACTTGTATTCTACAATGTAAAAAACAGTGCAAATAAAGAAAAAAAAACCTTGAATTAGTAATATTCCAAACGTTTTGCCCCCAGTGTACATACACACACACACACACTGTTTTTCATTTGTGTGATATGCTGAAGTTGTTCAACTTCACTCCGGAGACAGCATTTAAAAGTTGTATTTCTTAATGTTTGGATTTGGAATAGTCAAAAACTGGAAAACAAAGCTTGGCATAGTTTTGCACACAATTTGTTAATAACCTCAACATCAATACGTGTGATGACCCCTGCTGGTTTGTAATAAAAGTACAGTGAGTGCAGGAGTATTTACATTTCTACAGTCTAAGAGGAGGTTTTGATTGATCATCGATAGTATTACTTATTTTATATTTTTTTGTTAGAACATAAACCTCTGAGAAACGTGTGTATTTTTATTCAACCAGACATAATCAGTTATTCCCAAATATTTGGCATATTCTAATTCCAAACCACGGGTGGCGCTCTCAGCCAGCGGTGTTATGTTGTACCGTAGAAGAAGAAAGAGTGACGTCTTACGTATAAAAAATAGAGGCCATGGTCGAAGTGGATTGTAAATACATCAACTGTACCAATTGTAACTTTCTTTATTATCAACAAAACATGTGGTCGGATGTGTCAGCAATGCAGGATGCTTACAAGATGTTTATGTTCAACTTTCAGGTTGACATTCTCGGCGGAGAGAAACGAGGGCGAGCGTCCAAGCGAGGAATACAAACGAATCGGTAAAACCATACAGCTAGCTAACTTAGCTTACCATATCAATGAATGAAGGAGCAAACTATAATTTCAACTGTACTCTACTGGTTGTTCACTTGGTTCGTCTTTGGACATTTGAGACAAAATATCTACAAGAAAAATGAATTAAACAGGTTTTTCAAAATGCAGACGTATATTCATTACGGAAAACGTTGAAGAATCGAACGGGGAGGGACCTACCCGAGTTTGTCAAATAGGAACACTGCGTTTCGGGTTGGAGGAAACGGTTTCAAAACATGTTGCGACAGAATCGTCGTAATGATTAGGTTAAGCGTACCTATTATAGTTAACGCACTTACCCATAAAGCCCACTTCCATTTCTTGATAAGAAAAAAAACGTTTTCTGCTGTTTTAATGTTTCAACCAATTAATTTGGTTGTTATATCCATAACAGTTTATGGATATAATCCAATGTCATGTTTTATTACTAAGTTATTGACAGTTATGTGTAAATTCCGACTAGTGGCCAATTTCAAAGCTGCAAAAAGACGTTGGTGTTTAGGCGACCCTGGGATAAACACATTTTCCAGATATCTTTTGTACTTTATCATATAAGTAATCATACCTTATGTCAAATTAAGATGCTAATGCGCTGTTATATGCACATAATAGCATATTTTATGTGCATTAATTACTATTTCTTCACCTTTATTTAACCAGGTAGGCCAGTTGAGAACAAGTTCTCATTTACAACTGAGACCTGGCCAAGACAAAGCAAAGCAGTGCGACAAAAAACAAGTTACACATGAGATAAACAAACGTAAAGTCAATAACACAATAGATAATCTATATACAGAGTGTGCAAATGTAGTGCAAACATTTTTTTTTTAAAGAAATGTTTGCCGATCATCTACGAATGCCTTCGAGATCGACGTGACCACTGCTTTAGAAAGTTGAGTGAAGTTCAATCTCGCGCTTCTCTCTGTGGGGTGATATTTCTGCGCAGTGGTCCCAAGGAGCTGCGTGGCAGACTCTGGGCTACTGCGCGTGCGCAGCTTAGAGGAGGGAACATTGTCTGTGGCATTGTGTTGTGTGACAACTGCTCATTTTAGAATGGCCTTTTATTGTCCCGAGCACAAGGTGCACCTGTGTAATGATCATGCTGTTTAATCCGTTTCTTGATATGCCACACCTGTCAGGTGGATGGACTATCTTGGCAAAGGAGAAATGCTCACTAACAGGAATGTAAACAAATTAGTGCACAAGATTTTTGTGCGAATGGAAAAAGTATGGGATTTTTTTTATTTCAGCTCATGAAACATGGGATCAACACTTTACATGTTGCGTTTATATTTCTGTTCAGTATAAATGTTTTTTGTTCAAATTTATGTTGATTTAAAACTACAGTTGCATATTATTAATCTAGCCATGGTGCCTTTACCAAGTTTAGAAATCTCTCTACTCTCTCCAAGACGTTTGAGTGGACAGGTAGTTATTGATGCAGAGAGAGAAGAATCAGGCTTGATCAGGCTTGAGGTATATCAGGGATAGAAGACCTACAAGTGGTGGACGAAAATGCAATCAAATGAGGGACAAGAAGATGATTATTGGGCGACCACTCATGCACTGTTGGGTTGTTGGGTTGCACTGCATTGTCATATTGTTGTCCTTCTTTCATCCAGGTGATCCTGTTTTTTTGGTCCACCACCTGTACCTTTTGTAATACACAGTAGAGAGGGAGATTTGAAACTGTCTTCAGATAGGCTTTAGGAAGACAAGTTGAACTAATAACACTAAACAATACATTAATTTCAAGATAACAGTGACAAACATTGCCAACAAACTGTTAGGGGCTACATAAAGCTGTCCCAACAGCAGAGTCCCAACAGCAGTCCCAACAACTTACCACTGTTACACCTGGCTATCAGCGGAGCCTTGTCTGGCAGCGAAACAGTTCATTCAGCCTAATTTACTGCCTTTTAAAAAAACATTGCTGATATGGCTGACTCGTTTAAACAAATGTGGTTTCTACTTACAATTGAGATGTACAAAGTGTGGCATAAGGGGACGACAAGCGTATGAGGCAATCCGTAATTTCGATTAAGACATTAATGACCGAGCGACGGCAGACATAGTCATAACTATTTGTTCAGCACTTTTGAAATGTACAGCGACAGCATTCAGAACATGGGTCGTTCTTACAGTGTACTCCCAAGTCAGAAACGTAGGATAAATAAAGGGGGCATATACAGTGGCAAGAAATTATGTGAACCCTTTGGAATTACCTGGATTTCTGCATAAATTGGTCATAAAATCGGATAATTTGAAGTCACAACAATAGACAAACACTGTTACCCCTTTTCCACCAAAGCATTTTGAGAGCCGGTTCGGAGCCGGTGCCTACTCGCGAACCAGTTCTTTGTGTTTCGACAGCCAAAGAACCGGTTCTCGGCCAGGAAAATTGGTTCCAAAGCGGCACCAACTCTTTGCTGGACTAGAACCGTTCTTTTACCACGTCATGCTTACGCTGGGGGCGGGGTTATTGTGACCAACAACACGACGGGAAAGGTTGTGACCGCCATTGCTAAAAACACAGCGCTAGTAGATGTGTTCTAAACGTTTTCTTCTGACCCCAATATAGGATCGCAAAGCCAGGAGAAACATTTGCAGAAAGACTATGTAGTCCGCCATTGTAATTGTTATGCTTGAAGTTGGCGCAAGCGTTTCTGGGAAAGCTAAGACGTATGGCGACGTACACAGTGACGTAACGACGTCGTTCGCTGGGCTCTCTAGTCAGTGGAAAAACAAACAGGTTCTGAGAAGGTTCGCAAGTTGAACCAACTTTGAACCAACTTTGAACCAGCACCAGTTCCGAACCAGTTCTTTTTTGGTGGAAAAGGGGTATGTGTGCTTAAACTAATAACACAAGTTATTGTATTTTTCTTGTCTATATTAAATATATCAATTAAACACTCTTGGTGTAGGTTGGAAAAAGTATGTGAACCCCTAGGCTAATGACTTCTCCAAAAGCTAATTGGAGTCAGGAGTCCGCTAACCTGGAGTCCAATCAATGAGACAAGGTTAGAGATGTTGGTTAGAGCTGCCCTGCCCTATAAAAAAACACTCACAAATTGAGTTTGCTATTCACAAGAAGCATTGCCTGATGTGAACCATGCCTCGAACAAAAGAGATCTCAGAAGACCTAAGATTAACAATTGTTGACTTGCATAAAGCTGGAAAGGGTTACAAAGGTATCTCTAAAAGCCTTGATGTTCATCAGTCCACGATAAGACAAATTGTCTATAAATGGAGAAAGTTCAGCAATGTTGCTACTCTCCCTAGGAGTGGCCGTCCTGCAAAGATGACTGCAAGAACACAGCGCAGAATTCTCAATGAGGTTAAGAAGAATCTTAGTGTCAGCTAAAAACGTACAGAAATCTCTGGAACATGCTAGCATCTCTGTTGAGTCTACGATACGGAAGAAGCCATTGCTGTCCAAAAAAACATTGCTGCACTTCTAAAGTTTGCAAAAGAGCACCTGGATGTTCCACAGTGCTACTGGCAAAATATTTTGTGGACAGATTAAACTAAAGTTGAGTTGCTTGGAAAGTACACAACACTGTGTGGATAAAAAAAGGCACAGCACACCAACATCAAAGCCTCATCCCAACTGTAAAGTATGGTGGAGGGAGCATCATGGTTTGGGGCTGCCTCAGGGCCTGGAAAGCTTGCTATCATTGACAGAAAAATGAATTCCCAAGTTTATCAAGACTTTTTGCAGGAGAATGTAAAGCTATCTGTCTGTCAATTGAAGCTCAACATAAGTTGTTTGATGAAAAATGACAACGACCCAAAACACAGAAGTAGATCAACAACAGAATGGCTTCAACAGAAGAAAATACGCATTCTGGAGTGGCCCAGTCAGAGTCCTGACCTCAACCCGATTGAGATGCTGTGGCATGACCTCGAGTGGTTCACACCAGAATATTGCTGAACTGAAACAGTTTTGTAACGAGGAATGGTCCAAAATTCCTCCTGACCATTGTGCAGGTCTGATCCGCAACTACAGAAAACATTTGGTTGAGGTTATTGCTGCCAAAGGAGGGTCAACCAGTTATTAAATCCAAGGTTTCACATACTTTTCCCACCCTGCACTGTGAATGTTTACACAGTGTTCAATAAAGAGAAAGGGAAATAACTACTTCAAGGTCTCAGAGCGAGTGACATCACAGATTGAAACGCTACTAGTGCGCACTGCTAACTAGCTAGCCGTTTCACACCAGTTACAGCAGCATAAGACATTTTTGGACTCACGATGTTGTGATGTGCTGGAATGGCGCGGCGGTCTGTCGCGGGCAAATTTTGTAATCAAAAAGAAAGATGCCGGATTTACAATTCCGAGTTGAATGACCGTTCAAAACGTAATTTCCCAGTTAGCCACTGTCACCGATTTCCTTACAAACCACTCATTGTTGAATTTGCGATCTCCAAATTGTTGTTTAATTTTCATGGCCGATGAGCACCAATACTTTTATCTATATTTTCTCTTCATTATTTCTCTTCATATAAGGATTAGCATGTAGAGTTGATTCATGTTGATGACTGCTAGAGAGATTGTGAAAGTAAGATGTTGACATGATCAGTCCAATCAAAGCTACTGTACATATAACGTGATTTGACGTAATTTCTGTGGCCAATGACCTTGTTTACAGACAGATTATTTCACTTATAATTCACTATATCACAATTCCAGTGGGTCAGAAATTTACATACACTAAGTTGACTGTGCCTTTAAACAGCTTGGAAAATTCCAGAAAAGGATGTCATGGCTTTAGAAGCTTCTGATATACCTTCAAACTCGGTGCCTCTTTGCTTGACATCACAGAAAAATCAAAAGAAATCAGCCAAGACCTCAGAAAACAAATTGTAGACCAAATGCCTGAAGGTACCGCGTTCATCTGTACAAACAATAGTACGCAAGTATAAACACCATGGGACCACGCAGCCGTCATACCGCTCATGGAAGGAGAAGCGTTCTGTCTCCTAGAGATGAACGTACTTTGGTTGAAAAGTGTAAATCAATCCCAGAACAAAACCAAAGGACCTTGTGAAGATGCTGGAAGTAACAGGTACAAAAGTATCTATATCCACAGTAAAATGAGTCCTATATCGACCTGAAAGGCCGCTCAGAAAGGAAGAAGTCACTGCTACAACACCGCCATAAAAAAGGACTACGGTTTGCAACTGCACATGGGGACAAAGATCGTACTTTTTGGAGAAATGTCCTCTGGTCTGATGAAACAAAAATAGAACTGTTTGGCCATAATGACCATCGTTATGCTTTGAGGAAAAAGGGGGAGGCTTGCAAGCCAAAGAACACCATCCCAACCGTGAAGCACGTAACTGACTTAAAACAGGGAATTTTGACTAGGATTAAATTGTGAAAAACTCAGTTTAAATGTATTTGGCTAAGGTGTATGTAAACTTCTGACTTCAACTGCATATCTTTTTTTGTACATTGTTTGCAAACTGATATGTGACACGTATTAATGGCAAAATAACATGTAAAACAGGCAAGCCCCCCCCCCCCCCCCCCCCAAAGAAAATATTGATATACAAAAAAAAAAAAAAAATGTATGTGTATATATACAGTGGGGAGAACAAGTATTTGATACACTGCCGATTTTTCAGGTTTTCCTACTTACAAAGCATGTAGAGGTCTGTAATTTTTATCATAGGTACACTTCAACTGTGAGAGACGGAATCTAAAACAAAAATCCAGAAAATCACATTGTATGATTTTTAAATAATTAATTTGCATTTTATTGCATGACATAAGTATTTGATCACCTACCAACCAGTAAGAATTCCAGCTCTCACAGACCTGTTTGGAGGAAGAAGAAGGATTAGTACAACCCCAAGAACACCATCCCAACCGTGAAGCATGGAGGTGGAAACATCATTCTTTGGGGATGCTTTTCTGCAAAGGGGACAGGACGACTGCACCATATTGAGGGGAGGATGGATGGGGCCATGTATTGCGAGATATTGGCCAACAACCTCATTCTCTCAGTAAGAGCATTGAAGATGGGTCGTGGCTGGGTCTTCCAGCATGACAACGACCTGAAACACACAGCCAGGGCAACTAAGGAGTGGCTCCGTAAGAAGCATCTCAAGGTCCTGGAGTGGCCTAGCCAGTCTCCAGACCTGAACCCAATAGAACATCTTTGGAGGGAGCTGAAAGTCCGTATTGCCCAGCGACAGCCCCGAAACCTGAAGGATCTGGAGATGGTCTGTATGGAGGAGTGGGCCAAAATCCCTGCTGCAGTGTGTGCAAACCTGGTCAAGAACTACAGGAAACGTATGATCTCTGTAATTGCAAACAAAGGTTTCTGTACCAAATATTAAGTTCTGCTTTTCTGATGTATCAAATACTTATGTCATGCAATAAAATGCAAATTAATTACTTAAAAATCATACAATGTGATTTTCTGGATTTTTTGTTTTAGATTCCGTCACTCACAGTTGAAGAGTACCTATGATAAAAATTACAGACTTCTACATGCTTTGTAAGTGGGACAACCTGCAAAATTGGCAGTGTATCAAATACTTGTTCTCCCCACTGTATGTGTTTTGCTAAATAGGCTCTTCCCCACCTGCCCTGAATGATGGGTCGCCACTGCAGCAAATTCAGCTTTCAGATAATTCATTGAAAGTTGTATGTTTTATCTTTGTGCATGGCATCTTATACTCAGAGGGCTGATTTATGGGTTCAGGTTTTTGTTATAACCACGCAATAACACCTGATTTCAAGTCTATATTAAGTTGAATCAGGTGTGTGTTGGTTGGCAAGAACAAAAGCCACAAAAGTCCACATTGATCTCTGTGGATACGATTAGACACCCCCCTATTATGAGTGCTACTTTCATGATGAATAGTAATCCGTTTATTTTAATAACTTTAGGGGTGATTGATATAATCTAATTTTACACAAGAAATGTACGTTTTGAACATTTGAAAATTAATACAAATGTATTATTTAAGAGGTGGGCTTAAAGGGTACATTCAGTACCCACTAAGCCTAGTCCAGACTTTATCAAATATTTGATTATCTTATTAAAACATTTTGTAAGTAGTCATAAAAATGTATCTTTCATTTTATCTCTACTTTTCTTACAAAAATTAGGGCAATATATAATAGAAATGTCTAAACTTGGGCTTAATAGGTACACTTACCCTACACCCTGGGTCTGTGTGTGGTTCTCACACCTGACGCATACATACAAACATGGTTTTGCGCATGGTCAGGTCAATTTGAATTATATATTTTTTCAACATTCACTTTACATGTTGTGGCCCTGTGTGTCAATTACAGCTGGGAGTATGGCGACAAATGGAGAGGAGGCGAGTGGAGGAGAGGATGGGTCGGAGTCCGAGGTGGCTGAGCTTCGCCAGAAAGTAGAGTCGCTACAGCAAGAACTGAAAACCTGCAAAAAAGAACTGACCAAATTACAGAAACAACTTGCCAAGTCTGAGAGGCTTCAGAAGAGCACAGAAGGCTACAATGAAGACTTAAGGAAACAGGTAGGCTAGCTGCCAAGAATCTAGCCATCATTGAAGTCTCTGAAATGTACAAATGAGTGAATATACAAGTGACACTTATCTTTTTGACGTGATTTGATACAATAGGTCGACAAGCTGAGTCCAGAGTTTCATGAACGGAAGGCGAAAGAGAGAGCTGAAGCTGAGACACAGACAGAAGAATATACCTGGTCAGAAACTGGTGAGCAATCATATTGTGTTTGGGTGATTGCAAAATTAACACATTCTCATTTCCCAGGACCAGCAGTTTGTGATTGATCCAAATTATTTATTTGGTTTCATGTTGCTCCACTCACATATACAGATGCGTTGACTCTTGTCTGTGTGATTTCCAGATTATTACAACTACTACTATGGAGGAGGAGGCTACTACCACGGTGATGGTGTGGCTACAGACACCCAGGGGATTGTGGTAGCAGAGGGGCAGGAAGCCACTGATGCCTCAGAGATGACAGCTGCAGAATCAACCACTGACACAGCTACAGAGACGATTACTGACACAATGACAGACACAGCCACAGCGATGGTTACAGAGTTGTATGTAGCGGGTGGTATGGCTGCTGTTCAACCAGAGGTGAGTTTGAATACCATCCCTCTGCTCATTCTGTTCTGACTGAGGACAGTGAGGTCTCTTGTCTTCCAAAATAATCCACATCTTTTAAAGCGCTCATTTCCCTAATACAGGACCACAATTCATGATGATGATGTCTATTTGGTGGGACACAAGAAATACTAACGGTTTTAGGTTGATGACCGTGCAAAAACGGTTTAGGAACTAAACTTTCTTTACCTGGATTTGTTCCAGCAAGAGGTGGATGCAGGCTCTATAGCTGACATGCTGAGAGCCACTGCTGAGCAGGCCATGACACAGACTGGCTTTGTGTTTGATGAGGCCACTGGGATGTACTATGACCACAGCACTGGCTTCTACTACGACTCGGTACTAAACCACACACACACACATACACACACACGATCACTATGCCATTATGTAACCGTCTTTAATTGCACCACTTTCTCCCTCCTCTAGGCCAGTCAGTTGTACTATGATAACAACACAGGGATGTACTACTACTACGATGCAGAGAGTGGGAAGTACCAGTTCCACTCCAGGATAGAGGTCTCTACTGTACAGCCTGCCTCAGAGACCAGCCAGGAGAAAAAGAGCCTGGACAAGAAAGGCAGGAAGTGGAAGAAAGTTCCAGAGAAAGCTTCTCCTCAGGATGACAAGGTAGGTGACTGCAAGAGAGAAACCAGAAGAGCTACACAAGAATTAGAGCTAATTAGCTACACATTTCTCATTGTTGTATAAAACTGACCTGTTATCCTTACTGTTTTTGATTTGTGCTCATTGGCTGACATGAGGCTCCTGAAACATCTCACCTTCAGAAGTTTAGTGATTCATTTCAACCCTGATCTATGTGGTCTCAGTTTTCAAACATTTGCAGGAGTGGTTTTATACGTTCTGCAGCTACAGTTTTGGTTATTGATCCTGCAGAGTCTACTAAATTTTCGTCAGGTACAGAGTTTTAGCTATTGCTTGCTGCCATTTAGTTGACTGAATGCTATTCCTCTGGTCGTAGGTAGAAGATGTGACTAACTCACTGGCTAACATGAAGATTTCCTATTTCTGGAACTCAGTTTCTGATAGAGGTACACTTTTTACACTTCTCACATAAAACTATATTCTTTAACAGCAAACATCAGAAAGACCCCAGCCTACACCGCTTTAATACAACAAAAGGGCGTTAAAACAAGATGTTTTTGAGGGTCACTTTCATTGTTGCAGCTTGAGTCAATAAATTGTATAGGCCTAGTGTCTTTGAAAACTGAGACCCATATATCCAAAAAGTATCCCTAAACAATGCAGGGAGGTCCTGATGCAGAGCCCACTGTCCAAATTCCTAGAAAGCCTCTTGTGTCCGCCAATTTAGTTCTCTGAAGATGCTTCAGGCGAATCCTCCCTTCTGATTGGTTGCCTGTCTGCTGACAGGGCCTTGTAAAGGAGCTGAAGCTTGAGGAGTGGATGGAGCGGCGAATCCCCAAGCGGGGTGTGGCCTCGCGCAGGCAGAGGGGGCGGTCTGTCACTCCAGACGCTCCTCCACAGAAGAAAAGCTCTTCAAAGACTCGTCGGGCGAAGAGCGCCGAACGCTCGCTAAAGAGGAAGAAGAGGAAAGACTGGTCGCGCTCTGATGATGCGAGGAGCTCGAGGAGGAAGAAGGCGAAGTCAGACAGACGCCACAGCAAGAAGGCAGCTGCCTCGCGGAGTGATGGCTTGCGTGGGAACAGCGAGCCTGAGGAGGGGGAGATCACAGAGTCGGAGGGAGAATGGAAGTCTACCTCTTCCTCCTCCTCTTCCCCCCCTCCTCCCTCCAAAGACAGCTCAGAGTCAGAGATGGAGAGTCAGGAAGGTGAGAGGAGGGACAATGTTTAGAGTTATTCAGTCTGTCAACTTTATCTTACTGTATAGCTTTCTAGGCACTTTTCACTGGGGTTTCTTTAGAGGTGAAGGCAGAATAATTAGATTAGTCTAACACCACCTGATATTTGTTCATCTGTCTTCAATGTTTCCTGTAGTTAACATCTTGCTCAGTATAATTGTCATGGCAGTGTATGTGATATTGTGTGCTTGTTCTGTCCCCAGTAGCTCAGGAGACGTGGCCACCCTGTGTGAGGGTGACAGTGATCAGATCTCCTGTGTTACAGACAGGAACACTCTTCATCATCACAGCTGACTCTCCAGCCACCATTGGCAGGTTAGTACAGCACTACAGTCTCTGGGAGATTCTCAATATGGGAAAAGTCTGTTCTCTGATGAGTGGTCGAGGAGAGTGTCCATTCGTTAGTAGGCGTTCAAAGTAGTCTGCTCCCCTCCTCGATTACCTACTTCGACAGAGGATTGTGTTTTAAAATGTCACTTTGAATCAGCTGTGTTCTCGAGGGAGAAAAGCATGCATACATTTGAAAACCATATGCCACTTATCATTTTATCTACGAGTTCTTGTCACTTTACACATTTATTTTGAGATTCCACCCCTGTAAACGTCAAGTGGAGAAGGAGTCTCATTGTTTTCCCAGTTTCCGCTCCTCGATGAACTTTGACCTTTTTCAAAAAAGAGGCGAGGACGGAGAAGAGGCCCTTTTGATTGAATAGGCCCATGAGGGGTCAGTTCATCGATTTAATCACAAGGGGGAGATGAGAGCTCAGATCAACACTTCTGAAATTTAAGTTGAAACTACCCATGGCATTTTGAAGTACTGTTTTAACATAATTCTATATTTCCAGGGAAAATGGTATGAACCATGCCATCAGAATATCAGAAATGGGAGTCAGTAAGGTATGGCAACGCATTTCATTACTTTGTTCGATTCTGCTACATATTTATATTTACATATTTATATGTATATTTTCCAATCCCAGTTCCATGCAGAGGTGTACTTTGACCAGGACCAACAGTGCTACATGCTAGTGGATCAGGGAAGCCAGAACGGAACTGTCCTCAATGGCAACCGAATCCTACAGGTGGGTCAGACACACACACACACACACACACACACATACACATTGGTTGGAAAGTGAGGTAGTAACAGTATTGTTTTCACTGCCCTCAGCCCAAAGCTAAGTGTGACCCTTGCCCTCTGACCCATGGGGATGAGGTGAAGATGGGAGAGACGGTTCTGTCCTTCCACATCCACTCTGGGACAGACACCTGTGACGGCTGTGAACCTGGACAGGTCATGGCTCATCTCGGGAAACACCAGAGGAACCAGCCGGTACAGACAGGTACAGAACACACCTGATGCATCCATCTCTGTATGTTGTCTGTATAACACTGATGCAATGCTCACACACCTAGCTGCCCATGCTACACACAGCCTGATTATTAGTGTAACTAATGCTACAGTCCAGTTTATAACTTTCCTTGTGTGTTGTTCCTCAGGTCCGGCTCCAACCAAAGAGGACAAGGAGCTGCTCAGACAGAAAGAACTGAAACAGATGAAGGTCAAATATGGCCTGAAGGTAAGTGACTGGTTCATCCACCACCACTACGACTTCATCTGCTGTTATGTTAATCAGTGATGAATAATTCCCATTGGTAATCAATTGAAAATGTCCTTGGCAATCAGATCCTGGCCTACTTGCACGTTTTCATCCAATTAAACTGCTCTGTTTTTGCTCGTCTCACATCTTGTTGACATGTACGTTGCTAGAGACTGAGCAGTCCCATAGCTTATTATCCATCTTTCCTTGTTGCTAACAGAGCAGTTAGGATGGTATTACTAAACTGTGTTTAGTAAGTGTCTCCTCTGTCTCAACAGAGCGCTGAGTATGAGGAGACCAAAGCCCTGAGGAACCCCAGGTATGTTGACCGGGCCGAGTCTCGTCGTCAGACCGTGGGCAGCGAGGGAGCCTTCCAACGTGATGACGCACCCGCCTCCGTTCACGTGTACGTAGCAATCTGATTGGTTCAATTGATGCAAGTGTGTGTGTGTGCACATATGTGCACGCAAGTAGACATAACTAGTAGTTAACACATCCTGGTCTGAGGTTGACTGAGTCGTTGCAATGTGCACTTGTTTCCCCTCCTGGTCCAGTGAGATCAGTCAAGTCAACAAGGGAAGGAAGATGCTGGAGAAGATGGGCTGGAAGAAAGGAGAAGGCCTGGGCAAAGATGGAGGCGGAATGAAAGACCCGGTAACAAGACCCCTTTCTATTGAGATTTTCCTGTTTTCAGAGATTTTTCTTAATTAACTTGGGATTCATAAGTAGTTATATTTGTATTGACCAAACCTCAAACCAATATTATCCACTTTATTTTTGTGGTTTCATCCCAGTTCTTTCCCACTTTGCTCACACATCTGATCATATTTTTCCCACCATTCCGGTTTTCCCATAGATCCAGTTGAAGGTCCGGAAGTCCCAGTCAGGTCTTGGGGCGGGAGCTGCTGTGTCGGTGGATGAGGCTGGGTCTCTGAGCAGGACCAAGACCCAGAGGAACTGGGAGAAGGCCAGGGAGAGGTTTAATGACACCTGCCAGCCAGACACACCCACAGTCAAGAAGGAGCAGGGCCCGGTGCCCAAACCCTGGGTTAAAGGAGAAGTGACTGAGTGACATTTTATTTTTTTATTTAACCTTGATTTTAACTAGGCAAGTCTGTTTAGAACAAATTATTATTTACAATGACAACCTACCACGGCCAAACCCTCCCCTAACCCGGACATTGCTGGGCTGATTGTGTGCCGCCTTATGGGACTCCCGATCACAGCCGGTTATGATACAGCCCGGGATCAAACCAGAGTCTGTACTGACGCCTCTAGTGCTGAGATGCAGTGCCGTAGACCGCTGAGCCACTCGGGAGCCCTCTAGGCCACATTCTAGGCCAGGGTTTCTCAACAGTCTGTATCTCAGACAGGCCTTTCGCCCAATCCACCATGGAGAAGTGAGTAGTTGACTGGACACAGGGTGGCCTAGTTCCAATATATTTATTGACTGAATCCACTTCTTGGAATGAGGATGGAGTGGAATGAGAATTGTGCTGGTACTCACTTAGATGTTATTCCAACTTGAACTAAAGTGGGATAGTTCCACTTATTTTTCTTAACTGCATTGTTGGTTAACGGCTTGTAAGTAAGCATTTCACTGTAAGGTCTACACCTGTTGTATTCGGCGCATGTGGCAAATAACATTTGATTTGATATCTCAATCTTTCCAGTTCTTTTAGAACTGTGCAGTCAGCACTAAAGATGTGGGGTTAGGAATGGGCTAGGGGCGGAAGCAGAATTGGGTTCATCGAAATTCTGCATTGTATTTTATTTTATATTGTAAAAAATGAAGATGCTAAAAAACCTAGTAAAGCAACTGTTTGTTTGTGCGCTGCCTGCGGAATCTGTAAATTGTAAAATCATGCCTAATAAATGTAGCTTTGATTTTGTCTGCAGTACAAGAGATGTCATTGTTGTAGGCCTGTATTTCATTTGAATAAAAACGTTAGTTACCTGTACATGCACTTTTCCATGGGTATAACAAGCACCCACGCAAATCCGCCAGCACTAGGACTGCACGGATGGACTCCTGTTGCCCGCCTGAAGCGGAGCCGAAAAAGTTCCTCTGAAGTTATAACCGTCTTTAAGATTGCCAGTGTCTCGGGTCCTCCGCCATCCATCCCTCAACTCGATGGACTGAACGACCGAGAACCCCGGATGCATTTTCCCGCGTTTCTAGACAGGAATTGATCATCCCAACGTTTTACCACTCGTAAAGGACCTAACCCTGGTTCAAGACATGAGTCGGACTTCGACAGAACAAAGTGAATTGTTCAATGGACCTCAAAAGGTAAGGCAATTGTAAACCGTTAATACGGATGAAGAGGAAAAAAAGGTCTCTCTCTAGCACTCGAGTGGTAATCCAGCAAACGTTCAAGGAAAATGCATTTATGGATAGAGGTGCAATCCAACTTGATTAGGTTATTTTTATTCTCTCATTTGACTTCAACCCATCACTTAGGCTATGGAATTTTAGAAAGGTCTACCACGAAGAGCCCTTGATAAGAAACTTTGCTGAATTGACTTACAATTTCACCAAATGAATTTCTATGTGTACTGTTTTGATTATGAAATGTCATTTATTTTACTATAGATAGCATCAGGTAGCCTAGAGCGTTAGGCCAAGAGACGCAAGGTCGCTAGTTCGAATCACCGAGCCGACTAGGTGAAAAATCTGTCGATGTGTCCTTGAGCAAGGCACTTAACTATAATTGCTCCTGTAATTGCTCTGTATAAGAGCGTCTGCTAAATTACTAAACTGTAAACTTACACAATATGCATAATTTACATAGGCAGGCTGCTGGAAGCTCCATATGACTAGAGACTTATTAATGATGTAATCTGTTATAATGGGAAGAATTGTTCATCAATTGTTAATGTATTTTATAATAAACTGCATAACTGTAATTATTGGTGCAGAGAGGCGACCTTGCCGGCAGGGTGCAGCATTCTGAGTAAGTAAGGTGAAATGGGAATGAGTCTGTAGTAATAGATACTGTATGTTCCTTCCTGTTTTGTGCATATGCACTCAGTTTATATGCTTGTATTATAATTGACACATTTGAAGGTATTAATGTGTGGATGTAACACCACTGTTACACTTTATAACCTGGATATAATCAGATCATAAAACACTATTTGGTTCAAATCAGATTAAGGGAATCATGCAGTGTACAGCGTTTCCCTACTGTTCCAAGAAATTGATTGTTTTGTCCTTGGAACTGTTTGACTTACAGTATGTCTAAGCTAGTTGCCAGGCAATAGGCATTTTCTGGTTCAAAAACATCTAGAGTCCCCCCCCCTCTCTTTCAACTACTCTGAAGTACCTGAAGACTAAATCATGTGTACAAAACCAAACCAGTCAAATTAGTAATAAATATCAAATGTGACCTTTGGACTTTAAAGGTGCAGGCTGTTCTGTATCACATAAACACACACACACACACACCTAGAGAGATACGATAGATAGCTTCGATTACCCAACACTTCCTCCTCAATCAATTAATTTTGGATTTATGGAGTGTTTTTCTAGGCGCTCACAGTGCCAACTCTGTTTAGGTGACCAACAGTTTTCCAGTAGTCCTAATTCAAATAAAATATTATTAGTCGCGTACACATTTTGCTGATGTTATTGCGGGTGTAGCGAAATGCTTATGTTCCTAACAGTGCAGTAACATCAAGAAACATCAAGGCATTAAGAAATATACAAATATTGGAATGTGCAATATCAGAGTCCGGAATATAAATGTATATGATAGTGTGTGTATAGACATTATGGACAGTATATGAATAGAAAAGGTGTGTACAGCAGTAGTTATATAAGGTAACACTTGACTAGAATACAGTATATACAGTTGAAGTCTAAAGTTTACATACACCTTAGCCAAATACATTTAAACTGTGTTTTTCACAGTTCCTGACATTTAATCATAGTAAATAATTCCCTGTCTTAGGTCAGTTAGGTCACCACTTTATTTTAAGAATGTGAAATGTCAGAATAATAGTAGAGAGAATGATTTATTTCAGCTTTTATTTCTTTCATCACATTCCCAGTGGGTCAGAAGTTTACATACACTCAATTAGTATTTGGTAGCATTGCCTTTAAATTGTTTAACTTGGATCAAACGTTTCAGGTAGCCTTCCACAAGCTTCCAACAATAAGTTGGGTGAATTTTGGCCCATTCCTCCTGACTTTCTATAGGATTGAGGTCAGGGCTTTGTGATGGCCACTCCAATACCTTGACTTTGTTGTCCTTAAGACATTTTGCCACAACTTTGGAAGTATGCTTGGGGTCCATGTTTATTTGGAAGACCCATTTGCGACCAAGCTTTAACTTCCTGACCGATGTCTTGAGATGTTGCTTCAATATATCCACATAATTCTCCTTCCTCATGATGCCATATATTTTGTGAAGTGCACCAGGCCCTCCTGCAGCAAAGCACCCCCACAACATGATTCTGCCACCCTTGTGCTTCACGGTTGTGATGGTGTTCTCCGGCTTGCAAGCCTCCCCCATTTTCTTCCAAATATGACAATGGTCATTATGGCCAAACAGTTCTATTTTTGTTTCATCAGACCAGATGACATTTCTCCAAAAAGTACGATCTTTGTCCTTTGATTTTCCCATGATGTCGAGCAAAGAGGCACTGAGTTTGAAGGTAGGCCTTGAAATACATCCACAGGTACACCTCCAATTGACTCAAATGATGTCAATGAGCCTATCAGAAGCTTCTAAAGCCATTACATAATTTTCTGGAATTTTTCAAGCTGTTTAAAGGTACTGTCAACTTAGTGTATGTAAAGTTCTGACCCACTGGAATTGTGATATTGTGAATTATAAGTGAAATAATCTGTCTGTAAACAATTGTTGGAAGAATGACTTGTCATGCACAAAGTAGATGTCCTAACCGACTTTCCAAAACTATAGTTTGTTAACATGAAATCTGTGGAGTGGTTGAAAAAGGAGTTTTAATGACTTCAACCTAAGTGTATGTAAACTTCCGACAACTGTACATATGATGTGAATTCCATTGCCTCCGGCTTAGTGCAAATACTGAAAAGACAGTTGCAAGTTGTGGCATTTATCAGTACCGTGACAGTTTCAATATAGTAGGACGGGCTGTAGTGGAGCGGGACGAGAGCTTCAAGTTCCTCAGTGTCCACATCGCTAAGGACCTATCATGGTCCAAACACAAAAACACAGTTGTGAAGAGGGCATGACAACACCTCTTCCCACTAAAGAGGCTGAAAAGATTCCTCAAAAAGTTCTACAGCACACCATTGAGAGCATCTTGACTTGCTGCATCACCGCCTGGTATGGCAACTGCTCTACATCCGACCGCAAGGCGCTACAGAGAGTAGTCCATACGGCCCAGTACATCACTGGGACAAAATTCCCTGACATCCAGGACCTCTATACCAGGTGGTGTCAGAGGAAGGCCGTAAAAATTGTCAAAGACTCCAGGCACCGAAGTCATAGACTGTTCTCTCTGCTACCGCACGACAAGCGGTACAGGAACGCCAAGTCTAGGACCAAAAGGCTCCTGAACACAAACCATAAGACTGCTGAACAGTTAATCTAATGGCTACCCGGACTATTTACATTGACAGCCCTTTATTATTCATTGCTTTATCTTTATTTTTTTCACTGACTATCTTGCACTGGTCTATGCACACTCACTAGACTACCCACACTCTCACTAGACTACCCGCACACTCACTAGACTACCCACACACTCACTAGACTACCCACACACTCACTAGACTACCCACACACTCACTAGACTACCCGCACACTCACTAGACTACCCGCACACTCACTAGACTACCCGCACACTCACTAGACTACCCACACACTCACTAGACTACCCACACACTCACTAGACTACCCACACACTCACACATACTACACTGACACACACTACATACGCTCATACACACATGCATATTGACACCACACACACATTCTCATATACACACTTTCACACTCTTCACATGCACTGCTACTACTGTTTATTATCTATCCTGATTGCCTTGTCACTTTGACCCCTACCTACACTACTGTTCAAAAGTTTGGGGTCACTTAGAAATGTCCTTGTTTTTTAAAGAAAAGCATATTTTATGTCCATTAAAATAACATCAAATTGATCAGAAATACAGTGTAGACATTGTTAATGTTGTAAATTGCTTTTGTAGCTGGATTTTTTAGTGTAATATCTACATACAGAGGCCCATTTTCAGCAACCATCACTCCTGTATTCCAATGGCACGTTGTGTTAGCTAATCCAAGTTTATCATTTTAAAAGGCTAATTGAAATAATAATTCATTAGAAAACCCCTTTGCAGTTATGTTAGCACAGCTGAAACTGTTGTGCTGATTAAAGAAGCAATAAAACTGGCCTTCTTTAGACTAGTTGAGTATCTGGTGCATCAGCATTTGTGGGTTCGATTACAGGCTCAAAATTGCCAGAAACAAATAACTTTCTTCTTAAACTCGTCAGTCTATTCTTGTTCTGAGAAATGAAGGCTATTCCATAAGAGAAATTGCCAAGAAACTCAAGATCTCGTACAACGCTGTGTACTACTCCCTTCATAGAACAGCGCAAACTGGCTCTAACCAGAATAGAAAGAGGAGTGGGAGGTCCCGGTGCACAACTGAGCAAGAGGACAAGTACATTAGTGTCTAGTTTCAGAAACAGATGCCTTACAAGTCCTCAACTGGCAGCTTCATTAAATAGTATCCGCAAAACACCAGTCTCAACGTCAACAGTGAAGAGGCGACCCAGGGATGATAGGCCTTCTAGGCAGAGTTGCAAAGAAAAAGGCAAACCTTTGAACGGTAGTGTACATGTACATACTTTATTACCTCAACTACCTCAACTACCTTGTACCCCTGCACATTGACTCGGTACTGGTACTCCTTGTAAACTACATGACCAAAAGTATGTGGAAACCTGCTCATCGAACATCTCATTCCAAAACCATGGGCATTAATATGGAGTTGGTCCCCCCTTTGCTGCGTTAACAGCCTCCACTCTTCTGGGAAGGCTTTCCACTAGATGTTGGAACATTGCTGCGGGGACTTTCTTCCATTCAACCACAAGAGCATTCGCGATTAGGCCTGGCTTGTAGTTGGCGTTCCAATTCATCCTAAAGGAGTTTGATGGGGTTGAGGTCAGAGCTCTGTGCAAGCCAGTTGTTTCCACTTCACAATAACAGCACTTACAGTTGGCTGGGGCAGCTCTAGCAGGGCAGAAATTTGACGAACTGACTTGTTGGAAAGGTGGCATCCTATGACGGTGTCACGTTGAAAGTCATTGAACTCTTCAGTAAGGCCATTCTACTGCCAATGTTTGTCTATGGAGATTGCATGGTGGTGTGCTCGATTTTATACACCTGTCAGCAATAGGTGTGGCTGAAATAGCTAAATCCATTAATTTGTCCACATACTTTTTGTATATATAGCGTATATAGTCTTGTTATTCTTACTTTATTGTGTTACTATTTACTTTTTTTATGATTTACTTATGTTTATGATGGCAGTAGAAGGTGAAATAGAGAATAATTGATAGCCTAGAGACACATTATAATTGCATGTATTAATTGCAGTCTTCTGGATGGCGCCGCCCTGTGTGGTCGCCTGTTAAGATTTTTTTGGTGAGTTTTTCTTTTGAACAGTTGAACTATATAGTTCAGGATTATGGAGTGCTACTGTTTTAGCAGTCCTTTTTATCACTGAGGCACTTTTTCTTACGTTTAGCAGCGCGAGTCCTCAATTATTTACAACAGAGCCCAGCTATTGGATTTAGCACACTCAGCGCTGCTGCACCCTAGCGAAAAGTTTGTTATTCCGGATGAGTTGAAAAGGCGTGGACGCAGGGCGGGATTGGAGTGTAAAGCAAAGCTTAGGAAATACAAGCCGGCTATACCGTCTATCATTATGGGCAACGTGAGATCGCTGCATAACAAGATAGAGGAACTAGAGGGTCTTGTCCATGGACAGAGTTCAGAGAAGCTACTCTAGTGTTTTTTACAGAGACATGGCTGAATGATATTAGTTATTAGTTAACAACAGATGGTGTAATCCGAGCCATATTATTCTTAAGGAAGAGTTTTGTAGCCCGGACATTGAGCTGTTAGCCGTTAGCCTGAGACCCTACTATTTGCAGAGGGAATTCACGTTGGCCATTGCTGTTATTGTTTACATTCCGCCCTCCGCTGACGCAAACACAGCGTGTGACGTCATCCACTCTGTTATCGCAAGGTTACAGACAGCGCATCCCATGCATCTCTCTCTTCAATGCTGCCCACGTTCAAACAGTTTGTGAAGTGTGAGGCTCATGGGGAGGACATTGATGGACTTACAGACTGCATAACGGACTATATCAATTTTTGTGTAGACAACACCGTACCCATCAGGAAGGTACGCTGTTTTCCAAATAATAAACCTTGGGTCAACAGCGACCTGAAGGCCCTGCTGAATGAGAAGAAGAGGGCCTTCAAGGAGGGGGACAGGGACAAATGTAAATGCGTCCAGAGGGAGCTGAAGTTGTGAATTGCTGAGGGGAAGAGAGGGTATAAGGAGAAGATGGAGGACAAGCTGAGGCAGAGCCAGGTGAGAGAGGTGTGGAAGGGTATGAGAAATATTACTGGCTTCAAAAAGTCAAACTGTGGGGAGATGGAGGGGACTCAGGACAGAGCCAATGTGCTGAACCAATTTCAGGTACGATATTAGCTCTGTCCACCTCCCCTCCAGCTCTCCAGGTCACACACACTCACGGTTGTCCCAACCCCCCTTTGCACACGACACCTCCCCGCTCCTTCTGGACTGTTCAGCAACACCTCCCTTCCCCCCACCTCTGGACTGATCCTCAACACCACCCTTCCCCCCACCTCCCCACCTGGGCTGGCTTTCACCACCAACCATGTGAAGAGAGAGCTGGAGAGACTTCATCAGGGGAAAGTGGCGGGCCCTGATGGCATCAGCCCAAGGGTGCTTAAGGTCTGTGCTGACCAACTGTCAGCACAGACCCTTCTTTTTCAAGTCCTCTGCAATCCGCCCTGGCATGCTGTCAATTAACTTCTGGGCCACATCCTGACTGATGGCAGGCCATTCTTGCATAATCAATGCTTGGAGTTTGTCAGAAGTTGTGGGTTTTTGTTTGTCCACCCGCCTCTTGAGTATCGACCACAAGTTCTCAATGGGATTAAGGTCTGGGGAGTTTCCTGTCCATGGACCCAAAATGGGGGTTATCATTTTTGCCTTATGGCAAGGTGCTCCATCATGCTGGAAAAGTCATTGGTCGTCACCAAACTGTTCTTGGATGGTTGGGAGAAGTTGCTCTCGGAGGATGTGTTGGTACCATTCTTTATTCATGGCTTTGTTCTTGGGCAAAATTGTGAGTGAGCCCACTCCCTTGGCTGAGAAGCAACCCCACAATGAATGGTCTCAGGATGCTTTACTGTTGACATAGGACTGATGGTAGCGCTCACCTTGTCTTCTCCGGACAAGGTGTCTTCGCCTCACTATGCGTGCAGATGCACTCACACCTGCCTGCTGCCATTCCTGAGCAAGCTCTGCACTGGTGGTGCCCCGATCCCGCAGCTGAATCAACTTTAGGAGACGGTCCTGGCGCTTCTTGGGCGCCCTGACGCCTTCTTCACAACAATTGAACCTCTCTCCTTGAAGTTCTTGATGATCCGATAAATGGTTGGTTTAGGTGCAATCTTACCAGCAGCAATATCCTTGCCTGTGAAGCCCTTTTTGTGCAAAGCAATGATGACGACACGTGTTTCCTTGCAGGTAACCATGGTTGACAGAGGAAGAACAATGATTTCAAGCACCACCCTCCTTTTTAAGCTTCCAGTCTGTTATTCTGACTCAATCAGCATGACTGAGTGATCTCCAGCCTTGTCCTCGTCAACACTCTCACCTGTGTTAACGAGACAATCACTGACATGTGGAAATGTTTTTGGGGGATTAAGTTCATTTTCATGGCAAAGAGGGACTTTGCAATTGATTGCAATTCATCTGATCACTCTTCATGACAGTCTGGAGTATATGCAAATTGCCATCATCAACACTGAGGCAGCAAACTTTGTGGAGACCAATACTTATGTCATTTTCAAAACTTTTGGCCATGACTGTACAGTCATTCACTCATACTATGCAATGCGCTTCTATAGCTTTTTGCACTCCAGACTTTGTGTATTTTTATACTTTTTCATACTGCCCACACAATGTATCATGTATTGTGTATCTGTCTTTTGTGTATTTCGTTCTGGCATTTTGCACTTGCCCTGTGTTTTTCGTAGCTGCTTGATAAAGTAATTTCCCCACGGGGATCAATAAAGTATCTATCTATCTATCTATCTATCTATCTATCTATCTATCTATCTATCTATCTATCTATCTATCTATCTATCTATCTATCTATCTATCTATCTATCTATCTATCTATCTATCTATCTATCTATCTATCTATCTATCTATCTGTTTGTATTATCAATTTCACCTGCTTTGGCAATGTAAACATACACTCACCGGCCACTTCGTTAGGTACACCTTTTCAACTGCTCGTTAACGCAAATATCTAATCTGCCAATCACGTGGCAGCAACTCAATGCATTTAGGCATGTAGACATGGTCAAGACGATCTGCTGAAGTTCAAACCAAGCATCAGAATGGGGAAGAAAGGTGATTTAAGTGACTTTGAACGTGGCATGGTTGTTGGTGCCAGACGGGCTGGTTTGAGTATTTCAGAAAGTGCTGTTCTACTGGGATTTTCCCGCACAAACATATCTAGGGTTTACAGAGAATGGTCCGAAAATGAGAAAATATCCAGTGAGCGGCAGTTCTCTTGGCATAAATGCCTAGTTGATGTCAGAGGAAAATGGCCACACTGGTTCGAGCTTATAGAAAGGCAACAGTAACTCAAATAACCACTCGTTACAACCAAGGTATGCAGAAGAGCATCTCTGAATGCACAACACGTCAAACCTTGAAGCAGATGGCCTACAGCAGCAGAAGACCACACCGGGTGCCACTCCTGTCAGCTAAGAACAGAAAACTGAGGCTACAATTTGCACGGGCCCACCAAAATGGGACAATAGAAGATTGGAAAAACGTTCCCTGGTCCGATGAGTCCCGATTTCTGCTGCGACATTCAGATGGTAGGGTCAGAATTTGGCGTAAATAACATGAAAGAATGGATCCATCCTGCCTTGTATCAACGGTTCAGGCTGGTGGTGGTGGTGTAATGGTGTGGGGGATATTTTCTTGGCACACATTGGGCCCCTTAGTACCAATTGAGCATTGTTTAAATGCAACAGCCTACCTGAGTATTGTTGCTGACCATGTCTATCCCTTTATGACCACAGTGTACCCATCTTCTAATGGCTACTTCCAGCAGGATAACGCACCATGTCACAAAGCTCACATCATCTCAAACTGGTTTCTTGAACATGACAACGAGTTCACTGTACTCAAATGGCCTCCACAGTCACCAGATCTCAATCCAATAGAGCACCTTTGGGATGTGGTGGAACGGGAGATTCGCATCATGAATGTGCATCCGACAAATCTGCAGCAACTGCGTGATGCTATAATGTCAATATGGACCAAAATCTCTGAGGAATGTTTCCAGCACCTTGTTGAATCTATGCCACGAATAATTAAGGCAGTTCTGAAGGCAAAAGGGGGTCCAAACCGGTAGTAGCAAGTGGCCGGTGAGTGTAAGTTTCCCATGCCAATAAAGCCTTTTGAATTGAATTGAAGAGTGAGAGAGAACAGAGAGAGAAAGAGTGAGAGAGACGACAGAGAGAGAGACCTCAGCCAACAAAATGCGATGACCAGATAGTGAAGAAATGAGCGAGTGTGATCCAGCGATTTCATGCGCGTTTCTTTTCTTTATCCAATCCAATAAGATTTGGATAGGATGAGAAGAGGAGCGTCTTTGTTGACATAATATAAGGATAGCTTGGTGGTTACAGATGGTTACGTTCGCAAGCTGGGCAATAGCCTATAGGCTAGAGAAGATAATTTCATTAATCGACATTATTGCGAGCCATGATGGAATTACATAACGCCTATACGCTGTAGTTTATAATAACGTAAATGATGCTCTTTTCCCAATGAACGACTCAATGTGAACGCAGCAGCAGCAGGACAGATCACAAAGGAAATCGCTTTGAACTCCACAAATCGAATCGAGAAGCCGAGCGCATGCATGAATTAACAGAGCCGAGAGCTCAGCGGCGATATTTGAGAGATGAAGGACCGTTCGTTCTCCCCTTGATGTGTTCAACCTGCCAGTGGGGGAGAGACAACCAGGAGCAGCCGATGTTCAAAGAGAACAGCGGCCGCAGCGCCAGACATCGAGGAGAGTGATAACTCAGAGAGAGCGCATTTGACTGTCATCTGAGATCTGGCACCGGACCACCGGTGAGGCATGGGTTGCGCTCCCAGCATCCACGTTTCCCAGAGCGGCGTGATCTACTGCCGAGACTCGGACGAGTCCAACTCTCCGCACCAGACCACCACCATCTCGCAGGGCACCGCTGCCACCCTCCATGGGCTGTTCATCAAGACGGACGCGGCCGACACCATCCCGTCGGTCATCACCTACCAGAGCAGGAACTCCCAAACCAACTCTCAACGAGAGAGAAGAGAGAACAGCCGGGGACACATCTGCATCGAGGCCGAGACCCAGACCAGTCACACCGGTGTCAAGGTAGATAAATAGGGGTTCGCTCTTTCACAACCACAGGGAATGAATCAAGCAGTTCACGTAGGCCTGTATTATGTTCAGCCGAATTCCGACCTATTCAGAAGGCCAGACATTGTAGTATTGTATCAATTATCTGCTCCCCCAAAAAACTTCCCTGCTCCCCCAAAAAAACAATTATACATGAAGCTTATTCCGTCTTATAAAGATCATTATCATTCGTGAACTTTGTGTGTTCATGAAATGTCATATGATTGTTTGTTATCTATCTATGTGCAGTCAGTGTGTTGAGGTAGAATTAGCAAGCTGGTTTTGTTTTGTTTTGGGGGCATACATTATAGATAGCTCGGGCATTCCTGGAGTGATTAATCGAATCATACATAAAAGAGAGCTGGAAGTTCTAGTCTGGTAAGATTTGTCAGCCGGTGTCGTCATGACAACAACTTTTCAATTCTGAAAGGTTAGGGTGAGTAGGTGATTGACACCATGGTGAAAGTGTGATGCATGATAATGATCTTTATAAATTCACTTCTGGGTCATTCCACGAAATGAGTACCTTTTGGGTAGTGTACGTTTTTTAACATAACATAATTTTAACATTCTGTCATGATGAGCACATGTTCAACTTAATAAAAACACGTTTTCCCATTTCAAGAAGTTAAATAAGAACAATTACTATAGTAAGTGCCTATTAAGTGCTAAATAAAGTAATAGGGTTGACTGTAACAGGGTTGATGATTTCATCTTAAATCAGCCATAAATCCTAGTTGTGTGCAACAGAAAGGGGCAATTTAACCTTTTACTGCAGTTGGCTAAATCAGGGTCACACAGAGTGTTTCTTGGTAGTCTTAAACAAATCTACTTTGAAACCAAAATATACACCTCACACACATGATTATGGGCTTAAAAACACCTGTACCATGTCAGATATATAGAGTTGAAATGTATAACATTTTGAGATTATATCCCAATATTACACTTTCTATACATCACAGGAGACTAAAATAGAAAAAGATTTTTTAACATAGAAACACCAGATTTCTTGGCTGTAAAAAAATTAAAAACGTTTATTAAAAACGAAATTATATAAAATATTAATAACAATCAAACCATGAGGCCTCTAGTAATTTGACTGCATGAAAGGGTTACTGCAAGCTTCACAATAAAAGTTTAATTGTTAAAACATTTATAGCCAGTCTATCTATGGTTAACACGGTTGACATGTTATGTTCGACCCATTCAGTTTTCTACTACAAAACACCAGCAAATTGCCTAAAAGAGGATATCCAGCTCACCTGCTTTTACACTATAATTTGAATATTAGATGTTTAATGTTTGTTTTGATAATTTTTTTTCAAAAGGAATAGTTTCACGATATTAAAACGAGAATTCACTTCACGTAACAGGGTTGACCTTATTTTGCCCCCCACCACTGATGTCCGAGGCAAAAAAACTGGGTTCGTTGTTAGCAGTAACTTCAGCAGTTTCAGCGTTAAAGGGATAGTTTGAGACTTTGGCAATGAGGCTCTTCATCTACTTCCCCAGAGTCAGATGAACTCGTGGATACCATTTTAATGTATCAGCGTCCAGTATGACAGAAGTTAGAGGTAGTTTCGCGAGCCAATGCTAACTAACGTTAGTGCAATGACTTCCAGTGATTGCGCTAACGCTAGTTAGCAATTGCGCAAATGCTAGATAGCAACTTCCTTCAAACTGCACGCAGAAACAAAAATGGTATCCACAAGTTCATCTGACTCTGTGGATGTAGATAAAGGGCATCATTGCCAAAATCCCAGAATTATCCCTTTAAGGATTCCAGCTTTAACATGAATCACTAATCACATGAAATAAATAATAATCTTCAAAAATGGACTTTGTCAAATCATCAAAATAACTAGGGCTTTACAATGAAGCTGAAAACTTGGAGAAATGTTGGAGTTAAGTAGTTTTAAATCTACAGAGAAGTCACATTGAGTGCAAAGAGGGACATGTCAAAATGGGGTTGCTGGGCTGGATGACATGGGGACATCTGGAAAACGTGTTGTAAACAAGAGGAGCATGTCAAAACACACTGTGTGTGTGCCTGTGTCTGTTTGTTTGTGAGAAAAGCATGAGGGCAGACCGACCCAACATTATCACATTATTGAACTACTTACACCACTTCTAATGAGGCTGAGATAACCTTTCACCTTCACATTTGAAAAAAAGGTAACCTTTATTTAACTAGGCAAGTCAGTTAAGAACAAATTCTTATTTACAATGATGGCCTACCTACAGGGTCAGCCCCTGGAGCAAATTAGGGTTAAGTGACCTGCTCAAGAATACGTTTTTTTTCACCATGTCGGCTTAGGTATTCGAACAAGCAACCTTTCGGTTACTGGCCCAACGCTCTAAACACTAGGCTACCTGCTGTCCTCAAAAGTGAAGTGTAATGATATACGATGGCTTATTGTCGTTACGGCCTTACAACTGAATGGCCTTTAGAGATCTGTATCATGAGTTGATAGATGAGAGAGACAGAGAGAGAGGTAGACTCTCTTTCTCTCTCCTTCTCTCTCCTTGGATGAGAAGGTATCATTAATGCTATTGAGTGTTGAAGCGCTGGTGATGTCCTCACTCTATTCCCTACAGGACCTCCGTCATGTTGTTGATAAGCCACCCAAACACTGGTGTGTGTGCGTGTGTGTATGTGTGTGTGAGCATTTGGTCCGCTTTTACCCCTGTGGACAGAGCAACAGTGCAGGGTTGTGATGTGAACAGTCACATGTGAGAGGGCTGATGATGTTGGGCTGTACTCTGTAACCTCCAGGGCTTTTCACACAGCCTGTCCAGTAGGAACCTTAACTCTGTGAATGCAGGGTTTTGTTACAGCCCAGCACTAACTTCATTCAAATAAGATAGATAGACAGATAGATTGATAGGTACTTTATTGATCCCCCGGGGGGGAAATTTCATTGTCAAGCAGCTACAACAAAACACAGGGCAGGTGCAAAATGCCACAACGAAAGTACACAAAAGACAGATACAGATATACAGGTCACGACTGAATAACTTTTTTTTAAGAGCTGTGATATAGTGCTGTACCTCCTTGTGTACACTGTGTCTAATCTTGTGTATACTTGTCTTTTGTCTAAACTAACACCTGACTTATTTCCCTGCTAGCACTGACTTTCCTCACAGCTGCTTGTTTAAAGAAATGTACTTATTGTGATCGAGATGTGGTTGTCCATGATAGTATAGTATAGTTAACCATGCAAATACTCCTTATTTATCTATATCATCTTGCAATATTTTTATCAATTTTGTATTGTTTATTTCTTTTGATATTTTTTTAATTTGTGAAATGTTTTTTATTTTTTTTATTTTTTTTCACCTACAATGTATAGTGTACATATTCAGCCATCCACCCATACTATGCAATGTATTTTTTGCACTCCAGACTTCTTGTATATTTATACTTGTTCATACTGCCGCTCTATGTATCATGTATAGTGTATCTGTCTTTTGTGTATTTTGTTCTGGCATTTTGCACCTGCCCTGTGTTTTTCGTAGCATGACTTACCGCAGAATTCCATGCACGCCGTCCGGATGTACTAACTGTGATCGAAATGTGGTTGTCCTAATGGCTATCCTAAGTTGAATTTACCAATTTGTAAGTCACTCTGGATAAGAACGTCTGCTAAATGACTAAAATGTAAATGTAAAATGTAACGTGGCAGGCATAAATATAAATGTCTGGGGTCAGATTCACTAAACTCTTCTTAAGCAAAAACGTAAGAAGCTTCTTCAGAAAAGAAAATACGATTTGAAGATTTTAGGATGTTCTTACTAACTTCTCAAATAACGTCTTACAAATCTTCTTAAGATGTTTGTTGCTAGGCAGCCGTTTTAGCTAGCTACTGTATCTAGCTAGCAATGGCAATCATGTTAGAATATTTCTTACTGAGATTACTGTTCTAAAACATGTTCTTGGGTTTAAAATAATCAATACTGAAACAGATTAAGTTTGTGATTGAATTATGTTAAATTGCTTTCATGAGCTTTTTCTCTCACTGCCTTGAGTTTAAGGGTTTAGCTTCCTTCGAATTAAGAACATTTCCAATAACTTTATTTTCAAGAATCTAATTTCCTCTTAACTTTTTGCTTAAGGAGAAACATAAGAAATGGCACAAGAACATTTCCAATAACCTTTTTGAGGAATGGTCGCTTTGTTATCGTTCAAAAGCGGAAGTTGCATCTCTTTCCATTTCCCCTGAAAACCGGATGCATCCGGTTGTTTCCGACCCCACAGAGTGTGCACTGTGTGTAACACATTTTTGTTTTGTTTTCTTAATATCTGCATAAGTAATGGGTCTTGCAGGCCCATGGTCTTCAGGAGTCTGGGTCTTGACCTAATTTCTACCTCATATGTAGCCTCTGTCACAAGTTCACAACTACAACACATCACTCACACAAACTCTTCATACAAGTCAGCTAGCTGCCCATCACTTTCCCGACCCTCTCATGAACTTCTATCTCATGAATGATGTTGTTGTTCTAAATTACTTGTCTATTAGTACTTCAGGAGGCTCTGTAATCATTGCCTGACGACTCAAACTAAATTCGTACATTTTAGTTGTTTTAGCAGACACTCTTATCCATTGCGGCTTACAGGAGAAATTGCCTTGCTCAAGGGCACATAGACAGATATTTTTTCACATAGTTGGCTTGGGGATTTGAACCAGTGATCTTTCGGTTACTGGCCCAAAACTCTTAACCTGCTAGGCTACGCTACGCAACACTGCTCTATGTTCGCTACATACTTCAGTCTGAGACTGCCATCATTGAAGTCGTTTCTGGCGACATCAAAATGAGGGGTGTTGTACAAAACAAAGTCATCAGCAATTGGAACATCTCTAACCAATGACACATTTTGTGTTGTGGCTCCGGCCCAACCCATCGGTTTCTGGGTGTGACGGTGCGAGGACGGTGAGCAAAGAATTAGGAGGTTTAAAGAAAAAGGAAAACAAGAACGAACGAAATCTAAACATAATTTAATTCAGCACAAATGAGACGCAGATCATGAACAATAATCCACATGCACAGCACAGGGAGGGGAACATATAAAGGGTGTGCAATCAAGTGAGTGGAAGCAGGTGTGTGCACGTGTGTGTGCGTGTGGAATCAGGGGATGGGCATCAGGTGTATGCCGGAGGTTAGTATACCGGCGAGCCAGAGCGCCGGGAGGGGCACCGTCGAGATCGTAGGCACAGGCTTACAGTACCACCCCCCTAAGGCGCGGGTGGAATTCCCTCGTCAGAGACGGATCGCAGATGTCCACCGAATTCCGCCCAGTCTACTAGGTACTGGACCCGACTGAAAAGCAGAGGGCAGCCCAGCGAGAGGGAAAAAACTGACCATCTTGGAGAAATGGTCTACGACCACCAGGATGGCCGTATGTCCCTCCGACCGGGGCAAGTCTGTGACAAAGTCCACTGGCAGATGTGACCACGGCCGCTGAGGTACCGGCAAGGGGTGGAGCTTACCCGTGGGAGCCTGTCTCAATGCCTTGGACTGTGCGCAAACGATGCAGGACTGGACGTAGTAGCGGACAGTCCTCCCCATGCCAGGCCACCAATACTTCGCCCGGAGTGCTTCCAGGGTCCTGGTGATCCCCGGGTGTCCTGTTGCCAGGGATTGGTGTGCCCAGGTCACCAGCTGTCCAAGCACCCTCCGCAGCACGTAGGTCTTACCTGGGGGGCACGTCGCTGGTGAAGGGTCCCTTCTCCCCCCCTGAACAATCTCTGCATCGAAATTCCAGGAGACAGAACCCACGTTGTGCTGAAAGTGGTCTTCCATTCATCTCCTTCCCGAATGCGTATAAGGTTATACTCGCTCCAGAGGTCCAGCTTCGTGAAGTACCGCGCCTCCCTGAGCTGCTCTATGGCCGGCGGGACAAGGGGCATTGGAACTTGACCGTCACGTCGTTGAGGCCCCAGTAATCGATGCATGGTCGAAGTCCCCCGTTCTCATTAGAACCTCAAAATCCATGTTCATCCCCAAAAACACTCATCATTACGTCCACACTACCTCATCATCATCTCTGAATGTGTAACTACACACACACACACACACACACACACACACACACACACACACACACACACACACACACACACACACACACACACACACACACACACACACACACACACACACACACACACACACACACACACACACACAAAGGTTGTTTTTCTCCTTCATTTAATCTCCGCAAATATCTGTCCATCTCTGAATGAGGGATAAAGGAAGTGGGTCAGTGTGCTTGGAGCAGAATCAACGAGCAGATCACCACCAGGCCACTAATAATACAACTATTACACACACACACACACACACACACACACACACACACACACACACACACACACACACACGTGTGTACAGACATACACAACACAGACACTAGGTCACCCCAATAACAGGGTCTTGTGCTGGTTATTATAGAACAGAGTGAACAAAGGCCAGAACTTATGAGAAGCCCTTCAGGACAAGCAGAGTCCACATCTCTCCTCGTGACCCGACAGTCTAGCAGCTGGCCATTAAATTAGGCCTATTATGAAATAGATATCCTTTTATGGGTTTTCAAAGAAGTGAACGTCAAAGACCTAAAGATGTTGGATCTGAACTTGATCACTCTTTTGTCGCAGAGAATTTTCCTGCTGCATCAATATGAGCTGTTACCTTTCACGAGACGCGCTGTAGCCTGCACATAGCCTACATATGCTACTTGAACTGACGCTCAGTGGACCTGCAGTCTAAGGGTCCATTTATACCTGGGCCATCACTTATATGTGAATTAACTTCAGAGCATGTTGGAAGCATGTCGGGAGTTGGCGACCTCCTATGACACTAGCAAATCATGAGCCAATCACCACAGAGCACAGGTGTACTCCCAAAGCATATCATTGGTCCCACATGGGGAAACATTTTGCATCTCAATATGGATGAAGCACAGTGAACAATGCATGTATCATCTCATCAGCTGGTAACGTTTTTCCTCTGACAGGTAAATTGGCTGCAGCATAGCCTGCATAGCCTGTGTAGCACATGGGGATGTATGAAACTTACTCCTCAGCCTAAAGTTTCCCCACTTGCGCCAGCAAATAGCTAGCTGTTCGCTTGGCGCCAACTGGTAAGATGTTTCAGGAGGGCGGTCACGTGTGTTGTCAAGGCAGAGGTCCTGAGTTTGCGCCATGTATAGACCGAATCGGGAGGAAGTGGTACTTTACACCTGTATAGCTTAAAAACACAACAAGACTGATGGAACAGATCAGAACATTTTGCTTAAAATATTTCTCCACATTGAAAGCCCAGCAATGTGCACATGGTAATGCACGCAGATGTTCCAAAATGCAAGTAGTGGGAAAAACAACGGTCTAATGGTCACCATATATACCAGAATTTCATTGGACAGAAATGTAAATACATATCTGTTAAAAATTCAGAAAGATCTAAAATATTTGAATGTGAATGTCTGGCTCAGTTGACAACCCCATTCATCTATTTCAGTAGGCCTAGTACACCTATTAGCCTATTAAATCACTGTCTCTCCCAGCTTCATCGTTTGAAACAGGCACGTAATTCCAGTCCATATAATAGGCCTACAGTATGAATAGCCGAATCACGGATACCATCCTATATTTGAGAGTCATGCTGTCGCGATCGGGTGTGGATAGAGACCAAGGCGCAGCGTAGCGATAGTTCGACATTGTTTATTTGAATAAACTATACTTGATGGGAACTATACAAAATAACCAATGCAATGTATAACTGAAATGAAACACATGTACTTACGACACGAGACATAGGACAATGAACCACGCCATGAGAGTGGAACCACACAGACGTAGAACAGTTAGAACTGCCAGACTCTGATCATAGAAATATAGAAATATAGAGAAGCAAAGCTTGACCAGAGCCTGACAGTACCCCCCCTCAAAGGCGCGGACTCCCGGCCGCAAGAAAACAAACACAATACATGAGGGGAGGGTCAGGGAGGGAAAAACAACACACAATAAACATCGCAGGTGGCGGTTCCGGCCCCGGCGAAGTGGCAGGCGACTCCGGCCATTTAAAGGGGTAAACCACCGGTCCTGGAAATGGCACCGGTGGGGCAAAAGACTCAGGCCTTGGAGCGGGGCAAATAACCGGGCCAGGACTGGGCACCGGTGTGGCAAAAGACTCCGGCCTTTCAAAGGGGTAAACAACCGGTCCTGGAAATGGCACCAGTGGGGCAAAAGACTCAGGCCATGGAGCGGGGCAAATAACCGGGCCAGGACTGGGCACCGGTGTGGCAGGCGACTCCGGCCTGTGGACCACCACGTGAGGCTCCGGACTGTGGACCACCACGGGAGGCTCCGGACTGTGGACCACCACGTGAGGCTCCGGACTGTAGACCATCACGGGAGGCTCCGGGCTGGGGAGGAGCACCGGCGGTCGGGTATGTGGACCGGCACAGGTGGCACCGGACTAGTGACACGCATTTCAGGGCGAGTGCGGGGAGTCGGCACTGGCCGTACCGAGCTGGAGAGACGCACTGGAAGCCTGGTGCGTGGAGCCGGCACAGATGGCACCGGACTGCTGACACGCACTTCAGGGCGAGTGCGGGGAGCCGGTACTGGGCTTACCGGACTGGAGAGGCGCACTGGTGTGTAGCAGACGACCGGACCCGGACTGGGCACCGGTGGAGCGGACTGCTCTGGCATTGGAGTGTAGAAGACGGCCGGATCTGGACTGGGCACCGGTGGAGCGGACTGCTCTGACACTGGAGTGTAGCAGACGGCCGGACCCGGAACCGGTGGAGCGGACTGCTCTTTCACAGGAGTGGAGTAGGCGACTGGACCCGGACTGTTCCATTCCGACATCTCTTTTTCTACTTCCTCCGCTATCTCCCACATTTCCTCCAGAACGTCTCCAAAATATTTCTCTAAATATTCCTCCTCTTCAACACTTTGTGCCCCCCATTTGTATTCCGGCTTCATTGCATTCCACATGGAGAGTGGTACTGGCGCGTCCTCTTCATATCCAGACCACACCCATAGCCCCCCCCGCTGTCCTCTTTTTCTCTCCTTTGCTCCGACGTTACGCTGCTTGGTCGGTTGGTGGTTCATTCTGTCGCGATCGAGTGTGGATAGAGACCAAGGCGCAGTGTAGCGATAGTTCGACGTCGTTTATTTGAATAAACTATACTTGATGGGAACTATACAAAATAATAAATGCAATATATAAACTGAAATGAAACACACATACTTACGACACGAGACATAGGACAATGAACCACGCCATGGGAGTGGAACACACACATATAAGTAGGATCCCTAATTAGAGGTAATGCAATGCAGCTGCCTCTAATTAGGGATCCTACACTCACAACACCACACAGACGTAGAACAGTTAGAACTGCCAGACTCTGATCATAGAAATATAGAGCAGCAAAGCTTCTCTATGACCAGAGCCTGACACATGCCCCCCGGACCTACCCCTTTTTTGCACGCTGTCGGGACCACCATTGGAGTGGTATAAATTGTTTGAATTGCTAGTTGGGCCATGGGGTTGGGGCATTCCAATGAGTTGGGTCCGGGGCTGTTAGAACCGAATCTGTTGTATTTATACCCAATTTAAGGTACAATGTAGGTACGGTACTGCATTGTATAGACTACAAACACCGCTTCCAGCTGCCCCTTGGTGGACGATTCTAAATGTTCAGTATTCATTCAAATCCTCCTGCTCCAGGATTACTTTCCTCCTGCAACGAAATGGGTCTAATTAAGAGCCGAAATCTGTATAGAGAGAAACAAATCATTTTGTGATCATGTGTGACATACGGCAGAGGGTTAGTTGTATTTTGTCCAGTAGTGCTCAGTCTTTCTGCTGCTTCTAGCTATCTTAGGAGAGGTTGAAAGGTGGAAAGAAGTGTGCTTCTTGGTATTTAGCTTTAGGTGAAAGGCACACACAATCTCATAGACACACACACACAGACACACACACACATTCATGAATAGGACTGCTGTGGCGATAAGGGTGTGTAAGTGTGTTTATGTGTGGGCATGTGTGTGTGTGTTATAGGGCAGCACCACCAATGTGCAGCACCATATGAAAAGGTAGCATTGGTTTTAGATGTCAGGTCAGGTCACTAATCCCAGTGCAAACAGTACAGTGCTCATATCTCGCTTAGCATTAGTTACTACTCACACATATGTCGAAGTTGTTGCAAACGTCAAATTTTGAAGTGTTTAAGGTTAAGTTTACGCATTAACTCTGCATTTTTAAGGTTTAAGGGTTAAGGTTTGGGATAGGCTTCAAGCTAAAATCTCCAAAAACAACTTTCTATCGCTGGATTTGAACATGCAACCATTATCCCATCTGCCATCCCCGTCCACAAAGCACTAGCAAAACCGGAACCTACTTGAAGGTAACGGCGCTCACTGTGGCCAGTTTCCACATAATCTCACAACGTCCTCTGACGTGGATGGACGTCGAATATTGACTTGTATCACGGGTGACCTGGCTGATTTGTTGCCGGGTCATCCAGGTTCAGGGCCATAACCCTACATTGATATGAGACTATGTTGTTGTGATGGATAGGTGATGAAGTATCAGGTGAAGCTGAAAAGGATACATTCACTCTCATGACTACCTATCATTCTCTTTGAGTGACATAGACCTGATATATATGTGTGTGTGTGTGTGTGTGTGTGTGTGTGTGTGTGTGTGTGTGTGTGTGCGTGTGTGTGTGTGTGTGTGTGTGTGTGTGTGTGTGCGTGCGTGCGTGCGTGCTAAAATGCCCTCTTCCAGTAGCAGCAGTCAGATGATTATGTGTGTATGAGTATGACTGGTAGTTCTTTAGGGATAAGACTGTGGAGAATCACTCTGCTTTGTTCAGGGAACAAACCCTCATTCTATTCCCAGTTCCTGGTTCCTCTACTATGTCACTTCTCTGAATTACTGGTAACATACTTTCATAACGTGATTCAGAAACGGCCTCTAACGTTTAATTCATACCATAGTTTTACTACATGTTGATAAGCAGTGTTGGGGCTAAAGCATTACAATGTAACACTTTAGAGTCCAATCCTGAATGCTGATTGGTTAAAACCACATTCCAGACGGTGTCTATTCCACAATCCGCTGTCCACTATTGTGCAATCCACTGCCTCATCAGCCCAGCCAAGCACTTTATAAACACTATAAAATTATCTCACATTTCTTTTAGACTTAACATGGTTTTCAACAGCTGAGATTTGTATAAACCTTGCCGTCTGTCTCTCCGACATTGTTTCAATATTCAAATTTGATCCTCAGCTGTCCCATAGTAATGAACGTGTTAGAGCCACCTGTTGTATAACATTTAATTAGAGCTCTCCCTCTACTATGCCCAGTTGGTTTTGTATATGTTCTTACTTATGCGAACATAATTAAACAAAAGCATTTATTTTAAGTATTGTAAAGGAGATATTGCGTCTGACATTATTACTTGAGTTGGTATAGCCCAGAATGAATGAATGACCGACATAAGCAAGGCATCTTCAGAGGGTTTTTTGTTTTTGTTAACGTAAAAGAAATGTAACGGTAACTTTTATTGCATGTAACGATGTAACGTAACGACCTTTAAAAAATAATGTTCCCCAACACTGTTGATGAGTGTGTTGCTTCATGCAGACCATGTAGAATTTGATCTAGTACACCATGTTAGATCACACTGCATAGTGAGAAGACATTGTATAATTAAAATTAAACCATGACTACGGATAATCCTGAATTAATCGTGAATAATGATGAGTGAGAAAGTTACAGAGGGTCAAAGATCATACCTCCCCTGTTATTGGTAATGGTGAGAGGTTAGCATGTTTTGATCTTTGACCCCCAGTCACTCATTATTATTCACAAATCATTCAGGATTATTCGTAATCATGGTAGCATCCATATTAATGTAGAAGTGTTTAGAAACATATTCTATTCTTATTTACAATGAAAGTGACTCCAAAATGACACAATACATTATTTACCATTCCATTCTATTGGGCCCAAAATAATCTGAAACACAAACAAAACAAACAGCAAATGCATCCAACAAGTTTGTAGAGTCACACGCTTGATGTAGTCATTGTGTCCTAGGAATATGGGACCAAATACTAAACTTTTTGAATGTCGGACCCCACTGTATGTAGGTTACTCACTGTAAGCAATTTAACTGTAAGTTAATGTCATTGTGAATGCAGTGAGAGATGTGTACCTGTCGTTATGATGCAGTAAATTTGACCTTGATGGTTGCTTATGGCTGTCAGGTTCTGACTGTGGACAGGACTCTAGACTCCTCTATGGAGTGGGGAGGTCACAGTCAGGACCTGATGGGAGAGTTTTAGGCTAACTCTATGGGGTTTTTGTTGTTAATCCCCAATTAGAGGCAGCTGCCTTCAGTTGTCTCTAATTGGGGATTCTATTGATGTTCCTGCAGTGCCCAGGCACACTGTGGGTTCTTGTGTGTGTTAGGGCTAGACTACACACCAGTTCATGTAGTGCTCTCGTGTACTCTGTTTATTGTTTTCTTAACAGTAGCGCACTCGTATGCCTTGTTGGTTATTTTCTGTTAATAAACATGAATGATTGCAACTCCCGCTCTACGCCTCGTTCCCTACCTCAGCTACGTGACAATGGCTTCTTATTCCTTGTCATGAACACACACACACACACACACACACACACACACACACACACACACACACACACACACACACACACACACACACACACACACACACACACACACAGGTAGATGGTACTCTGTTTTCTCTGTTACAGTATCACACAGCCTGTTCTACATTAAGGACAGACAAACAGACAGGCAGGGAGCGAGGCAGGTATCAGCTACCAGGTGGCCTGAAAGGCTAGAAGAGATTTTGTGTGAGAGAGTGTGCTAATGTATCTGAGAGCTTTCAGGGAACCATCATTTTTTATCTGAGCCAGAGCTACAACACACACACAGCATTGTGGAAGCACATAGGCCAGAATATCACACAGCAGTGTGGAAGCACATAGGCCTTAATAACGCACAGCACTGTGGAAGCACATAGGCCAGAATAACACACAGCAGTGTGGAAGCACATAGGCCTTAATAACGCACAGCACTGTGGAAGCACATAGGCCAGAATAACACACAGCTCTGTGGAAGCACATAGGCCAGAATAACACACAGCACTGTGGAAGCACATAGGCCAGAATATTTGGACACTAAATGAAAAGAGAGAGAGAAACAGAGAGAGAGAGAATTTGTGATAAAAGAGGAGAGAAAGGAATCAAATCAAACTTTGATTAAAGTGCATTTCAGATACAAGTGTTACTTGACAGATAATGAAGAGAGAGATAAAGTTTAGAGAGGTAGTGGAGAGTTTTATGCACTAACCCGTCACTGCTTAATAGTGCTTAGCGATGAGTGTTTTTTTTAGGTTCAGTTTCAGTTCGATTTTTACAAAATAATAATGTTTTTTCGATTTCGTTTTTTATCTTTTATGTTTTTTCCTTCAATGCATTATGAACTATGTGCTCCCCATAGTGTAGTGTCTTTAATCATCCTGTTTAGCTAGCCTGCCTAAGTGTGCTGCAGAGCTGTCTGACAATATCATTTTACTAGTTCTTCAAAGTAGATAAGTCTCTGTCCCTCTCGTCATTGTGTTTTGTACATTCTTCTCTCATGTGGTCTATGTGGTTTGTGTGTGTCTAACGTAGCAGGCGTAAAAGTGTATCCGTCTAGAGGTCTGTATATAATGACAAGATGCTCATGTCGCAGCTCTTACAATGGGAGTCGTTTTCCGAAAGGCGGGAAGGCAGGCGAAAAGCTTACGTCCAAAATAAGCCCATAGAAACTCATTGGGCTTATTTTGGACACATTTTGGCGAGAGTAAAACCTCTTGCTTCGCCTCTTCCTCTCTCACCCGTCTCTGTCCAAGCCAGAAAAAACAGGCACAGTTGATTATGATCATTGGAGCTAATTACCATGTTTCTGCACTGAACTAGGTTGAATATTTGATTAAACTCCCTTCAGTCCAGCGTCCCACATAGTTTGTGACTTGATTTCTCTCGTAAATTATTTGAAACAACGCGTTGGGCTCACAAAAAAATTAATAATAATAATTGAAACAACATTTTTTGTTGTTTAATAACAAACAAAAAAATGTATGTTGGTTAATCGCACAGCACTACTGCTTAAGGTACTAGAGTCCAGTCACTCTATGACAGTGGCTATGCTTTCCTCTATGCCCCTCTTTGTCCTCTCCTACACCGACATGGTTCAGGAACCATGGGAGACACAGGGACAGGGCACAGAGATCTAATGAGCTCATTGTTGGCACTAATCGCCATACATTGTTGGCCATACATCATATCCTAAGTGATGTCCCCACAAACAAACACAAACGATCCCTCATCCATTGAATGTGACTGCAGCAAACCGGAGCTGGCCTCATTCAAGTCTGTAAGGGAGGCCAAGAGGGACAATTAACACAGTACTGAGTCAATGATCCGTGATGAGCTGTGATAAACAGATAACGACAGATGTCCAGAGAGGCACAGAGACAGATATGGGTCATTGTGAAATACTGCATATGTGGAGACTTGATCATATTGGGTGAGGTATTGGTGTGAGATGTCATTGCCACCGATGTGGGTCGTTCAACGAAATGAGTGCCTTTTGCTTCCTTTTGGTATTTTAAGTAGAAATTGTGGACCAATATTGAAAAGCCTGTTATATTAAATTAAATGCTCTTTAATATAGAGCACATCGAGAATACAATAAATCATATTTTCAATATGAATAAAGACTTGCTATTTTGACACGTCCCTCAGTGCAACCTCTGATTTTAAACCACTTAAATCCAAAATTTTCTGAAGATTATTATTTATTTCATAGTGATTGATTTACGTCTGTCCCTCAGTTTAAGGTCAACCCTGTTACTTGAACTGAGCTCTCGTTTTAATATATTGAAACTATTCTTTTAAAAATAGTTTTTTCAAAAAAAACATTGAACATCTAATCGTCAAATCATAGTGTAAAAGCAGGTGAGCTGATTCTTTTTGGCTGTTTTCTGGTATTTTGTGGATACAACTGAGTGGGTCGAGCATTACACGTCAACCCTCTCACCCACAGACAGACAGGCTAGGAATGTTTGATTTACTATTATTTATTTATTTAATGAAGCTTGCATTCAACTGCCCCTCCCTGTTGCACACAACAAGCTTCCATTCCCCCTGTCACAAGGGGATTTATGGTTGATTTAAGATGAAATGGTCAACCCTGTTATTGTAAACCTTGTTACTTTATTTGGCACTTAATAGGCACTTGCTATAACATCTTGAGAGGTTGAAGTGGAATGTGTTCTTTATGACAGAATGTTACAATTATGTGAAATCAAATGGCCTTTTTTTTTTCAACAAGTTACACTTCTCAAAAGGCACCAAATTGGTGGAACGACCTATGTGGTGGAACGACCTATGTGGTGGAACGACCTATGTGGTGGAACGACCTATGTAGTGGAATGACCTATGTGCGTGTCATTATTTAAGCTGCGTTAGATACGTCTATCAACATTGTCAGTACTGCTCCTCCACAAGGCATTACTCACATACACCTGTCTGTATCCCTTAATACTCTTTAAAGAGGCTTGTAACGGACCTGGTCTTGCTGCGTCACTAATAGTGTGAGTGTGTGTGTGTGCGTGCGTGTGTGTGTGTGTGTGGAACATCCTAAGGTATTAGTCGATAGTCCAGTAGCCAGAAATCCTTCCTTCTGTAGTTGACACGGTAACATGGTTCAGTAAGCTAACCAAGGTTTGCTCAGGAGTGTAGAGCTTCTGTTTTCTTGACGGAGGAATGCCTGCTCATGGAGTATTAACTGGTTGAGACAGAGAGAGAAAGAAGGAGATAGAAAGAGGGGGAAAAGCGATAGAGAGAGAGAGGTATAGGACATGTATGGTAATCGAAGAAGAGGATAAAATGGTAAGCAGTGCTCTGGTTCTCTGTTTTCTACATTTCATTGTTTTGTTGTTTTGTTTCAACTTGAACTCATTCCTTCTCTCTCTCTCTGCTTATGTTCCAGGTTTCAGCTACAGAACAATGTATAGGACCTATGAGACTGACCCAAGAACCTATTCAGGTAAAACTGCACTCAACATTCTTCTGTGTTGCTCCTGATAACAGCATGCTCTAGTTTAGTGCCCACTGTCTGTAAATTATCTGGAGTCTGCTGTATTTTGTTATGCATTCAGTGATGTTACATGTTCAGGTAGAGCACATCATGGGCAGTTCCTCTCTTCTTCATGTTACTAGAGGCTTTGGAATGGTGGCCATTTTGATTGGCACAGAAGAGTACTTTAGGATGTGATTAGAAAGCCTAATCAGAGAGATTTGTGAAAATTACTTTTGGGGCCTTTAAATTTAACATTTTATTTGCATTTCAGTTATTTAGCATGCTGTTAGCCAGAACTGTGTACAACCAGTGCATTCAAATAAGCAGGCTGAACAACAGCATAGAAACATATCAGCAGAATCCAATCAAATCAAATTGTATTTGTCACATGCGCCGAATACAACAGCCCTTAACCAATAATGCAGTTCAAGAAATAGAGTTAAGAAAATATCTACTACGTTCTCAAGAGAACGGAGCAAAGTACAGAGAGATCTTTGATGGAAACCTGCTCCAGAGCGCTCAGGACCTCAAACTGGGGCGAAGATTCACCTTCTAACAGGACACTGACCCTAAGCACACAGCCAAGACAATGCTGGAGAGACCTGAAAAGCCACGGCGGTTGGAACCCAAAATCTCTAATTTGGACTCAGACCAAAGTACAGATTTCCACCGGCCTAATGTCCATTGCTCGTGTTTCTTGGCCCAAGCAAGTCTCTCCTTCTTATTGGTGTCCTTTAGTAGTGGTTTCTTTGCAGCAATTCGACCATGAAGGCCTGATTCACGCAGTCTCCTCTGAACAGTTGATGTTGAGATGTGTCTGTTACTTGAACTCTGTGAAGCATTTATTTGGGCTGCAATTTCTGAGGCTGGTAACTCTAATGAACTTATCCTCTGCAGCAGAGGTAACTCTGGGTCTTCCTTTCCTGTGGCGGTCCTCATGAGAGGCAGTTTCATCATAGCGCTTGATGGTTTTTGCGACTGCACTTGAAGAAACTTTCAAAGTTCTTTACATTTTCCGTATTGACTGACCTTCATGTCTTAAAGTAATGATGGACTGTTGTTTCTCTTTGGTTATTTGAGCTGTTCTTGACATAATGTGGACTTGGCCTTTTACCAAATAGGGATATCTTCTGTATACCAACCCTACCATGTCACAACACAACTGATTGGCCCAAATGCAGTAAGAAGAAAATAAATTCCACAAATTAACTTTTAACAAGGCACACCTTGTAGAAAATAGTAAAAATTAAGAAAAACCTTTTGACTGGTACTGTATTTTTAATTGCGTCCAATTCTTTAATTTAAATGTATGTAGGGTAATCACTGGATCTATCATTGCATGATAAAATGGTTTCAACATGGCTTAACAATGACATGACACTACATGGCATACGGCATACATGTACGCTATATAACTCTTTTCACTAGGGGTTGGAACCAAAATAATTTTCCAATTGTTCCGACCAGCATAATAAAGTTCAGAACCGGTTCAAACCCCCCCCCCCCCCCCCCCCAAAAATGTACGGTTCATAAAGTTATTTTAAATCGTGAAATTAACATAGTATTTACATTTTGCTCACGAATTTACTCCACCAATTAGCGCAGATAGAGAAGATTGCTATGGAACGGGTAAGCTAGATGTTAACATGTTTGATTGGTCAGATAAGTGCAGGAACAAAAAATTACATTATTAACCGGTTAAGTAACAGAGATCACATTCATTCCCGGTACTGTTTCCATTCCTCTGAAAATGTTATTTTCCAGTTTTCTGTTCTGTTCCCTGAACTGGTTCCATCCCTGCTTTACACCCGATAGAAGTGTGTGGGTGGCTGGTGGTTAAGTTTCCGGTGACCAGCTGTGACCAGCTGCTAGCTGTGGTTGAGGTTGAGGTTGTGTCCTGTGGATTGGGATTAAGGCAGTGTGAGCCTTTGAGAAGGCCAGATTAGCTCAT